>CM035232.1:80461043-81661043 GCA_020226215.1 Sindora glabra | reverse complement strand
AGACAGAGCTTCCTATACAATTTTAGGTATAAAGACAAAGGACAAACTAGAAATAAAAGTATAGTGGGATGTAGAAAGACGATGGCAACTGAGAAAATTATAAATAGGGTATGAGTCTAAGTAGGACGATTACCTTTTCAAAGGGCAATGGAAAAGTTGTTAGGACTTTCTAGTGGATCAGATTCCAAAGATGATGTTGACGTAGAACATGGGTCCGTAGGAGCTTCTGCAATAATTTGAACTAGTTTTAAATCAACTGAATTTTCAACAATTTGAGCTAGATGAAATCATCGTTGATAGGTAATTAAGGGCTTATCTCATAGAGATGTTACAAGTGTAAGATCATAAAAAGAAATAGGTAAAACCTTAGTTATTGGAGTAGGATTTGTGGAAGAGGAGAAAAATGGAGAAGACTCAAAATGTGACATCAGCTAAAATGAAAATTTTATGCGAAGTTGGAGAAAAACAATTGTAGTCTCTTTGCAATTTTGATTACCCTAGAAAAATACATTTGATGAATTTAGGATATAATTTATCTTTTCCTGAAGAAAGATCATGAACAAAATAAGTGCATCCAAAAATACAAAGGAGTTTGTACATGAGTTCTTTTGGAAAAACCAAAGAGTGTGGAATTTTATTATTTAAAATAGAAGAAGACATATGATTAATTAAATAGCATGCAGTTCAAACAACATCTACCCTAAAACAAAAAGGAACATTTGCATGTATCAAAAGAATTTGTGCAATTTCAATTAAATATCAACTCTCTTTCAACAATGCAATTTTGTTATGGTGTGTGTGTGAACATGTGGACTAATAATAATGCCTTAGAAGGACATAAAGAGGACATAAAAGAAGAAAAGGATGCAGAAAAATATTCTCAAATATTGTCACTTTGAAGTATGCGAATTTTAACACCAAATTAATTATGAATTTCAAAATAAAAAAACTTTAAATATTAAAAATAACTCAGAACGATCTTTCATTAAATATAACCATGTACATCGAAAATTATCATCAATAAATATAACAAAATATTAAAAATTGAAGTTGAAATAGCACAATTTAGACTCCAAATACCAAAATGAATAATAGAAAATAATGACTCAGCTTTACGGTGGTTTCCACTAAGGAATGAGCTTTGTACATACTTACTCAGTTGACAAGACTCACACTTTAAAAACTCTAAAGTTGAAAAATAAGGAAATATTTTGCAAAATTTTTCAATGCTAGGATGATCCAAACAGTAGTGAAATAACTCAGGTGACTTAGCAATAACACAAATTATTATAGAAGTCAATTAGATGTAATAAAGTCCTTATGACTTCATCCCCATACTCTAGTCCTATATGAAAAATGAATTAGCAAAAAAGGTTATAAAATTATCAAAAGTGCATGTAAGTTAGTTAATAGATATCAAATTGAATGGGCAATCAGGAATATAGAAGACTGATTTCATGGGTAAAGACAGAAAAGGATTTGTTTGGTTAATAGTTTGTGCATTAATTTTTGTTCCATTAGCTAAAGTGACAATAGAAAGAGATTTTAGCATAAAAATGAGTAAATAAAGATTTGTTACCAGCAATATGATCAAATGCTCCCGAATCAAGCATTGAAAATTCTAAGGATGTTGAATGAGATAGATAGGCTGTAGAATTATCAGAATGTGCTATGGAGGCAATACTTTTTCCTTGTTTATGCTGAATGAATGGATTCTATAGCAACCTCCAGAGCTCTTGATCAGATGGGACTGAGTGATTGGTTGTTTTATTACCATTTGTTTCTGTACTATTTCGGTATTAGCTAAGGTGGCAAACCATGTGAGACGTCCACGCAAGACCGAACAACATTCTTATGAATGCCTAGGTTTCTGGCAATGATTGCAGTACTAACAAGAGTTTTCTTATCCTCCACGTCCTCTTACAGCTCCTTAATTTCCATAACCACCTCAACTTTTGTAATTGGAATGAGATACTATGGCAAAATTATCATTTCTTGCAATGAAAAGTGTTGGACTTTTATCATTTCTCTATTATAAAGAGTGTTTGAGGTTTATATCTCATTAGGTTGGAAAAAGCATCATTTAGAGTTGGAATTTGAGTAGAAGCTAGTAGTAGATTACAAACTGCAAAAAATTTTGAGTTAACACTGGCAAGAGTAAGAGTCATAAAAAATTGATTTTGCTGTGTTTGTTGCTTAGTGACATCAGTTGTGATAGGTAGTGGTTGATAGAATTACACTATAACAACTTGAACACTCTTGACATAAGAAGAGATGCTAGAATCCTTTGTTTCCAATTGACGAGATTATACACAAGATTATAAAGTCACTGGATGTCAAAACAACATAGTTGTTTGGCCTTTCCCACGCATCATAACAACTTGTAGACGAACGGAAGTAGATGAATAAACCATGTTCAATACACTGCCATGAAATAAATAATAATTGAGCATCTAAGTTTTCCCAAGCAAGTTGATTGGGTGTAAGGATATTCCTAAGCTTTTTTGTCAGATGATCTTGCACTTTCTGCCCCTTAAACCAAGTTTGAACAGCAACAAACCATGAAGCATAATTGTCTTCATTTAATTTAGCTGATATGATGATAGGATTACCACTAGATAAGTAGGAAAAGTTTTTTGTATTCTTTGAATTTTCTTGCATGTTAAATAGGTAACCAGAAGGGCAGCAAGTAGAAAATAGCACCCAGAAAAATGAAACCAGAAAGGCAGCAAGCAGAAAACAGCAACCAGAGAACAGAACCCAAAAAAAGAAATCTTACTGTCTGGACTGGAAAAAAAAAAAAAGAGAAACCTAATGTTTGGACCTCAGAACTGAGGCTATGTACAGATTCAGTGAAGAGGCGAGGTTGCTGTTGCAGTGCATACTGTTCACACACGTCTGGAGCAGTGATGTGTGGGCTTCACGCATGTCTACAGTGGTGGTGCATTGACATCGCACCAGTTGAAGGGGTCAGAAATTCGCCAACAATGACGGTCCTGGTGGTCATTCTTCAAAACTTGTGCTATTGCTCTGCGAATCAGAGCCAATCGGATCGGACGTTGTTAAAATTGTGAGAAACAGTTTCTGGAAGAATTCTATGTTTAGAGGCTTGGAGGTGTTTGGGTTTGTAGGGTCTATGTTTATGTTTCTAGGTAAAAGAAGAAGACCTGAAATTTAATAAAATATGCTTCAATATTATCCAGCTGTCCATCACTAGAAAGTTAAAATAGGAGAAGATTTTCCTATCAAAAGTACTTCACAAAAAGAAAAAGGAAAGATGAGATTCTCCTGCTAACAATCTGGACCCCGTTGCATTCCTTTTCTGGGAAGTCTCAGTAGGAAGGCTCTCACATGGAGCTAGAATCAGCAGTGAAGGTGGTAGGTAACAAACCCTTGTACAATCCGGGCAGCCACGCTTCTGTTTCCTTTGTTTTGCGATATTGATCCACAATTTTTTTGTATTGCCAGAGCTGTTTGATTTTGCCATTTTGAAGTAAATCACACAGTATAAGCAGCAATCACTCAATTTATGACCATAAGCAATTCAGACCTATTATTTGTATCAATTTTGGATTGCATCAGAATGTATTGGATGATATGATTCTAACAATGATGCATCCAAAAGATAGTATTTGCACCATCCAAGCATTCATCATCCCAAGTTCAATGATTATCTTAAATATTTAAGTTTCTTTTGCAGCACAAGCTCACTCTTTCTTCATCTTATTGGAATAAATCAGAGAAGAATGCTCAGTATGGAATTGAGTATTACCTGTGACACTGCTAGAAGGATATGCTTCAAGTTCTTGCTCTTGTGCAGGTTCAACTGAGATCTTTACAGGATATACCATTGAAATTTGAGATATCATATACTGTTGCCTTGTCCTTAGCATCTCTTGCAACTTTCTTAGCTGACCAAAACCTGTTTCTTCAGACAGTAATCCACCAGGTTCCTACAATAGAATAAAAGCATAATCAGCCATTTTACTAAGCCAAGGTAAAAACAATGCTTCTCCATTTTATATATATGATCAAACATTTGGGGGGGGGGGGGGGGGGGAATTATATCTCTATAGCATTTCGTCTAGAACTCTTCCAATGTCATGCTCTATGCTCATATCTTCTACAAAGTCAATCCCATGTCCGGATAAAGGAGGAGGGTTGTGTTGGTAGTCAGTAGCCATAAAACTTAATCAAATGGCATGGATCAATGAGATTATTGTGAACTGATACAGCACAATGGTGTTGTTTGATGCATGTAGCTGAACCCAACTAAGGGATAAATTGGTTGTTGTTGTTATAGCATTTCATCTAGATAAATTGTCATTGGTTAATTACTGCTTCCTAATGGAAACAAGTTTAATGGATAAAAAAAATGTTCTTTAAAATTGGAGAAATAAAAAAGAGGGAATTTCAAAACCTAATACAAGGAAAACATAAAGATATGCTCCTCTTCAACTGAGAATACAATTATCTAGTTTCACTTCACAAAAGCAGAAAGAAATTGAAAAAAAAAAAAAAAAAGGAGAAAAAGAAAAATTAAAAGATTATCTAAAACGTATTAAGTTTGTTCACTCCAAAAATTTAGCAACGTGAAAAGAAATAAAGAAAACATTATCATGTCAATTGGTGGTAATATATGCATACTAATTCAGCCAAATTTACCTAGTTTGATGCAAGACAAACAAGAGAAACTTATATTTCTACCCCACTAAATATGCATTTATCTAGGTTCAAAACCTCACACAATGAGAGCATATTCTGCAGTTCAAAAATCTATCACTAGAAAGTAGTGAAAAAATAAATGATTCTGAACATAAACTGATTACTCATATGCATATACTTTTCCGATAACAATGAATGGAACTAAATGTTATGATGCAAGACACACAACAAAACATTTTCCCATAGGCATTGTTACAAGTAATTAGATTAAAGGGTACAATAGTCTTTAAGTGTTTTATAACCCTTATATAAAAAGAGAAGTAGGGTCCAGTCATATGCATTTTGCTGTCATACTATTCAGTTATAATATTGGTGTTTTCTCCCTAATACAAGCATGAGAGCTCCATGTTGAGATTCAAGACAGACAAACACATTTTCTCTTATGAATGTTATCAATACCTCCTTGCCACTTCATATGGAATAAGTGTCATGAGATTAAAGGTTCATTTGTTTTGTTGGAAAACATATTCCACAGAAAAACAACAAGAATACTTTCACTTGTTTGAGTACAAGTAAGGTCATTCATGTCACCTACGTACCTTGTGATTAACAAAATAACAGTATGATGTACTGGAGGAAAACAACTTTGCAGTGGATGTTGTTTTCTGACTCAACCCCACATGTAACATTAGCAAATAAAACATTTTTGGTAATCTTAATTTTTTTTGCAACCACAAACACAAAGCAAATAGTGATGTGCATTTAAGGGGAGTTAACCATAAAGAAGTGGGATAGAGAAGAGCTTAATCAAGTGCATTACAATTGTGCCACATCATTACTAAGTTAGTGCGATATCATTATCACATCATTAAGAAGATAGCACCACATCAATGCCACATCAGTCATTATCCTAATTGGCGCCACTTCAACCCTTATTTACAATTATTTAATGTTTTGAGCTTTAATTTAGCATTTAGGCCTTTAGTTTATATTTATTTTGTTTTGGGTCATTTTAAAACATTTTAGGCTTCAGCTAATGATAAATGTATTTAGGCCCATTTTACTTTAAAACATTTACCATATTACTTAAGAGTTATTTAAGACCCTTTTATTGGGTTTAGGTTAATGCATTAGTTTTGAGCTAGTTTGCTATCTTTTGAACCCATTTTCAATTAGGGTTTTAGAGAGTCATGGAAAGAGACTTGTTTCTTATATAAATCAGATTCAGACTTTAGACATGAATGCAAGTTAATTGCTCATGAGGGTTTTCTCTCTAAGTTCTTGTATGAACTTGAAGACTTATCAAAGGGCATTCAACCTTTGTGGCGTCAAATATATCTCTTATTACTTCCATTTTCTTCCTCTTTTTTTAAACATAGCGAGAATATCATTCCTTTTCTCACTTTGATTGCATCTAATTTGGGATAGATCCAATATAATTTCACATCATTTAGTATTCAGATCAACGTTTCCAAATTTAGGTTTCACTTTTCTTTAATTTTTTGTCACCGTTCATATTACTGTTCATCACACTATTTACGCTTCTGTTCACGCATTTTATACCCTAATTCTTCATTTCTACCCTTTCTGATTTTGTTTTATTATCTATTTCATTTTTTATTTGGTTTGTCTTAAATTCATGTGTTTTGATTTAGTTTTCTATCAAACTTGAATTGCTCTTCATTTTTGCCTTCTATGTGTTTGATAAATTGTTCAAATTAATTGTATGTCTAAATTTGCTTTGATACTTGATCACCTTCTTCATTTTTATGTTGTTTGCTGTTGTTGAACTCAAAATTTGATCCAAACATTTGTGCTGGTATATTGAATGAAAGGTGCATTGAACATATTTGTTAAATGTTCAAAGTGAAGAAGTTTAGCTTGCAATAACCAATTGCCATATTCTAATAGCACAACATCAAAGTGCTATAATTGAATATAGTGATTGATTAAAACAAAGCAAAAAGCACCAAGTTTGAATTGTGTGATATCCTTGCAATCCACAAAACTAGTGTTGAATTGGTACTATCTATATTGAGTTACAAAGCAAAAACATGTGAAAAAAAGGAAAAAAAACAGCAAGAAAAAGGTGAAAAGCCAAATTAGTAAATCAAAAGACAACTTACAAAGAAGAGGCAAGAAAAACAAAGTATTGAATTGTTGAATGCAAATTGAAACACATTCAAAAAAAAAGTTGTTTGCTTTTAGTCATTGTTGGTTCTTGGTATGCTCTAATCACCCTTGAACTTCTCATTTTGAAATTAATTGTTCATTCTCTTTTTCAATTTCTTGAGTTCTCAAATTAGCATCTCTTGTTACTTTTTATTTCTTTTCTATTGCTCCTTTTTATTATTTTGTGTGATTAAGCCCTTGTTATTTCCCTTCTTGAAGTCCAATTGTATTAATTCCATGTTGCCATGATGTTATTATGCTGTCACCTTATGTTAACATCCAATTTGAGATAGTGATAGCTACAATTGTTGGATTTCTGTTGGTTGTATCATTTTAGTTCCAAAAGAACCACAAAAGAGGAAAAGAAAGGAGTAGGAAAAGGCAAGAGTGTGTGAGTTCATTTGAGGATAAAAGCCTAAATTAGAGTGAAAACACAAGTGTGAGTACCACCACATCAAGTGAGAAGTGTGGTTTTGTGAGATCCTTTCTTTTTTATCTAACCTTTCTTGCAAGTTTAAACATTAAGGATGACAGGTGGAAGTGATAGCTCTACATACCAACCTGGAAATCTAGATTTCACTATGAGAGCTATGTTTCAACACTTCGAAAGATTGAATGCGCAATTTGTTGACGTGAATGAAAGGACTAGAGGGATGGAAGGAGAAAGAAGACAAAATAATAGGCATGTGAAAGATGAAGGAGATAAAAATTTTGAGAATGGAAATGAGAGATCAGATGGCTCAAATGTGGAAGAGAGAAGAAGAGGTGAAAGGAGGCATGTTAGAAGAGAAGGAGATCGACAAAGAGGAAGAGTAGATATCAATCTTGATAATATTAAAATGAAAATCCCATCATTCCAAAGAAGAAATGATCCAGAAGATTACTTTGAACAGGAAAAAAAGATGAAATTGATATTTGATTGCCACAATTATTCGAAGGAAACTAAGGTGAAGCTTGCTGTTAGGAATTCTCTAATTATGCCATTACTTGGTGGGATAAATTGATGATAGATGTAAGGAGAGAGCGGGAAAGACCGATTACAACCTGGGAAGACTTGAAGTTTGTCATGAAAAGAAGTTTTGTCCCTAACTATTACCAAAGAGATTTGCACCAAAAATTGCAAAGTTTAATTCAAAGAGCTAAGAATGTTGAAGATTATCACAGAGAAATAGAAATTACTATGACTAAAGTCAATTTGAAGGAAAATCACAAAGCAACTATGGCTAAATTTCTTTATGGATTGAATAGAGACATTGTCAATGTGGTGGAATTACAATACTATATATTCTTAGAAGAGTTGATACACTTGGTTATGAAAGTGGAAAGGCAACTTAAAAGAAGGAGCTCATCTAAATATAATTCACAATCAAGCTCTCCATGCAAGTCTTGGGACAAGAAGAGTGAAAAAAAGGAAGAAAGAGGAAGTAAGTTCAAATCTGATTTCTCTTCAAAATCAAAAGATGAATCTTCTAAGGGCAAAAACAAAGTGGAGGAAAATAAAAAACATTCCAATATGAAGTATTTCAAATGCTTAAAGCATGGCCATCATGCTATTGATTGTCCACTCAAGAGAGCATTAAAGATTCAAAAAGTCTTGGGAGAACACGTAAAGAAAAAAAGTGAAGATCAAAAGAACAACATCTTCCACACTAAATTCAACATTAAGGATAAGATGTGCAATGTGATCATAGATAGTAGAAGTTGTGCTAATGTTGCTAGTACCTACATGGTAAAGAAGTTGAATTTACCTACTTTGTCACATCCTGCGTCATACAAGTTGCAATGATTGAATGATAGTGATGGAATAGAGGTGACAAAGCAAGTGTTGGTTTCTTTTATCCTTGGCAAAAACCATGATGAGATGCTATGTGATGTTACTACTATAAATGCTTGTCATTTATTATTTGAAAAACCATGGCAATTTGATAGGAAGATTATACATAATGGAGTCCTCAATATATATAACTTTAAAATAAATGGAAGAAAAATCAAACTCAATCCTTTAACCCCAAAACAAATGTTTGAGGATCAATCGAGGATGCAAAAGAAAAAAAAAAGAAGATGAGAAAAGAGCAAAAGTGAAAAGGAGAGAAGAATATAAGAGAAAAAAAAGAAAATAATAGAGAGAAGAAGAGAGTAGAAAAGAGTGAGCCATGAGAAGAAAAAGAGTACTTGTGGAAAAGAGAATGAGAGAAAAATTGTGTTGAGAAAAAAAGAGAGTGATTATATAGAAAAAGGGAGAAAAATTTAAGAGTTATTAGAAAAGCAAGTGGGATAAAAAATATTTTGTATATTTTTAGGTCATTTGTCGTGTACTAGAAAACTTATAAAAATACTAACAATCTTGAAATTATTTTAGCAAATACTTGTAATGTTATTTTGAAAGAATTCCAAGAAGTGCTTCCAAAAGAATCTTCCAAAGAACTACCATATGTGAGAAGGGAAATGCCTCAATTGGAGTAAGATAACAATATTGTGATGGTTGATGTGTTGTCTTGAAGGTAAACTCTCATCTCTAATTTGCATAAAACTTGTTGGGTGTTGAAAACATTGGAATTTTGTATGTAAATTATTATGGACTTCCTAATTCTTCACTTGATGTTATTCCTTTAATTGATTTTGCTACCCTTCTATCTAGTAATGGTGTTTCAAATATTGCTATTTGCGAGAAAATAATTTTTGGAGACATTTTTACACATGATAGATTTTTATGTGGGAACAACATGTGTTTGCCTAAGAGTTCTCTAAAAAAATTGTTTGGTAGAGAAGCCCATAGATATGATTTGATAAAACATTTTGGGATTAAAGATATCTTTGATATTATGCTTTATGTGTTGCTAGATCCTTATGTGTTTTCCAAGCATCATTTGATGAAAGGGTTTCATCCACTTTACTTTGAAATAAGGAATGCATGAAAAAATATTTTTAAAATAAAGTATGGTTTATATGAATGGTTGGCTATGATGCTTAGTTTGTCTAATGCACCAAGTACTTCCTTGAGTTTAACAAATCATGTTATAAATGTTTTCATTGATAAATTTTCTTATGTTTATTTCCATTGTTTTCATGAGTTTAAAGGTGGAATCTTGTTGTTGTTTGAGAAATTAAACAATTGGAAAGATTGTTTGCCACATCTTAATGACATTCTTGTGGATAGTAAAAGAATAGCTAAGCATGATGAACCTTTGGAATGTGTCTTACGAATTTTGAAAAATGGGAAATTGTATGCTAATATTGAGAAAGGCTCATATATTATGAGAAGTATTATAATTGTGGATGATATTGTGTATGGCAAAGCAATAGAGATGAATGAAAGAAAGAAAGAAAATTGGAGAATGTTCTCCACATCAATTTGTTGCTGAAATTGAGAGCTTTCATAGTTTTATTAACTTTTGTGGAAAGCTTTTGAAAAATTATGTTCTATGTGCTTTCATTGATAAACTTATTACTATTGATAATTTTGCATATTTGCATGAAATTATTGACTCTTATTTTGTATTTGATCCTGGTGGTTGCGTGAGTGGAAAAAGAAGTGTTCCAAATCCAATGGAATCTTAGCTACATCCAAGTAAAGATGGTTCATTCCAAATCTTGAAAAGACAATAGTTGTTTTCCTAATTTGAATTCTTATGATAAATTTAATGTGAGTACTTCTTTTGGTGATTCTAATCTTTCTCCTTTTAATACAAATTTTGAAAATTTAGGGACGAATCTTTTTGAAGAGAGAGGAAATGATGTGCATCTAAGGGGAGTTAACCGTAAAGAAGTAGGATAGGAGAAAAGCTTAATCAAGTGCATTACAATTGTGCCACATCATTACTAAGTTGGTGCGACATCATTGTCACATCATCAAGAAGATAGCACCACATCAATGCCACATTAGTCATTATCCTAATTGATGTCACTTCAACCCTTATTTACAATTATTTAATGTTTTGAGCTTTAATTTAGCATTTAGGCCTTTAGTTTATGTTTATTATGTTTTGGGTCATTTTAAAACATTTTAGGCTTCAGCTAATGATAAATGTATTTAGGCCCATTTTACTTTAAAATATTTACCATATTACTTAGAGTTATTTAAGGCCCTTTTATTGGATTTAGGTTAATGCATTAGTTTTGGGCTAATTTGCTATCTTTTGAACCCATTTTCAATTAGGGTTTTAGAGAGTTATATAAAGAGGTTTGTTCCTTATACAAATCAGATTCAGACTTTAGACATGAATGCAAGTTAATTGCTCATGAGGGTTTTCTCTCTAAGTTCTTGTATGAACTTGAAGACTTATCAAAGGGCATTCAACCTTTGTGGCGTCAAATATATCTCTTATTACTTCCATTTTCTTCCTCTTTTTTTAAACATAGCGAGAATATCATTCCTTTTCTCACTTTGATTGCATCTAATTTGGGATAGATCCAATATAATTTCACATCAAATAGCAGCTTTTTCCCTTAGAACATGTTTTCCAACAAAAGAAATGAACCCTAAAATATCATCTTAAGAGAGAAATAGGAGAAATATTATCAATTCTTTGGTACTTCATATACAAAATAACCTGTAATGAAGCAGGTTGCCATTTAGAGCACGTTCCTCACTTAATCAAAGAACAAGGGCAAGATCAATGATATTTCTGGTCCTCCAGACTATGTTAGAGTAGCTTGTGATTTTTAGGCTCTAGATAGAACAAGAGACACATACCAAAATCTAGATCCGTGAGACTTTGTTTGCTCACCAGACTATCTTATGGTTTTATGAGACTTAAGCTTTTACATAGATAACATCCAACACACACAAACTGGATGAGGTCTTTGTTTTGCACAACCCAAAAATCACATCTAAACACTTATCTTATACCCATTTACAGCTTTATAAAATGTCAAATCCTCTCTTGAATTCAGTAATCTTGCATATTCTTTTTTTATTATTTGATAAAAATTGTCAGAAGAGAGCAGAAAAAAACCAGGTTATCTCTAAAGAATACAAAGATGAAAAAAATTAAAAACAAATAATGTATATTAAATAAATGGACTCCTCCAATTCTCGCAAACCCATTAAAGATACCCCCTTTAAATTTACAGAAGCATAAAATCAAAAGTGAATGAAGAGAAATTAGAATTATTTAATCCTGAAGCAAACCAAAACAATGAGAGATTCCAAAATTAAAAATGTATTTTCATAGAATGTGAACAAACCAAAGAAGCAAACAAGACAGTATATATCATCCCACTTCTTTTGTCAACTAAATATCTCAGATTTAATTGATATGCACAACAAATTCCAAAAGATGATCTATTGTCAGATGTAAGTAAAATAATTAGAAAATTGCAGATGAGAAAGAATTATACTCTAAGGACTCCTCCGTCTCTGCTCTCCCATAAGATACCAAGAGAGGGGAACAGAGTTACCCACTCATTAACTCCCAATTCCCAAATACCAGTTACAATTCAGGAAGTTATTTACTTCAAATTTCCAATTGAAAGAAATTATGGCTGGTACTGACTACTTAAGTTTCATAAGTTATTCAAAAAGAAACGAGAACACTAATGCATAAAACATGCAACTTAGAACTTTATTCAGTTATTGAAAAATATCTAACTTGCAAAGTTCACGAGAAAAAAATGATGTACGATCACCTGAAGTGTTTTTCTTGCAACAGAAAGAGCTGTACCAGCCACCAACAGTGATCTGACTTCAACGATAAGCTTCTCCTCCCGTTTGCTAGCATCCTCTTTAGCAAGATTAGAATGCACAGACATTTTCTCCATTGTCATTTTCTTTGAATCCAGTTTCTGACGCAAATTCTCAAGCTCATTCAACCGACCTAATGACTCAGAGTTAGCCTGCTCAGCAAAGCACCAACCACTAATAAGCAGACTTACTATTGAAGGCCTCCAGGACACACGTGTGCACAACAACAACAACAATCAAGGCTTATCCCATTAGATGGGATCAGCTAGATGGATCATTCATTGTTGTTGTACTTAAGGGAGAAAAAATTATGCCACACATATGGGGAAAAAATTATGCCTAGATATTTAACACTAGTGCTTTGGTATTGCCCCCTGCAACAAAGAAATGGAGATAAACAAGAAAAATTAACCCACTCAATGTGCATCTTCAATTCCATACTAACCAGATGAGGAAGTCCTGACCCAGTGTGCTAAATTTGTAACTTTTAAGGAATAAGATAGAAATGGCATAAACTTTCTTTCTTGATATATTGGAATCAAACCTAGACCCTTCCAAAAAACCTCTCACGGACCTTGATGACTAACCACACTTCAAAAAATCTCTCACTAACCTTAATGATAAGTGTATAGGCCAAAGTGGCCAACATATTTTGCTCTGTTCTTGCAAACCATGAGCTGCATGGTTTTAGACTTGACAATTTAATTTGAGAAACCACAAAAATAAGCTTATAGCCAATATTGTTATCACTCTTTGCAGTGACTCATAAGTAGCACCATGGAAAAAGCTTGGATTCATTAATGTTTCTTGAATGTTTGTCTGTCTTCAGGATAAGCACCACTTCAAAAGTTTCTGATTGATCTACATATCATAATCTTACAGGTTTGTAACCTCTGAGGACTTTGCTCCAAAAATATGCGTGATCTGTTTGTTTAGCTTAGGAAAAATAGCAACAATATAAGCAAAAATAAATATACTACTTTTCTCTAACCCCAAATCTATATCTATTTTTGGAGATATTGAATCAAATATCAAAACGAAACAAAGAAACCCTTCGTCTCAGTCCATTTTCTCTGAAACCAAAGCTAATTCTTCATCAATTTAACTTAAAGATACCAATCGTGGCCTGCACAACTAGTTGAAACAAGAACCAAATAAAACACTAAATAACAGTTTAAATCCTACCTGAATGAGGACCTCAAGCTTCTGCTTAAGACTTTGCTTTTTCTCCTTAGCATCATTGACTGCAGAAGAAAGACTAACAAACCTCGCAAGTTCGTTTTCGAAGTCCTCCCACTCAACCACTTTGACATTTTCTGGATCCGCTGAATTCTTTTCCAGAGAGGGTTCTCGGTTTGGTTCCATAAAGAAATTGAGACGAAATCAGAACGATGCTTGAATTCAAAAGGAGGTCAAGGGTCGACCTCATCGTCCTGGAGTGAGTGATCAATCACGGTAGGAAGTTCATTAACCCCCAATGTCGTTACTAATTTTCTCGAGAAAATAGTATACTTTTTCTAGGGAAAAATGGGAGAATAAAGACGGAAATAGGAAATTGATTTTGTTTGCCTTGGTGCGTAACCGTAGAAACCGAACTGAAGGGACAAGGGGAAGTCATTCTGTTCAGTGCAGCACAGGGTGTCTAACTTAATTACCTAGAACTTGATTAAAATTAAAATTTTGACAGATTTTTACTGTAATTGAAGTAATTATAAACTATGAAAATTTTTGCGTAAGTGATAATAAGAATTTAAATTTAACAATATTAACCTCTTCCCAAGTGCTTCCTTCCGCACCTGCACGATTTTTTCTTTTTTCAGTTTCAAGAAATCAAAAACTTAATTTTATTATTATTAATTGTTGACCGTTGATTATAATCAATCAATACTACAAAAGGGAGTGAAAGATTTTTAGTTTTATTTTTCCCAAAAAAAACCATACTATTAACTTATATTATCACCAGTTGGTTACGGATAAATATTTATTTTA
Source organism: Sindora glabra (assembly GCA_020226215.1). Taxonomy (NCBI): domain Eukaryota; kingdom Viridiplantae; phylum Streptophyta; class Magnoliopsida; order Fabales; family Fabaceae; genus Sindora; species Sindora glabra. The sequence goes on along the minus strand of CM035232.1, from coordinate 81,646,534 downwards.
ATAATATAAAATTATAATTATATGTTAATTATTTACAAAAAAAAGATAAAAAATTAATATACAACTAACAATTTTAAAAAATATCTCATAAAATAAAATATTATAATTTTATTACATGTATATTATTAAATAATTAAAATCGATATTATAGTGTAATAAAAAAATTAAATTTATAAATTCTTCCATATACATTAGATCATATAAAATAAATTTAAAATTTTTCTTACTTTTAAATACTCATAAATTAAATTAAAGTTAAACTACTTCAATTTGTTCCAATTATTTGCTTCAATCTTAAAAAAAAAAATTTATACTTCTACAATCCTAAATCATAGGCTTGTAAGTAGATAACAATTTTATCTGATAAAAAATTTTCTGAAGTATAGGTATTTTATAAACAGTAACAATTACAAAACTTGCAAAGAAAATCAATGAAGTAGAAGAAAGAAAAAATTCAAGATAAAATGAGGGAAGAAAATTAAGAATGTTTAAAAAACACTCTTGAAAAATAGTTGAAAGAATAAATATTTGTGAAAGATAATAGTTAAAAGAAGCATTTGATAAAATAAAAATCGAGAGAAATTAAAGGAAAGAAAAAAATTATCTTCTCACTCATTTAGTTTAACATTTAAATAAATAATTAATTTAAATTTATTTTATGAAAAAGGTTGATTTTAAATTCAAATAATTCATTAATTAGATATCATTTTTTAAGATAATTATTATCATTAATATTAATATTTAATAATATAATTTATGATAAGAATAGATTTTTTTTGTAATAATAATAAATTTTTCATTTACCATCTCAGTGCATCATAAAACAAATTTTTGAAATAATAATTTTATATTATAAACAACTCATTAAATATAATCTACAAATTACTACTTATTTCTTAACTAAAATTTAATATTTTAACATCAAATATTTTTCATTTAAGGGACTCTTATTTAAGTATTTTCTTAAAAATTGCATTATAATAGAAATTAACAAAAAAAGCTCCTTTCAAAATTTAAAAAAAAAATTCCCTATATAGAGACACAATAATATCATGGATTGTTACTTTCTTAAAAATCATGACTAATTAAACTTATAAAATCACAAATTTAAAAAAAATTATAATGTAATTAAAAATTTTGATGTAATTATAAATATAAAATAGTTTGATTAAAGTTTAAAAAAACTATGTTAAGAACATGGATAAGGGAAAAAGGTTAGAAAAATAATATAAATATTTAAAAAAAATTACCAACAAAAAGTAATTAATTAGATTATGAAACGAAAATAAAAATCTGCAATTACTATAGTGAGATTTATTAAATGAAAATAAATTATTATATTATTTAGTAAAAAATATTATGGGATACCAAACTCAAACTTTCTTAGAGAGATTATGGTATTAATAGAAATAAACTTGATACCAAATTTAAATTTTCTTTGATAGTTATAAGTGGGGTTATTCATTTGTATACGTAAGCAAATCGAAATTTTATCATATACGTACAAAGAGAAAGTGCATTGTAGACAAGAATTTATAAATTTTAAATTGAATTTACAATGTAATGAAGATAAAAGTTAAAAAGATTTCTATTTAAATTAAATAAAAATAAAAAATAAAATTTTTAAATGAAATCAAATAAAGATAAAGATAAAGATGAAATAACTTTCAATTTTTAAAATAGAAAATGTTATTGAATTTATTTACTAATTTGTTGAGTTCAGTTACAAATTTGTAAAAATTTTCAAAAACAATATGGCATGAAAGTTTTGCTTCTCTCATAATTTCCTTTAAAAAGTATAACTATTTTTTCCTTTTTAAAGAATGTGTGAAATAGTCAAAGAACTTACCTAATGAAATAAACCATAAAAATATTTATGCTTTTATAATTTTTATACATAAAAAATCCAGCAAATTAATTAGAACAGATTAAGATATAAATTTTTAAAATAATAGAAATTTAATAAAATAAAGCATTCATAACTAAAAATTGCTAATTAAATTGGAACTATAATAGTATAAAAAATGCAAAATAAATTGTAAAAAAAAATTTACGTGATAGAGGTATTACTAAAATGTTACAAAAAGTTAAAAATACTAAAGTCTCATAAAAGAGAAAAAAAGATGAAGATAAAAGTTCTTATATTAACAAAGATAATATTAAGGTGTAGAGAGAAAAGAAACAAATATAAATGTAATTTGAAGATCTTTTTGATATTGGAATAATTTGGTATTTATGAATTTTAATAATAGATTAAAAGTAATTCAAATTTAAATTTTTATTAGAAATTGATTTAATATTAAAAGATAAATGAAAAAAAATGACAAATTGATATTCGGTGAATTATGGGAAGTGTCAAATTATGGGAATGACACTTGTTATAAAAAGCAAAAAAATATCACAAGTAATATATAGTATATAAATGTTAACTTATCTTATTAGATCTTATATTATCACATTGTATCATATCGTACAAATTAAGAATGGTAATGGAAAGGATATAAGTAAGAGATTAAAATTTTCACTTCTATCCCTATTTCAAAATATATTATCATATTCACAAGCTAAAGTTCGTTAAGTATCTGAATAGGGATATTCATTTTCATTTTCTTATTTTATTTAAACAAAACATATTTATTATATTTTATTAAAAATTTTAATAAAAATAAAAGATATCGAATTATTTTTATTATATTTATTCAGTTATAATTTATTTATATCTTATTATATTTATTGTATTTATTTATATCTTAATATTTTTTAATAAAATGATAATTACTTGAAAATTCTAATAATATCAATACAATAAAGAATAACATAAATTCTTTTGTTAAAGTTTAGCTTTAGAAATTTTTTATATTTAAATTAATTGACTATATACATAGTTTTAATTTTTCTTTTTATTATATAATCAAATTTGTATATTATATATAAATATATATATATATATTATGTACTATTCAATTATACATTATAATATAAATATAAGAAAAATTAGGTAATATAATCCTTACACCCATACTTATGGCCATATTCACACCTAATAAGAAAAATAAAAAATAAAAACCTCACCAAAATCTATTTACACACACCCAAATTGTCATGACTCAATCCCGAGGTGTGTGACTAATGTAAGGAGTTGCCTAAATAGCTTTATACAAGCCTTACAACATAAAAATGCAGCTACATCAATGAGTTTTATGACATCATAAATGGGAATAAGTATTCCTATGGACTAAAATGTAAAAGAATGGAGCTATGTTATGAATAAAAACATATCCCGCTAATTGCACTAATCACCTTACAACACATCTTAATGCCAAAAATCCTTGAAGGAGCTAACTTCTTTTCCAATATATTGCAGCTAAGTACCTAAGGGAAGATTTCCCATAAAAATAAAAGGAAACAAAAATAGAAGTAAAGTGAGTCTTCATGAAAAACTCAATAAGTAGCAAAATAATGTAAGAGATAATTATGGTACCCAACAATGTAGTAATGTATTAATGCACTACTAAATTGACTATTGACATATTATTATATAATGTGTTAGATTTGACTTTAAAAAAAAAGTAAACCTAATGTGTGGTTAATCTAGTGGTGCATCAGTATATCATTACATCAATGATGTACCATAATTTCTTCTAATAATATATGTATATTAGAAATAAGTTAAAGTTCAACAAATATCATGATAAGTAAATCACACAAAGAAAGACAATAGATATCTAAAGCTACTTAGGAAAAAAAAAGTAATCTATAAGCTAGTCTACCTTTCCAAGTAATAAATGATGTGGTTTCAAAGAAAGTTTTAATCGATGTTACTTCACTTGTCTTGTAACATTACAGTTATGGAAAATATTTATATCGATTGTCTACTTTATTCATATACTCAACCATACATTAACATATTCATATACCTCACATTGATACCAATATATTTGGCAATAAGCAACTAGCCTACTTTTCAACTTATGGACAATGCTATTACAAAACCCTTTCTATATAAATTGTTTCTTAATCACCTATGAATTATCATATTTAAGTAAAGTATAAATTAACATAAATAATAAATGATATAAGAAAATATTTAAATCTCATTGTTACTCTCGATCAATCTTATCCATTTACAAGACTAACTCTATTACTTCGAGGCCACCCTTATCCATTTATAAACATTTTTCCAAATCTTGTATTATTTATATTTCATCTCATCTCATCTCTCCCTCTTTCATGTTCAAGCCATAAACATATTCCATATCAAGAATTCTATTATCAAAGTCGTTTTTAAACACATCAATACATCCAATATCTTAAAATTCCATATCACACATGCATTCAATATCTTTAAGTGACATAAAATAAACATAGTAGACATAATAATATATGCAAGTTCTCAATAAAAATATAATATTCATATCTACTAGCATATTGTTTGTAAGCTCTACATGTATCAACATTATCAATTATGATAACAATTCTTTAAAATACCATAAAATAAGCAAAACTGGACAAATAAGGGGAAAGCTAACATATACACTTGAGTATAAGGGTCCAAAAGCAATTCATGGCCCTCATAATTGAGTATATGCTCACTTATAGATGTCCAAAGGCCATTCTTGATGCCATACTCAAGTGTGAGTGTCCAAAAAGAACTTCGAATACAATACTTGAATATATATTTAAGTATAGGCATTTAGAGAGTAATCTTAAAGCCATACTCACTTATGTATTCAAGTATTAACCCAAATTCTGCCAAAAAAAAAACCTACAAAATCATTATTCAAGTGGTTAATTCTTCCCCAATCCTACATATACATTTAAATATAGCTAAAATCTAACACAACCTCATTATCCATATTCATCACAAACTATTACTATTATTAATTCATACCATAAAGCATTCTTTTAGTACTTTATTTCTCAATTTCCAAATATAACCACATAAACACTCAATAAAATGATAACATACTAAATCATTTGATTTAAGCAGATTATTCACTTACTTAGTCAAGGAAGAGATAAGAAGAACTTAAAAGAGTAGATAAACTATCCTATTCAATACAAAATTGAAAACTTCAAATCCTTAGCATCCCATTTTCATATTAACTTCCATGAAATCATTATCTAAAAGCTTAGGAATAATGTGAATAACCTAGAGTTTATTGAAAGGTATAAGTAATTTCTTGATTTCTTTAGCTCTTTGTTGTTAAATTATGGTGAAGAAGAATTTAAGGGAAAAAGAAGGAAGAAGAACCAATCAAAGCCAAAATGAATGAGAAATGGACTTTGGGAGTTATAAGGGGGTTCAAAGGTAGTCTAATAATTTTGGATGTCCTCAACAATAAAATGGGAAAAAAATGATCCTAAATCACTTTTATACACACTTGTTCAAATTTAATTTCACATTAATCTTTAAACCATTTTAATTCTTTATTTTCTTACCATAAAGTTTCATTTCTAGCATTCAAATTGTCTTCCTAAATAAAATCATAGCTATTACTGAATTGCTTATGCATACAAAATATCAATATAAAGAAAATAAAATATATTATAATTTTCTTAAGGTATAACGCATGTATTTTTCAAGATCCTATTGTTGGTGTATGCCTTAAGAGCCAATCATAGGATGATTGTATAAGCATACATTATATTATATTTTCATTATTTATATGAGGCACTTTCAGATTATTATTTCTCTGCGTTAAATAAATAGATATAGTAATTTGTCCTTAGAGTAATCATTTCTTAAATAATACTCTTAAATATCCCTAGTCAAGTATCATTGTGAAAGGGATAACAATGATGCATAGAGACTAGTATGTTGGTTGATTGATATGAGATATTAAGTCAACACATAGGTACATATTAGAGAATAATTGTACTGGACTGACCCGCCATGAGATTGCTACATGGATCATCTTATGAGTGTCATAAGCAACTCTCATAGTGACAGTGACGCATATAGTCTTTTAACTTGAAGTCACCATGGCTTCCAACATAGTTAATTATATGCTTTAACATTGTCTAACGTTAACTTTAACGGGTTAACTTGAAGACAGTGATTGGATATACTACTAATTATGTAGAGGAATATAAGTGATGTAGATGAGTTTTTATCCCTCCTTCTAAAGGAGCGATATCTATGGGCTCCTTGACTGAGTTTGACTATGAAATGCATGGCCATGCTTAAATAAGTCAACATGTGATGTTGATCTCATTTACTTCTTTTTGGTCAACTCATAAATCAAGAAACACAGAGATCGAATTATAAAGGGGATGACACTTTCCATGCCTTGAGTTCGATTTAGATATCTAGGATAAAAGGAGACTTGATTGCGTAGTCACTGAAAGGTTATGTCAGATCACTGACATTCTCATTACTTGGATAGCAATGATGCATTGCTAGATGTCGCTTATTGTTTATGATTCTAAAATATGATTTTAGGATCATTACCAACGTGATGGGAACTTATTAGGTCACACACAAAGAACGAATCAAAATTGGAATTGGAGCAACATAATTAGAAATTCTAGTTAGACTATAATTTCTAATTAATGAAAGGACCAATTAGATTGGGCCTTTTTGTTAATGTTATATTGCTTAGGGGCCAATTATTAATTAAGTCATAATATTGGACCTAATTAATAATCAGCTCATAACACTCACCTTTCATTAGGGTTTTAATGGGTGTCTATATATATATAAGATGCTATTCACGCTCAAATGAATCAACAGATTATTTGGGAGGCGTTTTGAGAGAAAAGAAAATAGGAGACCCTAAACACCCTAGTTTGCTAGCACAAACTTGAAAGGAGAGAAATTCCATCCAACCTATCATTTGGTTGGAGATTTTGAGATCGTTCTGTGTGGATACCATAGAGGTGCAGCCACATTAAACACTGCACTGGTGATCTGATCTTCTAGTTTCTATTCCGGTTCGTGATTTAGAGAGCAAATTGGATTGGAAAACAGATAGAAGCAGATCGGATTTGCTGTGTAGCGGATAGAAGATTTTTGCTGAAAGGTATAAACCCTAATCTCTAATCTATGGCATCCTAAATTCGCATGGATCCTTGGTGAAAATTGTACAAAATTTTTATTCCGCTGTGCATGTATGATGTGCGATTTCCAACACCCATACCCATATTCAAATAGTTAAAAATTGAGGACATCATTGAATATGGATCAAATTATCATCCCTAATGCAAACAAGCTCTAAATTTATTTGTTTTATATTTTTTATTTAACTTTCAATTTAAAAATTAATAAATCTTATGCTAGAATAATAAAAAAATAAAAATCTCATAGTTATGTTTCAAAATGCTTGCTAACTGAAGAAATGCATAGTAATTGAGATGTATAATATTACTTAGTAGTAAAATAAATATTTAAAAGTAATATATTTATTTAAATCGAGTAATTCTCCATTGATCTTTATTTAGTGGGTAGTTATCGTATTTAAAATAGATGAAAATTATTGTCTAGCCGTTTATCATTTTAAATAAATATAATTTAAGAATTTAAATTTAATCTACTCCATATAAATTAATTTTATACCATTATTATTACATCAATAAAAAACTATTAAAATTCTCTTATTATTACTAAAAATTCTTAATTACCATTAATTTATTTGATGATGTATCATTTTCTTATTCAGTGATAGTATAAAATATTTTACACTAATAATGTATTAAATTTGAAATATAATTTTAATCAATTTAAATTAATTTATTATCATTGTAAAATTTTTCACTTCATCACTACATTAAAGTATAACATGCCATTAAAAAATTAATAATTTTTACCAATAATATAAAAATTTCAATGATTTTTATTAAATGACAATATATAAATATGTAATAGTGTAAAATTGATTTAGATTGAGAATGAATCATATTTAAATCTGATTTTAATTACAAATTATTATTATTATCATCATAATTATAAAATTTAATTTCAAATATTCATAAGAATATAAAATAAGATTATATTTGACTAAATTGATATTTAATGTTTCTTGATAACTTTCTACCTTCCTTTTCATCTAAACATTGATTTGTCATTCTTATGTATGTGTCATTAAAAAATAAAAATTATAACTACATGTCATAAAATATAATTGTAAAATCCATAACTCCATCTTCATATCAACACCTCCCCATATAATTATCAATTCTAATCATGATCTCTTTCAAATTTAATCAAATTCTATTATTATTATTTGGTTTGGTCCCTGCCACATGATCTTCTGTAGTGGTTAGTTTGTATCATGGGAAGTCATATGATGAAATATTTTCTCACTTCTTTTAATTCGATAATATTAAAAAAATAAATAAACATTAAGATCCTCTAAAATTAAACCCATAACCTTTAAGGCAAGACTATAAACTAATATCATTAAAATAATTACTTTCATAGTTATTTTGTTCTTTAACTTAATATGACTAAAATGGCCAACTATTTAAATCATAATTTTATAACTTTATACTATAATAAACAATATATATTTCTTATTAAATTTATATAGATAATTACTTTGCAGTTAAATGTTATAATAGTTAATTAATATTAATAAACATTGATTTTAATTTTGATCTTACTTGAATCAATAAAAATCCAATCTTGATCTTATTTTAATAAATAAATATGGAATAAAATAACATATTTAATTTTAAGCGGTTTATACAAAATTCTTTTAATGAAAGAGAGATATCTGACAATTTTTATTTTCTAATGAAAGTTATTATTAAAATATATATAATGTAAATTTTAATAAGTATACTAAAAAATATTAGTTAATTACTAAAATTATAATTAAGATTTGATTTGCTAGAAATATACTACTCTTTATTGTTAAACTCAGATTAATCACCGACTTAGCAAGATAAGCAAGTCGAAGTCGAATTAATTCAATTAATCAAATAGGGTGGTTGAACCAATTACTATATTTTTATGTAAAAATAAATTTATTTAATTAATATAAATTTATTATTATATTTTTAAATCATAATTAAATATTGATCTTATTACACTTATAAGTAATGTAGCAATATAAGGAATAATTAATAGGGAAATTGATATAAAAAATCTCCAAAATAGCTAAAGTATAATGTCTTGTATTCAAATTGTAAGGATAACATTAGCTAGAAATTTATAATTTAGTGGGTTTAAATATTTTAAAAAATACTACTTTTGATATATACTTTAATATAAAGTAAATATAATAGCAATTCATATTATAATAAACAAATGATAAAATTACAAGCCCTAAAATGTAAAAAATGCAAATTAAATAAGATAGTTTGAAAGGCTATTGTGTCTTGAAATATTTCATAATTGCTTACTAAAAGATAATTTCAAATAATACTAATATCCATGAAGCACTTTAAATAATATAATAATCAATATAATTTGAGAAATTTCATTCACTTTACTCTTTAAATATATAATAAATTCTTATATTTAGGTAGAACTTTTTTTATGTTGAGCATTTGGATTAGACAAAAGGAAGAGAGAGAGAATGAATTAAGTTATCAGGTCAATCAATTCAAAAAGGTTTTAATCAAATTTGGCCAAGTCAACCCAAATTTTTGCCTAGTTTGAGTTTGAGGGTCATTCTAGACCATTTTTACTCTCAAGTGTTGGTCTAATTGATTGAACCGATTGGACTGGTCCAGATTTGAAAACTTTACACGTTAATTAAAAGGTTGTAATATTAATAATAAATTAAATTTAAATCTTAGGGTTATCAATAAATATAGTACTATGAATTTATAAAATATGTATTCATTATATAAAATTTGTATATTTTTATAATGATTGATAATACATAATAAAAAAATAATAATATCATATTATTCTTAGTATTATGTAACAAATTAATTAAGGAATAAAACTAATGTGATTTAATTCAATCACAATAAATAATTATATATGTGTAAATATAAATATCAAGAAAAAAATTAAACACCATGCTTATAATAATAAATGTAGATAAAAAAAATGAATTTTCGCAAATAAATTGGTACATTTGATCCAAAGATACTTCTTTCTTAAATTTGCATAAATATACATGTATTATTAATAACACTAAAAGGAAGACATGGATTTATTGCACTAATTATTGTATTAAAATATTAATTTGTATTAGTTGTATTTTTAAATTAAGGATTAATAGATCAATAGATTCAATATATAAAATAATTAAAGAAAAGTAAGTAATGTAAAGAGACATAAAAAGACATAAATTCAACTATTATTAACTTTGATTAAAATATTTAATTCTTATTTCATGTTTAGTTTAAAATTTGTATAAATATATACATTTCATTCTAAGAAAAAAAAGACACTACTTTCAAAAAATTATTTTTCTAATCCAAATCTCCCTACTCTTAGGTTTATAAAAAATAAAAAAAAATGTTTGTTAACCTTTTATCTTTTTTTATTTAATCAGGTCTTTATTGTTTTCTTCCAAAGTTCCTAATTGTTAAATTTATTATATTTAGATTTATGTATAATGTGTTATAATGTAAATTTTTCATAATATTCATTAACAAGTCAAATTAATAAACAAACATAAAATAAAAAAATGAATATCGACTTGAATTTCATCTTTACATGTATTCCATAATAATATGAGAGTTAAAAAAATTATTTTTATTTTCACAATCATTACATAATAATCATAATATATGATTTTTATCCAATTTTAATTTTATAATGAATTATATATTATAGTACATGCGATGGGCTCACTTACTAGGTTTAAAGAAACAACTTATTTAACATGTGTTCGATGGCGAGAATATTTTATATTTTTATTTTAAAATTTCTTGTTTTAGAATTGTGTTTGACATGTTTATGTAAAAATTTTCATTTTCATAATTTTTCGAATATTGTCTCTTTCTATTAATTAACAAATCCTTTTAATTTTAAAGTGGTTACATTAATGAAACTAGCAAATCAAATATTTAAACTATAAAAAATTTGAAACTAATATTTGATATTCACCTAATTAACTATAATATTAAATTATATAATATTTATTTATTTTGTAAATAAGAATCATAATATCATTATATTCATTTTTTACACATAATTATAACTCATTTTGAGTATATAATTAAAATTTTTATATCTAATTTAATTTTTATTATTTACAAAATATAGAAATTATGCTTAAAAAATAATATGATAATAGAATTATTTTTTATTAATTTTTTTGTAAAAACTTCTTTAAAAAATACATGTTTCAATAATATGGTTAATAGGTGGATGCTGGTGTTAATTCAAGTTGAGAAAACTCTACTTTTCTTTAATTTAAACAAAATTACAAAAATTTTCTATCATGATCCTATTTTTAGACTATCATGGCAGACATAAACATATCAACTAGATATCATTATAAACTTTTTTAAACCAACTAATCTACAATTTTTTTTATATCAAATCAAAAAACAAATTTTTATAATTGAGGAGATTCAATCTTTTGAATATATTTCATAAAATCATACATGTCAAAATCTTTTAGAAATTAAAATCTCAATCAAACAGATGAAATTTCTTTTTTAATTTGAAAATAGTTGAAATATAATGACCTTAGAAAAACAAAAACTTTTACTACAGTGGCTTCAAGGAAATATTTATTTATCTAAAGGTCATTATTTCCTATAGATTCTTAAACAAAAAAATTTTAGAAGATTATTTCAAAAAAGATAATTTATTGGAAATGCAAATTGGAAATAGATTTATAAAACTTGTTCAAATATTATTTTCTTGAAAATTCCTTTAAAAACTAAAAATATATTTTATAAAATAAACTTTTTGAAAACTAAGTAATGTCTTCCATAATTCAAACCATGAAAACAAAACTAACACAATAGAATAGAATTAGGTTTATAAAACTTAGAAAATCAAAAGATCCTATTCTATTAAAATACTTTGAAGATAACATCAAATTTAGAAATCAATTTCTTTTCTTTAAAAATAGATTAGAAATAGTTTAAATTTAAAATTATGTGAACAATACTTAAAAAAATATCTCGGAAACACTTAGACAACCCTTGGAAAAGATATAAGTTTACCTTTATTTTTAGGAAAAATTCTTTTTCTTGTATTTCCTAGAAAATTATCATAGGATCCCTTGTATTGTTTCGTAACAAAATTTAAATTAAACATATAAGAGAAGAAATGGATAAGACATATAGCAATGTACATTATATATATATTAGCATAATTAAAAATATGGATTTTTATATAATAGGGTATTAGGGTTTTACCAGTCACTACAAATATATATAATAATAACTATAAATAGAGTGACAGCTAACAACCTAATTGTTCATTGATGCATCAAAATGAAAACTTTATTCGACTTATGGTCCTCAATGGTAGCAAGTGAAATATATTCAATAACATACTCAAATTATAGAACATGCAATGAAGAGTGTACCGTAAATGATATGGGTATAGTAACTGGAGCAGACTAGGATATTGGTGTTGCAATTCATTGCCATTAGCTTGGGTCAGAAATATAACTAGAATTCATGTTGGTATGTACCATAAAATATGTAATGCACATTTCACCAAAAACCTATAAGCTTAATGGGTGGCATTGGGCTCCGTATCTGCAAAAATATATCTACAAGTAAAGTGAGCAATAAAATTACTTAGTAAGATAGCCATTATACAAATTTTCTAATCACTTTTAATTCAAATAACATTTAAATTTATATAGAAGATATATATTAAAAATTTACCTTATTAAGGACTATTAAGTAATTTTCATGTATGTATAGAATATAATTTGACATTAAACCATTTAATGAATGACATTAAACAATTATAATGGCAAAAAAGCATAAAGGATTCCTCTTTATTACTATGAGCTAGCCTTAGTTCCTTTTATTACTATGAGCTAGCCTTATTCCCCACGTATTCCAACCTTGTCCTTCTAAGGTAAACTTTATCCTACCTAACCTTTCATGTGACTCAAAAGTCATGACACTAGACTAGTCCCTAAAAACCTCCACAAGGTTTTATATCAAACAAATATGTCACATTTCACAAATAACATTCAAGCCAATATTGTGAGATATAACATTAAAACCCATATTCAGCATATAGCTATAGTTTCACATATGATATAAAGCCAATTTTACATAAGGCTCTCATTAGCCTATTTCACATAAATAGAGTAAGGTCAAAATGTGATCCAAAGTTGTAACCATAAAATCATATAGCATAGTCTATTAAGAGAAATTCACGATTTACCTTGTCGTATTTTAGTAACAACAAACATCATAGATGCTTCCATTAGATATCATTGTGTCATTTCAAGAACATATTAATATAAAGCTTCATTCACAAATGTTCTTACATATGAATGCATTAGTCATAGAATAATTTATATCAACATTCACATATTGATATAAAGATTTCACTATGAAACTAATGGTGCAGTGTCCATTTTTCTTGTAGAATTCTCATTAATGACTCAATGTATTTTTAAGCTAATAATTCAATGTAATTGTATATAATTTATCAATCAAAATATCAATCTAAGATTGATATATATATATATATATATATATTTCACATGGTGTTGCAATAAAACCAAAAATATTTAACTTGAATTTTTTAAGTTCCAAAACTTCTAACTTTAAGCAAATTTATGTCTAAGCTTTATATCATTCTAGTAAGAAAGAAAACTATTTTCTTTATTAAGTCAAAAACATTTAAGTGTTTTCTAATAGTATTAAAAATTGCTCAAAACTATATTCCACTAGTACCAACTAGTTAAGAAATACAAGCATTAACCTTTGCTATTCTTTAGTAAACACCTTGAACTTATAAATTCTAATTAAAATATCATATTTTCTAAAAATTTTGTGAAAATTTCTATATTTTGAAAAATAAGATTTTAAATGACACTTTCAATCCCTTTTTATGCTTAAAACATGTTACTCTACTTGCAACTTTTTTTTGTGAGACAAAGGGGCAAAAGCCTAAAAAAGGAAAGGAAACTAACAAGTAACTATGGATCAAGTTATAGAGACTCTTAAGATATCAACAAGAAAAATATGTGACATTTGTGGAAGGACCATATTGAACTCAGAAAGTCCAAGTTCCAAGTGGATGCTATGATTTGCTAGCCAATCAACGCAGTTATTACCTTCTTGATAAGTATATACTAACCTCACATCCTAATCTTGCTATAGTAATTGCTAAATAATCTGAATGAAGCCATAATTGTAGATGTATGATTTAGACATACATTGTATTAGAGCTTTAAAATTACTTTCTAAATAAATTTTTCAAAATCTTAATTTCTAAGCTAATTTAAAACTGCAAATAATAACTTAACATTTTGCTTGAAAAGGAAAACAAATTCCTAGTGGTTTTGTAAAACCATGAATCTAATTTCCTAAGCAATCTCAAAATATTCCACTACATTACTTACAAAATTAATCAAGAGGTAAACTATATTAAAGAAAATACCATTTTTTTATGAAAAACTAAGTTTTAATATAACTTTTTGTATAAATTCCAAAAAATTTAGAGCTATGTTTTGAACACTATATATTTCATTCATATTTAACTATAAAATAAGTCTTACAAGTTACCAAAATGTTTTACTAATAAAAACCATTTGCAGGAAAACTAGTTACTATTTGAAAATGACAAGTTAAAAACCTTTTTTCTTCAACATGATTCGATAAGCTATCAAATGTGATTTTAATTATATTCTTACTAGAAACTTATAGTAAAAGTGTTTAATATCCTTAATCAAATAGTTTAGAACATAGCGTAGCAAGTTTTTCTTATAAAATATAACTTTTCTTTGACTAAATAGTAAGAAAACCATGGAACACATATGTTTGTTTTAAAAATATTTTTGTCTTTAAACTTGATTTTCATGCATTCTATCATCTTAAATTTATTTCAAAACATAATGTAACATCTTTTAAGTTTCAAAAATAGAATTTTTACCTTTTCTAGGGTAAGAAAACCATGACTTTATTGATGCTTACTCACTAAAGTTTTCTTCCATTTCCAAGTGAAAATCATAGTTTCAAACTTGACTAATTTTAAGATTCATTTTGAAAACACCTCACTTAAAACCAATTTCCTCAAAACCTTTTCTTAAACTTTAAGATGCCATGTTTACAAATAATCCACCATAAATTTCATAACTTCAGCACAACAATGACAATCATACATATCTCACATATAAACATCATCAATAAAGAAAATCAAGAAGAAAAAAATGGACCTTTACTCACTCAAGGATAATTATGATGCTTAATTCCTTCACCTAAAATCCAAAGTGTAGCATCCAAAATCACATATAGTTAAGGGGGAATCTAAAGAAAAGAATCATGGAAAGAAGATAAATCTATAGAAGTTATAAGTCTATACCTCCATTAGATAATTAAGAACGCTTCTAACTTTAATCAAACTTCAAGAACACTCAAAGCATTAAGGAAAACTCACTAGAATTTAGCAATAATTGTCAAGATAGCATTTCCTTCCTCTAAATTCCCTCTCTAACCATGAACTATTTAGTGTAAGAAATGAATTAAGCTTGGTTATTTATAAGAGAATTTGGAATAACTTCTAAGAAAGATGATATCACCCTTAAGTAACTAGATTGCATCATTTTAGTTGCTTTCCAGCTAGAAGACCATGGTTTGGTTCTCTTAGAAAGAGACCAATTGCATTTCAATTATCTTAATTACTTTGAAACTTATCTTAATATAGGATGATGCTAGGAATATTTAATTTGAAGCATAATTTCTTATATATTCTTTCCTAAGCTTATCTTTTGATCATATATACCTTAGAACATTCTTATTTTAAATTGCTTAGCATATTCCTTTTCTTGATGATTAAGATTCTTATTAGAATATTATTTTTTCCATATTATCTTTCCTTAATTAAATTACTAATTATAAAATCTTCTCAATATGTATACTAAAGCCTTTAAACTAAGCCAATTTCCCTCCTTCTTCCCTAGTGACTATCCATGATGTATCCCACATTGGTTAGTAAGGGTGTTCTTGAGTGCTTTATATATGGGTTAGCAAACCTCCCCTTATAAGCTAACTTTTAAGGCAGAGTTAGGTTTGTTCATATAATATGATATTAAAGCCAAACCTCATCTGGTCGATAGATTGTAGCCATGTTTTAGTTCTTTGCATGAACGCATACAATCTAAAGGGGTCAAGCATGATGTATCCTACATTGGTTAGTGAGGGACCTCGCTTAGTTGATGGATTGTGGCCATGTTCTGATTCTCTGCACGAGGACGTGCAATCTAAAGGGGTCAGGCATGATGTGTCCCACATCGGTTAGCGAGGCTGTTCTTGATTGCTTTATATATGGGTTAGCAAACCTCCCCTTACAAGCTAACTTTTGAGACGGAGTTAGATTGGTTCATATCAGTCCATATCACTATGGATATATCCAAAATTGCATTTTTGCCACCTTGGATAAATTTAGAATGATCTTGAGTAAAAACCTTTAGTTACTCTTAAGTTTTGTTAACTTGGATCTCGAATACTCTTAATTTCCTAAGATTTTTTCTAAATAACTTCTAGTAGATTTTCATCCACTAAACTAATAAATAATTCTACTAACAATAATAAATATTTCTAGTTATTATCTACTAACAACACTATCTAACTTAGTTTTGTCAATTCTTGCTTATTTTATTTTTATCAAGTATTACATTTCCTCTATAATTTTAAAATGTACATAAAACTTCACTGTGATAAAAATTTGTTTTGAATATTCTTTTAAATATTTTACTATTCTTTTCCCTATTTTAATTTTATGATTATTGATTTAGGAAATGACTTATTTGCTATTTTGTTTTGGCTTAGGATTTCTAACATTTTGAATAGTTTTAAAGATTGTGTCTTATTTGCCTTTTCTATTTTGACATAGGATTCCTAACATTTTGCTTAGTTGTAGATAGTATTTCACTTTTTTCTTTACTTCTAAGAAATAAGTCAAGTAACCATTGAAGCTACAAACTTCAATTAGTATTGTTAATGTTATCTACTGGCTAAATGATATATTTTTTTTAGTTTCTGCCACTTCTTTTCATTACCATTATTATTAGGGTAAATTACACCTTAAGGTTTGATGTGATTACACCTACACCCCAATTGATTTTAGGAAAATACTTTAACAAACCTTGTCAGTGACAAAATTAACACTATTATTGAAAAATCATTCATTTGATAGGAAATACCTTTTTGTTAATATTTTAATTATTATATAGGCTAAAATTTCAAAAAAATTCCCATTTATTACTTTGGTTCCCATTCACTATTATGCTATTACAACTTTAAGGTAAACGATGCAATTTTATTACATATTTATTTTTAGTTCTTTTGCATTAAGAAATAGTGCATGCATTTAGCTGAAAGTTAAGAATTTGTTTGTCATTTAATACATTGATTTCTATTTATTACTTTGATTCCTATTTATTATTCTATTGTTATAACTTTGAGGTAAAAGATGGAATTTTATTACATCTTTATTTCCTATTCTTTTTTATCAAATAGTGCATGCATTTGGTTAAAAATTGAGAATTTATTTGTCATTTAATACATTGATTCCTATTTATTACTCAGGTGTCATGATTTTAAGGTAAAAGGTGAAATTTTTTTACATATTTATTTCCCATTCTTTTGCATTGAGAAACATTGAGTGGGTGATAATGTTTACACTTATTTTTTTTAAATGTTACTCATACTTTTTGAAATGGGTTTTTAAGGTTTGCAAGATTTTATAGGGAACTCAAGAACAAGAAGTTATGGTTGCAATACATGGTAATTATTGGGGTTCTTATACAAACATATGAGTGCATGTGTGGCACACAAAAGAGCTAATATCTAGAGATACTATTCTAACTAGTTCTTTAGGAAGATGTACTTACATGCATATGCTGAATTTATTCATCCCATGACAGATATAGATGATGAATAATTTGATATTAAAAATGTTATTTTTGTCATTATCAACCCACTTAAGTTATGAAAGGCCTAAGACAAGTCTAAAAGGAATAGAAAAAGAGATTCAAATGAAGTAGTAGCTAGTAATGGAGATGCTCATCTAACACTATCATATGATCTATTTACAAAGAGTTTGGCCATAATAAAAGGACTTGTAAAAGAGGACTAATCAAGAATAAAGGGAAAAAGGTAATTTTCTAACAATTATTGCTCTTTTATTTTAATTTGCATTAATGTTTAAAAATAGTCTTTTTGCATAAACAATAAGCTTTTGGAATTAGAAAAGGAATGAAGGAAGTCAGGGTAGAAAGAGGAAGTGTGATAACATTAATACTAGTTTTTAACCTAATGAAAAAGGTGTTGATTTGACTATGGGAACTTATAAGAGTTCACAAGTGGAAGAGACTAACAATATACATGCAAATAACAATACAACAAATGATACAAATAGTGAAAGCTTGCATGGAACTACAAATTCAACCTTTACCTTAGCAAATTAGGACTAGATTGTATCTTAGGTCTAAGGCACTTGATTGCATAGTGTTTGTCTTTTTTAATGGTCTAGTATATTTATTTTTAGTATATCTCATTATGTTTTAGGGGTAGGAACTATCTTTTTTAGGAATGCATATATAATGCCTACTAGGCTGCAAACTACATTATAACTATCCATATGCATATGTATATAGTGCTTTTTTAAATGGGTGGATGTTATGGTCCCAACATGGATATACCTCTTATAAACACTCTCTTTTCATAGCTTAAATAAATTACATAACAATATAATAAAGTGAGCACCATATGTAAGTGCTATTTATTAATAGCCTTCTACCATTTATCCTTGTAAGAAAATCCCTTATGTTCTTGTGAAATATTGAATAAAGTTTTTGTTCAGGAATAGATAGCCATGTCCTACCAAGTTTGGCATTAAATAGTGGGCTTGATATATTACAGGAAAAATTCCCACATTTCCATGAAACTAGCAAATGTAATATTTTTGTTATAATTAAGAAATTATTTATTATGTTTATTTTCCATGCAATCAATTTAAGAGAATACTATAGTTCTTGTAGGCACGGTGGTAGTTAGAATGATATTCTTTTAGGTACTAAACTTAGAGACTTTATTGTTATTGTACAATTCTCACTTCAATTTCCACTCAAATTTTGCTAAAGTTTTACCTATAGCTATAACAACCAAATTTTGTGATATTGTCTAATTCATTTAACTTATGTTGCTAGATCTTTGCATTATTGAAAGTTAAAAATATACTTATTTTACATTGTACACTATTGTCAAATTTTTATCATGGGCTCGTCAATGTATCTCTGCTACTGGTCTAAATTCAAATCTCAAGTTCCACCATAACCTTACCTACATTTTACTAAACATATTTTATGTTTTACCAAAGGTACAATCCTTATTTGATTATACATACTTCAAAGTTTAAACTACGTACTTAGTTTATCTTCCTAAATTTTTTAATGATTTTGGCATTTAGGGAATAATTATTTAAGGAACCTTGGATATTAACTCATGGCTACTCTATAGAATACAATATAATCATGATTACTTTATGGAATACAAATATGAGAAACTAGATAACCAAGGGCTTTTTAGAGGAGTCAACAAATTGAAATTATATTAGACTTTGTCCTCAAGCTAACTAAAATCATGAGCATAACATAACTATTTTAATTTCTAACATGATGAATTTGTTTCATTGTTATTTGAAATTTGAATTGGCTTACTTTGATATAGGGATTGTTGTAACTCTTATGATCGCTTTTGCTTGTGCTAGTGTATATATTAATTTTTCATGGTTTATATGAACTTCTAACATTTGCTTATTACATTAATGTTAACTTTTTATTTTTCAAGTTTGAGAGCAAGAGATATAAACTATTGAATTTACTATGCTTATGAATAGTATTCCTATTTTACTTGGTAATTGTATATTACTTTATAGTTCTTTTTTTAGATACCTAATTAATGTTTATATAAAAGTTAGAGATGTAGATTGTTGAATTTATCATGTACATAATTGTTATTATGTTCTTTGTGACTTAAATTTGGTAAAGGTTTTGGTTAATTGCTAGAAGTTAAATTTTCTTTTTAATTTATGGATAAAAAAGTAATTTAATTTAAAGTATTTAAAATATGAATTGATCTTTTAATTTCTTAAACACGAAATATGAAAATTGGGTTTATAACTTTATAGGATGCTTTTACCATAAATCATAAGTCCATAATTTTGATATCTAATTTTTTTCATTTTAAAGTGTAATTGTTCAAATAGGTTTTAAAATGTATAACATCAATTTTCATTGTAATAGGATGGTTATGTTATGAGCACAAAAAGGGAAAGTGTCAAAAGATTCTTTAAGCATGCTGAAGAGGTAAAAGAAGAAGAGGTACCAATTCCATTAAGGAAACAATAATACTTTATCATGCTTCCATTACATATAACTAATTTCATCATTAAAACTTATGAGTTCAACCATTTTTTGTCATTTTTTCCTTATACATGATATATGATTGCATTTTGTTAACAACAATAAGCAATCGTTAATGATGTATGCATCTTTTGCTTGGGAAAAATTAGCAATTTTTATCTATGATTTCATCATAAAAGTAAAATAGGAATACTATTCAAATTTTAGTTTGCATATTTAGGATGCCATATTTGTTCATGCTCTATAAATTTGTCCTAGAACTATTGCATAAGTTTAGTTAACATTATATAGTTCTATTTAAATGTAAGGTTGGTTCGATTTTATAAAAGCTAAGCAAAGCAATTTAGTTAACAAATTATGGTCTGCTTTAAACTACAAGATATAGGCCCATTGTCAGGGGTGGGATCTATTAACAGAGTCATCGAGATGCACTTCTTAGAAAGAAAATTGGTGGAAGTGACCTTGTAATTTTACTCTTAAAAGTAAGGAAGGTCAGAGTATTTTTTTTTTCAAAATCAAAAGGATTTAGGTGTAATTAGCTTAAACGTCAAGAGATATTAGAGTAATTTACCTTTATTATTATTACTTTTTCTTCCCACAATACTATTGCATTTTTGTTCATGTGATAACATTACATTTCATACAATATTTTGCATTGACGTTGTGTTTTGTGCTATTTTTATTGGATTTTTTTTACCCTTAATTTGGAATTTTTTTAAAAAAATAAAATTTAACATATTTAAAATTACACTTATAAGTAAATTATGCAAAAATTTAATTTCAAATAAATTGAATTCTCATTTTTTTATTCAAACTTATGGGTAAATTTTATGAGTTTTCAATTAATTTTAGTAAAAATAGCATATGTTTGCTTTAGGTTTGTTATTCCATTTGGTTTTAATTGAATTAACTTTGAGTTTGTTCTTACTTATTAAGGACATCATTGCATAATAATTGGACAATGTATTTGCTAAGAAAATCATTCAATAAGGGGGAAATAGGTAGAAGGCAATGTAAAAAAAATGAGAAGAAAACTTTGTGCAGATTGTTAATTAAGAAAATGAAGTGTTACTTAAAGAAGTTAACAATTAGAGCAGTTTGGAAGGGTAAAAGTGGCATTTTTGTGGCCAAAGTTGATCAGTAATGATTCTTTTAATTTAATAAAAAACACAAAGTCTATTTAAAGTAGACTTATGTGTAGGGCAAATTTTAGTCAGAGGAAATGTTTGTATAAATTTTAAACCTATAACGGGAATCCATATAATTTATATAATTTTGTTAAATCTTAAGGGAGGTTATAGTATTTTTCTCTTCCAAGTTTTACATAGTTAAATAGTTTAACCTGTAATTTTCCAAAATTGGTAGAGGTAAAATGTAACTATCCAAAATTTAAGAGAATATTTAAAATTTTTCCCCATTGATAATTTGAAATTTAAACAATTTTTAAGCTACATCTCATTGGTTTATTGTCTTGCCTAACTAATTAATGGCTTGTCTCTTTTCTTTGGGTAAGTCAAAATGGTTGGTTTTATGGAGTGACCTAGGATTAGTTCAATTTTATTTGCAATTGTCTTAAAATGAAAGTGTCAAAATGAGTTAAATTTAATGTATTAGCTTGAAATTGATATAATTTTCTTTGGCCTTAAACTATAACTAGTATGAAAAATGATAATCGCAAATTAAAATAGTCCAACTTAATAAAGGATTAAAACTAGTAAGTATTAAAAATGATTAATGTATGTATGTATATATATATATATATATATATATATATATATATATATATATATATATATATATATGAAGGCTATAGTTTTAATATATTAAACTATATATTGATATCTATACTATTGTAAAAGAGATACGGGTAACTTTTTTCTTTTAAAAAAATTAATATTTATTTATTTGAAATTTTGTACAATAAGGGTAACTTTGTAATCTTACATTTATTTCAAATTGTGATTAAAATTTTTTCCTTATTTTGAGTTTGTAAGTTCCTTCTATTATCTCTTATACATTCTAATAGATTCTTCTCTTTCTTAAGGTGTAATTAATTCTGAAACTAATTTCTCCCTCCTTTTCAATGTGCTATTCCATTTTTCTCTCACTCTTAATCTTGCATAAACTTTTACTTGCTCCATCAATGTATTTCCTCTTACTCTTTTAATATGCATAAACTCTTCAATAAGGGATAAGAGTTGTCAATTAAAGTGAATTTATATTCATTTTTTCTAATTTGATCTAAAGTAGAAATAAATTGTAAAAGGTATCAATTGATGATTTTCACTGATAATTATATATATTGTAAGAGTTATAAAAGTGGTCAAATCACACAAAAGTATTAATTTGGTACTTTTCAAACCCATTTGTATTATCTAATTTCTATGTTATTGTTAATATGGTTTTTGTTCAAACCTAACTTAAGTCATCTAGTGCATCTATTACTTGTCTTTTCTAATTAGTTTCTTTTGCTCTCTAGTAAACATTTGAATTTCTACAATTCATGAACAATCCCAATTACATAATTTCTCCTTGAAACATAAACATAAATAAAAAGGGTAAATTATAACTTCCCTTTACTAAACCTTACAATTTTTCTTTAAGAGAGAAATTTCACTTTTTTACTTAATGATGGTATAAATGTAGACTGTGTGAGTATTAGAGAGGTAAGGATCCATTTATTAGATTAGTTAGATTATGGATCCTACTCATCAAAAGATCCATATCCATTTATTTGGTATTGGGTCTAAGTGTCGTTTAATTTAGGCTTAGACATATTAACATTAATTAATTATTTATTTTATAAATTATGGTATGGTCCAAATAGAAAATTCTAATAATCTCCCATTTGAACCTCCATAATTTATAAATAGTGGCTACTTTAAAATTAATGTCAATATCAAATGGTATTATTATACCCATAAGTTTAAATTGAGATCATAAACATTCAATAATGTAGAATATTATATCTAAAAGAAATATTAATATAATGCATATCATATGCCTACACCTTATTGACCAAAATAATTAATAGGGATATTAACTTGAAATGAGAATAATGAGATTCACTTAACTTTTGTATGATTATTGTAAATCTCCATACAGTGGTCTTGGTATCCATCTAAGATGCCTAATGAGAATCAATATTCTTACTACAGTAATAAGACAGGGTCTAAATGTCTCCAATAACATGTTATAATCCAAAATGTGCATAAAATATATGACAACATTATGAATATTTTATTTAAACCGATTGATGTTATGAGTTATAAGAACTTTTGATGATATGATTATTTAAGCTAGTTATTTATCTCAAGACATTAATATTCTTAGTACAATAATAAAATAGGTCTAAATGTCTCTAACAATATGTTATAATCCAAAATGTGCACAAAATGTATTGCAACATTATGAATATTTCATTTAAACATATCTTAAGATAAATAAGCTCAAATAATCATATCATCAAAACTTCTTATAACTTAAAACATCAATAGGTTTAGATAGATCCATATTATTCACATGATCATGATCTATTCCAACTACTAAGCTTTTGGTTACTAAATCCATGTTTATATAATTTGTGGAAACATACATAATACAAACATGGTCTCATATCTTTTCTCTCATGAATTGGTACTTTGCATCGATATACTTTGTACATGTAAAAGCTTTATTACTTAATGAAAAGACCATAACAATAGTATTGTCATAATAAATGGTTAAGAATAAATTCTTTTAACTAAACAACTTCATAAACATATTCATATCATATGATATACCCTACCTCTATAATAAAGGTTGCTGTAAATGATTGCTTAACAAATTTCCATGATACAACTCATTTGACAATCATAACATGTGTCTAGACATAGGTATATGCTCATTTAGATAACTAATGAAATTCAACTTTAAGTAGCTTGTAATTGTGAGATATCTTAATCTCTTATAGGTTAGCATATAACTTTTCGTACGTCCTAGGTACCTTATTATTCTTTAGCAATAGTTTGGCATCTTTGATCAAAGTCACTTAAGTATTTCAATAGTACACCTATAACATAAACAATATCAAGGCATATATGCACCCAAGCACACATTAGGCTACCTACAAGTAATGTATATAGGACATTTTTAATTTTCTATTTCTTTATTACTTTGAAAACATTGGAACTCTAGGTTATCTTACCTTTTTGAGTTAATAAACAAATATAAGAGCACATTGTCATTTTAAGCATTTTTTATAATTTCATAATGTATGATCATTGAGACAAGTGAAGTACTCTTAGGACCTATGACAATGAATCTTAATGTTTAAAATAAGAGTGACATTCCCTATGTCTTTCTTTTTTAATTACCTTATCCCAGTCAATATGTACTCATTATTATTGATAAAGAAAATACCATTGACGTGCAAAACTAGGATTATAAGATTGCCCATATTCATCATCATACACTAGCTTACATTACTCTCATTGAATCCAAGAGAGGTTATAACCCTATCAAAATTAAGATACAATTGTCTAGATGCTTACTTCAAGCCATATATATGACTTCTTTACTTTATGTGTAAAGTGTTCTTTCTCCTTCTTTTGAAAGCATTCTAGTTGTTCTAGTTTTAAGTATGCATAGGGCAGGTCAGTTGGATTTCAAATTGAGCTTATTGGGTCGAATTACATAAAATTCATGGCTCAAGCCTTGCTCGACTTGTTTACTTTTAAAAAAAAAGCTGATTTAGCTCGATTTGATTTTTTTAATGCAAGGCCTAATAACCCAACCCAATAAGCCCAATAAAATTATTTTTTATTTTTAAGTAAAAATAATTTTTTAAAATAAAAAATTTATATTTAAAGAAATAATATGATATATGAATATGTAAAATATTTAATTATATCAAATTAATATTTTTATATTAAAAATATTAAGATATAATTATTTTTCTAATATATAATTATATTATGAAAAATAAATTAATATAATTAGGTTAGGCCAACTTGGCCTTTTTCTTTTTATCTTGGTCTAATATTAATCAAGTCATTAAAAAAAATCCAACGAGTCTATTGAATCGAAAAATAGAGCTTGCTAAGCCTAGGCTAATCCTATTAGGCTAGGCAAGTCACTCAACCTATATATACCTCTACTCTATGGATACTATTTATAACAAGTCACCATTCGAGAAGGATGTTTTAACCTTTAATAGATGTAACTCCTAATAAAGTGAGCTACCTATGTCAGAATAATTTGGAGTGAGTTCTTAGCTGAACTATTGAGAAAGTTTCTTTACAATCCTATACCTTCTTTCTAAGTGTAGCTCTTTTAACTACTAACTTGATCTTGATCTCTTAATTTTGTTTAAGCATCTTTTTTTAAACTCAAAGTTTCATTTGTTTTTGATTGCTTACTCTGCATGAGTAATTCAATTTGATCCCATGTTTGATCTTGTCCCAGAGGCTAATTCATTCTTTATTGTAATATCTAATTTTGAAGAATTTATTTAACTTTATAGGACTTTTTTAATGGAGTTTCATTCATTAATTCCTTTGGCTCTATTTCTTCTACTACTAGTTTCACTAGATTGGACCATAGGACGATAAAAGATGATTCAACAAGTTTTAGAGGTACTAGGATCACTATACCTTCTTTTCTAACTCTTACTTTCTATGGCATCTTACCACTCTTACTATCTAATTCATCATTTAAATTGATTGTTAATTAAGGACCTAGAGATGGTTTTAGAGTTAAATTTCCCTTTTAAACTAATGGATTTAGCAAAACTTGATTAAAAAAGTAACATAATCCATTAAATAATGTACTTAAAACAATTATATATTTATAATAAATCAAAATCAATTTTATTTACCAAAATGATAAAATATTCATTAAGTTAAAACATAATAACCAAAAATAAATTCTCTTAATGAAATATACAATTTTTTCTGGCATAAAATAAATCATAAATACGAAATGATTATTTCTAATTCTAATGTGCTTTAATGATTCTCCATCACGTAATTTCTTCAAGTTTCACTATTATAGAAAAAGTTAATTGATGTTATGTGCTTGGAGGATTTCATGATAGAATATGATTCACATTTTATCAAGAATCATTATAAATTATTTATGAAGTCAATTGCAAAATTGTGATGAGAAAAGAAAATAACATCAATTCCTATTATAAAAAAAACCATCATCATTTCTTATAGGAAAGTTATCCAGTAATTAATGCAAAGTTAAAAATGTCAATTTCTAATAAGTCACTGATACGAAATATTTGCTTAATATTTTTTTTAAATCGGTTTTTAGCTTTGCTGCTAGAATATTTATAATTAAAATTAAATAAATTTAGCATTCTACAAGTATTTTAAGCTTAAAACTTTGAAAAGTCACAACTTCATGCTTGGTTATCCATTCAGGGCAAATTTTTTATTAATTTTATGTAACTTTTTGAGATTTATCTAGTTATGCAAATTCTAAGGGTTTCTTCCCTTTCTATAATCATGAAAAATGGCTATTTTCATGGGATTTTTCTCTATCTTTTATTATTGTTCAATTATTTTGGTTTTAATTACAATCTTTTATCAAACACATAATAAGCATCTAATACTCAAACACAACCTTAGAATTTATATAAGGGAAGCACAAATAAAAATATCTTGAAAGAACTTCTGCAAAAATTCACAAAAATAGAAGGGATGAAGATTTAAGAGAAATAGAATAAAAAAAAAGCATCCTTTTATGTTTTGAACTAGTGCTTTAGAATAAGGAATTTTGTCATGACCTATTCTAATCATAACCGATGTGGATCCCGTTATCAGTTTTCACAAGCTTTAACAATTTTCACTCTTTTTACTTAATGGAAGTTTCCAAATTTTAGGAGAACTTAAATTTTCATTTTAAAATTTTTATGAAAAAACGGATAAAGTTTCCCTTTTTTTTAGACACTTCCTGAGAATCACACACCCTATAATATTAAAACCTCTATATAAGTCTAGATACAACAGTATCAAATATACATAGTACCATATAAATTCAAATTTATACATACATAAACGATTCAACACATCAAATGTTGAATCAATAAAAACTCTATCTTTACTTCTAAATCTAGTCCAACTGTCAAAACTCTTTAGTAAGGCAATCTTGAATCTTTATGGATACAAAAAGTTTAAATATACTCACCTTAACCTAAAAACATTGAAGATATAATGAAGTGAGTTACAAGAACTCAATCAGCATATATCTACCACTATTTTGTTGGAGTTTAATTTTACATATGGTAGTTGTAGGCTAAGCATGTGATTAATTAAAATTATTAATAAACTCATTTCCTGGCATTCTGAAACCTATGAAACCAAATCTTGGAATGAGAGTTCTCCTGCACAAGACCTATGAAATGTACGATTATCTGATGACACATAACATTGTCATTAGAACACGCTTTACCCATTTTGGGTTAACAACAACACAATCACAAATAGCCTTTAAGGTTTAAATACAAACAAATCATCATAATCTTATCCTACTTTTACATTCATGTTAATCAATGCCATTCAATAACAAGCAAAGTTCTAGTATCATATTTAATCATACATTTAGTTATAATAATCATATATGTAGCTATCCTTTTTATTTCAAGATTTAATATATACTTTTCTTAACCACTTTTGCCTCTCAAATCAATCTTATATTCTTCATAACTGTTAATTGAAAATTTTTCATTCGACTTTTGACACTATTTATTCATCATAAACCACAATATCCAGTGTCATTACTCCAGCACAGTTCTCAAGATTTTCCTAATGCCTCAAAAGACTCAATTCTTAATATAGTCAATTCACCAGATCTAATACAAGCTCTCATAAACTTTTCGACAACATGGACAACCAAAGCATATAATACAATTATATTATGATCTAGTGTAATCCTATCATAATCAGAACTAACATTGACATAACTATATTTTTACTGTGCATTCTAATCCATTAACCTTTATTCAAATTCCATCAATAATAATAACTACTATCATCAAGCTTTCCAAGCATAAGCAATTATATTCACACTAACAAATAATTATACTTATATTATGAATAACCATTTCCTATTAATCATGTTTGACCACGAGAGAAATTCAATCAACGGTAACAATACAATTCACACTAGTAGTGTTGACCCACTTTTGAAAGTTTCGAAGTCTCATAGTCATTTTTTCACATTTTCCTCCCTTGTGATATTCACAAAGCCAAAATCCTCAAAATCAGAATTAGAACCCATTTCATTGTAATCATGCCACCCACCAACAGAATCTTCGTCCTGTTCATTTCGGTTCAAGGGTACTCGCAGCTCCCGGCTTCCCCTTGGTGCACCTTACAACCACTGGACAGCAGTTCGTGGGTGACATAGCAGTATGCGATGTGGCAGTTCTCCAGCTGACCAGACATGGCACAATAATAGGGGAGGAGGAGAAGGCTACCGGAAAGGAGCTTTTGCTACCACAGTTTGCGGTTCACAGGTTGCCACACAGCACCAACCGTCTAAATTTTTAGAGAGAGAACCCACACCAGAGACGCCTTAGGACCATGGCCTTTTGGCTGAACAGAGAAAGGAGGAGCTACAGAAACAATAGCGGCAAACATAAGCTAACCGCAGGGAGAGAGTGAGATCGAAATAGAAAAAGAAGAGAGTCAGCCAAAAATAAAAATGGAGCCGAGCCGTATGTTGTGCTGTACCCGAGAGAAGACAATATAAAAAAAAGTAAGGGCCTGTTCGTAAAAGACAAAGGAAAGAGGCGGTGAGAGAGACCAGACTCTCCTTCATTTTTTTTTTTTGAAAAGCTGAGCTAGGGGGTTTGTTACAATACTCCTAACCCCACTTTAAGCTCATTGCTTCACATAATCTTAACCTTCTATTTTGTTTGATCAAATCTCAGCCTTCAACTTATCTTAAAACTCATTTTCATAAAAACTGATTTTATTACAAATTCTAACTTAATTATTTTCCAACTCTTTCTTTCAATTAATATTATATATATATATATATATATATATATATATATATATATATATATATATATATATATATATATATATATATTTGAAACTAAAATAATTACTTTAAACTTTTACAATTCTCTAAAATAATGTATCAAATGCACACAAATTATTTCATAAATTTTTACATCAAAGTTACTAACATAATTTCTTATGTCATAAGAAATTTCTTATAATAATCATTTTAAGCTAGATCTTGAATCAATAATTATCATAAAATAAATATATTTTAAACATTATTATCAACATTATTTTAATATTCTAAAATTCTTAATTGAAAAAATAATTTTAAAATTAATATTATCTAAATAAATAATTTATCCAGAATTCTTAAAATTTATACATTTTTAAGTCTGAACCTGAGATATTACAGATTTACTTCATGCTCAGTATTAGTTCAAGGTGTTTTAGTAACTCAAAGACATGTGGTGGAAAATGAAAGAACATTTAGAGTTCTGCACAGAGAGCTAGACAAAGAGAAATTGATCTGGAGAGCAAGTAAGAGGGAGATTGAGAGTAACAATGTGGAAAAGAATAAGATGTACTTTATTTATAGTGCAAAAATATTATTATTTCTAGGGTTCTTGCCAAACTTCAACACCTTTAGATGTTAATTATTTGTAAAACTAACATCTTAAGTTTTCTTATTTTCCCAAAATGCTATACATTTGTCATTTACATAAAAAAATAGATGTGTTATGTTTCCTAATAATTTTAAAAAATGTCACCATATCCAAATAAATATTAGTTAATTTTAAAATTAAAATCTTAAGTTTCCTCATTTTCCTACCAACCTTTAAATTTTATACATTATAATGTCAATTAAGAAAAAAATTGACATTTTAATTTTTCTTATAATTTAAAAAATGCTATTGCATTCAAATAAATGTTAATTAATTCTAAAACTAATATTTTAAGTTTTCTTATTTTTTCAATAATTTTTAAATGCCACACATTATGATATTGGTTAAGTAAAAAATTGTCATCTTAAATTTATTAATAATTATAAAAATATCATTGTATCTAAATAGACATAAGTTAATTATAAAAATGTCAATTAATTTGGCTTCGACATCACATCTAAATAATCATAAAAATGTAAGTTTCTTTGTTTTTCTATTATCCTTTAAATGTCATACATTATGACGTCGATTAAATAAAATACCTAATCTTAAGTTTCCCAAGAATTTCAAAAATATTGCCGCATCAAAATAAAAGTTAATTGTATTTATAATTGTTGTTTTATTAGTTCTAATAGTTTAAAAAATGTCACTGCATCAATATAGATTTCAGTTTCGCCTTTTACCATCATCTACCCACTAATATAGAATTGTAATTTTGTAATAGTATTTCTTAGCACCTTTCTTCTTTTTATTTATCTGTTTCTTATATTTAAAGTAATTCACCTTCTTATGTTTATATTTCTTGTGGAATCTAAGTTTTTGTTAACTATGATTTTTGGTTATCCTTCATTTGATCCTTTTTCTAATCATATATGGACTTTCCATGGTTATTTTAGAAATACCCTCTTATTTTGTGTTTAGAAGTTGAACCATAAGAAAAAGGATTGACTATCTAAACCTTTCCCTTTCTTGTATCTTCCTCTGCTTGACTAATAAAGGATATCAATTCATTAATGATCCATTCATATCTTTTGGTGTCATATAAGGTCATTAGAATATCAAATTACGGAGATAATGATTGTAATGCACACCAAATTAGAAAGTTATCTCCCAAATCAACATTTACACTTTTTAACTTGTTGCTCCTACACTTCACTAACTCTATTATAAGCCATTTTCTGAAGGAGCCAAAGAAAGTGGCCTTTCTTTACTTTATCCAATTTCACGAATTTTTTAACAACAAAATCAAAAGATGTTGTAGCATTCCCAGACTTTGGGATGATATGTTTGATAATCTTGTCCATTGTATATTTCATGATCATTAAACAAACTTAGTTTAAGTGTGTCTACTTTGTTATAAATTTGGATTATCACATGCAACGGAATTTCAAAATTTTGATCCGAATTCTACCTAGGATCCATGCAAAAAGCATAAGTCAATGATTAGGGTTTTACCTATTGGGCACTCGTGTTTCTACTGATCAAAACTTTAGAGCAGATGAATCAAACGCCAGCCAGAAGGTATAGCGTCTCTACGGTATCCACACGGAGTGAACAACGACCTCTCACCCTCCACGAATCTGCTAGGATGCGTTTTTCTCTCTAAGAATTAGGATTGGGTGTTTTTTGAGTGATTTAGGGTTTATATGGAAGCTTTGAACGTAATTTTTAAAGTGCTGCCCTCTAATCCCTTTTTATAGAGCTTAGGCAAGCCATAATCCTAGTCCAACTAGGATAATGCTTCCAAAATCCTAATCACACTTAACAACTCATCTTATCCTTATCCTAGAAATAATGGGGAGAGATAGGACTTATCTATTAATTATCTATTATTAGATAATGATATTATCTCATAATATAAATATCTTAATATTAGATAATTGCATATAGTTATCAAATATCAAAATAATATTATCTCATAATATATTTATCTAATATCTGATAAGATAATTATTTGATATTACTTTAATATCTCATAATATATATATATATAAAACGTGAATTTATTATTCTTAATAATATATATGCACGAAAATAAGTCCAATTAATTGGATATTAATATAATTAAAGTCCAATTAATTATTGTCTTATTCCTACTCCTTTTGTGTGACCCTGTAGGTTCTTACTACGTTGATAATAACTTATTTATTGAGCCATAGACAGTAAGCAGTATCTAGCAATACATTACTGCCACTCAAGTAGTAAGAATGTCTGTGATTCGACATCCACCTAATACATGATCAACGTTTTACATCATAACCCTTTTGTAATAATATCCAAATTGAACTAGAGGCATGGAATGTGTCATCCTCGTCAATGTTCAATTTATATTTCTTGATACTGAGTAGACTTAAAATAAATAATTAATATCACATATTAATTCAATTGAGCATGGCCATGCATTTCTAAGTCTCACTCAATCAAGGGGCCCAAGGATATTTCTCTTTTATACAAGAGTAACAAAATCCCATCTACATCACTTACTTCCCTCTGCATGATTTATGACACACCCAATCAATGCCCTACTTGTCATCCTAATTAAAGGTGACATAGGACAATATTAAAGTGAGTAATTCCTCATGTAGGGAACCGTAGTGACTTCAGGTCAAAGGTTCATGTGCATTTGTGATCATATAAGAATAACTTATGACACGTTCATCCATGCAATATTCTCATAGTGGGTCAGTCCAGTACATTGTTCACTAGCAATGTACTCATGTATTGACTTGATATCATATATTCATGATTCGTAATCATCAGTCACTATATATGCTAGCCTCGATGTATTATTACTATCCTTTTCATAATAATATTTGACTAGGGGCATTTTAGAAATAGTGAAGCTATTCCAAGGATAATTATTATATTAAGTTATAAATTACGCATAATAATAATAAAATTATAAAAAATAAAATATAATAATTAAATTACCTAAAATAAAATATAATACATTGTGTATAACTTCAATCATCTATATGATTGGTTCTAGGACACACACCAACATACTTTTTATGTTTCTTTTTTTTTTTGTTAGCATTAGAGTTTGCATCAATAGTGAATTCTTTTTTTTTTGGGTGATTTTCATATCTATAATTACAATCACCGAATAGAGCTTCAAAAACTCAAAGCATTCATCATCATTTTCCCTATTTAGCATTTCAAATCAGCTAACTACATAGGTAATGAAGTTAAGGAAAATGACTAACTTGTTAATGCATGTAATTACTTTAATTATGCTTACATTTTCCTTGTAAAATTAACTATGTAATTACATACAATATTATATTATAAAACCCAATATCAGAAAGATATTTAAAACATTACAACATAATAAAAAATCATGTATTATATTCCTAAAACCTAACATTGATAAAGTGTTTAAAAATTTTAAAAATATAAAACTTAATTCTACATTTATATTATCACTAACAAACTATATTAATAATATTGAAAGGGTACTTAATATTACTAAGATAGAACTCTCTTTAATACATTTTAAAAAATAACTTTCCCTTAAATTTTTTTTAGGATAAAATTTCATACAACTAAACCCATGTTAGAAGAGTACATAATTACCAAAAATTCAAAGGCCAAATATGAGCACTTTGTAATTCTTACATTAATGTATAATAATGTACAAATTTATTACATCATCCAAACAAATTTTTAAATTGCTATAAAAATTCTATACATTAGCTTACATGATAGGAATTACATAATAAAATTTTCAATTCAAATACATATTTAAATAAAATTGACAAAAAAATTAACAAAATTAATTTTAATTCTTAAAAATTATAAAAAAAATACCCATAATTATATGCTCAGAGAGTAGAGCATGATGGTATAATTATTGTTGTTATCCCATGTTAGGACAATGGTGCTTGAATCTAATGCACCTTACTTTGTCCATCATCTTCTTGACCTTGCAAGTTTTCAAGCTATGTTGGATCAACTTGGTAATGACCTCCAACCTTCCTAAGATGTTTTCTTAGGATTTTTCATTCCATTTTCACTCTAAATTGTTCCAAATTTGATTTTCTAACTATCTCACTCAAGATTTGATCCAAAATCATGTAATATTTGATTTCTAAATTTCCTAAAAATCAGAAACAAGCCCACCAATAGTTTTGAGAACTTCCTATATTTTAGCCTCTTTTCCACAAAATTTTTTTCCTTAACTAACCTAATCCTTTTCTAATAATAATCATGGGAAAAACTTAAGTTTGCTTGAATTTTTTTTTTAAAAATGCTTAATACACTTTTGGGTTTTATTACTAACACTTTCCAATTTTGAAAAAATAAGGCATTTCAAAAATTGAAAGTAATTGTGAATTATCTTTAAACAACTAGTTAAAATAGCTAAAATAGTCCACTTGAAGCTCGAAAGAATCTTATATAAAATAGGCTCTAAAAAATTTGCATATCTCTTTCAACTAACTTATTAGTATACGAACACAAATATAAATTATTTTACTCATGCAAACACACAAATGGGGAAGCAAGGATGGTAATTTGAATTTATTATATTCTTCACTAGTTATGTTATCAATTTTTCAAAATTTCATTCATACTTAGAGCTAATATGAAGGGAATCCCTAAGAACCCTAGAAATTAAAAAAGAAAAGCTTAGAAACAAGTAAGGATTGCAAATAAATTGCTATGATAATGCAAAATTGTATGCAAGACAATAAAAGTCTTTATTAAAGAAGTTGAAGACTTACAAGAGAACTTAAACTTTCAAAGGAAGCTCTGAAGTATTCTAAAAGCTTTAGTCTCGAATGAGAAGTTAGCCTATTTAATAAGTAGTTTCGGAGACTATTACAAGATTTCTAAATAGTTCACTGATACCTTACTATTACATTTGAGTTAGAAAAGAATAGCTATCGACACTCTATTATTATTACATTTGAAATTTAAGTTAAAAAAGTAAGGCTACTGCCATTTATTTGAAATTTAAGTCAAAAAGGTGAAGTTATAGTAATATTCTTGTCAAAGAATTTATTACTTTATGTCCTCTTTTCTAAATGGAGTTATCCTGTTAAGAATGCTGGCATTGAAAGAGAATTTATCTTCTTGCTTTGATAATTAAATTTGCTTTATTTTTGAAGTGCTAAATTTGAATTTGCTATAATAGTTTTTATCTTCTTTTAGATCAATATCATAACAATCATCTTCATTTGATTGGGCAAAATCCTCAAAAGCATTAGAATTTTTAGATTTGCATCATTTACTTTCTCAGATAGTTGATTTAGAATACATTTCAAATTGACAATATATTCTTGTCTAGTTGAAATAACAACAAGACTAGCAGCTACTAAGGATTTAGTTTAAAGGAACTATTACTGCCTTTCCTTAACATTTTCATAGAAATAGGGTCTGTCTTTAGTCTATTTTATAATTTCTTCCTTTTAGGCTTTATTATCTTGTTTATAGTTTGCCCACCACTTTACTAAAACTTGCCTTCACAAAAATAAACAACTAGTTGTAGTTGAAAGTTTGTATTCCTATGTCATTGCCCAAGAGAGATTAACCTTGGAAAAGAATTAAAGAAGCATTGGGAGTTTTCTAAAATTTTCATTATCAAAGTGGGTCTGAAACATATCCCAACCTTCTTTGATAATTTGTGAAAATATTTCTAGAATTGACCTAAAAATATTCCACCAGTTTATAAACCATAATGGAAAATAACATTTAACATCTTGAATAAAATAAATAAACCAGGAATGTTTAAAGTTTTTATTTTTAAAAAATAAAGCATTATACCATGCCTTTTGATAGTCATATATGAATACTTTATTGGAAAAATTGAAATATTGGGATAATTTTTAAAATTTTTCATATGAGAAGGATTTTTTCCCCAGTTAAATAGAGTTTAGATTTTTTGAATTTTAGAAGTTGAATGAGCTACTAACTAAGGATCATTTCTAATGTTGTGATCAAATACAACTAACCCTGGTCAGATTGGATTAACTTATAAAAATCTTAAGTTCTAGTTAGTGATTTCAGAATAAAATGCCAACATTTTAGAAATTTTTTTGATGAAATTAGTTTTAAATCTTTTGTTTCCTTCCAAATTTCTAATTTAACTTGGAGAATATTTTAAATATCTAGTTTTTTGTTGCATTTGGTAACCATTTTAGTTGGCTTGGGATTCATTATAGTAATGGCCTTATATGAGGTACCTGCATTGGTAAGTTAAGATTTTTGCTACGAGATTTAAGCAATAATTTTTTGGAGTTAGGCTGGACTTATAGTTATAGGTTAATCTTCTAGATTACTAGCTAGTAATTAGGAAAAGTCCAAAAAAGTTAAAAGTTTGGTTTTGGAAGTTAAAGGCTCAGTTCAGTTTGAGCTTTAGTTTTTTGCTGATTTTCTTCATTAGTTATATTAGCCCGAGTATGGCTTTTCAAGTTGGGGAGTTAGGAAGCCAAAGCCAAGGTAGTTTCTATTAGAAATGGATAATCTTTTACTTTAATTCTAGGTTTAATTGAAGAGGAAGTGGCTACTTACTTCCTTTTAGAAGTTTAGGATTCTTCATCTCTAGGTTTTTCTGAATTCTTTTTTCTAAGAGGCATTAGCTTTGAGTTTCTTGTAAAAATTCCCTAGTTTGAAAATCTAGAACAATGTTTGAAGAAACTTTTAAATGCTTAATTTCAAAATCAAAAGCACTTAAAATGGCTTGTCATCTAGGAAAATTTTGTTATGATACAATATTTTTTACATATTTTTCGAAAATAGATTTGGCGAAGTAGCAATCAACTTTAATGAGAAATTATTGATTTATCATATTGGTATTTTTGAACATATAAAACTATTGCTAAAATTTTCTTTTTTGGTTAAAATAGTTTTGCTATGTAGAGTTCCAATGCTTAGATGTATATGTAATTATATACTTTTTTTTCATTTAATTTTGGTTAAGAATACTTCCATAACCTAAATTTGAGGCATTAGTTTCAATAATTTCGAATGCATTTGGATTTGAAACATGCAAACATGGAAGATTCTTGACTTGAGACTTGACCTGCCTAACAATTTTCATATTAACATTTGTCTAAGGAGGGGGATTCCTTTTCAAATGTTCATGGAGTGGTTGAATTAAATTAGAAAGTCAAGGAAAGAAATTCGAGACATAATTTAAACATCCCTAAAATCTTTGAAGTTAAGTTTTGTCAATAAGTTAATTAGGAAATTTATTAATAAATTCAATTGGTCTTTCGATCAAAGTTATAGTTCCTTAATAAATATAATGCCTAAGAAATCTAATTTTAGTTTGGAGCAAAGAATATTTAGTTCTTGAAACTGCTAAACCATTTCTTTAAGTTATTTTAAGAAATGCATTTAGATATTTAAAGTGTTGATCAATGTTTTTGAGAATACTAAAATATCATCAATGCAGATAATAATAAATTTAAAAAATGGATTATAAATATTATTTATAATCTTTTAGAATTCTGAGGGAGCATTTTTCAGGCCAAATAGCATTATATTTTGTTCATATTGACCAAATGAAACTATAAATACTGTTTTATACCTATCTTTAAGTTTTATTTGGATTTGCCAAAAATCAGATTTCATATCAAATTTTAAAAATACTTTTGCAGAACGAATTCAATTTAATAATCCTTTTTATTTGGAATTGGATATCGAATCCATTGGAGGCTTGGTTGAGAGGCTTATAATTAATTACAAGCCTTGGAGTTCTTCTTTCAATTTCAACACTTTTATCAACATAAAATGCTACACATGACCAAGGACTTTTAGATTTTTTGATAATTCCTTTCTTTAAGAGATTACAATTTCCTTCTACCAATATTCCAGAAGTTCTTAATTCATTTGGATTAGTCTTATCTTGGTTGGGATTTTTCTTTCAATTTTTTTAATATAATAGTTCTCTAGAAAGCATTTGGAAATTTTGAACAAATGTTATTGACAATCCTTTTTTTCAAAGGATTTGATCTTGGCTTAAATAATTGGATTAGCCAATTATTGTTCTATCTTTTCGTAAGATACTTCTTCAGAAAAATAGTTAATTTGAGCTTCCTCACAATCTATTAAATTAATCTTTTTGGATTTTTTGACAAATTAGAAAGTGATTTTTTTTCAAGAACTTTAATGGTTATCCTTTTATCTAAAACCTTATATTAAGTTAAGGCTTTGATAAAAGAAGTTCCCAAAATAACTTCATTAGATAAGTTTTTAACAAGTAAAAAATATTTATTTGTCCTATAAGAGGAGTTTACAATTTCCACATAAGAAAGTTTAAAATTAATTTCAACGGGAAAACCATTAGCAAATTTAATTTTGGCTTTAGTTTTTTTTGAAGAACTTTGTTGGAACTAAGCTTTCTTGAATACAATTGATATCTACCCTTATATCAAATAAGGCAACTATTTCTAACTCCTAATTGTTTTTAACCATTTTGATAAGGATATGATATTTAGGAACTGGGATCTTAGAAATAAATGCTAGAAATTCATCTTTTTCATCCTTATTGATTTTAATTTTCTCTTTTCCTTTAAGAGGATTTTAAAGTTTAGCTAAAATGGCACCTTAAAGCTATTGAATTTCTTTTAGATCCTTAACATTAGTTTTGAGAAGATTTATATTAGATTGTAAATCTTGTAAAGTAACAGGCTTAATTTACTTTGGTTTAAATCTTTCCAAAACATTTTTAATATCATAAGTGCTTGATTTTGAAAGACTTTTTAGGATTAAAGACCTATCCATAATAATATATATCATTTATTATACTGGAAAGTTAAAACTGCAATCGCATTTAGTTAACCATTTTAGTCATATTAAGATAGAGAATAAAAAATTATTAAAATAATTGGTCTATTGGTATCTATTTATGATCCTTTCTTAGAGGTTAAAGGTTTAAGTTTAGAAGATCTTGATGTTTATTTATTATTTTTAATCTTGTAGAATTAAAAAAAGTAGAAAAATAATTCATCATATGATAATATAGATGTGTAAGATCAACTACCATAAGACATCATATAGTACAAACCAAACTTTATTTTAATAATATAAATAGATATGCAAGGATTCATTATTTAAAAGTAGGTAGAAATGTTCATTTTTTAATCACCACACTTTTTATTTTATGTGTTTATAAAGACCAAACACTATTATAGAATGGTTCTTATGGTTTTATGTTTTAATTTTTAAGATTTTTTATTAATTGCTCTAGAATGTATAATTGGCTATTTGATATTTTATTAAAAAGACTAAAAAATGGGTCTAACTTTGTGTTTATCCAATCTCATTTCTAATATTTGGCTTCTTTGGCTCACAACATCCATTTAAGCTACAAGAATGTGCTAAAGAAGGTATAGGTGAAAACCTGTATTGGGTAATTTGAGATGTCTTGGATATTTTTATACCGTATGTTGATACATATATAATGGTTAATGAATTATTTTTTTGCCTTCTTCTCAAAAATAGGCCACTAAAATTTTGAATAATATATGTGTGGGTATGTTAATAACTTTCATTGTTGATGAAACAACCTTTTTTGCATTTAACCTCTAGGAAAAGCTTGTGCACTATTATACATATATTCTTATAGAAAATAATCAATGTTTAACAAAGTTACTAGTTAGGATGTGGATCTAGTAACAATAGGCTACCTAGTGTTATTTTTATATGAATTATAAACTATCTAGTTATCTCTTTTTTGTATAGTTTGTTGCATTTATTTTTTAGTTTTAGTATTCTCTTTGATGATATAACTATTTATATATTAAAATAAAGTAGCATCATGTGGTCTAGCTTAATCATGTATAGCCTTTTAGTTGAATATTTTTTGAAGTAATCAATATTATTTGGGCTTACATCTAAGTTTTAGCCTGAGAGTGAAGTAGTTAAGATATTAGCAAAATTAATGATGTTGCTTATTTGTAAATGTCCAAATTTAACACTTGTTAAATACATTTAAGACCTATTGAATACATTTCTGAATACAAAATATACATTTTCAAGATAGTTATTTAAATCTTTTAGATTTAAATATGTTTTGTTGTTTTGCTATTTTTCATCTTGTTATAATATTAAAATTTTGGTTTACTCAAATTATGCTTGAGAAATGATAAGTTTCCCAATTCTAATTTAATTTCGATATATCTAGATTTTTATTACTTGGTGAATAATGATAACACACATTTTATCTTGATTTGTTATGAATAGATTGTGAGAGGTATTGACACAATTAACGGTGTGTTCTATGTTATTAAACTAATGCTATAGAGTTCTATTAAAAAAGGCAACTTTTTACTATAAGATTATATTCAAATTCCTAATTATTTGTTACAGGTAAGAATATGAAATCTTTTTACATATAAGTTGAAATTCAATCAATATATCCTTTCTAAAATGTTATTTTACTATTTCTTTTTATGGTCTTATTGTTTGTTTTGTCACTTTGTTGTCAAAATGTGACTTACTCATTATTTAAAAATCAACAGCTTGTTTTTTAGTCTAAGGTTGCTTATTATCATACATATCTAAAAATTCTTTGACCATAAGCTAAGTTGATTGTTTAATAATAGTTATGATATATACTTCTTTTCCCATGGAAGAAGCACATGCATTATAACGAATAAAATAAGGCAAAGGATGGTTTATTCCTTCAAATAATGCTTACTAAGAATGATCTTGGAAAAGAACTTGCCCATACCATAGGAACCTACATTTTTTAGAATTGTTTAATTGACATTTTGGATGAATTTTAATTCAAAGTACATGAAATTACTTCAATTGTACAAAATGTTTAATGATAATATGTATATAGAAAATTATTATTCAATAAAAGATTTACAATTTTAGCTCAAATGTTTTAGATTTTTGTTGTTAATGAAGGGAGGGTGATTTGGATTCCATTTTGTAAGGTAAGCTATATCATAAAATAGAGGAAATAAATAGCAAAATAAAACTTTTAATATCGATACAAGCGATTAGCAAGAGGCATATTCCTTAGTTAAGTCTTCATAAATAAATGGTTAAATTCACTTGTTTTTTTGTCTAAATTAGCAACAAAAATAGTACATTAGTGAAGGAAAAAGTCTCTCACAAAAATTAGTAGAGGAATCTTCCTAGCCTTACAAGTAATTAATGGGCAGGCTTTTATCTAAGGATTAGCAAAGGATATTGTCCATTGCTAATTTATTTTTAGTAAAAGATGTTTATTATTTTTTGAGGGAAATATGTGTTGGAAATTTTTCCTTTTCTTGTACTAAGTATTGTTTTTTTCCTATTCAAATATTGGAATTAACATTTCATCTATGAATCATGTTTTAGCACTACAAATTTAAGTTTAATTATGTTAGGTTAGTGAAAATTGGGTGCCCAGATTCTACATCAATCATGGCTTGGGAAGGGGCATGACAAAAAGGAATTTGTCTTTCTTGGGTGGACTTAGTTATCCCTTTAATATCTAATTGAATACACACATATACACACTCCTATATATGCTAGCATAACCTTTGATTTCATTTTCTTTTATAAGAATTGTTTGGATTACTTACTGAGTTTTAAGGAAATTCATTTTACTTTTATTTCTTTTCTTTTTATAAGGAACTTTCCCTTAGGTACTTAGTTGCTATCAAATAGGTCAAAAGTGAGCTTGCTAAAGAATTTTGGCATTGAAAATAAACCTTAGAATAGTTAAGTTGGATATTTTTTAGTGCAAACTGTCATATGAAAGATTACATTTCATTTATAAATAATTTCAACATTTACAACTCTTTGATTGTAGAAGCATCATTGTATATAAAATACTATATTAATTACATGTGGGTAAGACTTGTATATAGTTTCTCATAGTGACTTCCTACATTGATCATGTGCTCAAAATAATTTGTGACAAAGAAGCATCAAGCAAATGCCACTACATTCTTGGAGTAGTATATATACTTCATCTAACTTAACTAGCAAAGATTTTATGATAAGCTAGCCCAAATGATGAGAGAAATGAGTGAGTTAAAGTTGGAACTAGCAATCACTTTATAGAAAGAGTCAAATTGGATAATTCTTAGAAAAGAGATGGGGAACAAAGTAGCAAAGATAAGGAGATACCATACAAACCACATGACAAACATAGAGGAAATCTAAATTAAAAGGAATCTTTATATCCTAATTTCCATCAATTTTATAGAAGTGAATTCAAAACTTAGTCTAGCAAGAGGGAGTAGTATTTTAATTTAGAGGAAGTTCTAAAAGAACAAAGGTTAAGGATAGTTTTTAAGTGTTTGAATGTGAAAGCTTATGTCTAGAAGTAACACTATATGTAATAAAAGGTAATGGAACTAAACATATTAGCTAGGCATTTTGATGGAGGATTTTTTAATCGATGATTATCATGACTTGATGACCTAACCTTATGCTGGCATGAAGCCAACATTGGATTAACTTCACTAACCTAATAGGTTTATTCAAAATTCTCTTTTCCAATTAAAAAGGGTTACTATCATTTATAAAAATTTAAAGCCCTCTAATTAGTTTGTAGTAAATGGCTTATTATAAGTTAAATAACTAACTAACAAGTCACTAGTTACATTAATCACTACTACTATTGCCCTTTTTAATTATACATGTATAATATAATGAACTAAATTGGCCATCGATGATTTTGCTACACACTTAAATACCTAAAAAATGTTTTATGAAAAACATGAGTTCAAGTCTCAATGAGATGATTATCTATTTAATTGATAGAATTACTATACATATTATTTGAATCAAAAGTTTCATACAATATAATTAGAAGAATCATAAATTTATTTTGATAAAGTAAAATGTATATAAGTACATTCAATTAGGAAATGAATAATATGGAAATTCATATCAATTAAGAAAGTAGGCTTATAACTACATAAATTTGTAAACATTTCTCTAAGTACCATGAATGGATGATTAGCCTTGATATCTGGTATAATGAGGTATTAAATCTAACCTTTAACAACTTTTAATGTTATTAACCACATAACAAATTATGAATATGATTTCCGTGTTTATTATCATTATACAACTGTAATAGTATCCTTAAGCATCTATAACAATAGTAAAGCACATAAATTTTTGACATAATAGCATCCTTAAGCTATAATAAATTTATGCTGACATGAATAAGTAAAGATAAGTTAGAAGTTTTTTGCAATTTTTTTTTCACGATATAATTTTGATATTTGTAATAATTTTTAAAATTTAAGCTTAAAATATATCTTATCTATTTCTTTTTACATGTCCTATGAAAATCTTAAAAATGTATATTTTTTGTTAGTTGTCCATGTTATCCTTAATGAATATTCAAACTTAATGTTAGAAATGAACTAAGTTAACTTATGGGCCATTCATAATTCAATTAAAAAATTGATTCAATGAGGTAGGTTTCTAAATCAAATGAGTTGAACTTGAATCTAAAAGATTGATTTGTTTCTAAATGAACTAACATTGGTTTATAGTTAGTTTGTGAAATATCCTTAAAAGAAAAAATGAGATATAAAGAGGAAATTTTAATTGGAATTTTGAATAAATTTATTAATGTTATTATGGATCAATAAAATCGAAAAAATTATACAAGGATTTCATAAGAAAATTTCACTATTGATAAGTTAACATTCTAACTTTAAGATTTTGATATTCCAATTCGAGCTATTTGATTTTGATTTGAAATTGATTTTGGCCACTTTTTGGAAGCCTATTAATAATTTTTATGTAATTGGGTTCAAAGAAAAGAAAAAAAATCCTAATAGTTTTTTTTTTTTTTTAGAATTAGGCCGAAAAGCATAATTAGGCTCAAATAAGCCAACAAGGCCTCATAAAGGT
Organism: Sindora glabra; assembly: GCA_020226215.1. Taxonomy (NCBI): domain Eukaryota; kingdom Viridiplantae; phylum Streptophyta; class Magnoliopsida; order Fabales; family Fabaceae; genus Sindora; species Sindora glabra. The sequence goes on along the minus strand of CM035232.1, from coordinate 81,602,554 downwards.
ATGATAGGCTCAATATAAATCTAATAGGGCCATGGCCTAATAAGAAATCTAGCAAAAGCCCACTAGTGGAAATAAAAGGTCAAATGGTAAAAAAGAGTCTAAAAGCCTAAAAAACTTTAGGAATGAAAAGTGAGCTTAAATAGCAAACGGACCTGAATTCGAAATCAATTAGTTTGAGCTTATTTAAGAGATTTTATGGATATTAGAAATGAATTACATGAAGCTCAAAATGGAAATGAGAAAAAGAATTACTAAAGAATTCAAAATAAAAAATTAATTAGAAAACCTTTAATTAGTTAATCGAATGGAATAATTAAGCAAAATTTAGGTAGATTGTATAGAAAAATTGGATATGTACTCAATTATAATTTTTATAAAAAATTTATTAAGAACTAATATAAGTAAAAAAGAGTTAGAAATAACAAAAGGAACCATTAGAAAAGAATTTATTATATTTTTGCCCTAGTAAATTCAAAATTTGCTTTTTAAGCTCAAAATTGAGATATATTCAAATTAGGTAATTTTATTTTATTTGGGCTCATTAAGATTTGTTTTTGAAGGCCCAAATTAAGTTCTAGAAGGGTCCACATGTGCAATAAACTTCCAAAAGGCTATTAAGTGAAAAGTTAAGGGCATTTTTAAAAAGTAGACAAAAATTACAATTTATTTATATTTAATTGGCTTAAAAGTAATAAAACAGCAGAGGAGATAGCAAGATACACTAGCTACACTCATATATTTTTATCATTTTATTTTAATTAATTAAAATAGGAAAATTTTGGCTATATCTAATTGGTTGGAAGATTACATATGAAGGGATTTCTTTCAAAATTGAAAAAAAAAACACTAGCCATTTCCTCAAAGGCAACCATAAGTATGGAGAGCTAAAGAGAGGGTTCATTATACTTTAAGCAAGTGAAGAAATTTTGAAAGAAAATTTATTAAAATAAAGAATAGTCTTTACAAGTGATTGCTATCCTTGAAAGTAAAGATTGGAAAGTAAAGGAAGAAAATGAGTGGAAACTCTTCTTCATCCTTTAAAAATTTGATTTTAAGCATTTTTAGGTTATTTATGGTGTTAAATTATAATCTGGAGTTTTATGGAAACTTTTTGAAAATTTTAAATATTTTTAAGATAAATTTTCATGAACATAGATGAATTGAGCTCAAAATAGAGGACCGAGTTCCACTTTTTTTGTTTCTAGAACTTTTAACTAACTTATTAATAGTTAAAAATTGTGAAAAAACATGTTTTGGAAACCTCGAGATGTTAAAAAAAAATGGCACAAGCATTGTTGAAATTGGAGTTATTTTAGGCATAAAAAAGGCACAATTTCAAAAGTAGCTCTAGTATTGTCTAAAAATAATAACACTAGATGGACAAATTTTTATGATAAAGAAATTCATGAGATCTTGATGGAATAAAATTTTTCTTTAATTAAATAACATGTTTGCAACATCATGTATTTATCTAGAAATTTTTGAAAATTATTTGGATATTTTAAAAATTCATCTTTTTGAATATTAATAATGCTGTCCTATTTTTACTATTATGGAATAAGGCTGAGTCAAAAATCCCTAGAAAGCTTGAATTTGTGCCAAATAATTGATATTTTTCAAGTTATATGTGTTAGCTATATTATTGCCTATTTTGGGGATTTATAGGAATGATTTGAATACTTTAAAGGAATTCATTGCAAAGATTAGTAGCTTAGTAGGATAGTATCTTTGTAAAAATTTTATGGTTAGTTGGTAATTATTTAGCCACACCCATATTTGATGCTTACTATGAATTAATACTATACATTGTAAGGTGTGACATGTGATTATGTGATATATGGTATCGATATAATTTAATCCTTCGCAAAGAGGGAATACTATTATTTGATATAATACAACTTAGAGTGAGTGGCAATTACTTTTTCTTCTTCTATTGAGTTTTTCATGAAAAGTTGAAGAAATTTGATGATTTGTGAAATGGGTGAGTTTAATTTTGATGATGTATAAAATGATAATATGAAGATATAATATTAGTATTATAATGTTGAAATGAGTATGAAATGATTTATAATATCTTTCCTTAGAAAATTGCTATAAAGAAATATAGGAAAAAATTATGTCAAAGAGTTGTTAAGGATGTGTTTCTATTTTCCTTTGGAATCATAGTTAAAAATTTTAAATTTTCAATCCTTAGTATTTTAAGGTTATACTTAGTGTTAGGATAACTTTAGATGAAATTGGAAATTTCTAAAAAATTTTAGATGCATGGAAAGTTAAGTTATAGGTGAGACATTCAAATTGTCCATTTCAAACCCCTAATTTGGTCACTCTTCATTTTAAATATTTTTAAGGCATCAAATAAATGAGAAAAATTATGAAAATTTTTAAACATGATATTTAGGATGTTATAAACTTGTCTCAAAATTTGGTGGCAAACGAAGTTGATTTGGTTGTCTAAATGATAATTTAGTTTTGACAACTCCAATGCTATCCAAATTTGGTAGTTTTTAGTTTATTACTTTAATGGATGGTCAAAGTCATGAAATATATTTACAACACTTTATTTATTCCTTATTTAACATGTTAGGATGTTATATCAAAATTTGGTAATGATTAGAAATGATTTAATTACTCAAAAGAGGCTTGGATTGCAAGTGCCCTCATATTATCCTGTTTTACATTTCCCATTTTTAGTTTTATGTGAACAATATTTGTAGGAAGAAATGGGGAAAATTAATTGATATTTGATGTGTAACATTATATTAGGAATGTTAGGACAAATTTTAATGAAACTTAGAAGCCTTAAAAAGTACTAAAATCATGATACATGCAAGGTAATTCGCAATAGGATAGTTATAATTCCTTTGAGAAAGGATTTGAATTTATAAAAGAATTTATTATTTTGGAATCATGTGAAAAGCTATTCATTAAAATTATATGTTTCTGTAATTAAAGATAGAAAGGTTATATATAACAACCTTGGATATAACATTACATGATCATCGATTGTGAATGATGCTTGAATTACTATTTGCTAGCCATTCAAAGAATTGAGTACTATCACTACTTGAATAGAATGGTTGAATAACAACCTTTAAATGTGATTATGTATGAGAAATGATGAAATAGGATTATGTATGAGAATTATGATACAATTGATGATGCTTAAGCTATTTATCATGAATGAAAAGATTATATATCAATCTTAAACATATTGATATATGTTATTAAAGGTTGAATATGTGAGAATGACAAATTTTATCAACAAAAACTTTATGGTATAATTGGTATTTTGACCATACCCGATGTTATCTAATATTGAAATACATAGTTAATACCTATGATGTCCTATTATGGTTGATGCCTATGGTATCCTAATATGATTGATGTCTATATACACTAATGGCATCCCATTAATGCTCACTTTGAGTATAACTACTCATCCTATCCAATTTATAGGCAAAGTTACTTGCATTCTTCGCAAAGAAGGAAAGGAGCAGTAAGGGTTGGAGGGACAAAGTTGATGGCCTCATGCCTAGGGACAAGGTTGATGTCCTAACATGATTGATACCTATAATGTCCTATTATGGTTGATGCCTATAAATGCTAATGGCATCCTATTAATACTCATTGCAAGTATGACTATTCATCCTATATTCGATTTGTAGGGGAAGTTATTTACATCCTTCGTAGAGAAGGAGATAAGTAGTAAAAGTTGGAAGGATAATATTAATGGCCTCGTGCCTAGGATAAGGTTAATACTCACTGCAAGTATGACTATTCATCCTATATTCGATTTGTGGCGGAAGTTATTTACATCCTTCGTAGAGAAGGAGATAAGTAGTAAAAGTTGGAAAGACAATATTGATGGCCTCATGCCTAGGACAAGGTTAATGTCCTAACATGATTGGTACCTATATATGCTAATGGTATCCTATTAATGCTCACTGCGAGCATGACTACTTATCTTATATCCAATTTATAAGGGAAGCTATTTATATCCTTTGTAGAGAAGAAGAGGAATAGTAAAAGTTAGAAGAATAAGCTTAATAGTTTCATACCTAAGATGGTGAGAGATAAGGCTAGACCGAAGATATAAGGAGAAACTTGGATACCAATAATGACCATTTAGAGAATTTTTGCTAATAGTTATTGTAGCCATTTTCTAGTCAAAAATTGTAAACAATACATAATATGGGCTGCCACATATTAAGATAATCAATGATAATATTTATTGGAGATATTTATTAGAAAAGTGTTAGTGTATATGCCTTTAAACCAATCATATTGGTGATTGTAATTTTGAATCATGTTATTTTAATGGTAATTCCAATTATTATATTTATATATATTATCTGCGTAATATATTCAATTATGATAATAACCTTAGAATAATTGTATTCTTAAATGTCTCTAGTCATATATCATTGTGGATTAGGTTGCTTTGATATGTTAAGACTAGCATGTGTGAAGACTTATATGAGATATTAAGTTTACACATGAGTACAAGTTAGAGAACTTATATACTGGACTGACCCATATTAAGAACACTACATGGATCGTTATATGAGTGTCATGAGTGATTCTTAGTGATCATTATTAATATGGTCCTTTGACCTGAGATCACCAAGGTTCCCTACATGTGAGTTTCATATTTTAATAATATTCTATGTCACTAATGGTTAAGTGAATACAAGGGTAGATATTGAATATGTCACATATCATGCGGAGGGGTTTGTGTGATCAAGATGGGATTTGTCCCTCCTATATAACAGGAGTAACATCTATGGGCCCCTTGATTAAGTAAAGCTGAGAAAATGCATGGCCATGCTCAGATGAATTGACATGGGATGTCGATTATATTTGTTTCAGTCAGCTTACTTAGGAATCAAGAAACCTTAAGATTGGGCTATATAGGAATGACACGCTCCATGTCTCGTGCTCAATCTAGATGTATAGGACAAAGGGACATAGGTGATGATCACGTGTAAAGGTTTAGTCAAATCACCGACTTTCTCATTGCTTGAGTAATAATGATGTGTTGCTAGACACTAATCATTGTTTATGATCATTAATATGATCAATGGTCATTGCCAACGTAATGAGAGCCTAGTGAATTTGGAATGAATGGACCAAATTGTTTGGGCTTAATATTTAGGAATTCATGTCATAATTATAAGGCCCAATAGTAAGCCTATAATTGTACATGGAATAAAGCCCAAATAAGTTAAGTTTTTCTATGCACCTATTTAAATAGGCTTGTTGGGTAATAATAGGATTATTATCATTATTTACGCACCCTAAAAAGGCATAAAAAAACCCTAGCACCTCTCCTTGACCAAAACTCCTGAAGAGGCGTAGCTAGCACTCGAGGTGAAAAGAGATCAATTCCAACTGGTGTTTGTGCGGACATTCATCGGTGATTCACGGGTTCGTGTGGATACCATAGAGGTGCAGCCATATTAAATGCTGCACTGGTGATATGATCTTCTAGTTTCTATTCTGGTTCGTGATTTGGAGAGCAGATTGGATTGGAAAACGGACAGAAGCAGATCGAATTTGCTGTGTAGCGGACAGAAGATTTTTGGCCGAAAGGTATAAACCCTAATCCCTAATCTATGGCATTCTGAATTCGCATGGATCTTTGGTGGAAATCGTGCAAAAATTTTATTCCGCTGTGCATATATGATGAGCGATTTCTAGCAAAAAGATGGTAGATATTTCCACTTATTAAATATTTTGTACTCACTTTCTTTACTTGTGGTTTCCTATTTACAGATATAGAATGTGGATGCTATGCTACTATTTGACGTATGTACCTGTACCTTTCATTAGACTTAGTATAGAAGTGGGAATTTTGTTATCGATATTTTGATTCTATTTTTATTATGATTTTTGATTGCATTTAAGTTTTCAAATACTTAAAATAACATGTTTTGTTGTACATAATATGTTCTAAAATTTTTATAAATGCACATGCTATATAAAATATTTTAACTACATATATGTATAAATTATTTTTGAAAATTGGAGAAAAAAATAAGGGAGTCAGTAGTATTTGTAAAGCCTGTAAAAATATTTAACTAATATAATAGTACTAGTTATGTATCTTTATGTTAGTTACAATGTTTGAAAAGTGGATCATGGTAGTTTTAACTTCTTTGGTTCATAAACCAACAAGATAAATTAATTATATATATATATATATAAATATATCTTATTAATATTTATGAAATAAATTTTGATATTAAAAATGATATTATATATCAAGTAATATATTTAAATAAATTTCAATATAAATTTTTAAATGATTTTAAACTAAATGAACCACTAATATTAGTTGACTTATTTCATTTTTATTCAAATTTACTTGCTTAAGATTTTGGTTCATTAATTAAATCAATGGAGCCATTGAGCCAAGTTAAATGATTTATGAGCTTAATTCGGGTTGAATTCAAACTAAAAATTTTGATTCATTTTAATTCGAGTCAAGTTTCGAGCTAGGTACAATCCAGCTCGACTCAACTTTTAAACTATTATATATACTAGTTAACATTTAATAAAAATAATTTGTTAATATTTTATTAAATATGCAATAAGTAATACTTATTAGAAAGAAGAGCTAATAGTACATTAATGCTCGATATTGCATTTTTAATTTTTCTCATTTAGGATTAAACTTAGAGGACTTTACTATTAGCAAAAGATAAAAACAAGGAGAAAATAGTTTAGAATAATCTAGAAGGAATTTTTTTTGATATATTATTTTTCATACAATGTTCTCACTATGAACAATTAAAAATTAGTTTATTTGATTTGTATCTCATAAATTATAACTAATCAGAAAAAGGTTATTTATTAAAATTTAAAATCTCATATGGAAAATAAATGGGTCTTATGAAAATCTTGTAGGTGACAAATAAAGTTAAGGCCTAAGGAGAAGTCCTAAAATTAGTTGTTCTTTTTGTAAAGTGTCACATCAAGTAGAATAAAAGTTCTAAGTTTAGAAGATTAGTATAAATATGTTAAGTCTTACATCACTTAAGTAATTTGGATTATCTCCCCAAGATTAGTATATATAAGGAGCTCATTTGTGCCATTGAAAAAAATCTAACAAGTGATTAGAGGAAGAAATATGAAACTTTCCTAAATCTTTGCTAACAAAGATTAAACCAATTTGATCAAGTTGCCAAAAATGAAACTTCTTAAGGAAGCAAACAAGGTGGATAATTCAAACTTTTACAACTATCATCATCTGGTTAGCTATCCAATTGAGAAATGCTTTGCTTTCTATTGAAGGACAAAATCATGAAGTTTGCTAAATAAGGTAAGATCACATTTGATGATGATAATGTAATAAGTAACTTGACAATGATCATTCCATCTTCACCAAGAAATTATCTTCATCCTCAAATGATTCAATTTGTTGTATTTAAGCTAACCATACTAGGAAAGCTAACCAAGTTCCCAGTGACTATTGCAACCTTTGATGTCACTAGAGGCAAGCTTGATGATAATTTTATTTTGGATGATGAAAAAGGATAAACCCTAATCATGTACAAGAAAAGTAAGAAGAAGAATCAAAGTATGTCTAAAGAAAGAATAATACTAAGAGAGAAGTAGATGTCCTGATAAACAAAAGGCTTTAAAAGATCATCACATCACTTGATTTTATGCCATAACAATTTTATGATCTACAATATGCCATGTGCTACTAAGTAAGTGATGATAAAGATGTTAATGATGAAGAATGTGCAAAGTTGAGTGAGAAATGAGTAACCTATGCATGAATGTGTTAACATTCATAGATAATAACTTACTTCTTGATTCTATGTATCACAATCATTCTCTTTTTATCATTGGTTTTGCTTATAAGTAAAAGGTCAATCATATCCTGATAGATGATATTTCTGCAGTCAACATCTTACCCCTCAAGATAATGAGAGACCTTGGAATCCTATGGATGAATTGTCCCATAACTAGCTAATGATTCAATATTTCAATCATGGCGGACAACAAGCAATTGGAAAAATATAGCTTAGCCTTCAAATGAATGAAATGGATTTAAGTGCTTTATGTTGTGTCATTGATGCCAAAATAGATTACAACTTATTATTTGGAAGACCATAGCTACATGAATACAAAGTTGTTCCTTGTACATATCACCAATGCTTCAAATATTACCATAACAAAAAGGTAAGGAAGCTAGTTGTTGATGAAAAACCTTTCATTGAAGTCTAGTCTTGCTTCACCAATGCCAAATTTCACTTGAACAATAATGTAGCAAATTAAAAGCCTCTTCTCACATTTGAAACTTCTCTTCCTACAAGAGTTGGCAAGAAAGATCTAAAGGATAAAATGTTAAGCGACGGAAGGAAAGATGTTGTAAGTCTTCATGATGATTGTGAAAAAAGATAAAAGGTACTATGATGCTTCATTATGTCCCACTTTCTAGAAGAAAGGAGGGCCAATTTGCCTTCACAAAAAATGAAAGTACTCAATTGGAAAAATTAAATGATCTAAGTATTCTAATCTAAAAGCTTAAGATTCTCTAAATAACCAATCCTCCTTTGAAGAACTGTTAATACTAAAATAAAGTTCCATTATTGAACATACTATATTATTGTTAAAGTAAACCAAAGAAGGGTTCAATTTGAATGCTTGCAAGTAGGCTATAATAGTTGAAAGCTAGATATATTAGGAAAACTTCCTCTAAAGATGCTAGAAGATAGAACCCTCACAAGTACTTAAAAGAACTTTATGAGACAAGGCTATGCTATTAAAAACTCAAGAGTTAGATTATGTTTCAAGCAATTAAGTCCATTCACATTTCAATAAAGAAAATGGAAAGCCAATATATCACTATCAAAGATAATGAAAATCATATTGATAAAACTCTATCTTAACCTACTGTCTTTAACTACCTTGGTAATTGATCTCCTCAAATATTAGTTTTTGAAAAATTTGAAGAACCAAGAACTAAACAATTTTCCCTATAAAAGAATATATTTCCCATATTAGATCTCAGCTCATCTTCATTAAAAGGAAAGAATATAAAATGTAGAAAGAAATCACTTCTTGAGAAAAAAAGCATAGAAGTCTTCTGCTATAGGAATGAAGGCCATAAAAAATGGGTTATCATTACTAATGAAGTATTAAAAGGATGAAAATTGATAATAATGACCACAAATGGAACATTTGATGAATTTGAAAGTGATTCAATTAATCATATACTAGTAGTTGACACGAATGATGAAGAACATCCAATTAAAGAAGAAATTTCCTTACCATTATTAAAGGAAGGTGTTCGGCTACCATTGATGAATTGAAGGAAGTTAACGCTAGTTCTAAAGGCAATCCCCATATAATTTTCTTGAATGCGAATTTTACATCAAAAATAGAAAAAATGTATGTAAGTTTATTGCAAAAGTTCTAAGATATCTTCACTTGGTCATACAAAGAAATGTCTAAGTTAAATTTGAAAATTGCAATTCATCATTTGTTAGTAAGGCTTGATGTTCGGCTAATAAAGTAGTCACAGCACTATTCTTTCTCTAAGCTCATCCTTTAAATTGAAATTGAAGTTAACAAGCTAATTGATGTTGACTTCATTCAAGAAGTTAAGGGTCCAACTTGTATCTTTAACACCATTCTTATAAGGAAGAAGAACAGATAATTACACATTTGCATTGAATAAGGCATGTCCCAAAGATAATTTTCCTATTCTAATTTCAAGCTCACTATTGATGCTACTATTAGCCATGAGATTCTCTCATTCATGGATGGATTATCTAGTTACAATCAGATCCTTATAACATTAATAGATCAAATGCTTATAGTTTTTTACACTCCAAAAGGAATATACTATTATTAGGTTGTGCTATTTAGATTGAAAAATGCAAAAGCCATATATTAAAAAGCAATGTAAAAGATCTTCAATGATATGCTCCACAAAAATGTCAAATGCTATGTTGATGACTTGGTAGTAAAGTCAAAAAAGAAGTCTCAACATTTAGAAGATCTTAGAATGGTGTTTAAACACCTTCATTAACACCAGTTTAAGATGAATCCACTTAAATGTGCATTTGTTGTCTCATTTAAAAAATTCCTAAGGTTTATTGCACAATATCATTGGATTGAGGTTGACGAATTGAAGATCAATGTTATCATGAAAATGATATAACTAAGGGATATCCATAAGCTAAAAAGCCTTCAAGGGAAACTTGCTTACATATGCAAGTTCATATTAAATCTAGCAAAAAGATGTCAATCCTTAAACTAGCTCATGAAAAAGAATATCACATTTGAATGGCACAAGGCTTTCTAAAATGCACTAGTAAGCATTAAAATTTATCTAGTTAAACCACTAATTTTTCAGCCACTAGTGCTTAGTGAACCACTCATCATTTATATTGCCACATAGGAACACTTACTTGGAGTCTTACTTACTCAAGAAAATATTTAAGGAAAGAATGCCTTGTTACTATCTTAGCAAGAATTTGAATGGTGTTAAGTTGAATTATACCCTAATACAGAATATGTGCCTAACTTTCATGTATGTAACCTAAAAGCCTTAGACATTATTTACAAATTTGCACTATTAGATTAGTTTTTTAAGTTGATCCTTTGAAGTACATCATGTCTCAACATATGTCATTTAAAAGATTGGATAAGTGCATGTTATTTCTTTAAGAATTTGACATCATAAATGTTCCTTAGAAAGCAAAGAAAGCCAAGCATGATAAACTTTGTGGCTAATCATCTTCTCATCGATAATTAAGAATTATTTAATGAACTCCTCAATGATGATGTAATGCTTGTTAAGCTTCCACTTTTATGGAAAATGTTCTTCAATAGCATGTAAGAACCAAAAGGGATGGTGTTGGTGTTGTTTTTAGAAGCTCAAAAGGGGACATTCTACCATCCACTTTCAACTTGACAAGTACTATTTAAACAATATAGCTAAATATCAATTTTTCATTATAAAACTTGAGATGGCTTAAGAAATGAAGATTTTAAAGATAAAAGTGTTTGTAAATTCAAAGTTAATAATTATTAACTTTTGTCTACTTATGAAGTGAAGAACTCCAATCTCTTACCTTATTGCAAATATGCCATACAAATCCTCATACAATTTGATTATAGTGAAATAACCTATGTATTTCAAAGACAAAACATGAAGGCTAATGCTTTAGCTTACTTGACATTGATGTTAGTGTATATGAAGGTTAATGTAAAGGTGCATGTATGCTAAAGATGGGTGGTTACTCTTACTTTTGAAAATGAGATTGAAGATTTTAAAGAACGTATGGATCATGTCTTTGTCTTTGAAATTGAGAAGAAGGATTGGTGCAAGCCTTTGATTAATCACCTTGAATATTGCAAGTTATTAAATGATTCTCAGTATAGAACTAAAACTTGTCATTAAACATTCAAAAATGTGTTCTTATAATGTCTTGGAAAATATGAAGCAAAAAGTGCCTTAGAAAAAGCTCACTCTAAAGTCTACAGTGCTTATCAGTTTGAATAAAAGTTGCACTTTGAAATAAAGAGAATGGGTTGCTACTAGCCTACCTTGGTATAGGATTGCATTAAAATTGCCAAAAAGTGTGAAACTTGTCAATTTCATGCAAAATTCATTCACTAGCATAAGAACCATTGCACTCAACAGTTGCTTTATGGCTTTTTGATGCATAGGATCTTAATGTAGTCGATCTGATCACACTAAAGTATTTTGGTGGCCACTCATATATTTTGGTTGTGACTTATTACTTCTCAATATGGGCTTAGGTAGAAGCATTCAGAGAAGTTAAGAAAGAAATAGTTTTGAACTTCATCAACAAATGCATTATATTCTAAGGTGGAGTGAGTTATGATATTATACCACACTCTTTTAGATACTCATCAAATTCTTGGCTTAAGTATTCTCCACCTCGATCTGATCGAAGTATTTTAATACTTTTACCAAGTTAGTTTTGCACTTCATTCTTGAATTCCTTGAACTTTTCAAAGGATTCTGATTTGTGTTTCATAAGATACACATATCCATATCTACTAAAATCATCAATAAATGTAATAAAGTACTAGAAACCTCGTCTAGCAGGTGAACTAATAGGCCCACATACATCAGTATGTATGAGACTTAATAGATCATTAGCCCTTTCACTGTGTCCAGTGAATGGTGTTTTAGTCATTTTACCTAGCAAACAAGATTCGCATATTTCATATGATTCAAAATCAAATGAATCCAAGAATCCATCTTTATAGAGCTTGGACATGCGCTTCTCATTTATATGGCCCAAACGACAATGCTAGAGATAGGTTGGATTTAAATCATTTAATTTAAATCGCTTGGTGTTTATATTATAGATAGGCATTTCAAGATCAAGAATATAGAGCCATTAAACATTTGTACACTGCAGTAAAACATTTCATTTAAATAAGCTAAACAACTTTTGTCCTTTATTATAAATGAAAAACCTTTCTTGTCCAAACAAGAAGCAAAAATAATATTCCTGCTGATAACAGGCATAAAATAACAATCCTCTAATTCTATTACTAAACCAGAAAGTAAAGATAGATAATATGTCCCTACAGCTAGCGTAGCGACTCTTGCTCCATTGCCAACTCGTAGGTCCACTTCGCCTTTAGCTAGAGTCCTACTCCTTTGTAGTTCTTGCACATTTGTACAAATGTGAGAACCGTATCCAGTATCTAATACCCAAGATGTAGAAGTGGAAACATTAATTTTTATAACATAGATACCTGAAGCAGAAGTCTCACTTCCATTCTTCTTTTTTAGATCTTCCAAATAGACCTTATAGTTTCTTTTCCAATGTCCGGTCTGACCGCAATGGAAGCATGTCCCTTCCTTAGCCACACCCCCTTTTGGTTTCAGTGCAGAGGATTTAGACTTGGGCTTGCCTTTGGATTTGGAATCCTTCTTGTTTTTGCCCTTGCCTTTTCCTTTGCCTTTGCCCTTTTGAATCATCATTATGGTATTAGGCTTAGTCTTTTGCAAATTTTGTTCAGTAATTCTTAACATGCTTAACAATTCTGGCAGTGGCTTGTCAATTTCATTCATGTTGTAATTCATGATAAATTGACCATAACTCTATGGCAACGATTGTAGAATTAAGTCAGTGGCTAACTCTTGACCTAGTGGAGCACCTAATCTCTCAAGGTTCTCAACATACCCAATCATTTTTAGTACATGAGGCCTAACAGGGTTTCTTTCTGCCAGTTTGCACTAAAACAAGGCTTTTGTCACTTCAAACCTCTCATGCCAAGCTTGGCCTTCATAAAGCTTCTTAAAATGCTCAAGCATGTCATAGGCTTCCATGTTCTCATGTTGCTTCTGAAGCTCAGAGTCCATGGTAGCCAACATGAGACAACCGACATCTAATGCGTCATCATGATGCTTCTTATAAGTATCCTTTTGAGCTCGAGGGGCAGTAGCTTCAGGTTCTTGAGGAACAAGTTCCTCTAGGACATACATTTTTCGCTCATGTTTGAGGACTATCCTCAAATTCCTGTACCAGTCCATTCAGTTTGTCCTTCTCAAGGACCGATCGCAATGATAAGTTATTTGATGTATTAGCCATTGGTTATCTACGACAGAAATATGCAAAGTAAGTATTAAATTTAAAACATTTAATAAGGTCTTTTATTAAATGTACCTCCCATTATTTCATTCAAATTAATAGCCCTCACTATTAATTCAGAAAGTCATATTGTCTAAGCTTTCTAGTGGGCCAAGATCCATATTTCACTAAGCCTTAAGTTAGCTTTGGCTAATCACTTAAAACTTAGTTATTTAGGTAGGCAACACTTGCCAATTATATCATATACAACTCTTGGATAGTTAGGTGAACAACACTTATTCTATTCCATCTTATGAACTAAAGCCCAACTCTATGCCTCTAGGTCTTAATCCTATTGAGATATCCTAGTTAAGTCAGAACTAATATTTGATATTCGGATATCATTATTATCCAGTCACATCTCACCAAGATAAACGAGGTACCTTGCTTTGGAAAACCTACCTTATGTCGATCGAGGCCTTGATGAGTGCTAAACATTGGAAGGCATCATAAATTATTACTGACTTAATATTTTAGATGAGGGATTTTAACTTAATTATTATCATATCTCACCATAACTAGCCTATTTATTCATGCAATATATCTAGCATATCTCATATATCATATAAAGTAAATGAATAAAATAGACTACTGTATATCATATATCATGCAATGAATAGAACTATCACATAGTAGGAACATATTCTATCACATAGTAAATGCATGCTCATCAATATCATCACATAATCAAATGTCACATATTATGGCCCCAAAATTCTATTTTCTAATGACATTCCTAACTAACTTCTTAGCTTCTTCTTGTCCCATAGCTCCTTAGCTTCTCTTTGTTCCAAGCTAAGAATGCTTCATTGCAATTACAAATTTACAACATAAACCTCGAGTTTCATTCGGGGGGAGCGAGATGAGAAGAGAATATACATTAGAAAAATAGAGGAAGACACGACATGCAGGTCGTATTTAAAATCCATCCATAAAAACTCCAAGGGCCATACTATGCAACACATTCATGCATCATATGTAATAATTGCTAGGAAATATATGTAACCAAGATAAGGAGGATGATTGACATATATATTTCATAACATAATCATCATAAAATCATGTTTTAAAACAACGCCTTAAGAACAAAAATGATTTTTGAATGCTACGCAGAGTTAGCACAACAGTCTCGTTAACCGGTTGGTGGGCGGGGGTCAAGGGGGCAGAGCCTTTTGCCGGGGGGCGTGAAGGGCGGAGCCCCCTGGGCTAAAAATTGAATTCATCTGACATTCTGATTTCAATTCATTTTGCCAACAGTTGACACACCCCAAGTCAAACAATTCAACTATATGATTGACATTCAAATCATAATTTCAAAATAGGATTTACATCCGAACATTTTGAATAATTTTAATCATATCAAAATAGATCTAGCCGTGTTCAAATAAATTAAAACATACATATACCTCATAGACTAGATTCAACTTAATCATATTAAATGAATTTAAACAAGTCTTTACAGATTCAGAATTAATCACATTAATTTTGTGCTGACTAGGTTATATGCTTTAAACGCAGAGAACATCACATATTCAAAACAAATTCAAGGGTTTATCATTTGAAAACTTAGAATTATGCATAAAATAGATTTGAATATGAAGCAAAAAAATGCATGATCAGATTCATACAATTAATCTCATCAATTGATTATCAGATTCGAAATTTAGATCATATATATCATATATATATCTATGAAATCAGAATCATACATGAGTTTGCATATATCTCATATATATTTAGTTTAAATAGAAACTAATTTGATATTAATTTATCACATAAACATTCATCAAAACGTGTAACTTTTGATTTAAATCGAAATAGATTTGACATATATTTATCATATAAATATTCATTAAAGGCAGTAAAACATATAATCAGAATTATGTTTTTTCAAGAAGCTCTGATACCACTGTTAGGAATTCGAATTATTACATGCAGCGGAATTTCAAAATTTTGATCCGAATTCTACCTAGGATCCATGCAAAAAGCATATATCAATGATTAGGATTTTACCTATTGGGCACTCATGTTTCTACTGATCAAAACTTGAGAGTGGATGAATCAAACGCTGGCCGGAAGGTACAACGTTTCTACAGTATCCACACGGAGTGAATAACAACCTCTCGCCCTCCACAAATCTGCTAGGATGCGTTTCTCTCTCTAGGAATTAGGATTCGATGTTTTCTGAATGATTTAGGGTTTTAGGAAGCTTATGAGTGTGTTGTTAATGTGCTGCTCTCAAGCCCCCTTTTATAGAATTTAGGCAAGCCACAATCCTAGTCCTACTAGGATAATGCTTCCAAAATCCTAATCACACTTAACAACTTATTTTATCCTTATCCTAGAGATAATGAGGAGAGATATGACTTATCTATTAATTATCTAACATTAGATAATATTATCTCATAATATAAATATCTTAATATTAGATAATTGCATATAGTTATCAAATATCAAAATAATATTATCTCATAATATATTTATCTAATATCTGATAACGTAATTATTTGATATTACTTTAATATCAAATAATATCACATAATATATATATATTACGTGAATTTATTTTTCTTAATAATATATATATGCACGAAAATAAGTCTAATTAATTGAATATTAATATAATTAAAGTCTAATTAATTATTATTTTATTTCTACTCCTTTTGTGTGACCTTGTAGGTTCTTACTACGTTACAATGACTCATTATTGAGCCATAGACAGTAAGCGGTATCTAGCAATACATCACTGCCACTCAAGTAATAAGAATGTCTGTGATTCGACATCCACCTAATACATGATCAATGTTTTGCATCATAACCCTTTTGTAATAATATCCAAATTGAACTGGAGATATGGAATGTGTCATCCTCGTTAATATTCAATTTATATTTCTTGATACTGAGTAGACTTAAAATAAATGATTAATATCACATATTAATCCAATTGAGCATGGCCATGCATTTCTAAGTCTCACTCAATCAAGGGGCCCAAGGATATTTCTCTTTTATACAAGAGTAACAAAATCCCATCTACATCACTCACTTCCCTCTGCACGATTTATGACACACCCAATCAATGCCCTACTTGTCATTCTGATTAAAGGTGACGTAGGTTCTTACTACGTTACAATGACTCATTATTGAGTCATAGACAGTAAGCGGTATCTAGCAATATATCACTGCCACTCAAGTAATAAGAATGTTTGTGATTCGACATCCACCTAATACATGATCAATGTTTTGCATCATAACCCTTTTGTAATAATATCCAAATTGAACTGGAGATATGGAATGTGTCATCCTCGTTAATATTCAATTTATATTTCTTGATACTGAGTAGACTTAAAATAAATGATTAATATCACATATTAATCCAATTGAGCATGGCCATGCATTTCTAAGTCTCACTCAATCAAGGGGCCCAAGGATATTTCTCTTTTATACAAGAGTAACAAAATCCCATCTACATCACTCACTTCCCTCTGCACAATTTATGACACACCCAATCAATGCCCTACTTGTCATTCTGATTAAAGGTGACGTAGGATAATATTAAAGTAAATAATTCCTCATGTAGGGAACCATAGTGACTTCAGGTCAAAGATTTATGTGTATTTGTGATCATATGAGAATAACTTATGACAAGTCTATCCATGCAATATTCTCATAGTGGGTCAGTCCAGTACATTGTTCACTAACAATGTACTCATGTATTGACTTGATATCACATATCTATGATTCGTAATCATCAGTCACTATACATGCTAGTCTTGATGCATTATTACTATCCTTTTTGTAATAATACTTGACTAAGGGCATTTTAAGAATAGTGAAGTTATTCCAAGGATAATTATTATATTAAGTTATAAATTACACATAATAATAATAAAATTATAAAAACAAAATATAATAATTAAATTACCTAAAATAAAATATAATACATTGTGTATAACTTTAATCATCTATATGATTGGTTCTAGGACACACACCAACAGTTTGCGTAAGTATCCTCTTTAATTTTGCTGAATTAAACCTTCTAAGATTAAAATGCCTAAATATAAAATTGACAAATTTGTTAAATGTCTTCTATTGCAGTTCCACTTTGAGTTTCGAGGCATCTCCGAGGGTGACCGGGATAAAGCGATTTCTGATTTAATACGGTCTACTACAGACCTGTACAGGGATTTAAAGTATAGGTTGAACAAGCCCTTCTTGGAGCATGGGGCCAATCGGGACCAGGATTATGATCTGCATTGTGCTAGATGTTGTGTGCCCCGATCTGTTGCACCCAAGACATGATAAAGGTGTGTGTACTTTTTTAATTGTGACGCCTGTAGGGTAAGTATGACATTTAATGGGATTAGGTTATTTTTTCACATATCTTAATTATAAACAAAAAAAAACTTAATATTATTTTTTTTTTAATTTGCAGGAGTTGTCTAGCAGGAATGCAAATAATAGAGCGTGAAAGGTTGTGAATGATCGACATGGTTCAAAGTCTATTGCTGCACATCGATTTGATAAGGTAAATTAACTTTTTCATTTATTTTTTTAAATGTACATTTTGCTAGATAGCTTTTTGTTCATTATTTATTTATTGTCATCCTTTTTTTCCTCTTACAAAAAATGAATAAAGGAATAGAGATACTGGTGAGTTGCAGTCGGTTCCCAATAATTTTAAGGACTGACACACCTATAAGTCAGGAGAGTGGGTGCATTCGATCCCTCAAGGACAATATGTGAGTTAGTTGAAATTTATATTGTAAATATAATTTTACCAATATATGTGATAAGAATTATTATCCTAATTTTATTTTAGTAAATTAAGGCAAGAATGACTGAGCTCGTGACTTAGCACGCACAGTCTAGTATATCATCCACTAGCTTGCCTGCGACACCTGTACAGATTAATGAGGCTGTCATCGCTAATGAGGTGCTTAGGACTCGTCGAGGGCACATGAAGGCTGTTGGGCATGTGTTGGCTGGTCAGTCCTATCAGTCGGCGGGGACTTTTAGCGCTGGGGCGAGCTCGCAGTCCATGTCTCAAGTCGTTGAATTGCAGGAGGAGCTACAACAGACTCAAGAGCAGTATCAGCATAGCCAGCGATTAATTCAGGAGCAGCAGCAGTGACTGGATCATCAACAGCAACAGATTACACATCAGGAGTAGATGCATGAGCAAATAGAGCAGCAAATTCAAACTTACCTTACCTAGATGAGTTTCATTTTTAGACAGCAAGGTATTGTCTTGCCACTACTGCCATTTGCTGTTGCTGTTACACCGCTTGAGCCGAACAGATTTACGAGTGCACTTGCCACTCAGCCATCTGATCCTTCTTAACCATCACCATCGTTTTATCGTTCTCATTGCCAGGATGATGACGATGACGATGATGATAATGATAAGGATGCATTGACATATTTTCAAATCCCTTCTCTGTAGTATCTTATGTATATGTATATTTATATTTCTCATATGTACACATTTACATGGATTGTATATATTTAATTTATTCATATAAATATTGTTTTTACAATTGCTTTATGAGTATTCATTTTTTTTATGTTGGATCAAATTGTTAGACATTATCATTAGTATTATTGATGTATAATTTACATTAAATTAAATTAAAAAAAGATAAATATAATCCAAATGAATTCAAACAAAGAATATTTTAAATTATGTTATTAAATATAATGTATTATTTGAAATATAATTAATTATAATGGCAATTTCAATTTAAAATTAAAAAAAGTAAAAAAAGGCATTAGCGGTGATATTGTCGTCGCTATAGGTAACTTTTACAGACAAGTCGTTGCTAAAACACAATATCATCGTTGAATCCAAAAGTTTCAGCGACGACATTGTTGTCGCTAAAGACAAGTCATCGTTGAAACTCTTGGATACAGCGATGACAATTATCGTTGCTAAAAACCAAGTCTATAACGACGACATTATCATCGCTAAAAGTGCATTTTCAACAACGACTTTTTAGCTCTAGTGATGACAATGTCACCGTTGAAATTCAAATTTTAAATTTTTTTGAATTTTGAAATTATTTTCTACGACGACATAGTCATCACTGAAGGTTACACTTTTAGCGATGACTAATTGTCATCGATGTTAGTTGTTTCAGCTACGAAACTATCCCGATGACATTTTAAGCGATGACTTTTCCATTTACCGACGACCGAGAACTCTTTACCGATGACAATTGTCATCGCTAAAGCTCTTTTGCTGTAGTGTATATATATATATATATATATGTTATGCTTCGTGTATGGTTATTTAAGCCATTACCCCTAACTTGGGATTTAAGTGCTTCTACCCGAGGTCAATTGGACTCAATGTCCAGTTATTCTTAATACCATTTGGACTCTTAGCATGGGTTAGATTCCCATGTTTTCAGCAAATATCATTTTATGCATATTAACTTGAAATCATGCAAAACGTGATAGTGTGATGCCCTGACCAAGTAAAATATATGAGGTGGCTTATGTCACGGGTCAAGAAGGCACCACGCGCCCTTTTATTTTATTTATTTTTTATTTTTTATTTGTTTCTGTGTTCTTTTATTATTATTTCTTATATAGAAAATACTTATTATATATATATTATTTTTTGTTTATGAATTAATTCAAATATATATATAATTATAAAAGTTTCTAGAAAAATAGTGTAAAATGCTTGTAATCCATTAATGATATTCACTTTTCCTAATTTTTTTAATTAAATTCTTCTATTTTTGAAGAGTGAACGTAATTAGATATTATAATTATATTGATTTTAAATTTTGTTCAAGATTTTGTTATGTAACAAAATTTGAGGGCTCATTGAGATGCATTAAGCTTTGGTATCTCATCAAGAGTGCCCATTGCATGCATATGGTTAAGTATGTAAATTAAGATTTTAGATAATTTATTTTCCTAAATTAAGAAAAAATTTCATTAGTAACTATAATGCTTAACTGCCAAAGTGGCTCATTTGTAGCAATTAATGAAATATTTTCTTATTCAAAAATCATAAGATAGTACTAAAATTATCTTATATAATTGCCTGCACAAAGGGGGTTATCATGGAAGATAATTTTAGTATGCAACATAAGGCATCATGATTGGAAATATATCTGTTTAAGAAAGTCTATCTACCCAAAGGGGATGGATTTTTGAAAAATTGGATATTTTCATATTAGCCTTATGAGGAGGTACTTACTAGCATGTCATATTCTCTGCCTAAAGGGAAGAATATGATGATGCACCTAGACTCTCCAATTATTATAGAACATCAAGAATCGTTACTATTTATATTTCTTTTAAGTTATCCATTAGTTAATTGTTGCATTTTTTTTTATCTTAAACAGTGACTTTTGCTGTAAATGGTAATAAAGCTACCATTGAGATCCTGCATAGATCTAACTATAAGAGATGGAATGAAGACCTGAACTTTGCCTTAGTTATAAGCAACATAGACATAGCCTTACGTATCGATCCACCCACTACCATCACTGCCCAAAGTATTACTGAACAAAAAGAGTTGTTTGTCAAGTGGGATAGAGCAAATCATATGTGTTTACATGCTATTAAGAGATCTATCTCTAAGCATCTTCTAAATGGATTGGATGAGATTGAGAATGCTAAAGAACTCTATGATGTTGTTAGTTAAACGTACCAAAAATCTAGCAAGTCTGAGGCTAGGAATCTTATGAGTGAGCTAATGAGTATGAGGTATGATTTCATTGGAAATGTTAGAGACTATCATGAAAATGGTCCACATCAAAAAAAAATTATCTTCCCATGAAATCACCCTGCTTGACAAATTCATTGTTTAGAGTTCACCTAAATTAAAATTGCCTACAACACCATGAATGAAGTTCGGAGTATCAATGATCTTATATCTAAATATGTTTCTGAAGAGGAAAAACTCAAAAGAGAGAAAAATGAGAGTGCCTTATTCATCGTTAACTCCAAACCTATGATGAAAAAAAGACGGACCTTGAATTGGATTTGAAACAATAAAAATGGAAAAAGATGGAGGATGAGCGCCGCAATCACGGATTGATAAGCCGAAGGAAAGATCGCCATAAAAGGAAGCCTCTTGATAAGATCAAGGATAATTGGCTCACTCAAGAACCTAAGAGTCACAAGCTCTCAATCTCAAATTGTATTCAAAACTAAATAAAAATATGTTTACAAGAGCTTATATATGACCAACCCCCATAAGAAAACCCTAATGGGCCTTGTACACTAACAAGCCCAATTTTAAGTGACCTAAATAAAATAACAAGTCTTTATCAAAATAAATCTAAAAGCAAGTCCCGGCCCATAAAGCCTATTTATTACAAAAATGCTAAACTAACTAAATGTTAATGGATTCATTGGAGCCCAAGTCTTCCAAATACACGCAATTAAGCATCTTGGACTCTTCTAACTCCAAATTGGGCCTTCTTTCAAATATGGCAACAACCATCCTCTCTAGATCTTCATTAATCCTCCTTGCTTTTGCTCTTGTCATTGGTCCTTGAAGCTCTTTTAATGCCTTCAAGCCTTTATCTTCCATGGGCCTTCTTAGATTCTCATCAACCCCTCCTTCTTCAAGAGAATTCGCCCTCGAATTTGACTCTTCATCACCTACATCAAAGAGAGACAAATCAGAAACATTAAAAGTAGCACTTATACCATACTCACCTGGTAAGTCCACTTTGTATGCATTATCCCCAATTCTTTCTAAGACTTGGAACGGTCCATCTCCTCTTGGTTGAAGCTTTGATTTTCTTTTCATAGGAAACCTTTCCTTGCGCATATGTACCCAAACCCAATCTCCAGGTTCAAAAACCACTTTCTTTCTTCCCTTGTTAGCATATTTTGTTTGCTGCTCTACTTTCTTTTCAATTTGAGCCTTCACCTTTTCATGCAACTTCTTAACAAATTCAGCTTTGGCATTACTATCCTTATGAACTAAAGATGAAATGTTAGGTAGTGGCAGCAAATCAAGTGGGGTGAGGGGATTAAATCCATAAACAACCTCAAATGGTGAATGCATGGTAGTTGAATGAAATGTCCTATTATATGCAAATTCAATGTGAGGCAAGCATTCTTCCCATGATCTGAGATTCTTTCTTACCATAGCCCTAAGAAGAGTAGTTAAGGTACGGTTTACTACCTCTGTTTGTCCATCTGTTTGTGGGTGACATGTGGTAGAAAATAGAAGTTTGGTTCCAAGCTTTTGCCATAGGGTCTTCCAGAAGTGACTTAAAAACTTAGAATCTCTATCCGAAACTATACTTCTTGGCAAGCCATGCAACCTCACAATCT
The DNA here is from genome assembly GCA_020226215.1 of Sindora glabra. Taxonomy (NCBI): domain Eukaryota; kingdom Viridiplantae; phylum Streptophyta; class Magnoliopsida; order Fabales; family Fabaceae; genus Sindora; species Sindora glabra. The sequence goes on along the minus strand of CM035232.1, from coordinate 81,579,599 downwards.
CCTTGAAGTACAAGTCCGCAACATGTGTAGCATCATCTACTTTCCTACATGGAACAAAATAAGCCATTTTTTAGAAGCGATCCATAATCACAAATATGGAGTCCTTACCATTCTTTGTCCTTGGCAAACCTACAATGAAATCCATAGAAACATTAGTCCAAGGGTAATCCGGAATAGGTAATGGAGTATAAAGGCCATGGGGTTGTACCTTGGATTTAGCCCTCTTGCACACAATACACTTTTTACAGAATTGATAAACACTATGTTTCATTCCAGGCCAAAAGAAGTGTTCTTGCAAAATTATTAAGGTTTTAGGTTCACCAAAGTGCCCCATCAAACCACCCTCATGGGCTTCTTTTACAAGCAAGTCACGAATTGAGCATTTAGGAACACACAATTTATTCCCCTTAAACAGATACCCCTTATGCTTATAAAACCCATCATGAGCCCCCTTTTCACACAACACATATAAACCAGCAAAATCAGCATCATGCACATAAAGTTCCTTTACATGTTCAAATCCAAGCAATTTTACATCAAGCATAGAAAGCAAAGCATAACGCCTAGATAAAGCATCGTCCACTACATTCATTTTACCTTGCTTATGCTTAATAACATAAGGAAACTGTTCTAGGAACTCTTCCCACTTAGCATGCCTTTTATTTAATTTCCCTTGACCCTTGAGATATTTTAATGATTCATGGTCACTATGGATCACAAACTCTTTAGGTAAAAGATAATGTTGCCATGTTTGAAATGCCCTAATTAAAGCATAAAGTTCTTTATCATAAGTAGGATACTTCAAACATGCTCCATTAAGCTTTTCACTAAAGTAAGCAATGGGGTGCCCTTCTTGCATCAAAACAGCCCCTATCCCTACATTAGATGCATCACACTCCAATTCAAATGATTTAGCAAAATTAGGAAGTGCAAGTATGGGTGCATGCATAAGCTTATCCTTCAATGTATCAAAGGCTTCTTGTTGTTCCTTTTCCTATTTAAAACCCACATTTTTCTTAACAACTTCATTTAAAGGTGCAGCAATGGTGCTAAAATCTCTCACAAAACGCCTATAAAAGCTTGCTAACCCATGGAAGCTCCTCACTTCACTCCCAGTCCTAGGGGTTGGCCAATCTTTTATGGCTTTAACTTTTTCTTCATCCACATGCACACCTTTAGAATTAACCACAAAGCCTAGAAAAACTACATGATCTTTACAAAATGTATATTTCTCAATATTTGCATACAACTTTTCATGCCTCAAGAATTCCAACACACACCTCAAATGTAACACATGCTCATCAAAAGATTTGCTGTAAACTAAGATATCATCAATGTAAACAATAACAAATTTTCCTAAGAAGTTTCTAAGCACATGATTCATTAAACGCATGAAGGTACTAGGTGCATTAGTCAATCCAAATGGCATCACTAACCATTCATACAATCCATATTTAGTCTTAAAGGCTGTTTTCCATTCATCCCCCTCCTTTATTCTTATTTGGTGATATCTACTCTTATGATCAATCTTAGAAAAGTAACAAGCATCAAACAATTCATCAAGTAAATCATCTAAACGGGGTATGGGGTGTCTATACTTTACAGTGATGTTGTTGATAGCACGACAATCAGTGCACATCCTCCAGCTTCCATCTTTCTTGGGTACTAGGATGACTAGTACAGCACAAGGGCTTAAGCTTTCCTTCACCCATCCTTTATCTAGCAATCCTTTTACTTGTTTCTGGATCTCTTGAGTTTCTTGAGGATTGCTTCTATATGCAGGCCGGTTGGGCAATGTTGCTCCCGGAATCAAGTTAATTTGATGTTCTATCCCTCTAATTAGAGGTAGACCATGAGGCACTTCCTTAGGAAAAACATCTCCAAATTCCTGCACAAAAGAAGAAACACCACTAGGCAAAGTATTGTTAGTAAAATGATCAATCAATTCATCATGAGAACTTTCTTTACACAAAAGTAGATACATAGGCCGAGAGGCCAACAAAGCTTTCCTTACTTCTTTTTCTCTCATAAACAAATTTTCTCTCCTTTCACACTCACTTTTCTCTTCAATTTTCTTTTCACTCTTTTCTTTCTCACTTGCAAGTGTCCTCACTTTTTCCCCTTTCTTTTTAAGTTTGCCCTCAAACTCACTCTTTTTCTTTTCAATTTTTCTCTCATCTTTTCTCTCTTGCTCTCTTTTCAACCTCATAATTGTTTGATCTTCACAAACTTGCCTAGGAGTCATGGGTACTAAAGTGATTTTGCATCCTTTATGTGCAAATGTGAACTTGTTGGAATGACCATCATGAATAGCTTTCTTGTCAAACTGCCATGGTCTTCCTAAGAGGATATGACTTGCTTCCATTGGCACTACATCACACAAGACTTCATCCTTATACTTGCTAATAGAAAAAGTAATCAAAACCTACCTATCAACAACCAACTCCCTTTCATCACTCAACCATTGTAGCTTATAGGGCTTGGGATGAGGAGTAGTAGTAAGACACAATTTCTCAACAAGCCTGACACTAGCCACAGTGGTACAACTACCACCATCAACAATAAGAGAACAAACCTTCCCAAGTACCAAGCATCTTGAATGGAAGATATTTTCTCTTTGTGTAGTGTCATCCTCCTTGGCCAAACTACCCAAGAGACGCCTCACCACAAGTAAATCTCCCTCATGACAAAAAGCCTCACACTCACTATCTTCTTCACTTGTAGCATGTGATGATGGAGATGAACTCTTACTTGAGATCTCACCATTCTCTCTCAAAATCATGGTCTTCTTGTTCAGACATTGGGATGCAATGTGACCTTTTCCAAGGCATTTGAAGCATTTGATTTCCCTATGCCGAGAAGTAGAAGAAGCAGAAGCATTAGTAGAATTAAAAGAAGTTTTAGATGAGGATTTACCACCTTGGATAGCCACATCCTTAGTTGAAGTTCCCTCCTTCTTCACTCCTTCCTTCCATCCTTTTGAATTGTAGAAAGAGGTGTTTTTCTTCAAAGTCCCCTTTCTTTTGAGTTGTGCTTCTACTTTTATAGCTTGGTGAACCAAATCTTCAAGTTCTACATAGGGATGAAGTTCCACTATGTCACGGATATCATGGTTCAACCCATTCAAGAAACGGGCCATTGTTGCTTCTCTTTCTTCAACTACATTGGCTCTTATCATTGCAACTTCCATTTCCTTGTAATAGTCATCAACACTTCTCCCACCTTGCCTCAAACCTTGAAGCTTTGTATGAAGCTCCCTATTATAGTATGTAGGAACAAATCTCTTGCGCATTAGGTTTTTCATTTCATTCCATGTGACTACGGGTTCCTTATATCTCCTTCGCTCCTTTTGAATTTGATCCCACCACACCAAGGCATAGTCATGGAACTCTAGGGAAGCTACCTTCACTTTCTTTTCCTCACTATAGTCATGGCATGAGAATACTTGCTCTATCTTCAACTCCCACTCTAAATATGCTTCAACATCATTCCTTCCATGAAAACTAGGAATCTTTATTTTAACTCCACCAATCCTCTCATTTTCTCTCACTCTTCCATCTCCTTCTCTCCTCCTCTCTCTGTCATCTCTCCTATCTCTTCTTCTATCATACCTCCTCTCTTGATCATCCATCCTATCATATCTTCTATCTCTCCTCCTATCATATCTCCTCTCTTCATCATCTCTAGGAGAACTACTAGAATCTTCATGGGCATGTGGAGAATGGTCACGTGCTTGCCTTCTTCCATTATTTGCCATGGTTTCTTGAATATTTCTTATGGTTTCATTCTGCCTCTCAAACATTCTTTCAAATCTTCGTGCAAGTCCTTCAATTTGTCTTCTAACAGCCAAGGACTTAGGTGAGGGAGGAGTGCTTTCACCACTTGATCCACCTTCATGAGACATGTCTACAAAACAAAAATATTAATGTAATAAAAGGTCCTCTCCACTCGCTAAGTGTTTCACTCAAAAGATGTTTACTTGTGTTTCACTCAAAATATGTTCACTCGTGTTTCACTCAAAATTGGCTTTTGTGTAAGGATTTCTCTCTTGCCTTTTTCCTCTCAAGTGTTCTCAAGAGTTCTTAAGGAAGTCAACCTCCAATCCACCAATCAACCACAACCAAGTGACAATCAATTAGCAAGACACAAGTGAAGCCAAACAAAGAAAACTCTAAGACAAAACTAAGGAGGCCAACAAAGACAATCAAGAAAACTAAACAAGAAATAAGCACACTAAGGAAAACAAAATGCAAACGAGACAAGAATGGAGAAAGAAAGCAAACAGAAAGCAAATTAGAGAAGAATGCAAAGAAGACAAGAATGGAGAAATTAGACAAGACTATGTAATGTTAAATAATAGCTAAGTTGTTCCCAAAAATTTCTGGTATGGAATAAATGAAAAACTAAGCAAAAGCAAGCTGAAAATTGCAAGAAAGTGGCATTCAAGAAGCACTTTTGTGTGTTGCAAAAAAAAAATTTGCCTTTTTTTTTCATTTTTTTTTGTTGCAGATTTTTCTTTTTCTTCTTCTTCTTTTTTTTTTGCACAATAGTCATACCCTTTTTCAAATTGAATCACACAATTTTCAATTAGCCACTACTGATAAACTTGCAAGAACAAGCAAAAATATGGAATGTTCATTTTTGAGACAGCAAATAAATTCAAGCCAATTAAACCAGAATTTTGGAAAGAAGTAGTAAACAAGGAATTAGAATTAATTGTATTCACAATTCCCTTTAAATTAAGCTATTATTTAACACCAAACACCAAACTAATAGAATTTCACAAGATTGAACAGATTCATAATCAAGAACATGTGATGAACACGAAGAACACAAGTGCAGAAAATTAACAATTGTTTATGAATTTAACAATTCTAATTACCAAGAAACAAGAATCTAACAATAAAACAAGTGTTGCAACAAGATTTAGGAAAGATTGTACCAAGAATTGATGAAACCCTAACTGCATGAACAGTGACGACGTGAACAGTGCAAATTGTAGAGAAACAAAATCGAGTGAACAGTGCAGAATCGCGTGAACAGTAATGAATTGCAGAAAAAATAGAATGTGTGAATAGTACGTTGATAAATAGTACCCTCAAATCCAATTCCAACCAAAGCTCATGATACTAATTGATGAAAAAAAGACGAACCTTGAATTGGATTTGAAACAATAAAAATGGAAAAAGATGGAGGATGGGCGCCACAATCACGGATTGATAAGCCGAAGGAAAAATCGCCACAAGAGGAAGCCTCTTGATAAGATCAAGGATAATTGGCTCACTCAAGAACCTAAGAGTCACAAGCTCTCAATCTCAAATTGTATTCAAAACTAAATAAAAATATGTTTACAAGAGCTTATATATGACCAGCCCCCATAAGAAAACTCTAATGGGCCTTGTACACTAACAAGCCCAATTTTAAGTGACTTAAATAAAATAACAAGTCTTCATCCAAAATAAATCTAAAAGCAAGTCTCGGCCCATAAAGCCCATTTATTACAAAAATGCTAAACTAACTAAATGCTAATGGATTCATTAGAGCCCAAGTCTTCCAAATACACGTAATTAAGCATATTGGACTCTTCTAACTCCAAATTGGGCCTTCTTTCAAATATGGCAACAACCATCCTCTCTAGATTTTTATTAATCCTCTTTGCTTTTGCTTTTGTCATTAGTCCTTGAAGCTCTTCCAATGCCTTCAAGCCTTTATCTTCCATGGGCCTTCTTAGATTCTCATCACCTGCCCACCAGAAAAATTACAATAAGCCTAGGAAGTTTTGGGTCAAAAGCTCCTAATATGTTTCAGGGCAATAAAAGCCAAGGCAGTAATTAAATAAAAGGGGTAAGTGGTCCTAAAGCTATCATTAAGAAAGTGAATAAATGTTTTTTCTACAAAAAGAAAGGTCATAAGAAATTTGAGTGCCACAAATACAAATCTTAGTTAGAGAAAAAGAGTAAGCAAGAAAGTAAATCACTAACTTTCATTTGTTTTGAATCCCATTTTATTAGTGCACCATTAAACTCATGGTGGCTTGATAGTGGTGCAGCTATTCACGTTGTTGTTACTTTGTAGGGGTTCAAAAGCAAATGGAAGCTAAGTAAGAAAGAGGCCAAGCCTAGAGTTAGAAATAATGCTGAAGTGGAAGTTTGTTTTATAGGAACAATAAGTTTAAATTTAGCGTATGGTTTAAAAATGTTTTTTATGTGCCCTCCTTTAGGAGAAATTTAATTTTAATTTCTGTTTTGGATAAACATGGTTATCATTTTATTATTAAGAATGGAAAAGTTGATTTGTCTTTAAATTCTAAAATTGTTAGTGAATTTAAGCTTGATGATGGTTTATATATATTATGCTTGGCCCAAAATAATGAATATAGTACTATGAATTTTGAAAACATAGTGTCTAAGAGAACTTTAGCTGGTGAAAAGTCTTTCTTGTTATGGCATAAAAGATTGGGTCACATCTCAAATGAGAGAATTAATAAATTAATAAAAGATAGCTTTTTACCTTCTCTTAGTTCTGAAAACTTAGACACATGTGTTGATTGTATAAAGGGTAAGTTAACTAAGATTAAAAGCAAAGGTGCCACTCAAAGTTTTGACCTTTTAAAAATTGTACATACTGATATTAGTGGACTACTTACTCCTACTTTATGTAGTAATAAATATTTTGTTATCTTTATTGATGATTTTTTTCATTATAGTTATCTTTACCTAACTAAGGAGAAGTATGATGCTTTTGAAAATTTTAAAATTTTTAAAATGGAAGTAGAAAAGTCATCAAAATTGTTAGGTCTGATCGAGTTGGTGACTATTATGATAGACATGGCACAATTGGCTAGCATATGGGACCATTTGCCAAATACCTACAAAAGAATGGGATAATTATCTAATATACTATACTTGGTAGTCCTAAGTAAAATGGTATGGCTGAAAGATGAAATCGCACTTTTAAAGATATCATAAGGAGCATGATGAGTAGAACCAATTTTCTCGAATCTCTTTGGGGTAAAGTCATGAAATGTGTATTATATATATTAAATAGAGTACCCAGTAAATTTGTAACAAAAACACATTTTGAACTATGAATCGGTAGAAAACCTAGCTTGAACCACTTTCGAGTTTAGGGATGTCTTGCAAAAGTTAGAATTTATAATTCTTTTGAAAAAAAAATTGAACCTCAATCTACTCGTTGTTACTTCATAAGGTACCTAGACCATTCCAAAGGGTATAAATTCTATTATCCTGAACATAGAGCTAAAATTGTGGAGTCACTGGTAGCGAAATTTTTAGAATAGGATACTACAGATAAAAGCATCATAGAAGTTGTCAATGACAATAAACTTGCAAGATATGTAACTTTCCCTTTGCCAAACCCACAAAGTCTTGTAGTACCAATAGATATTGGAAAAGAAGATAATGTGTAGCAGAATACAGATTCTCTCCCTCTTACTCATCCTCCTAATCCAATTTATGATCCTGTTGATGTAATTCAAGCTCAAGAGAATAAAGTTGAGGTGCCTTTGAGAAGATCTACTAGACAAAAAAGATCTTCAATCTTTAATGATTACTTAGTTTTCCTTGGAGAGAGTGACTATGATATTAGGCATGTTATTGATCCTGTGACTTTCAAAGATGCAATAATTAGTCCATAGTTTGATATGTGGATGGATGCAATGAAAGATGAAATGAATTCTATAGTTCACAATTGTGTTTGAGAGCTTATTGAGCTTCTAAATGGATGTAAACCTATTAGTTGTAAATGGGTGTACAAAACTAAGAAAGACTCTAAGGGAAATATTGAAAGACTTAAAGCTAGATTGGTGGCAAAAAGATTCACTCAGAAAAAAGGAGTGGACTATAATGAGACCTTTTCACTAGTATCATTGAAAGATTCTTTTAGAATCATCATGCCCTTGGTAGCACACTATGACTTAGAACTTCATCATATAGATGTGAAGACAACCTTTTTGAATAGGGATTTAAGAAAAGAAGTTTATATGGTATAGCTAGAAGGTTTTCAAGAACCTGCAAAAGAACATTTAGTGTGTTGGCTTAAAAAGTCTATTTATGGGCTTAAGCAAGCTTCAAGGCAATGGTATTTTAAATTTGATGAGGTAATCATTTCTATGGGCTTTGAGGAAAATAAAGTTAATCAGTGCATATACCTTAAGATCAGTAGGAGTAAGTATATTTTTCTTATCCTCTATGTGAATGATATTTTATTAGCTAATAATGATAATGGATTGTAATATGAGACTAAATAATCATTGTCCAAAATTTTTGACATGAAAGATGTTGGAAATGCTTCATTTGTTCTTGGAATAGAGATTTGCAGAGATCGATCTAGAGATTTGTTGGGACTTTCATAAAAATCTTACATTAATCATGTACTTACAAGATTTAACATGCAAAATTGTAAGGGTGGCGATGCACCTATTGTAAAAGGTGATAAACTCAACCTTAGTCAATGTCCCAAGAATGATTTAGAAAGAGAATCAATGAAGAATATACCTTATTCTAGTGTAGTGAGGAGTCTTATGTATGCACAGGTCTGCACTAGGCCAGACATTGCATTTGCAGTGGGAGTTCTTGATAGATATCTTTCTAATCCTGGTATAGATTACTGGGTTGCTGTCAAGAAAGTGTTAAGATATTTGCAAAAGACGAAATATTACATGCTGGTTTACAGAAAAGTTAACAATCTTGAGATTATTGAATACACAAATTTTGACTTTGTAGGCTCTCAGGATGATATGAAATCCACTTCAGGATACATTTTTATGTTAGCTGAAGGAGCTGTATCTTGGAAGAGTGTAAAACAAACACTTTTAGCTTCTTCTGCTACGCAAGCTAAGTTTGTTGCATGTTATGGAGTAGCTACGCAAGTCATTTGGCTATTGAATCTTATATCTAGTCTTCGCATTACTGATTCCATCTCTAATCCACTAAGAATTTATTGCGATAACAAATCTACTATGTTATTTTCCAAAAACAACAAAACTACATGTGAGTCTAAGCATTTGAAAACAAAGTACCTTAATGTCAGAGATTTTCTGAAAAATGATGATATTACTATAGAGCATATTGATACAAACAACATGATTGCTGATCCTCTAACTAAAGGGTTGAGACCTACAATTTTTAGCAAACATGTTGAGAGCATGGGTGTTTTAGGGTCTTTTAGTGTATTTAATTAGTAGGACTATATTCCCTGTATTTAATACTCTCATGTTACAATTTGTTATGTTAGACCCTCCTTTTATAAGATATTTAATTTCATTGATGATCATCATAAAGTGAATAATCATGCTATTATATATTCTTACTTATACATGTACTTATAAGTATTGAAATCTTGTTTCTTAAGACTAGTGTCTGTCTTAAGTATGACTTTAATGTCAAGAAAATATGTATTATAGAATGACACTATTGAATGATCTTGAGAATACGAATGAGACATACATACAATATAAGGATTTCTCATCAAGTTTAGAGAAATCATGGAGGACTGATAACAAAAATAGCACATTTGATCACATTTGGTGCCATTTTCTTACTACACAGCCACACTAAAGTCCATTTTCAATAAAGTCACTTACACTTGTAACTATGGATTGGTCCTATGTCAATAAATGGCATAAAGGCCGCTATGATTCAATGTTAGTTAGTTATATTAGATAGAATTGTTATGATATTGTCTTAAAGGGCTAAATTATTTTTTAATTGTGGCCACATAAAAGTTTTTTAATCAATCAGTCTGAAGTCTTATTTTCGAAATGTATTTTGTTAAAACTCTTCTAAAACTCAATTAATATTGTTCAAGTGGAAGAATGTTAGAATTTTTCATAAAGTGAGCTGTTATTAATTAATAATTTTTAATTTAATAAAATTGATTAATTAAAATTTAGTCCAATAGTAAGATGTGCATGAAGCCTATTTAAAATTGTGATCTTAAAGATATGGGCTTAGCACATTTACATAATTTAATCTGATTTGGCAGCTATGTAGTTCTAAAGATTCAGTAATTCTTTAATAGGGAGGATTGCTAGGGGTCTATAAATAAGGATTATGACTTGGTCCCCTCTTCACTTCTCATATACACACAGTTTCTATCCATTAAGAGCCGTTACAAGGAGAAGAGTGAAGAAGAAGATTTAGTTAAGGAGAATTCATTAGCCTCTGCTGAATTCAATTATGACTGCAAATCCATCAAGTAAGTAAATATATATTTTATATTATGGTATTCTAATTATCATACATGAGATCTTAAAATTGAAATTTATTACAACATGAAATTGTAATTATCCCATTTAGAGTATAGTAAAAATTTCTCTATATAGGAAAGAATATACAATGTGTTTTCATAGAGAGAGTTATTCCCTTTCACCATCTTTTGTTTGCATTTGTTTCAAGGATTATTCCTAAGCAACATTAATTGTGGATTTAAGAAAAAAATCAGGAGCTGCAATTGGATGATTGAAAGGTACATGAATGGAGATTCAAAAAGATATTGATAAAAAAATATTTATAATTCTCTTCTATCTAAATTTTCTCCAAAAGAGAATTTGATGTTGCTCATTAAATCTACTGTGATTTACAATTGGAAATCCATAATTTAGTAATAACATAATTTGCCAATAGTGGTATAAACCCGCCCAACTATATGCCATAGTTGATTTAATTGGAGTGATTGAATGCATATGTGATTAGTATGTGGCACTAAGGTGCAGAGCACGAGTTATTCATTTTATTGTTGTTTCTAAAGTGCATGAATCATGCATGTAATATACTGGCTGTGTGGTTATGATCTTTGATATTGTCTTCTACGTTGAATTCCTGTGTGATATGACTTCGAGTACATTGCATTACATAACAGCAAATACCATGGCTTTTTTTATGTTTTTAATCTTTTCATTTCTGGCCAGAAACAAATTTATTTTGTGAATGTCATTTTTGTCATTTTTGTGATTTTATGCAAACATGCACTTGAATGGATAACTATATCTGCACTCTTATGTCCATATGTTGTAACTACAAATATGGTGCATGAATTTCTTCTGCCATATATAAAAATGATGCATTTTACATATTAGTAAACTTAATGAATTCTACAAATCATGTTTATCGCAAAACTGGACTTCATTGTGAATTGCAGACTAAAGCTTTATAAGGATATATGTTCCTTGCATATCAAATATGAATCCTCAATGAACGATGTCATGAACCTTCTAGTTTACATGTTTTACTGCATCTTTGGATGAGTGTGTTTGGTTGCATTGAATATAGGCATGTATATTATGCTCATTTTGGTACAGATTGTCTCCTGAAAAATTGTATTCACTGTTGTGTCTTTGACCAGTACAAATTGAAAATTTGGATAGAATTTATGCATTAAGATTTTAAGCATAGCATTGTAAATTTTGGTGCTTTAAATTCAAGTTTATCTTATGAATATTACCAGATAAAAATGGTATCAAACTGGAAACATGATTTTTAAGAAGTTGAGGCTCCTTGAGGAACCAAAATGCAGTAGAAAAATCCGCTGGAACTATTCGCTTGTGGCAGATCTTTAGGTATTTTGTTCTTTTAAACACAATTTTTTATCAATGAAAGATTATGTTAGCTCAAAAATACCGTGATTTGCTAGGAATGGAATCAAGTTGAAGGGCAAAAATGCAGCTAAATCCTAGAGCCATTGGCCATTTTTTCCAATTTTTTTGCAATTATTAGCTTAATTGAAAGATCAAATAAAGAATGATTTTGCGTAAAATTTATGCCAAAAAAAAGTTGAAAAATAGTGAAAACAAGGTCAAGTGTCAAGTCAGGTCGAGCAATCTCAAACAAGACCTAACAAAAAGTAGGAGATAATGAACAATAGGCGACGTCCATCACATTGGCGGCATGTAAGTGCCACGCACCGCCTTCCTAGTGGTAGTGCTTATATTGCCATTCTCTACTTTCCAAGCACTTTTTAATAGGTATTTTTCTAGATTTTCTAAGAATTAAAACCTTTCATGTTAAATTTAGCCCATTTTATTTGAGTGTAAATTTAAAAGTATTTTGAGCAAAACATTTTCCTATGTGATTGCCATTATGCAAACTACCTCCTAGAATTTTTTTAACAATTTTTGGACAACATCTAGATAATGTAATAATTTTATCAAATATTATTGTGTTATATGAGAATTACTAACTGCTTATATGATATCATAAAATTTTGTATAACTGCATACCTGCCTTTTGTGGGACCATCTACATTAAAATTTTGTTTTGAAATTTTTTAAAAAAAATTATTTTTAATATGTTTAAGGGAAAGGTTGTATTAATAGTATCAAAAACCTTTTAGTATTATATTATTATTATTATAGTTTTTTGGCAATAATATGAGTATAGAATTAAATATTATATTTCTAAAATTTTTAAACATCCCTTCAATTTTAGGTTTAGGAGTATAATATTTAGTTCTTGTATTGTGTTGTAAAGTCTTGAATACCTTTTGGTATTAGATCTTATAATATAATACTAAATATGGCTGCATAATTTTTTTTTGTGAGCAAAAATGTAAGCATGATCAAAATGTTCACATGCATTAATGGGTCGATATATTTTCTTATCTTTAAGTCTATGCAACAAAATTCTATTAAGACACTAGATGAGACAAGTTATAAAGAATAAGCCAAAATTGCAAAAATAGTATTTAGTGATTGCAAACTTGGATACGACAATCTTAGAAGTAAAACCCACTATTAGTGAAAATTTGAGCACAAAGGTAAGAAAGGAACATAAAAAATGGACACACTTAAACCTACACTATGGATCAAACCAGCAAATGAAACATCTTTGAGTTTGTGAGTGTTTTGACGTCTTTTTCATTCCATAGTGAGAAAATTTGTTGAATTCAATAAGCAAGAAATGGTCATTATCTCTCATTGATTAAGAAAAATAACTCATAATGAGGTCAACAAAGTGTAGGACCACATCCTAGAATTTATCAAGTATTAGCTTGTGAGCATGAAGGTTAATCTTGAAGATAGTTTTTGATTAGGCACACATTGAAGTTGCTTTAAAGGTCTTGTATAACACTTAAAAAGTAGTAAATAGTTAATGCACTGAGATCCTTTATTAATTAAAAGAAGAGAGACGTAAGAAAGGAAAATATTCAAATACCTAACCTTGTTTATTATAGTTTGTCTTTAGAACAAAAGAGCATTTAAGTAACAACCATGAGAGATTTTCAAATGATAGGGACAAAGGAAGGATGAACGCCTCAAGGCCAAAAAACACGAGAAAGCATATTAGAGCTAGAAATGATTATTTCATCTGTGATTAATTTTTACCAATAACATAATGTTTTATATCTTTCACTAAGAAACACTATGCTTTGTATCTTTCACAAAGAAAACTCATTTTTTAGTTGTCATGATTTGACAAATTTATTTTTATGTTTTTGTTTTAGGTACAAGATTTGATTAGTTCTATTAGTGTTTTGGAAAATTATTTTTTTAACTTAACCCTAAAACCACCTCTAAGCCTCAGACTAACCATCCATTTAAAGGATATTCTTGAATTGTAGGATCTATAAGATTTTATAAAAGGTAGGAATAAAAAAGAAAGTGTAATGACTTCATTAGAAGCATAAACTAACAAATCCATTTCAATCTTCCCATGTTCTAGTTTAGTGTTGTTAGTAAAGTAAAATACCTATGAATAGTAAGAAAAATAATTATGAATAGTAAGATAGTTAGAAATAAATATAACTTTGACTTCAAAAAGGATGCCCAAACAAAATTGTGGTTTGAAGATGAAATTAGTAGTTAAAGGACTACACTTAAAATGAAGGTGTAGACTGAAAAGAAATTTTCTTAATCGCAACTATGGATGTGAAAAAAATTAAATTAAATCGCAATTGTTGTAGTTATAAGAGAGTTAATATAATTTTACCAGAAGCGATACAAATTCTTATATATATGTATTCTTGTCAATTAATATCAAATATACTTATTAAGTTTTAGAGATATGCGATAGAATATATATTATATTGAGATGGTAAATGAAATGATTTTGAATATCTTTATATTATACTAGTTATTTCAAACAAGAAAAAATGTAGTAGAAAAGTTAATATCATTTTCTTCTAGTTTGCATGACACTTATAAATCTTATTGATATAAATATTACTATAAACTAGAAATTTACTAACCAAAATATTTTTACTATTTGGCATGATCACTTAGGCCATCTTAGATCAATAAATATGCAAAAAATTATTGAAAATTTGCACAATCATTTATGAAGGACTAGAAGATTCTTTAATTAGATGAATTTTATATCTTGCTTGCTCTCATGGAAAATTAATTATATGTTTAATAGTAATTAAAATTAGAATTGAATCCCTATTTTTGGAATGAATACAAGGTGACATATATTGTTATATTTATCCACTTTGTGGACTATTTGGATATTTTATGATTTTTTATTTTTCAACAAAATAGTCATATATGTATTTATTATCAATCCACAACTTGGTGTTCACATGAATACTTACTCAAATAATTTAAATTTGAACACAATTTCTTAATTATCCAATTAAGACAATATAACTCGATAATGCTAGTAGATTTATATCTATAAAGCTTCATTAATTATTATATGTCAATTAGAATAATTATTGAACATTCTAAAGTATATTAATATGTAAAATGCTTTAGTTATAATATTTTTATGTCCTAATTTATTAGTTGTATCTTTGTTTAAAAGAATAAAATTCCCTATATCGTCTTGAAGGACATGCAACTTTATATGTTGCAATACCTATACACATTAAGTTAAGAAATTATAATTCTCCCTTATAATTAGCCCTAGTTGAAAGTTAAAAAATTATACATATAGAAAACTTTTAAATGTGTAATATAATTTTAACTCCCCAGTGATACACAAATGATCTTGAAAAATGATAGAATATAAATTTATATGTGAAACCATATTTATAGAATCAAAAGGAGAAAATATACAATTATATAAGTAATATAACATACAACCATCTTGATCCTTATACAAAACTATATAAACTAAAAGTTTATAAAATGATTGATTTATAAAGTATAGAAAATTACTAGATATATTGCTAACTGAAAAAGAATAAATATTATATATCAACTATAAATGTTCCTATTCAGATTGATGCCTAAAGATGGTAATCTATTTTTCTATAATAATTGATTTTTGAACATGCCTGAAGCATGATAAACCTATTAGTTCTAAATACAAATATCCTGAAAATAAGAAATGAGTAAACAAATAAAATAACCTTATTGAGGAATCAAATACTTAATAAAAGATTAGAGACATAATGATAAACTTTTGGAAGAAATTTAGGTAGTTGAAATTTATGAAAATAAAGAAGTCTCAAATGATTATGTCCCTAGTAAGAAAGATAGAGCCAAAAAAGATATAGTTGTTTACTCTTATGTATAATGTGGCACTCAAAATTATGAAAAATAATTATTAGTGAGGATCTTGACTTTATTGAATGTTGATATTTAATGGCCATAGAGAAAAGATGCAATTCACATAGAAATACAAAGTTTAACTTTACTTGCAAAGTGAAGAAACATTCATAAGGTGTTAAGCCAATGAAATGCTCTAAAAGTGTGAAGCTAATAAGGTATAATTTTATACTTGTATCAAGATAATAAGAAAATTTTAGCTACAAAGAGAATGCATAATTTGTATACAAAGATTTTTATAATGATTATCATTATCTATGATAAATATTTATTTTTATGTTTAGATAATATTTTTTAGTAATATATCAAATCTCAATATGCATCTAATACATTTAATATATCCTATTTCACTAGTAACAAATGACAATGATATTATATGAAAATCTATGAAGGATTTCATATACTTAAAGCATGAAGCTTGAATCTATTAGAAATATATTTGATTCATTTACATAGATCTTTGTATGGATTAAAATAATTAGGATAAATACGACACAATCATCTTAGTAAATATTTATTAAAAGAAGTATATAAAAAAGTCTCTTATGTTTTTATGAAGAAATCTAAAAATGATTTTACCATAATTGTTGCATACATTAATAACTTAAATATTATTGGAACTTATGAAGAGCTTCTAAATGTAGCAAGGTATTTGTAAAAAAGAGTTTGAGATGAAAGATTTTGAAAAATTAAATTGTATCTTAGCATATAAATCAAGCATTTAAATTATGAAACATTTGTTTATCAATTAAAATGGAAAAATCCTAAAATATTTTTACATGAATAAATTACATCTATTGTCACAATCAATTCTGATCGTGAATGGCATGGATCTTGATACCGATTTCCACAAGCCTTAATATTTTTCATTCTAATTATCCAATGGGATTTTCCAATTTTTCAAGGGATTTAAAAATCACTTTAAATTTTTACGAAAAAATAGATAGAACCTTCCCTATTTTGTGACACTTTTTAAGGGTCACACGCCCTAAAATAAAACACCTGTACATTTCTCATATACAACAGCAAACAACATTCACACAACATTATACAATTTCAAACTTATACACATATTAACAACTCAACATATCTGATGCTAAAATAATGGCATTTCAATTTCGAATTTTAATCCTAACTCAACAGGGCTCCAATTGTCAAATTTTCCAATCCAAATGGTCTTTGTTTTCTCCATGTTTGTGACATAACTCAAATAAGCTATCTTAACTTAAAAATATTGAAACAAAATAGATTAAGTCACAAGAACTTAATAATCATACATCTACCACTAATTTGTAAGAGAACAATTTGATAATCAATATTTACAGGTTAAATATTTACTACTATTAAAATATTATTAAACCTATTTTTCCTGGATTTCTGAAACATGATGCTATGCCCAAAATGGGAGTTCTCTTGCACACAACTCTATATCTCATATCACAATTCATAGAAATATCAACCATCTATTAATATATAATATCATTATCATATCACAAACTACTCATTCTGAGTAAACATTATAATCACAAATAGTCATTAAAGTTCAAATATTGACAAATCATTATAGTCACCTCGAGTCTTTGCAATCATATCAAATAATAATATCTAATCACAAATAATTTCTAATATCACATTATATCACACATCCAATTATAGTAAACATACATATAGTCACTTTTTGTTTTCCAGGGCAATATTATTATTTTTCTCAGTTATTTATTAGGAATTTTTCATCCGGCTCTCAGATCAATCTTATATCCTCTATAACTATTTACTAAGAATTTTTCATCTGGCTTTTGCATCATTGACTCCATCACATTTCCAATCTTAATGCCACTCATGGTATACTTTACACTATAATCCTTAGCATATAAGTGGCAAGAGAATACAATCACATGCATTCGGCTTTCGAAGCATTACTATATAACTGTTCATAATTTCCAATATCATCCATGGCCAAATTTGTAAATATTATATAGACATCATTGAAACTCAAACATAATCCATTAATAGTTTGAAATACTTCTATCATACTTCTACTATGCACTCTGATCAATTAACATTTACCTAAATAGCTAACTATTCTTATTCCATAATATTGAATCCATAAATGAATATATATATATATATATATATATATATATATATATATATATACACATGAATAGGAAATCTGTACTATCAAGTAAAAAATATAATTCATAATATTTAAACTATCTTTTGTTAAGATATTAAAATGTAGTGAGATATATACTCATTTCATAATGCTGATCCAACCTTGAAAGTTCTAAACCATCCATAATTATCTTTTTATATTTTCCTCCTAGTCCACCATTTATAATATTTTTCCTTTTCAAGCATTACAAACCCAATTTTCAAATGATCATATAAAAATATCCTTTATTATCAACATTTAAACACCATAGTTAAAGATTTACTTAATTTAACTTCAAACACCAAGTTTAAATTTTATGAGATAAATATATATTCTACATATAGTAACTTAGTATTTTAGAACCTCAAATTATTATTTTATTAGCATCATGTCAACTATCCAAATAAAATGGTAAAGTGAGAGTTTCTAAGTCAAACATAAAATAATTGAAATATTAAAACTTTATATTGTAAGAATGCCATATTCATATCATTTTAGCATTTTACAATATAAAAATAATATTTTTTTCCTATATCATCATACATCTCAAAATATCTTTAAGAAGGGGTTCTCTAAAACATATAGTTACCAATGAGAATATTATCATATGACACTTTATAGTATAAAGATTATATTTTTCCCGAACTGTCAACACTTATCTCATATATGTATAAAAGTAGATTTCTTTGAATTATGTATGAATCTACCATAATAATAACATAAAATGTTCCATTTATATTTTAATCATTCTATTTTATCATTTTGTGATATAAAAATTCTATTCTTCACATGCATTATCATGTACATCAAACACATAAATGAGGTTTCTAGATCATACATGAACCCGTCAAAATAATAAAATGTAATGCTTCACATATACTTTAATCATTTTATTTTTATACATTTCACTATATAAAAATTATATCTTTATATGTATCATCATCTATATCACACACACACACATAAATATATTTATTTTTTTCTAAATAGTTAGATCATCATTAAAATTAGGGCTTCATAGAAAAATCTCTCACCTTCATTAGGTAATGTCGTTGGCGAGATTACCACCACTGGAGAAATGTTAGGATTTGCCAAAAAGGTTGAAGAACCTCAAGCTTTGTTGCTACCCTCTATAGCTCTGGTAGCTCTTTTATGCAACAATAGCTCACAACAACTATGGGTGGAGGAAAGACACCAAAAAGAATATGTGTGAACTCACCAATGGTGGAACAAGGTTAGCCATCGACAGACTAAAGTTATCATAGCTTCCTTATTCTTCACCAAATGCCGCATCATAACTTTCATATGCTATAAATGGTGGTGATCGGTCGTGGATAGAAAAAGCACAATGACACACAACAAAGTGGCTTTCTAATTAGTCAAATGATGTATAGAAACAGGGAAAGGAAGTTATTACCAATAGGAGAAAGAGGAAGAAAAAGAAGAGTTATATAGTGAGAGAAACAACAAAACCCTAAGAGTAAGAGAAGGAAAGGTGACAGAACAAAGAAAAATATATGGTTAGAAAGGAGAGAGAAAAGCCTGGGTAGTGAGTGGAAAAAGAGAGAGGGGAATAAAAAATGGATAAAAAGGATGATTGGACCAAAAACTATGGAAATAAAGGGAAAAAGTCAATAAAAGAGGTGCTAACATACATAAAGTAGCCCAAAAAATACAATAAAATAAGGGAGAGAATAAAATAGCAAGCAAAACATAAAATAAGAAAGAGTAAAAATACTGCAAAGGAGCTATGAGCTTTGATACAATAATTCTTATCCATCATAAACTTATCTCCCTTTTTAAATCTCAACTCACTTATTATTTTTTAATCTCTTTCCATTATAAAAATATTTATATACTTTCAATAATTTGATAAATTTTATGATTCTAAAAATAATTATTTTAAAATTTCACAATTCCTAAAAGATAATGTATTAAATACACAAATTATTTTATAAATCCATGCATTCCTGCTCACTAAAAAATTATTTCTCAACTTATGAGAGATTCCTTATAAAAATAATTTTAATCTAATCTTGAATCAACGATGACCATATAATATATAAATAAGTAAATTTTGAATATTATCATAAATATCATTTTCATTATTCTAAAACCTTCAATATCGAAAATAAATTTAAAATCAAATATTAACCAAATAAATAAACGTTTACCCATATGCATAGAAATTTATAAAATTTTAAATTCTAGCTTAGGATATTACATCTGTTAAGTGTCCCAATGACTATACAATTACATGGTACCAATAAGGATCTTATTTGAAATCCAAAAAAAAAAAATATTAGTCCTAAAGTAATGCATTCTAGTGCAATTGATGAACTAATATATCTTGCTAATCATACACACCTTGATATAGTTTTTTGGCAAATCAATTAGCAAAATATAATTCTTTTCCAACCATAAGATATTGAAATAAAACTAAACATATATTTTTGGTATTTTTGCAAAACAATTGATATGATATTATTTTATTTGTATGAATTTTGAATCATAATTATTTAGTAATGCAGATGTAGGATATTTGATCCATACAAAGTTTAATTGCATATTACTATTTATTTACATATAATAATGCATCTATATCATACTATCTTAGTGAATATTTATTATATATATACACACATATATATATTCAATTGTGTTACTATTTGAATGTGAATTGCTATATATATATATATATATTGATAATTTGAATATTATTGGAACTTATGAAGAGTTCCCAATATAGCAAAGTATTAAAAAAAAAGAGTCTAAGGTGAAATTTTTTGGAATTTTAAGTTTTATCCTAGCCTACAAATCAAGCATTTAAATAATAGAATATTTGTTCATCAATCAAAATGAAAAGATCATTTTGCATGGATGAATCACATCCATTAAATGTCCTGATAATTGTTCAATTACTTAGTACTAATAAGAATCCACTTTAAACTCTAAAGAATAATGATAATTTTTATGGTCCCATAGCACTGTATCTTAATGCAATTGATGCACTAATGCATCTTACTAATTACACGTCTTAATACAATTTTTCATAAAGTTTATTGATAAATATATAGTTTTTCTTAACAAGAAGATATTAGAATAAAATTAAACATATATTTTAGGTCTCTTTATAAAATAATGATATGAGATTATCTTATTTGTATAAATTTTGAATCATAACTATTTAGTTATGAAAATGTAAAATGTTCGATCCACATAAAATTTGATCTTATATTACTATTTATGATAATGCATCTATATAACAATTCTTGATAAGATAAATTACAATTACAATTTTTCTAACATGTATATGTCAATTGAAGAATTAATTCTCTTAAATTTCAAGGAAGAAATTTTAACAAATTCATATGAAGGATTATGATAGTTGATCATGACAACAAATATATTCAAGTGATCCTTAGTTGAATTGCTAGCAAAGACGATAACTCAAATCTTTAGTGATATTCTCAACAGGAAGAGTTAAGTTCATGTTGCACTTTTTTTTCTTTGATCATAATTTTTTTATTAGATTTTCCTAGGTTTTTTATAAGAAAAATTAGTCACTAAAAGAATAATATACTTTTTTCCTTCACTTGAAAATTTTTCCCCATTGAATTTTTTTTCTTCAATGACGATTTTAAGGAGGCATATTCTTTACAAAATGAATATCCAAGGGAAATTGTTATAAATATTTATTTATATAAATGTCCATAAAATATTTTTAATTTATTTATTAGTTATTATAATTAAGATTTACTTTATCTCTAATTGTAATCAATTGGTGATGAGCACCAGTCAGTGATACTTATCAATTGATAATATTGATTAATTGATACCTTGAACGATATATACAGATGCTGTATAAAAGGATTCTATACATTCAAAATTAAGAGAAACCCCTTCTCTTCTCTTGTTCTATTCTATTCTTCTATTTTTTTGTTATTCAAATTTTATTTTCATAACAAGAAAAAAAATTTATGATATATTATTTCTCACACAAACGTCAAAGCTCTCACATGACAATATTTCTTCATTGAAGTTAAATCTAAAAAAAAAAAACTTACAATCAAAGAAAGAGAGTCATGTGGAATCTATATGTAAGATTTAACAATTACAAATAATTTAAATTAAATTTTATTAAATAAGTAATAAATTATATTTATCAAAACGAATGAGTCATATGTCTATTCTTATACTTTTTCTATAGGCCAAGGCAACCTACACCTAAAGAGGTGAATTGAGTATTTTGAAATCTTTCACAATTTTTAAATTCTTCTTTAGAAAATTCTTAATTTTAGAATGTTATAGGATGATTTAAATTCAAACAATTTCAAGAAAGTTCAATGAAGAAGTTTGCATATAAGATATAACAATCAAAGACCTAATGTAGAGCATTGAAAGTAAATAATGTTGATAGATGAAGTTTAGACTTTCAATGTTTTGTATTTGATGATTAATGCTTAGCTTATATAAGAAGTCCATGAGGTATTATAGTCATTTAAAATACTTAGAATGATAAGTAGTCATTTATAATATTTATTTGCATAACAAAGCAAAAAGAATTGATTCATAAATCAATTCCAAATGAAATGTTAAGTTCTTATCAAATGTGAAAGCATGTGGAATTGATTCATGAGGTCTTGTAGTCATTTGAAATACTTGGAAATAAAAACTAACCATTTATAATTGTTATATACACAATAGAGCAAAGGGAATTGATTTATGAATTGATTCTAGATAAAATGTCAAGGTTTTGTTTGACATGAATCAATTCTTGAAAACAAAACTATAAACTCAATTTTAAAAAGTTATAAATCTTATTTTGAAATTATTTTAAACAAATGATAGAAAGGTGTTTGAATCTTATTTCAAATGATACTAGTTTCATTATCAAATATTGTGAAAGTTTTGAGATATAATTAAAACAATAAGCAAAGGTCAAAAAGATAAGATTGCAAAAAGATTTAATTTTAGGACTCAACTTATAAAATTTATATATCTTGATCATTATAAGCAAATGACCTATTTATGTAAAGTTTTTAAGTCTATTTTCATATTAAAAAATAAAATGTTTCACCATTAAAAAATTTTCAGTTTATAAGATATGATTTAAAAAATGATCAAAGGTCAATCAAAAAGACCAAACTCATTTTATTTGTTTTTAAAATGTCCCGTAAACCATCTTGTAAAAATATAATTATAGATTTTTTAAAAATATTTTAATCAATTCAAAATTTAATAAATATTCTTAAACTCTATATTATAAAAAACTTTATTTTATAAAAAAGTTTAAGCTTAAAAGAAAAAAAAACTATACTTACCAAAATCCTTAAATTTTTCTTGATACTTCTAAACTTCTTAAAATTTATCCTTCTTAAGTTGAGCATGACATAATTTTTCATTACCTTACTTCAATGTTATTCTTTTGGACAATATTATATAATATACATAAAGTTCACAACCTATGTATAGTTGGTCTAATGTATTATCAAGAGATATTGATATGTATTGAGAATATAAGTTAGCATAGAAACATGCATAACAATTGTATTATGTTTATTGATCAATCATAGCATAGCATACTTATTGAAATTTATGTAACACTTTAGCACAAACACATACATTATTATTGATATACTCATTTATCATCATCAAAATTCATTACGTTAAACCTTAGGGCCAACATTTCCCTTTTCCATAAGAATTGTAACCAATATAAGGTTACCTAAATTTTGTATTTAGACTTTACAAAATATTTACTATTTTGCATTTGAATTTAATTTTCAATATTTGAACTTAAAAATATAATTTTATCCTTTCTTTTTCTTATAATTCCAATAACCTAAAAATGTATATTATTATTTTTCCTATGTTATTCCTTAGGAATACTCTACACAAAAATTAACATTTAATATAATTTAATAAGACATTTAGTTAAAGTTTGACTTGTGTTAGTAATGATTACCGATATTAAATGAAAGTGGATGATAACTATAAGCATTGGTAAATGATTATGAATAATAATAATTAATAATTAATAATAATGAATAATAGCAGCAAGTAACTTATAACATTGTCAAGGGGTGAAATAAGATGATAAAATTTGTAAAGTTGGGTAAATTATAATTTTATATTATTAAATCATTTTCATAATATGAAAATAGAAGATACTCATATCCTTCCTAGAATGTTGTGGGAATACTAGCCCCACAAGCATTATCAATATAAATATTTCTAAAAATATTTTGCTTATTTTTGAACCAATCATATAAAGCTAACATTCTATTAAAATATTCTTAAAAATATGAAAAAATTTTGCAAACCAAACATCAAACATCACATGAAGATATAAAAAAATATAAAGCATGCTACATGCAAATCCAATAGCAAAGCAGGGGTAGGCAAAATGAGGCCAAATTACAGGAACTTAAAAAGAAAAATATTAAGGAAAAGACTCACACTAATTGCTCTAGTACATCACTAAATCTCATTAGATTTCATTCATACAGCACAATACTATGCAAATAAATAAGATTTAAACTACTAGTGCACCCCTGCAACTAACACATCATATTCATCACCAATTATTAATCATTCAGTCCAAAGTCGACCGTGTCTGAATTTATCAAGAGAGGAAACTAACTGCTATGAAATATTGAAAATTACAAAATCCTCCACTTTATTTTCGAAGCCTTAAATGACTTTCAATTTCACTACATTTTCCCCCTAGAGAGGTTTAAAAAGATATTTAAAAAACAAGATTTTACATTATGACCCAAACCGAACTTGACTACTAATCATATTAAAAAAAATCCAATTATTACTCTAAAAGGAGCTAAAACCCCAGACTGAACCCACAAAGCCACAGGACCTGGCCTACTGCTGAGGAAAATTCTTTCAAATTTCAGTGATTCCTCATTGTCAAATTCTAGATGGAAATACATGTAGTTTTGAAATCATGAGGTAAATTCTTTCAAATTTCAGTGCGGCTCTTTGTCAAATTCTAGTTAGAAAGTACATAGTAAAAAATCATTCAAACATTAATGATAACAAGTATCATTATATCTGTAATTCTTGTTTGGTGTCCAAAGCTTGCTATATTAAGCCTGCAAACTCGACGGGGTTACACACTTCAAGGAAATTATAGCAAATGGTCACGCATAAAAATAAATATTTAGAAATGAAACAGCTCTCTCTCTCTCTCTCTCTATATATATATATATCTTGAGCTGTGAACGAGTGTAGGTGACCTTCAGAAACAAACAGTAACACCGGAAAATAATTCTGAATATATTAACATTGCTGATGCCTGAAATCTTAACTATAGAACTCCATAAAAGGGATTCTTTATTGCAGAATCCAGTTCTGACCCAGCCGAATTCAGGACTACCAAGTCAACCTTGTCCTTAGGCAAGAACAGAAACTCACCATCATCGATATTCTGAAATCCGCAAATTTCCAAGAACTGAACCCCCCCTTGCAAGGAACCAACTCTTTCCTGACAAATACAATGAATGAACATTACACAGGAAATAAATAATTCTTTTCCCGCTCCTATTCCCATTCTCTCATAAGTATGCTGCCCTCTACAAATAAGAGAGTGGGAATAGCATAGGTGGAAAATGATAAAAACAAGCAGCATTTTCATAAGCAAGCTTGCATACATACTGCACAAGAATAGGAATCTGTGCATTTACTGTATTGCTATGTTCTCGCAATAAACAAGCATTCTGTAAAATGACCCTGACATATGCATCAATAATGAAAAGGTACTAGTAGTAATACCTAATATTGGATAACTATCACATATCATGAAACAACTTCCTTCACTTGTATATGAAATGAAACTCAGCAAAATTTTAGAATACAAATTTTTGTTTCTTCACATATCTGAGAAGAGATACCACACATGTTAAGCATGACCCTAGACTAACTAGACTAAACTTCATGATATTTCATCACCCTGAACATAAGATTGCTCAACCTTTTGAGCGAAAGCTAGGCGGTGTCATAATCCTTAGGTAGCATTTGGTTCGTAAAATCTTACATTTTAAAAAAGTATACATTCTTAAAAATGTAATTCCTGAAAATTTAATAGGAATATATCATTCCTCTATTTGGTTCATTATAAATTTTTCTAAAAACATTTTACCAGATTCCTAAATATGTTATGTTATTATATTTGATTCATATTTAATATTCTTGAAAATCTTGATATTATTTCAAAAATATTCTTATCAAATTTTTTATTATAAAATATAACATAGTAAATCATATTTTTATTTAAAACTACATAAATAATTAAAAAAATTTTAACACCTACTAAATTAAATTTTAATATTTAACATCTAAAAATTCATTAAAATATATATATATAAATATTTTACACTTTATTATATTTTAATATTTAATGTATTATATTTTTATATTTTATACTTTCTTATATTTTAATATATTATTATTAAATCAATTTTTAAAATAAAGTGAGCATAATTTAAGTTATTATCATAATATTAAATATACATGGTATTTCTCTTTTTTACAAAATTATATATTTTCATGACTAAATTATTTTTACAATTATATTTCATACTAGTATTAAATTTATATTATAGTTTTTTCTCTAATATAAAAGTATTATTATTTTATATTTTTATATATAAATATATCCTTTATCAAAGAAACTCCAAACCTATTGTATTATTTTTTAATGAAAAAATTCATATGTATAGATAATTATATTAAAATAATCTTCCAAACGTTAGGAACAACAATAGAAAAGAAATTATAGTTAAAAACTTGATGTTATTATATTTCTCAATAATAAAAATATTTTAAAAATAAAATGATAATTATTTCCTAATTTAAATTAAAAATTATTTGATAAAGTGATAAATAAGAAAAAAAATTGAATGTGAAGATAATTGTCTTTTTATTTTAACATCAACATTCCCATCCGATGAGAATCTTAGATTCTCGTCTCTCCATATGGGAATATTTTTGAGAGAAAGTTGAACCAAAAATATTCTCAAGAATGTGATATTTTGAGGCCTTTTTTTTTTTCAAACTTTGAACCAAATATGAAAATGTAATATTCCCTAGAAACATTCTCGAAAATGTTAAAAATGTTAAAAATTTCTCAAAGGTCTAAATCACTTCTATGGCAATAGTATCAGGAGATAATAAAGGAGGGGGACCAATTTAATTTTGCTGCCATCTAGAATTGTCTAGTTAAATATGACTTAAGTTTTGTTACTTTTGTATAGTTCTTTACTCTACTTTGTGTGTTATTGGTGTTTAAAGATGACTTAAGTTTTGTTACCTTTGTATAGTTCTTTACTTTGTGTGTTATTGGTGTCAAGACGATGTGCTGAATTACATAAATGACACTAGTCATGTCATACCATCTTTGGGATGTTCATTACCTGAAAAGATGGGTTGCTAAGTCTAATTTTTCTGAATTTTTCCTCGTCAGGATTTCTGGCAACATTCCCCACATAAGTTAGAAGTGTCTGAAATGCTTTCTTTACTCTGGCATCATCATCCTGATCCAAATATATATTTAACATGTAAGAATAAGATGCAACAAATTCAAGCAAAAGGTGTGATCAGGCTAATAATCAGTACATGGGAAGTTGTAACTAAACAGTAAACAACCAGTTTTCTACAAATTTGAGCGGGTGTGATCAGACTAAATTATCACTTCCAGTTCCCAGTGGTAAATGGTAGAAAATGCCTAATGCAGATCATAATATAAAATTAACTAAAAGTATATCATCATTTATCAGTTAACAAGTAAAACCACATCTCAAACTGGTTGCAGAACATGTATCATTTTTTCTTTTGGCCATGCCAATGGTTGAAATAAAAGGACTACAATGATGCTATCATTAAACTAACTGCATTAATGAACGTAGGGCCAACAATGTCAAATTGTGACCATGAGAATCCCAGCAAGAAATTTCTTGACCCTTTTAAAGCCATTATTGACAAATATATTAATAATATGAGTGGAAATCAATTAACACCACTTTAACTCTACACAGTTACACCTACATTTCTACTGTTCCATAATTTTTCATATAATGAGTTTCTTAGCAAATCCAATATTGGATTTAAAACATTAGTCATGTAGATCATGTCTGTATATTTTTTTATAGGTTTCAATTTATTTGGTACTCCATCAATATTGTTGAGAAATATTTAGGTTTTAGAGTGGAGAAGGAACAGAGAAAGACTAGAAAGAATTTGGGAGAAACCACTAATAATTGACTGATAAAGGTTGAAAACAATATAGACTTGACCCTAGTACTCTATTTATGAGTTACTAAAAGACAGACTTTAATACCCTTAATTTTGGGTACACAAGAAGTAAATCTACAACATAACCTAATTATTAAAATATTATTTTCAAACAAATATATTCTAGAATTGATGTAAATAACCTTCAAAACATAAGAAAAAAAATGTTTAATTCTATATTTATTGTCGTTGGATTTTTCTAAAATTTGGTGTACAAAAGCACTATTATGGTCACTAGTAATCTGACAGTATTGAATGAAATAACATTCTGAGAAAAGTAATGCAACGGTATAACTCTAGGTATAAGTTAGACAGTGTCAATTGATCCCTACTCTATTTCGGGAATCAAGTCAAACACTTCAACCAGACAATCAATCTGAAGATACTGCACTTGCTCCTTTTCTGTTGAAAAGAAGATTACACATTAAGCCGTGAAGCGTGAGTTCTATCTTGACAATTGGATCCATGAGTGATATTATAATAAAGTTTAGTAGTGTTAGTATATCTCGAGATACATTTTCTTTGGAGTCTGTCCAGAAAACTGTTCAAAATTTTCTTCTTTGTTCATTATATATCATTGAGTAATTTGAGTGCAAGCATTTTAACTATCAAGCATTCATGGGTATGTACAACATAAGTCTGCAAAGAGCATGGAAGTGCATCAAGAATCCAACAGAAAGATCTTTAAATCAGAAAGGTGAAGTTTGGCCCCATTGGAATGTCAAGCTTCAATTTGGTTTGCACAAGAAAGGTATTGTCAGACAATATCGTAAATATACGTATTTGTTGGATCTAGTAGGTTCTAGAATTACTAGGTATTCTCTAATCCCACACTGATTGTAGAAGGGACCAATGCCCTTTACTACTTGTATATATTCCTTATCTCTGATCAGTTATGCACAAAAAATATATTTCCTTCAGGTGTTATCTCTAACTTCACATGGTATCTAGAGCTAGGTTAGAAAGATCCAAGTTTTTCAGATTCTTCTTTTCTCTCCTTTCTTTTCTGGCACTCTCTCTCTCTTCCGAGCTGCTGTCTCCCCCAATTGGCAACCTTCCCAGCGACCATTTATCTCACCACTGGCACCATTAGGCGTGGTAGGTCATTGCCAGCCTACCACCAGAGTGCCAGCTCATTCCAATGGCTCACACGCCTACACAGCACAGTCCAGTCCACCAGGTATTCCTCCCAACCCCCCCTCCAGCGTTCCAATCTGCTCTTCTGGCTGTGCATGAGTGTACACAACCAGCAGATTTGTGTCAGATGCCGCCAATCTACCAAAACCCAATCTCTTCCCTTTGATTTCTTTGCTGTTGGTTTTATATTCTGAACTGTTCCTCTTGTTTCCGCTGATCTCCTCTGCTTCAATCATGTCCGACAAGCAGCCACAGAAAATTTTCACTCTCACTGGAGCTAATTATGATGATTATCTCAAATACAGGGCATCACAACAATCCAATCATCTTCATCTGTTAAATCGATAGTTCACACTGATAATTCCATTATTTATCTGACTCGGTCTTCTCATCTTGAACCCTAGTTCCTTGATTTGAGTGCCTCTGATCATATTTCTGGTAATCCTCCCTTGTTTTTTCATTTTACTCATTCAACATCTTCACCTTCTGTCACTTCGGCTAATGGCCCTAAACAAGTTGCTATGGCTGTACGTAGCACACAACCTTTACCTTTTGTGCCTTTGAATTATGTCAAGTACTTTCGCAATTGTCCCTTTAATCTTGTTTCTACTGGTAAACTCACCAATGCTTCAAATTGTCCTATTATTTTTTACTGTGATTTTGTTCTTATCTAGGACTGCAGTACAAAATAGGTGATTGGTGTAAGACATGAATCACAGGCGCTTTATCACCTCTCCTCTCCTATTACTTGCATTGCTACAAAGTCTCTAACTATTCTTCACAATCATTTGGGTCTTCCTAGTTTATCCAAGTTTTAGAAGATTGTTCCAGGTCTTTCTAATTTGTCAAATTCTAATTGTGAGTTGTTTCAGCTTGGTAAACAGTCCCAAACTTCATTTCCTGAGCATGTTAATAATTGCGCTACTTTCCCATATGCTTTGGTTCATTCTGATGTTTGGGGTCCTTGTAGAGTCATGTAAACTAGTTTTCAATACTCTATAGCCTTTACTCTTCTCGTTGCACTTGGTTTTATTTAAAAGTTGTCTTGAGTTATTTTCAATCTTTGAATCTTTTTATGCTCAAGTCAAAACACAATTTAATACCAATGTTCAAATATAATGCAGTGATAATGCCCCCAAGTATTTTTCCACAACATCTACTCAATTTATGTCTTCTAAGGGAATTTTATATCAATCTTCTTGTCCTTCTACACCTCAACAAAATGAAGTTGCTAAACATAAAAATAGATATTTAATTGAAACTAGTCGAACCCTTTTGTTACATTATAATGTTGCCTCTCGTTTTTGGGATGATGTTGTAATTACTGCTTGTTATCAATGCCTTCTTCTGTTCCTCACTCATCAAATACTATTTCCTAACTAGCCATTCTATGCTCTTCCACCTTGTGTTTTTAGCTGTGTATGTTTCGTTTATAATATGACTATTAGATAGGATAAATTGTCAGCTCAGCGGTTGTTTGGTTTATGCAAGAAATAACTTCTCATGGGAAGTTGAATTTTCTAAAAACTTACTTACTGTGTATACTTCCTAGGAAATCCTTAAATGTTGTTTAGTTGAAATAAAAGAAGTCACATATCCCAAGAAATAAATTCTTATGTTTTGTTTGATTTAACTTTGAATTTCCTAGAAAATAATAATGAAATAACTACAATATCCTTAATAATAATTTAATATATATTAATAAATATTAATTGATTTTAAATAAGTGATAGTGCTAGATTTTTTTTAAATAGGTTCCAATTTTATAATTTATGAATGTTATATACTGAAATTACTCTTTTTTTAACTGTGTGAATGCGGTGGTAAATTAAAAAATTTAAAAAGTCATAAATTTTTTACTAGTTAACCAATGTTTGCATGACCACACATTTTCAATCTTTTTCATTTGCTCTTTCAACAGAAAATAAGAAAATGTGGGTTTGACGAAGTCTACTTGGTTAAAAACGTATAAATTAAGCTCAAAACTTTGAATGACCATAACTTTGTACTTAATTGTTCGTTTTAAGTGAATTTTTTTTATTTCATGTAACTTTTCGAGATCTACATGCTTGCCTACTCTAATTTGGCAAAAAAGGCCTTTTTCAATGATTTTTATAATTTTTCTTTAATTTCTTGTTATTTTTTTTAACTTTGATCTTATTTTTATCAATTTAAATTCATTCGAATCCCATATTAAAATTTTTCTTCCTAACTCTTTTGATGTCTAGTAGTGTTATAATAATTTTTTTAACAAATAAAATTACTAAAAAATAATTTATTATTATTTGTAAACTAAATAGTAATATGTTACTGTTTCTTTTCAAAACAATAACACTAACCAAAAACCTTAAATAAATGAATAAATCATATCTAATTAACAACTAAACTATCAAATAATAGTATGTTACTATTTCGTTCCAAGACAGTAACATGTTACTGTTTCGTTCTAAAACAGTAACACTGTCCTCAAATAAATGAATAAATCATGTCTAATTAACAACAAAACTGCCAAATAATAGCATATTACTGTTTCATTCCAAGACAGTAACATGTTACTGTTTCTTTTCAAAACAGTAACACCAACTAAAAATCTCAAAGAAATGAATAAATCATGTCTAATTAACACTTAAACTACCAAACAGTATCGTTCCAAAATAGTAACATCAATTGAAAACCCCAAATAAATGGATAAATCAAATCTAATTAACAACCAAATTGCCAAATAATAATATGTTACTATTTTTTCTTTAGACAGTAACATGTTACTGTTACAGTAACATCAATTAAAAATCTCAAATGAATAGATAATAACATATTACTGTTTCGTTCCAAAACAATAACATCAATTAAAAACCCCCAAATAAATGGATAAATCAAGTTTAATTAACTACCAAATTGCTAAATAATAGCATGTTACTGTTTTTTCTCTAAACAGTAACATGTTACTGTTTTATTTCAAAATAATAACATCAATTAAAAATTTTAAATAAATAAATAATAGCATGTTATTGTTTGTTCTCTAGACAATAACATATTACTATTTCATTCCAAAACAGTAACACCAATTGAAAATCCCAAATAAATGGATAAATCAAGTCTAATTAACAACCAAATTGTCAAATAATAGTATGTTACTATTTTTTTTCTAGACAATAACATGTTACTGTTTCGTTCTAAAACAGTAACATCAATTAAAAATTTCAAATAAATAGATAATAGTATATTACTATTTTTTCTCTAGACAGTAACATTACTGTTTCGTTCCAAAATAGTAACATCAATTGAAAACCCCAAATAAATGGATAAATCAAGTTTAATTAACTACCAAATTGCTAAATAATAGCATGTTACTGTTTTTTCTCTAAACAGTAACATGTTACTGTTTCATTTCAAAATAATAACATCAATTAAAAAATTCAAATAAATAGATAATAGCATGTTACTATTTGTTCTCTAGACAATAACATATTACTATTTCATTCCAAAACAGTAACACCAATTGAAAATCCCAAATAAATGGATAAATCAAGTCTAATTAACAACCAAATTGTCAAATAATAGTATGTTACTATTTTTTCTCTAGACAATAACATGTTACTGTTTCGTTCTAAAACAGTAACATCAATTAAAAATTTCAAATAAATAGATAATAGTATATTACTATTTTTTCTCTAGACAGTAACATATTACTATTTCGTTCCAAAATAGTAACATCAATTGAAAACCCCAAATAAATAGATAAATCAAGTCTAATTAACAATCAAATTGCCAAATAATAGCATGTTACTTTTTTTATTTTAGACAGTAACATGTTACTGTTACGTTCCAAGATAGTAACATCAATTGAAAATTTCAAATAAATGGATAAATCAAATTTAATTAAAAATTAAATTGTCAAATAATAGCATATTACTGTTTGTTCTCTATGCAGTAACTAATTAAGAAAATTTTAATTCTAATTGATGTGTATGTATATATATATTTAATTTGAGTTATAATGCTTGAAATTTGATATTAAAAAATATTTATAAAATGTAAATAAAATTTAATTTTAATATTCAAATAATTTCAATCAACAAATAGAATATATAATTATATAATGCAACTAATATAATATATATTAAAATTTTAATTTATTCAAAATATTTATATAATCAAATTAAATATATCATATTATATTTATATTATTTAATAATTAGAATCTAACTTTCAAATAATAGCAATAGATAAAATAAAAAAGATGTAAAAGAGAATTATGCAATAAAATAAATAAAAAAATAAAATAATAAGTGAGTTATAAAATAACGTAGAAATTAAACAGAAGTATGCTGTTAATTAATTCATTTAAATTAAATATTTAAATTTTTTCCATAAAATAGTAATAATAAAATGTCATATAATATATATATATATATATATTACTTAATAAGCAAACTGCAAAATAACAATAACACCAACTAAAATGGACATTCACAAAGTGAAACCTGATAATCAATTAAAAGGGTAAAACTGGTATTAATTAATTTTAGTAAGGATATTTTTGTTTATGAATTAGTTAAAAATATAGGAAATAGAACTTACCTAGAGGAGAGTGGGTAAGTGATTTCCTGTGTTTTATGGGAAATACAAGTTCCCAGAAAAATTTATTTCCTCTCATTTATGCAATCAAACAACTCTATGGTAATTTATATCCTGATAAATACAATTTTCTATGTTTCTGCTGCAAACCAAACGACCCCTCAGTCTATCAAATGCATCTGCCTTGGTTACTCCCGTATCCAAAATGGTTACAAAGCTTACTCCCTAGACACCCACCAGTACTATATATCAGCTAATGTTACCTTCTTCGAGTCAATTTCTTTCTACTCCTCATCTTCTTCACACCACATCACTCTCCGCAAGAAGTTCTTCCTATTCCATACAATTCACCTATTTTTCCTTCTAGTTTTGGTGTATCCAAGTCTACTTCATCCTTTGTGCCACTGTAGGTATATCATAGTTGTTCTCATGCTGAAACTAATACTGCTACAGATATTCCTGCAGTTCCTTCTAAAACTCTAGTGGCTCCTGCAAACTCCCCTCCAACAAGCCTACCTCCAGAAGACCACTTTTCCATTGCCATTTAAAAAGTTACTCGTTCTACTTGCAACCCTCATCTTATTTATAACTTTCCTAGTTATAACCAATTGTCTTCAACCTATTGCGCTTTTACCTCATCACTATCTTCTACATCTGTTCCTAAGACTACTAGAGAGGCACTTACAGATCCAAGATGGCAACAAATAATGTTGAATAAGACGAATGCTTTGCATGCTAATGGTACTTAGGACTAGGTTCCTCTGCCTCCAATTAAGTCTCTCGTTGGTTGCTGCTGGGTTTACACTGTTAGGTCCTGATTGTCAAATTGATCGATTTAAAGCTTGTTTGGTTGCTAAATGTTGTACACAACTTTATAGACTAGACAATTGTAATACCTTTTCTCCTGTAGTTAAAATGTCTTATTTACGCCTTTTTCTCTCAATAGCTACTTTGATCCTGTCAAGTCTCTCTGAGCAAACAATGTGTAGAGAGAAGTATGAAAGATCAAATATATTTTTTCTTTTTCTTTTTATTTCTTTTCTTTATTCTTTCTTCTCCTCCTTCTCCTCCCCCCCTTTTTTTCCAAACATCTTTTTTCATTTTTTTCTTCTTTCTTTTCCTCTTTTTTTTTAGCCGAATTGGGTAACGCCAACTTGTAACCCAAGTGGAGGCTTTTCTCTTCCTTTGTCGATTTAGGTAACGCCAGCTTGTAACCCAAGTGGAGACATTTCTCACCCTCTAGGTTGTGTTAGGCCTTCGACAACCAATGTAAAACTTTGTCGATATCTCATTTATGGATCAGACATGATTCATTAGTGCTAATGCTAGGTCGTTATCCAGAACACACTGTATGGCTCAAGTATAGTGTCAAATAAGATAAAGCCACTGTATCGACACCCACATGTAGTGTTAAGTGAGTAAGGGTTCTCACATTTTTTTGGATAGATATGGGTAAAAACGCTAGTCCGGGAGAGCATAATTAAGTTTGGTACTTTGAATATCAGTACACTGACAGATAAATCTTTGGAGGAGGTGGATACCATAATTCGGATAAGGATTAACATCATGTATCTTCACAAAACTAAATGGGTTAGAAAAAGAGTTAAGGAGTTAGATACTATAGGATTCAAATTATGGTACACAAGAAAAGTTAAACGAAAGAACGAAGTTGGTATTACTATAGATAAGAATTGGAGGAAAAATGTGGTGGATGTAAAAAAGATGAGGGATAGGATCTTATCTTTAAGATCGATAATTGTATAAAAGACTATCAATATTATTAGCGTTTATACACCACAAGTAGAATTGGAAACATATTTAAAGGAGAAGTTTTGGGTAGAACTAGAATGATTGGTTCAAGAAATTTCACAGGAAGACAAGATTTTCTTTGAAGGAGATCTAAATGGACATATTGGTAGTGAGGCAATGCAATTTTCGAAAGCGCATGGAGGATTTGGTTTTGAAGCACTAAATGAGAAGGGGTGATTTATTCTTAATTTTTCAGTAATGTATAATTTCAAGATTGCGAACACTTATTTTAAGAAGCGAGAGGAGTATCTAATCATGTACAAGAACAGGACTTCAAGGTCGGAAATTGATTTTTTTTTTGGTAAAGAGCTCAAATAGAAAAATATGTAAGGGTTGCAAGTTGATTCTGGGGGAGAGCCTTATTACACAGCATAGGATCTTGGTCCTTGATATCCATTTTAAAATCCATAACCAGAAAAGACAACAAGTTATAAATCCAAAGATCAAGTGGTGGCAGCTCAAGGATGAGAAACAAGTAACTTTTAAGAAAATATTGAAAGAAGGTAATTGGAAAGCACAAGAAAGTGTCAACTATATTTAGGATGTAGTGGCTAAGAGAGTTAGAATGATTACTAAGGCAGTTTTGGGTAAATTAAAAGATTTCAGACCAAGAGAGAGAATCTTGGCGGTGGAATGAAAATGTGCAAGAAAAGGTCAAAACCAAAAAGGAATGTTTTAAGGCCTTACATGTGTGTAATAATGCCGAAAATTTGGAAAAGTATCGAACGATTAGGAATGAGACCAAAAAGAAAGTAATCGAAGCACGATTTAAAGCTTTTTAAGGGGTTCTACCAAGGTCTAGGAACAAAAAATGGAGAACCAAAGATTTATAAATTTACCAAAAATAAGGAAAAGAAATGAAGAAACTTGGATCAAGTAAGGTGTATTAAAGATAAAGAAAAACAAGTTTTGCTTACAAATAAAGATATTGAAGAGAGATAGGAGAAGTACTTTTATAAGCTTTTCAATAAAGTTTGACTAGAAATATGAAGAGATTAGAAACTCAAGAGAACAAACAAAATTTGACTTATTATCATAAGATTCGAATTGGAGAAGTAAAAGAAGCTCTTAAGATGATGGATATTAGTAAAGCCGTTGATCTTGATAGTATTCCTATTAAAGTTTAAAAATATTTAGGAAAGTACGATATCTTTTGACTCATTAAGTTATTTAATGAGATTTTGAGGTCTAAGAAAATACCAAATGAGTGGAGAAAAAGCTTTTTGGTGCCTATATATAAGAACAAAGAAGATATCCAGAATTATGTAAATTATCAAGGAATAGAACTTATGAACCATACTATAAAACTATGGGAAAAAGTAATTAAGCGTAGATTAGAAGTTAAGACTAGGATTGCAAAAAACCAATTTGAATTTATGCCAAAAAAGTCTACAATGGAAGCTATTTACCTTCTATGGGGGTTGATAAAAAGGTATTAGAGTAAACAAAGAGACTTACAATTTTTATTGACTTAGAAAAAGCTTATAATCTAATACTAAGAGAAGTGTTGTAAAAGGCTCTAAAAAAGAAAGGAGTTCGTGTTGTATATATCCGAGCTATACAAGACATGTATGATAGAATAACTACAAATGTAAGAACTCTTGGAGGAGAGACAAAGGATTTTATTATAAGCATAGGTCTATATCCAAATTCAACTTTAAGTCCTTATTTATTTAATTTAATTTTAAATATTCTTACCAGGGATATACAAAAAACTATCCATAAATGTATGTTATTTGCAGATAATATAGTTCTAATTGAGAAATCGCAAAAAGAGATTAACTATAAAATGGAACTTTGGAGACAGGCTCTGGAATCAAAGAACTTTTGCTTAAGTAGGAATAAGATAGAATATATTCATTGTAAATTTGACAAAAAGTAAGATAGAAATGATTTCAAAATAAGAATTAGAAAGAGTGTCATATCACAAGTATCTAAATTTAAGTATATTGAATCTATTTTACAAAACGATGGGGAGATTGATGGAGATGTTACACACAGAATACAAGTTGGATGGTAAAACAGAGAAAGACATTCGAAGTTATTTACAACTGCAAAAAACCTACTAAGCTTAAAAGAAAGTTTTATCAAACCACTATACGATCAACTATTTTACAAAGTAATGGGGAAATTGATAGAGATGTTACACGTAGAATACAAGCTAGATGGTTAAAATGGAAAAAAGCATCAGGAGTTATTTACGACTGCAAAATACCTACTAAACTAAAAGTAAAGTTTTATCATATTACTATATAACCAGTTATGCTTTATAGTAGCTTTATGGTAGTGAATGTTGGGATCTGAAAGGACAATAAGAACAAAAAATAAAAATAATAAAAATAAAAATATTAAGATAGATGTGTGATCATATAAGAAAGAATAAAATACAAAATGAATGCATACGAGGGCATATTAGCGTGGTACCCGTTGAGGAAAAAATGATAGAAAATCAGTTAAGATAATTTGCTTATGTACAAGAAGGCCATTGGAGGCACCTATGGAAAGAATCGACCACATAATCTTTAGCCAATGAAAAGGAGTAGAGGGAGGCCGAAAAGGAGTAAAAGGAGGCTGAAAAGGATATTGGAAAAAGTTATAAAAAAGGATCTCTTTGTGAATAATATTACTAAAAATCTAATTACTGATAGAGCCCAACGACCGTGTGCAATCCATGTAACCTACCTCACTTAGTATAATAAGACCTTGTTGTTATTGTTGTTGCTGCTATTATTTTCTCAATAGTTGTCATGCATTCTTGGCCCTCATATTACCTAGACATTAAAAATGCTTTCCTTCATTGTGAACTTCAGGAGGATATTCATATGGAGAGACCACTTAGTTTTGTTACTTAGGGGGGGTTTGGTATAGTTTGTAAACTTTATCGTTTGTTGTATGGTTTGAAACAGTCCTTTTGTGCCTAGTTTGGACATTTCAATGCTGTTACTCAAAAATATGGTATGCTTAGGTGTGGATTTGATCATTCAATCTTCTACCGGCATAATTCAAAGGGACAGTGCATTTATCTAGTGGTTTATATTGATAATATTGTCATAATTGGGAATGATTAGAATGGCATTGACCAAGTAAAGAAACATTTATTTAATCATTTTAAGACCAAAGATTTGGGCTTGCTTAAGTACTTTCTTGGTATAAAGGTTGCTCAATTAGCATTGTTGTTTCTCAGAGAAAGTATGCTTTAGATATCCTAGAAAAAGCTGGTATGTTGGATTGCAAACCAATAAACTCTCCTATAGATCCTAATACCAAGCTTCTTCCAAGATAAGGGGAACCTCTTTCTGATCCCGGGAGATACTGAAGTCTAGTGTATAAGTTGAATTATCTCACTATTACGTGGCCAAACATTCTTTTGTTGTTTCTTCTCCAAGTCAATTTCTTCAATCTTCATGTGACAATCATTGGGATGCAGCCATTCAAATTCTAAGGTTTATCAAAGGATCACCTGGTCAAGGAATGTTACATGAGAAAAAAGTTCACACAAATAATTGGTTATTCAGATGCTGACTAAACTAGGTCCCCAACTGACAAGTGTTCTACTTCAAGGTATTGTGCTCTTATTGGAGATAATCTTGTATCATGGAAAAGTAAAAAGCAAGAAGTTGCAGCTAGGTCAAGTGTTAAGATAGAATATCATGCCATGACTCTAGTAACGTGAGCTTTTGTGGATTAAGCAACTAATTCAAGAGCTAAAATTTGCATAGATATCTCAAATGGAGTTGCTACATGGTAATGAAGCTACCCTTCATATTGCTTCCAATCTAGTCTTTCAGGAGAGAACTAAACACATAAAAGTTGACCATCATTTTATTTGAGAGGAGGAGATATCCAGTCACATTGTCACTAGCTATGCCAGCTCAAATGACCAACTTGCTGATGTTCAAAGTCCCTTAAAGGTCCTTGCATTGAGTTCATTTATAACAAGCTTGGTGCATATAATCTCTATGCTCCAATTTAAGGGAGAGTGTTAGACAATATTGTAAACATATGAATTGCATTTAGTAGGTTCTAGAATTACTAGGTAGTATGTAGACCTACATAGATTGTGGAAGGCACCAAAGCCCTTTACTACTTGTATATATTCCTATATCTCTTACTAATTCTACACAAGAAATATTTTTCCTGCATGTGTTCTCTCTAATTTCATATGTATGACTTCTCATAAATCAAAACCAAAACATACCTTGTGATTCTGTTTGAGCGAACGCAAGCACTCTCTCATTTGCTCAGCTTTTGTGGCAGGCCTGACTGGCAGTGAACTCTTCATGTAAAAATTTAAATTTTCAATTAATGGGCATTTGAAAAATGAATCTCCTTTACAAGAAATCAGCATATAAACTTAATCTATATAACTTGTGTAAACTAAACCAACCATAAGCTAATTGATCAAATTTTCCATTTTTCTTTTCTTTTTTTTTTTTTTTGGGGGGGGGGGGGGGGGGGGAGGGAGGGGTTGGGATAGAAAACAATCAATCTCGATCTATATTAATTATGTAGATAAGAGAAAACACATTACTGAGTACACTTTTTAATTGATGAATGATAAGGTAACAAGCTTACTCAATACTAGAAAACACATTAATGGGCACACTTTTCATTGATGAATGATGAGATAATTAGTCTCAACCGACGGTAGAATAAGTCTATACAAAAATTTATCCCTATTTAGACAAGCTCGCACCTTTTTCTCCTCCACAACTGTTGTAGGTTTGGAAGCAGAAGGTTCTTCAGGAGGCAATCCAAGTCTCCGCCTTCTTTCTGCCTGTCACAAAATATAAAAATAAAAAATAAATAAATAATGACGTTGATCATAAGGATCCCCTGATAACAGATTTTAAATTTCAGCCCCTCCCCCGTCCAAGAGAGAGAGAGAGAGAAACTCTGACAGACTTAAAAGCAATACTAGCAAGGCTGAAATCAATAAGCACCGTATTAAATAGCTTTTCTTGCCATAAATAATCCAGAGATTTTAATGATTACTCCCTCCCCCCCCCCCACCAAAGAGAGAGAGATCAACAATGACATGAAGTATGCACAGTCACATTTTCTGCATGTCCATCATCACTAATACCAGAGGAGAACGTGAGACTAAAACATTCACCCAAATTTAATGCTATACACCTAGACTTGTTGTATTTCCTGAATCATTCAGTTTTATCATTAAAAAATAAATAAATAAATAAACTTGACTTTCCCATCAAATTTCTTGGAAGTACAATTCAAGCATATGCATAAAAGTTAGATGAAAACCATTCTATCGGTACTATGACATATTTGTGCACATATACACATGGATTAAAGCATTCTAAATTAAATTAAATCCTTTTTTCCTTTCTGAATTTAAGCTCTAAGCTTTCACCACCCAAGGACAATAATTAGTCATGTAAAAAAAATTCCAAAATCTTTGACCGTAAGATTTAGCTGCAAATAAAAAAAATCTAACTGGATGATTTTTACTAATAATTAAAGTTTTATACTCACAAGGGGGCCCCCGCTTGGACCATGGACCACTCTTTATGAGGACAACCTTTTCTTTGCAAACATTCACTACACAGCCAAGAATATGTCCAAAGAAGCCATACTAGATTATCTCATATACACAACTTCCGATGAATTTTACTAAAACCAAAGAAACAAATTAACAGGCTGCAAAAGACTTCAGTTTACAATGACATGCCACTTACACAGTTGTTCAACTCACAAAAAAGAAGGGGGGAAAAATCAAACAGAACCATAGAAGTTGCAACGGAATGCCACTTCATGCCCAAAAATTCAAGCTATTATTAATATTATAGGAACTTCCAAAGTACAGAAAAATTTCATTATTTACAGATACTAATATCTTAGGAACTTCCAATATACAGATACTAATATTGGAGGAACTTCCAAAGTATTGAAAATTTTTGTTATGTACAAGTAGGTAATAGTGATCTCTTAATTCGTGAGAGCAACCAATTCAACCTTCTCTACAGTTGTTGGGAAAACAATCAAAAGATAAATAATGCAAGTTCTCTTATGTCAAATCCAGAGCCTTGATATTAATGCAATACCCAAAAAAAAAAAAGGATCATCAAATCAAGAATAAGTCCAACACATTCATGAAAATATTCTCTCTTGCAGCATGCATGTGCACAGTGACATGCCATGCTATTCAGGTGTTATAATTAGCACCCCCAACATTTTATTTACAACTTTCATACATATTTACAGAGTAAATGAGTTCTAAGAAACATGAAAATCAATCATAACGGGTTTACTTTTAGTTTCTAACAGAACTAAACTCCTCCCAGCAGAATGTAGCATGGTTTTTCTTTAGCGATATAATTAGAAAATCAAACAACAGTTTAATACAAATTAAAATAACAGGTAAAAGAAATAATGTGACTCTGAAACAAATTAGAGGCC
The DNA here is from genome assembly GCA_020226215.1 of Sindora glabra. Taxonomy (NCBI): domain Eukaryota; kingdom Viridiplantae; phylum Streptophyta; class Magnoliopsida; order Fabales; family Fabaceae; genus Sindora; species Sindora glabra. The sequence goes on along the minus strand of CM035232.1, from coordinate 81,537,684 downwards.
AAGATGGACAAGTATGGAAAGTACACATCTGGCAAGAGCAGGCTTAACGAATGAACAAGGCATTCCAAACACGAAGTAAATATGAAAAAGGAGAAAATGGTGGGAAGATGTATAAAACCTTGTCTTCTTCCAATTTCTGCCTAATTTTTTCTCTAGCCCTTCTCTCTTCCTCTTTCTCTGCTTTTCGCAAAGCCAACAATCTGCAAAGGGTAACAATTTTCTCAAAGCCATGTAAATTGGCCACAAAACGGAGAATATGAGAAAACAAATATATGAGGTAAGCCAGACCGTTTTCTCTCATTCTCTTCTTCAATCCTCTTGGCTTCTAGCAACTCCTTCCCTACACGAATTCTTTCCTGAATAAAGGCAAGTTAGAGAAACAGAAAAAGGAAAGGACATCAGATACGTTCCAAGGAATGCATCAAAAACTGGTGTCATAAAATTTACCATACAGGTCAAAATTTCCTACAATAAAATAAAACAGTTCCTACCCCACAGGATACGTGTGATGAGCTGCCATAGTTTGGAGGCCGATATTCATTTACTTCTATATTGTGATGAAGCTTAGGAGTCAAAAAGAAAGTTTCTTTCCCCGATTGATGTTTCTTGGTTTGTCCACGAAATCAGGGAAGTTTTTTGTCTACTCATTTCTGCAGTTTTTGAAGTAATAAAGGGCAGGCTGGGATTCTGCTCAGATTTCTGTCATATTGACGCAGAAATAGTAGCATGATAGTTAAGGATTGGCATATAGGGTATTGAATGGGGGAACAAACACAGCCAAAGAGATAGGCTGGTGTTCTGACATCCCTAAGGAACTTAAGCTGCTTAAACTACTTCAAGGTTAAGAAACCTTTCAAAAATACTCTTAAACAATATAAAATGATTAAATTATTACTAGGATTCTAATTCTACCTTAATAACACTAAAACAGCCTAAATTACTAAAAATATACCTCATGGAAACTTTATCAAAAAAAATACGTGACATTGATTGACCCTTTTTTGTCCTACATCAATTCCCTCCTCCCACTAGAAAGGAAAACTTGAATTGTTGAAAATGACTTGTACAATTTCTACAACTATGATATTTATTAATATATAAAAGATACAATCAATCAAAGATATTACAATCAAATCAAATATACTAACTCAAATCTTAATCAAGTTAGGAAGGAAATAATTATAAATCTAAAATCTTCTAGAACAACATCTTAATATGTACGTAATCTTAACACTCCTCTTCAAGTTAAAGCGTATCTATAATATATGCCCAACTTGTTAAACATATAATCAATTCTTAATCTTCGAAAGGACTTAGTAAAAACATCAGCTAACTGATCATTAAAATTCACAAAAATAGTGATAATGTCTTTCAAAATTATTTTTTTCCAAACGGAATAATAGTCAAGTTTAATGTACTTAATCCTTTCATAAAAAACTGGATCTGAAGCAACGAAGCAAATATGCAATGTTGCCTGATTATCACAAATAAGTTCCATAAGACCCAATTCATACAATTCAAGTTCTTTTAGTAATTGTTTCAACCATATGAGTTCACACATAGCGAATGCCATAGTCCAATATTCTGCCTTTGCACTAAATCTTATCACCACATTTTGCTTTTTCCTCTTCCATGAAATTAAATTTCCTCCAAACCGAAAGTGGGCCATCAATCACTTGGTCATTCAACCCAATATGAATCAAAATATCCAACAATTCAAGTGTAACCTCGATCTTTATATAATAAACCTTTTCCTGAACTTCCCTTAATGTATCTAAGAATTCGCATCATAGCATCCAAATGAACTTCACAATGTAAATTGAGGAATTAACTCACTACACTTATATAATCAATTCTTAGTCTTCGAAAAGAGTTAGTAGAAACATCAGCTAGCTAATCATTAAAATTCACAAAAACAATAACAATCTCTTTTGAAGTTATCTTTTCCTGAATGAAATAATAGATTAAGTTTAATGTGCTTAGTCTTTTCATAAAAAACTGGATCTAAAGCAATGTGCGATATTACCTGATTATCACAAGTAAGTTCCATAAGAGCCGATTCATATAGTTGGAGTTCTTTTAATAATTATTTCAACCACATGAGCTCACATATAGCTAATGCCATAGTCCAATATTTTGCCTTTGCACTAAATTTTGCTATCATATTTTGCTTTTTACTCTTCCATAAAATTAGATTTCCTCCAAACCGAAAATGGACCATCAATCACTAGGTGATTCAACCCAATCTGAATCAAAATATCCAACAATTCAAGTGTGGCCTTGATTTTTATATAACAAACCTTTTCCTAAACTTTCCTTAATATATCTAAGAATTTGCATCATAACATCCCAATGAACTTTACAAGGTTAGTTGAGGAATTAACTCACTACACCTACATAATCAATTCTTAGTCTTCAAAAAGACTTAGAAAAAACATCAGTTAGCTAATTATTAAAATTCACAAAAACAGTGACGATCTCTTTCGAAATTATTTTTCCCCAAATGAAGTAATAGTCAAATTTAATGTGCTTAGTCCTTTTATAAAAAACTAGATTTAAAGTAATGTGCAATGCTGCCTAATTATCACAAATAAGTTTCATAAGACCCGATTCATATAGTTTGAGTTCTTTTAATAATTATTTCAACTATATGAGCTCACACATGACTAATGTCATAACCCAATATTCTACCTTTACACTAAATCTTCCCACCCCATTTTACTTTTTACTCTTCCATGAAATTAGATTTCCTCCAAACCGAAAATAGACCATCAATCACTAAGTGATTCAACCCAATCTGAATCAAAATATCCAACAATTCAAGTGTGACCTCAATCTTTTTATGACAAAACCTTTCCTAAATTTCCCTTAATATATCTAAGAATTCGCATCATAACATCCCAATAAACTTCACAAGGTGAGTTAAGGAATTAACTCACTACACTTATAGCAAATAAAATATCAAGTGATTGTGAGATAATTCAACTTTCCAACAAACCTTTGATATCTTCCCTAATTTACAAAAAGGCTCCCCCTGATTTAAAAGAAGTTTTACATTTGGATCCATTGGTGTATCAACTAGTTTACACTCCATTATACCTGTCTCACTTAGTATATAAAGAGCATATTTCATTTGCCATATAGATACCAAATCAAAATTATGCTACCTCAATGTCAAGAAAGTATCTAAGTTTCCCAAGATCCTTAATCTAGAAGTGATAAAACAAATGCCATTTAAACTAATCAATACCCTTATAATGATCTCTTGTAATTACTATGTCATCAACAAAAACAATTAGATATATTTGACCCAAAATAGAAGAGCAATAAAAGACAAAATGATCAGCTTCACTCTACTGCAAACCAAAATCCTGAACAACTTTACCAAACCTTCCAAACCAACTTTGTGGAGATTATTTAAGGCCAAAGAGAGATTTTCACAATTTACATATTAAATAAGTCTCCCCTTAAGCAACAAATCCTAGCAGTTTCTCCATATAAATTTTCTCCTTAAGATCACCATACAAAAAGGTATTTTTAATGTCTAAATGATGTAAAAGTTAATAATGAATGGCAACTAAAAAAACAAAGGCAAACTAAAGCAATTTTTACAAATGGTGAGAACATATCCCCATAGTTCAAACCAAAAATTTAAATATAACCTTTTACCACCAACCGAGCTCTTAACCAATCAATCTTCCCATCAAAACCAACTTGAATAGTAAATATCCAATGACAACTAACTAAAAATTTGCTAGTAAGCAAAAGCACTAAATCCCATATACCACTAGTGTGTAATGCAGTCACCCCATCCAACATTGCTTGATGTCACTCTGTGTGAGAGAAAACTTCTTATACAATTTTGGGAATTGAAACAGGGGACAAAGCAGGAGAAAAAAGTATGGTAAGATGCAAACAAATGATGGTAACTCAAAAAATTATAAAAAAGATATGGATTTCAAGTAAAATGATTACCTTTGCAAAGTGTAGTAAGAAGGTTGTCAAGATTTTCTGATGGGTTGGATTTCGAAGATGAGACTAGAATAGGAGATGAGTTTAAAGGATCTTTTTCAATAATTTAAGCTAGTGCTAAATCTTCAACAACCTAAGCTTGATAAGGTTGTCACTAATATGTAGTAAAAAGCTTGTCCTATGAAGATAAAGAAGATACAAATATGAGATCATAAAATTATAAAAAAAGGATAAAACCTTAGTTACTGAAGTGGATTTGTAGTAGACGAGAAAAAGGAAGAAGACTCAGAATGTGACATCAATAGAAGTAAAAAATTTATGTAAGATTAGTGAATAACAATTGTATCCCTTTTGCATTCTTGAATATCCTTGAAAGACATATTTTACAAATTTAGGAGATAATTTGTCTCTTTCTAGAAAGAGATCATAAACAAAATAGATATATCCAAAACAAAATGGAAATTTATACACAGATTCTTTGGAAAAACTAGAGAGTAAGGAAGCTAATTGTTTAAAATAGAAGAAGGCATACAATTAATTAAATAACATGCAATGTATATAGCATCTACCCAAAAACAAAAAAGAACATTTGCATACAACAAAAGAATTTATGCAATTCCAATTAAATGCCGATTCTTTCTTCTAACAATGTCATTTTATTGAGGTCTATGTAAACATATAAATTAATGAAGAATGCCTTCAAAGCACATAAAAGAAGAGAAAGATGCAAAAAAATATTCTCATGCATTGTCATTCCGAAATATGCAAATTTTTAAATCAAATTAATTAAGTATTTCAAAAAAAACAACTTAAATTGAAAATAACTCAAAATGATCATTTATTAAGGAGCCGTTTGGTTCAAACTGGAAAAATGAAATGGAATCAGGAAAGAGAATTAGAAGGAAAGAAAAAGAATGGCTCCTGATTACTCAATCTGTTTGGTTTAAACAGGAAAGGAAATCAAGTATTTTTAATTTATTTTATTAATAATTATTATATTAAAAATAATATATTTATAATTATTTTTAAAATAATTATTATAATTATTATCTTATTATTTTTATTTTATTTACAAAAATAAAGGGGATGAAACCCCGCAATTCCCTTTCCCTTTTCTGAAGATCCCTAACTAAACGGCCCCTAAATATAACCAAGCTCATCGAGAGTAATTATCAATAAATGTAACAAAATACCATAAATCTGAAGTTCAAATAATATGACCCGAACCACAAATATCAAAATAAACAACAGAAAACAAAGATTAGACTCTATTTTAGGTTCTACTAAGATATAAATTGCGTACTTACTTATCGAGTTAACAAGACTCACACTTTAAAAACTCTAGAATTGAAAAACTAGGAACCATTCTACAAAGTTTTTCAATACTAAGATGTCCTAAATGGTACTGAAATCACTCAAGATTCAGTAGTAGGACAAATTACTGGAGAAGCTGGTTTGATATAGTGAAGTCATTGTAACTCATACTCGATACTAATCATCATTCTTGTACTTCTATCCTGTATAAAAAAAGAATCAACAACCAAAGTCATAGAACAATTAAGAGTACGTGTAAGTTAACTAGTTGAAATCAAATTGAGAGAATAGCTTGGTACATAAAGAATTGATTGTAGTGATAAAGAAGAAAAAATTTTACTTGACCAATACCTTGGACAACAATTTTAAATCCATTAGTTAAGATAATTATAGGAAGGGATTTGTTGATGTAATTAAATTGCATAAATAAGAATCGATTACTAGTTATGTGATTACTCCTAAATCAAATATCCAAAGGCCAAAGGATGCCAATGCTGAATGAAATTAACATGCTATACAATTACCAAACAAAAATGAACAAGTAATACCAAATGAAGAACTCTTGATTAATGCTTCAAACATTTGTTCTTTTTTTTTTTTTAAATAGCAACTAATTTGGTACATAAGGAGAGTTAGAAGGAAGAATGGAGTTAGTGTTATTATAAATAAGAATTGAAAAAAGAATGTGGTGGATATAAAATAAAAATTGGGGATAGAATCTTATCATTAAAATTAATAATTACACGAGACACTATCAATATCATTAACGCTTATGCACTACAAGCAGGATCGGAGACATATTTGAAGAAGTTTTGGGAAGACTTGAAAGGGGTTGGTCCAAGGACTTCCACAAGAAGAAAAAATTCTCTTCAAAAGGGATCTAAATAGACATATTAGTAGTAACGCAAGGTATTTTTTAAGAGCTCATAGAGGATTTAATTTTGGAGAATTAAAAGAGAAAGGGCAATCTGTTCCTAATTTTTCGACAACATATGATTTCAAATTTACGAACATCTATTTCAAGAAGCGGGAGGAGCATCTAATCACGTACAAGAGTGGAATCTCAAGATCACAAATTGATTTCTTCTTTATAAAGAATTCAGATAGAAGAATCTATAAAGATTATAAAATGATTCCAAGGAAAAGCTTTACTACACAACACAAGATCTTGGTCTTTGATATTCATTTTAAGACCAATAATAAAAACAAACGACTAATTATATATCTCAGGATCAAGTGGTGGTAGCTCAAGAGTGAGAAAAAGATGACTTTTAAGAGAATATTATCAGAGAAAAGTAACTGGGAAGTACAAGAAAGTGCTAACCATATTTGCAATGAGATGACTAAGAAGGTAAGGATGGTTGCTAAAGTTATCTTGAGTGAATCAAAAGATTTTGGACTGAGAAATAAAAAATCTTGGTGCCGGAACGAAAGTGTGCACCAAAAGATCAATATAAAAAAATATTGTTTTAAAACTTTACATGTGTGCAACAATGCCAAAAATTAAAAAAGGTATGGAACGGTTAGGAATGAAACTAAGAAGGCAGTAAGTGAGGCATAATCTAAAACTTTTGAGGAGTTCTACCGAAATTTAAGGATAATGAATGGAGAACAAAAAATTTATAAGCTTGCCAAAAATAAGGAAAAGAAATCAAGAGATTTAAACCAAGTAAAATGTATTAAAGATAAAGAAAGACATTCTACTTACAGATGAAGATATCAAAAAGGAATGGGAGAAATACTTTTATAAACTTCTCAATGATAGGTAAAGATATACTAGGGATATAAAAGGATTAGAAATCCAAGAGTGAATAAAATTTGATTTATTATCACAGGATTCAAATTGGGGAGGTAAAAAAAACTCTTAAAAGGATGGATAATGATCAAGTCATTATTCCTGATAGTATTCCTATTGAGGTCTAGAAATGTTTAGAAGAGCAAGGTATCTTTTACCTCACAAAGCTATCTAATAAGATTTTGAAGTCTAAGAAAATGCCAGATGAGTAAAAGAGGGGCATTTTGGTGTCTATATATAAGGATAGAGGAGATATCTAAAACTATGCAAACTATTGAACGATAAAACTTATAAGATACACTATGAAATTATGAGAAAAAATGATTGAGCACAGATCAATAGACAAGACTAAAATTGCAAAGAATCAATTTCAATTCAAGTCAAGAAAGTCTACAACAAAGGTTATTTATCTTCTACGAGAGTTAATGGAAAGGCATGAGAATAAAAAAAATAAACTTATATATGGTTTTCATCGACCTGAAAAAAATTTATGATCAAGCAGCAAGAGAAGTGTTGTAAAAAACTCTGGAAAAGAAAAGAGTTCATGTGGCATATATTCAAACTATACAGGATATGTATGACGAGGTAACTACAAGTGTAAAAATTTTCAAAGGTGAGACAAAAGACTTTCCTATAATAATAGGTCAACATCATGGTTGAACTTTGAATTCTTACTTAATCTAATCTTGAATATTCTTACCAAGAACATACAGGAGATTATCCCTAAATGTATCCTATTTGCAAATGATATAATTCTAATTGAGGAATCAAGAAAAAAGGTTAATTATAAACTTGAGTTTTAGAGAAAGGCATTGAAATCAAAAGATTTTTGCTTGAATAAGAACAAGACAGAATACATATATTACAAATTTAACAAGAAGTAAGATAAAAATAATTTGGAGATAAGAATTAGAGAGCATATCATACCACAAGTATCTAAATTTAAATATCTGATATCAATATTACAAAACGATGGAGAAATTGATATAGATGTCACACATAGGGTACAAGTCGGATGATTAAAATAGAAAAAAAATCAAGAGTTATTTGTAAAGTACTTACCAAGCTTAAAGAAAAATTTTATCGAACTGCTATATGACCAACTATGCTTTAGGATAATGAATGTTAGGCTTTGAAAGGACAACGAGAGCAAAAAATGAAGATAATAGAAATGACAATGTTAAGATAGATAGATATATAATCACATAAAAAAGGACAAAATATGGAATGAATATAAAAGAGGAAATATTGACATGGCACCCATTAAAGAAAGAATGACAAAAAATCAATTAAGGTAGTTTGAACATATGCAAATAAGGCTACTAGAGGCACCAGTGAGAAGAGTCAATCACATAATCTTTAACTTTGTGGAAAGGTGTAGAGAGAAGCCAAAAAGAACACTAGGAGAAACTACAAAAAAGAATCTCTTGGTGAATAATATTCCTAAAAATTTAGTTTCATACAAAGCCCAATAATATTATGTGATTCATATAGTCAACCTCAATTAGTAAAATAAGGCTTTGTCATCATTGTTGTAACAACCAATTTGGTTGTCTAAATCAAAAAAATAGTGTTTCGTTGCTCGAATTGATGAACTAAAACCACAGGCGAAGTCGACGAGAAAACGTGGTTGCTATGGGGTGGCACATGCTGTTCACATGCATTTGGAGTAGTGGCATGTGAGCTTCACAACATCCATAGTCAAGGCGTGTTGACATCACGTGCTAGTTATGGAGGCCTAAAAAATGTTGATAGTGCCGCTTCAAGTGGTAGTTCTTTAAAAAACATGTTGCTCCATGAATTAAAGCAACCAGATTGAGCATTTTCTATCATGATGCAAAAAAATTTCTAGGGGAAAAAAAAGAGATTATGTGCTAGGGAGAAGAAGAGAGCTTGAATCTCAATAGAAGATAATTGAAACAAAAGCAGAAGCAGAGTCTCTCAATGTGAGGACTCTCATACCAATTTGAATCATTGAAAATGGCTTGTACAACCGCTACAGCCATGATATCTATCTATATACCAAACATGCAATCAATCAAAGATGCTATAATCAAATCTAAGATACTAACCCAACACCGAATCAAGCTAGAAAGGAAATAATTACAAATCTAAAATCTTTAGAATAACTTCTTAATATGTACATAATCTTAACAGGAAAACTTGTCCTCAAGTTTGTATATTGATCTTGAAATCTTCCACTACATATGAAGAGATACTTAAAATATTTGTAGACCATAAAATTCGTCCTCAAATTGCTCTAAGTATTGAGCAATGATGATCAAATGTTCATGCGTCTTGAGTTGACTGGCTGTCCAATCAAGTATTGCATAGAATCTGCTCACATCTAAACCAACAAAATCACTGTTTCCCAGTATTTAAAAAATCAGAAAATTCATGGATCTTAAAAATTATTCCTTCACTCTTAGAATTCTCTTTGTTGATCTTTTCAAGGAGGAGCTACTTCTTCCATTGTGATCTCAGCTAGATTGTCTTCTAGAATATCATGGTAATCATCACAGACTGGTGGAGAATTCCAATCTACTGTGGTATCTTCACTTTCATCCACTAGACTACCTTCCAGTGAGCCTAAAATGTTGTGGTTGCCTTCTAGAATTCTATACAAGCTCCCACTTGTTCTTATCACTTCAAAGCATATATTGCTTGCAACAACTCTTCAATTTGTCACCATAGTAAATCCAATTCCTCCCCCAAGTCTTGCCATAGATCTGATTTTTGGACCAAACTTTGCTCTGATACCAATTGACACAGAAGCAATAGCAGGATAGTTAAGGATTAGGGCATAGGGAATTGGATGGGGGAACAATCACAGCCAATGAGATGGGCTGGTATTCTGGCCACAAACAGAGAAACAGAAGAAGTTTTTTCTTGTAATATAATAAAACGCACTTCATTTTTACAGCCTTCCATCTCCTTTCTATATGGTTTAAAAAATACTTAACCCTTAAGAAACCTATATGTGATTAAAGTCTTAACCCTTAAGGAATTTAAGCTGCTTAAACTAGTTCAAGGTTAAGAAACCTTTGAAAATACCTCTTAATATAAAATCTTACTAGGATTCTAATTCTACCATAATGAATGACCATAGTACAGCCCAAAATAACTAAATGAAGTAACTAAAAAAACTTCCATTGAAGCATAGATAATTGAATTATTTAATCTTTCAAAAAAAGTTACCATTTATGAGAGGCATAAGTGCTTATTTAATATCAATTTTGAATCTTGGATAGGATAGAAACTGATTCAAGACAAAATAATTTGTGAAGCATGGCCGAATCAGCAGTGTACACATCCCTACATGGTGAAAGTTTCTAAAACCTGCATATTATCAGAAATGAAAGTTAAAAAAAGGTAAGAACCCAAAGGATGAAAGTGAAGAGTACCTTTTCTCTTTCTCTTTCCATCCTCTTCTCTTCCTCCTCTTTCTTCTTCCGAGCCCTCTCCCTTAATATTATTGTCAAAAAAATATAAGCAAGCAATCCAGTAATAACAGATTAACTTTTAAAATCATTATATGCAAATCACAGAACCTTGGGGAAACACCCTGGCAGATGTAAAAACTATTCAATTTGCCAAGGGTATATGTTAACAGAAACAAACTAAAAAAATCCTCAGAAACATACTGTGCACACACCACACAAGAGTTCATCTGTGATTAATTATTTTGCACTAAAAGTATATACACAGCCCACTTGCTCTGGATGAGGAGATTTGAACATCAGAGACTTTGTCTTGGAAGCAACAAGTTCAATACCTAGAAATTGTGGTCCAGACTCCAGCAACACAATTATATTTGGTATTCATTAACTAAACCTCAGCTATGTAAGAAATAGCTAGGAAGCCTCAACTATGATTTATAATTTTGTTAACAAGTGCAAGCGACTAACAGATTACCTTGGGTCATGATATACTTCTTTCCTATAGAAGTATTAAAACATTGAAAATAGTTTGGCAACCTGCCTCAACAAAGACAATTAAGGAGTTTTCTCTGTTTAATACTTAGCCATCAAAGGAAACCATCTAACTAATCATACTGTTTCCATTTCTTTAAATTTTTCCAGACCAAAAGAATACGGAGCTATGATATTCATGAAGCATGCATACATAGTGCAGAAAATTGATAGACAGAGTATGATAGATGATAAATAATTTTTTCTTTAACAACACCATAGACATAAAGCCTTAATAGGATAACTCTTGCTATCAACAGTATATAAATAGAATGTCCTAAAACCTAATGAAACATAAGAGCATCAATACAGGTATTGAGTTTTATCTTGTACATGTTATAACTTACAAATAAAACATAATAACAACTGAAATCTGCCAGACAGACAGAGGCCATCAATTGAAACATGAAGTTTCTTTTTACAGTCTCTCTATTCAAAAATACAAAAGATACAAGGAAGAAAGTCACACATGCCTATCCTAAGGTTTATAACTTCAGCATTGCATACACCATATACCAAGAATTTAAAAAATGAAATAGCAGCTCACTTTTTTAAAATTCCATGATAAGTAAACAATTAACCAAAAGGTTTTTATTTTTTCCCCATGGCAATGACATGTGCTTGTCTTTTGATAAAAAAATGACATGTTATCAGATATTACCTTAGTTCCTGCTGTTTGGCCTTTAGTTCTTCTGGTGTAAGAGAAGATTTAGAAGCCTCAACTTTGGTGCTGCCAGGTACCTAAATTAACCAAAAGGTTAGAAGAAACAGATTGCAACCTATAAACAGAATACTTGGAGAGACATAAATGCACAAATACAAACATGAGATGTCTACAGTGTCAAAGTCTACAAGGAGAAAGACAAACATAATCAGAACTATAAAGAAAATAAAATAAAATAAAAAAACCACAACATAAAACAAAATTCATGTACCAAGGGCATCTGATCTATGTCAGTGTCATTCTCATGTTCAACCACCCAATTTACAGCAGCCTCAACACTAGCATTACCTGTAGAATTGAAAGGATGTAGTTTAAAATAACTATCCTTACCATAGATATAAAAGAAATTATCATTCAGATGCCAGATCCTCAAAAATTAATGAGATACGAAGAAGATAACAGTGATTTACATCTAAATAAATGAGGCATTTTGTTCATGGAATGCTTTCACAAATAACTTTCAAGGAATATAAGATTTCACAAACCAAACATCCTCAAATAACTATAAAAGTTATCTTGTTAACACATACAAATATTCTCTACTTTAAACATCAGATTCTTCACAAACCCCTTCCATCTAACATGTATTGTCATAATTAAACCTAATTCATTAGAAAAATACAGGGAAGCTCCTCCAAACTTCAATTTGGCATTGGGAAATATTATTGTGAAGATATTAACTTTACTTCCTAGAAGATATGACTATATTTCATGAATGTCCTGTGATGCATTGGGACATTTAGAATAGATAAAAACTAATTACAGTTATGTGAGAAGTCCCCAAACTATCACATCCCCACTCCATTAACAAAGAAGATGCACAGAACAGAGAAAATCCATACCAATCTTCAACCTGTAAATAATGATAACAAAGCCCTGAGATAAGGGAAGGGTACAGAACCAGAATAATGAAGAGCCCTTGTAGCTCGTTGTGTAGGAAAGCCCATTGATTCAAGTTCCTCAAGCAGCTTTTTGTCAACCTCAGGAACTACCATCTCTGATTACAACAAGGAGCATACGAGGCCAATATATAAATTAAACACCAATCACAACTGAGCAAAATAAACGAATACAAAGATGTTATAGTTCACTGTCAGAAACAGCGGGAGAAAATTTATAATATAAAGGTAAAAATTGGATCCATTGGCAGCTATTCTAATGACAAATGCTAAGGGCCAATATTAAACAAAGTATAACAGTTTTCATTCGGCTTCTATTTATTCTTGTAACCAATGAAATTTCATTTTTAAACACTTATTCCAACATAGGCCTATAGTCCATGGGTATATTAAACCTCAATCAAAAGGCATGCTAGAGAGTTTATGGTAGAACAGGAACATCACACATGCCCAAACACCCATGCACCCAAAAGTCACAGAAAAATCAAGTTCTAGCTTTGTTCACAGCTTTATATCTAAAGTATTACACCCTAACCAAGTTTAGTTTGCATCAGCAGTACCTTCATTCTGTTCAGTAGTTGCATTGGCAGCCCCTTGTGAAGTACCATCCATATTTGGAACCTCTAAACTTATTGGTTTTGCTGCATCAGAAGTCTTATCAACAAATTCACTATGACCGGTTCTTTTTGTATGCAAGTCACTCTCCTACATCAACAAATGAAGAAAATATAATAGAAATGAATCACAACCTAAAACCATATAGTTACACAAATTACTGCAAAAGCTTGTTATATGAAAATGCCATGATAATTTAGCACTGGGGGCAGGATTTTTTTCCCCGTAGTAATACACCAAAAATGAAATTTAAAACGAAAATTGATCTTCTGAAAGATTCACCAAATAAACAAAATAATAACTTTTCACCATTGCTTCACCAGTATTTCAGAGTACCAGGAGTGTCAACACTAACATAATTTTCATGTCCAAACCCAGAATAACTGGATGTTTGATAATAAATGAAATGACGATTCCAACACCACCATCTTTGAAGCAAGCAAAAATGTTAAATAAATAAACCCACATTCTACCTACAAACAACTCAAGGTCAATTGAAATTTCGATCCACTCACTAGGCTTAAATTGATTACTTCATACATGCGTAAAGCTTTAAATCATAAAATCTTCAACGGAAAATTTTAGACGTATTGAAATCGCATGAATACCCAGAAGCCAAAAAACCATAGATCATCACTAAAATTTAAAGCACTGGGGAAAAAAATTGGAATCTCGAAGTGAATACAGTTTTGGATCGGCATGGCTTGCCACAAGTGGTGCAAACAAGGTTGAGAACAGCTTCGGTGGATTCGGAGAAGTTGGAGTGCGAAGTAAGCTCTGCATGCTCCTGGGCTTCTTGTACGGACCTCAATAGCGCTCCACAGTCCCCGCACTGGAGAGATACGCCTGCCATTAACGGCTAGCTCGGAAGCAGCGAGAAGTTCAGACCGGAGAGCGTTTTTTCCTCTTTTTTCACAGCCCGATTGATTGATATTAGGCCAGACCTATCATGCTTGAACAGAAGGTAAAGTATATACGCCGTGGATCTGTACGCCGTTGGACTTCTCTCGTTTAATCAACATTTATAATTTATAATTTAAGAAAAATTAGTAAATTACACTTGATCAACAGGTAATTTCATGGATTTTCACTTGATTTAATATTAATACTTTATGCACTTAAATATTTTTCCATTCATTTTTTATCAAAATATTCCATAGTAATGAAATTAGATAAATGTGGATCAAATAACATATGAGTAAAGTATGATTTTTTTTCTTATATTTATATAAATTAATATCCAAAATTCTCAATGGGAATTAAAATATATTTATATGTATTAGTCATGTATCCATGTTTCAAATCTACAAAGTATATTATTATTGCATTCTTTACAAAATTATCAATAATGAAATGCACAAATTTTATTATTTATAAACATCAAGAGTTTATTTTTTTTACCCATCTCATGCATTATAATAGATTTTTTTCTCATTTGTTGTAATTATATAAGAATGAAAGTGGTTATAAAAACAAGTAGACCAAACTATTATTTCTATTCACTATTGAAAAATTTTTACATTATATAAATATAAAAAAATACTTTCCTCACATATAATATCACCTAATTTTATTTAACTTATCCATGATGGAGTTTTACGATAAAAATTGGATGAAAAATGTTTAAATAAACATAATGTTAATGACAAAAAATATAAGTGAGCAAATTTTAATACCTGAAAATATAAGTAAATTAAGTGAAAATTGATAAAACCATAAGCTAGTGGATAAAATATAGTTTCATATATAATTTATGTTAGGATTGCAATAAAAACTCATTTACTATGGTATTTGGTTCACAAATTTTTTTCTTGATATTCAATATTTTAAGGAAATATTAAATTGTTATGTTTACTTGAAAATTAAAAAAAAACCAAAAAATGTTCATATTACTTGAATGATTTTAAACCAACCTTCTCCTAATAGTTCCATAAGAAGGGTGGGTATTTACATTCTTTAAAATTGATTTAGTCATATAAAAAGATTATTTTATCCAATATCCACTCTTTCATTGATGTCTTAACACTAGGACAAGTTAGAGTTAACTAAGTTAATGGCATAAAGGTGTCAATAGTTTGCAAAAAGGTGAATTATTAAGTGCAAAGAGATTGAAAAAGAATTAGGTAGAAAAATGCAAGAAAATCTTAATAATAACAAAATGATACCCACTAAATTGATCAATCTATGGACAAACAGGATAGAAAAGAACATGAAGTCTCAATATGAATTCCAGAGGAGGTGCAAATATTTGGGTTAGAATATGAAATAAGAAGGAACCTATCAAGTGATTTCAAAGCAAGACAAATTAAGTTACAATGCAAATATATTAAAGTCTTTACTTGGACAATAGTCAATATATGGTAAGCATTGACCTAAGCATTGCTTGTCATAAATTGCTATCAGGTTAAACCCATACAACAAAAGAAAAGAAACTTTAGCTTCAAATAGTCACCAATGATCAAAGCAAGAGTAGATAAACTCTTAAAAGCCAACTTCTATTACATCCTTAGAAATTGAAAATTTTATTCATTAATTCAAGCATGAATTCTTTAGTAATATAAATTATTTGATTGATTTATTTGAATGATGAATTTTAAATTAGTACTTACAAATACATTAAAGAAATTTGAATAAGATATTAGATAAAAATAGAATTTGGCATTTTAGTAAAAATTAGAATGAGAATTTTTATGAAATAAGTGAGGAAAGGTTAATAAAGTGAAAAGATTAAGGGTTATAAGTAATTAAAGGTAAATATGTGAATATGGAGGAGATTTACAAAAATATAGCCATTTTACCCTAGCACTACTCTTTATTTTTCCTTACCCCTTAACCACTCTTTACTATTCCTAAATCTTTAACTGAAATTTCTCAAGTTCCCACATCCTCAATCTATTCTTTATCCCTTTCTCTCATTCAAGCAAGTGAAGTTAATCATCAATTTCCTTCTCCAATTAAGGTAAGTCTTCCTCTTGGATGAATTCTCTTTAATCATATTTAGAAAATTTAGTGGAATTGAGCATCTTAGCTTAAATGAGGAAAATGAGCCCTAATATGAGGAATTTTAAACCTTTGTGTGATTAGGATTAAGGAACATTGAAACCATCTTCTAGATCCTTCATACTAGGTAAGTAAATATTCAAGCCTTATTTTCCAAGAATTTAATGATTTTGATTTATTAATTGCTAGTTTTAGGTTTTCCTACACTTATGCTAAAAAAAGATTGAAATTAGATTAAATGATAATGCTTAGTTAGATTCAATGATGAAAATGATGTATAAGATATGTATTAATTGTGAATTTATTATAAGGAGTGGTTTGGTGGTGTATTTATGATGGTTGTTAGGCAATCATGGCAAATGAATAGTAAAAACTTTCTAAAAATCATAAAGTACTCTTACTAGAAGCACTTCTTAGGCCTAGATTTCACTAGATTAGGAAGGAATCTATTACTTTAAAAATGTTACTGTGAAGGCTTTTATGAAGTGCTTCTTTCTTTTAAAATGTTACTAGAAGGCAAAAGCACTTGGTGAAACACTTCTCCTATCCTATTTTATAAATTAATCACTATATCAACTAAAATTGCTTATTTAAAGGTTGTTTAAGAATGGGATTGACATATAAACACCATTAATGATATTTTACTCTTTCTTTAACATATGTATGACTAATGCTTCCCTTTAAGAATCAAATGTAAATGAGGTAATTGGAATCCTGCTTTTTTTAAGGCCATGTAATGAGAGCATGACATTAATTTGGTATATTAATTAAATAAGTTGTGGTTGACTTGCTATAATGATATCAAAAGTAATTGTGAAATGGTTGTTGAACTATAATTTATGGAATGGTTATAATTAATGGAATGAGGGTGAACGATGCCATGTTATGACCTTATACATTGGTATCATATTTGAATTTGTCAATGGATAAAACGAACCTTAGAAAGATAAAGATACAATTTGTGAGGGGATAAGATTATCTCAAAAGCCACAAAGAGGATACTTGTTATGAATTGTCTTTGTTTATAATTATTGTCTACTTTTTTTAGAATCTTTTAGTTTGTATGAAATTTAAAGCCAATTAGCCATTGAAAATGATTAATTGAGGATTTTTCGTCATAAATAATTAATGTCTAATAGGCTTGTCTCATAGGGGATATTGCATGTTATTAAATATTTTTCTTATGTCCATATTTACTCATTATAATTTGTTTATAGGATTGTTAAGCAGAATATTTCTCATGAAGTCACATACTTACTCTTTATAGGTTTATCTTTTCATATATACATCAAAACTTTCCATCTCTTTTAGCACAATAACCAAGACACTCTCTTTTCGAGCATTTTAATTCCCTTTTTTAGTAGATTTAGTAGTAAGCACATCAATACCCCTTGTAAATTTAAGATAGTAGGATTAAGTAATAAAATAGGCTAAATCTCTCTATTACACTAGTATATAAATCACTAGGATATCTATCACGCCTCAAGAAGTTAGGATTCTATTTTAATTAATCTTTCATAAATATTTTATATACATATTTGTTAATTAGATTATTGTGAATGTGCTTAGGGTCAAAAATCAATAGAAGGAAATAGGAAATAATATTAGAAACATGAAAACTAGAATTTAACATAAATTATGGTTTGATTGGATTTGAGAAAGGGTATATGAGGAGAATTAAGGGGCTAATTTCCTATTTTACCCCTTAAAAACCCATTAAATTATTGAATTACCTTTATGAAAAACCTCCTTTCCCTTTGATTTTTCTCACTTTTTCTAGACAACACTCACTAACCTTCTTCCTCCATTTCTTTATAAATTCATCCAACACAAATTCATCAATTTCAACAAGATTAAGTTGAGAAGAATTAAGTAACCATTATCTATCCACTTTTAAGAAAGTTTATTTTGCTTAAAATCAAGGTTTTAGTAAAATGGTGATATGGTTGTCATTTTAAAGATAAAAATGAAGATTTGAACTAATGTTTTGATTTTGTTGTTCAATAAGATAATCTAATCACTTTTCTTGTCCTTCTCTATCTCTTCTAACACCAAGTAAGTAGATAATCTACTTAATTTAATCCATCAACACCATTTGAATACTTAAGCAAAAATAATGATAATAACTATTTATTGACTTAATTGTATCGTAGTTATGTTATAGTTCATATCAGTTGTTAAATAGAGTGAGTAAGCGTGGAAATATGTGTTTAATGATTGAAAATCTAGATTTGGTTGAGTATATTATTGACTAAGAGGAATTTGGCAACATTTACAATACAAATCATGATGTTTTTGGAAAATCCAAAAGGGCATTCAAGCAAGGTACTTGAATAATCTACTTAATTTAATCCATCAACACCATTTGAATACTTAAGCAAAATGATGATAATAACTATTTATTGACTTAATTGTATTGTAGTTGTGTTATAGTTCATATCAGTTGTTAAATAGAGTGAGTAAGCGTGGAAATATGTGTTTAATGATTGAAAATCTAGATTTGGTTAAGTATATTGTTGAATTAGAGGAATTTGGCAACATTTACAATACAAATCATGATGTTTTTGGAAAATCCAAAAGGGTATTCAAGCAAGGTACTTGAATATAACCTTGAGGAATATCTCAAAAAGGCTATAGTCAAGTACCATACTCAAATATATGTAGATTGCATCATCTCTAGATACCCATATCAAGATATGACATTCATATATAACTTAAAGGTAACCCCTAGAAGTTTATACTCAAATAATATACTCAAATATGAGATTTCAAGTTTATATTTGGATAATATCTTCAAATATGGCACTTAAATATAGAACTTTTGTTGGGGCACCTATATCTAAGTATCATGCTTGATTATCCCCTTATAGTATTTCATGGCAAAGCCTATCTTTAGGGTAGTATGAAAGAATATAGCATGTGTTTATATTATACTGTTATAATAAAAATGGTAGAGGTATATATTTGATATATGAATGAAAATATGATGGTTTAAATGTGATTATGGAATATGAATTGGCGAAGAATGACATAATAAGATAAATATTTAATCCAAATCCAAGAAATAATGTTCATGAATGGATAAGTTTGGCCTGGATAAACAAAGTTAGCTTTATGAATGGATAAGGATAGCCAATATAGGGTAGATTTACTTATTTATATTTTATTTTAATTTTGTTTGATACTGGGATTATTGAATTGAAATGATTAAATGAGTTTAATACTAATTATTATATTATAATTACATTTAAAATTATATAATTATAAATATGAATTATCTTAAGTATTAAATAGATTATCTGCTAACTGAGTTAATTGAATCACTCTTTTAGTTATTTAATTATTTTTCAAATACTCCAACAAAAGCTTCTTCACTTTCACCAGTTGGCTAGGAGTGAGGGACTCCTTAAATATTAGGATTTGTAACCATAAAATATGTAAATAATAGTAGTTAGCAACTTGTAAATAGTTGAACTACCTCTATGAATATTTTTTAATAATGTTATTAAATATATTTATTACTCTAAACTGTGTGATTATATCAATATTAGATTAGTTTAGGCTTATGGTAATTGGAAAATCGATTCCATGACAATCACAACTATCAAGGTTGGGATAAAGTTGATATTAGGACATGATCTATGGAAAAATAAATAAAGTTCCTATAATAAGAAAGTTAAAATGGGATTATAGATACTTATTTAAAAGGTTATCAAAACTGTATTAATGGTATATACACAATTAGGAATATATATCACTAACATTATTTTAGTAAACCTTTAACTTGATCACTAGAGTGATGGAGCTTCTTTCCTAGAATAGTAATATGATAATTTGTTTAAGTTAAACATTGAAATTTCTTTGAAATAAGAACATAGCAGAGTCTAGTAGTCATTAAGCTAGTAATCCCAATGATAGAGAATCATCTAGAGGATCATAAGTTTAAAGTGGATAACATGAAAGGAAATGCTAACCAACATCTCTCTTCATGGGCTATTGTGTTTAAACAACAAATTCTTATAAATGTAGTGTAAGTTCTCCATTAAGAATAAAAATGGGAATGACATAAGGACTAGAAGGATCAAGCTTTAGGTCAGAAGGTAGAAAGAGAAAGAGAATAAGCCCTATTTAAGGAAGACTCAGACTAAAACTTTCAATCATCCATGAACTCAACAAGCTAAAATCTCCAAATTTACTAATACAGGTCTAAATGCAAATTTATATAAGTTTCTCACCTATAGAAAAATATAAGAGAATGATCTCCTATTTCAGTCTAATACTTATTGAATTAGTAGGTTACAAATTAAAAGAAATTGCTCATCATTGGTTTGTTAACATTATAGAAAATTAAAAAGTCATTTTACCACCTTTGACGTAGACTACATTCCAAGAAGTGCTTATGGACTAATTCTTGCCGCCAAGTGTTCATGAGGTTAAAATTTAGGAATTTAAATATTTGAAGTAGGGTTTTATGTTAGTTAGCAAGTATGTTGCATAATTTATATGTTTATCTCATCATGTAGAATGTTTGAATTATAATAAAGGAATTAAAGTGCAAAGGTTTGCTTATAGTCTTTGGGGCCATTTCTTTAATGTTACCCATAATACTTGAAATATTACATTCCAAGATATTATGGACCAAGCTCTTCAAGCTTAAAGATAAGGAGGAAAGAAAGGCACAAGCAATAAAAAGGAAATGTAACAAATAAAAAAAGCACTATTTTTAGCTGGTTCCAAAGGAATGCTATCCCCTAATGTTCCATATGATAGGGAAGCCTAATTTACTTTTAGCCTATCAAATCTAAGAGGTTCTTTTAATGAATTTACAAGAGGAAAAGGTTAAAGAAACCCATAATTTCACCCTTCTGTTCTACCTAATATTGGCAAAGGTAATTTCAAGGTAAAGTAAGTTTTTATAGGGAACTACTTAAATGCATCCAATATGGAAAGTAGGCACCTAGAACCCTATAACCAATTGAATATAGTGTTAACAGCCACAAAAGAAGAAATTACCTAAGAAACCCCTCAATTATAATGTGAATTACCCAACACTACCTTATAGTACATTTATAGCCTAACTAGCAACATGCAAACCATAAATAACATAAGGCCTTAATGAAAGTGGAAGTAACTGGTGGGAAAGTATATAAGGAAATTAGGTGCATGTTTTTACTTTGACTTAACAAAAGGCTTAAGCTTCCAATATAGTTGTTGTAGGTACACTCTCCATTGATAATTTACTTGTTTATTTCTTTTGTTTAATCTAAAAGCCATTCATTCTTTTTTTTAGTAAAAATTGCCTTCTTGATAAATAAACCTCTTAATAAATTACCAAATCCTCTATTAGTAGCCATACTTGTAGGAAAAATGCTTATAACTACTTAATTTATTTATGCCTATCTTTTATATGTGTGTGAAAAAATGATGCCTATAGATATGATTCTTCTAGAGATGGTAGATTATGATATTATCTTATGAATGGACAGGTTTACCTTTTACACACACATGGACTGCTTTAACAAGACAATTAATTTTATTATGGAAGGAGCCCCTTTTGTCGTGTTCAAGGGAAATTTTTTTTGGAATTTCTAGAATAATCTCCAGTATTCAAGCTTAGAGGCTCATTAGTAATAGGTGTGAAATGTATTAATAAAAAAATATTTACTATATTATTTCCTCTTATTTTATCTCTTGAAGAGTTACACATGCTTAAATTCATAGAATTAGTCTTATTTTAGAATTTGGTGATGGTTTTACAATATTCTAAATTTATTCAATAAATGCTAAATTTTGACACTATTTCTATTTTTAGCTATATTTTAAGTTGTGGATGTCATATTGGAGTGATCTTTATACCATTGAAAAGCTTAAAGAAAGACCTATAACTTTTGTTTTGATTAAAGCCTAGTTCAAACTCCTTTAAGCTCTTATTTAGTTAAAAAACTAAAGCTTTCTCTTTATCTTAGCTAAGCCAGTCTCAATTTTTAGGCTATATTTAGGGTTATAGAGGTCTAATCAATGTAAAACTAGTGTGCAAAGCTCTACAAGACCTTACTAAATTACATTCTTTTAGTGGTCTTATATAGATTAGAAGTTAGACCTATGAGAATTTATTGTTGAAATTATTAGAGTTAATTACCTTATAAAAAATAGGTCTAGACCTTTAAAAATTAGGAAGGCCCTATTTTTGTAATCTTAAGAGACATGTAATCTAGGTCCAATAGGGTTTTAGATTAATTAGGTCAAATAAAAGGAGAGAACTTATTAGATATAAGAGATTTTAGATATATTCAATAGAGAACCTTTCTTTTCTTTTAGCTTATATTCTCTAGTCATGGAAGGCTAATTTTTAGAGTTAATTCAACGAGTTTGAGGCTATCCTCTACCAGATTATGAGATTATAATTTGTAATATTGACTTTCTTTTATTAATTTTTCTCTTTCCCTAATTATTTGTGCTAATTTCTTGAAATAACATGTGTTAGATGTTGATTTTGTAGAATTGATATTCATCCTTGTGATTTCTAGTATCTTGCTATTTTGATATTGAATTGTAATTGTTAAACCACGATTTTACACATAGGGGCAAAAGGTTGAGGGATTAATTTGGAAGTTTCTAATTTAATTTCTTCATTCTTCCAAATTCTATCATTAAATCAATTTTAATTTAGTCTAAGGATTATAGCAGTTTCTTAATTCAGCTAATTTAATTGATCAAATCTTATATAGTAATTTAGCATAGGATTCATAAATTATTGTAGGGGTTCCAAGTAATTCAAGATTAAAGAATTAATTAGAAAGGTTAAATATCCAATTAATGCATGATTAATCTAAACTAGAACATCTCAATTTCTTGAATTGATTGCTTTATCATATTGATTTTCTTCTTTACTATTTTATTCTTGTATTTTGTTTAATTTAGTTTAATTACTTTAAGTTTGAATTAAACCCCTTTAATTCTTAATTTTGTATTCATACAACATACTACATTCTGCATTTTATTAGCATTATGCATTGCATACTAGTTTACTTCTATTTTACATCCATTTCTTCTATTTCTATTGCATATAAATTAGACAATTGCGTAAACATTATTGGTAACTCATTTAGAAAAGATGATTCAAGGGATCACTAAAGGTATGACTTGATTGTTTTATTATACTACATTATATTCAATAAACTAACATTAATCTAATTTTGGTGTATTGCGACGTGCATAATCAAAGTTTTGGCACCATTGCCGAAGATCCTCTTGAATTCATTTTTTCTTACATATTACTATTTGTGTAATACACAATTGTTCAAGTAATGCTATCATTAATTGCATCTATTAATGTGTTAATTGTATTTTGCAATAGATATAGTTTTTCTACATATACCTGCATTCTTTTACATTCTTTGATTTATAAATGTTCCTCCACTACTATTCATCATATTTTATCATATTTTACTTCATTCCACATTGAAATAGAGGTTTTTAGCCTAAGAAAATCAATTTTACACAATTTTGCACCTTACCCATTTAAAATCATACTTAGTCTCATTAGCTTTAATTAAGCTAAAATTTTTACATAAGTTAGTTTTGATTTTTCTCATCAAAAGTCATAAGTTTTTAACTTGTGAAGTGCCCCATTTTTTGGCCAAATTCCACTATTTTGATTAATTTTTTAATTTTTTTAAAATTTTTTATTACATTTTTAGGTTCTGTATGATTATAACTTTCATTTTATAGTGGACCCATAATTTTTAAAAATACCTAGATAGGATTAATTAGATGTGTTTCAAGTGATTTTTTAATGGTGCATTACCATTTTGGTGTTTTGATATTCTTATAGTGTAGTATAATGTAGTGCATGACTAGGAGTAGTGCTAGTGAATTGCTAGAGTTTCATTCTGAAATAGATAGGACATTTCATTTTCTTTGTAGGAATAAAAATAAAAATAGTTCTAGTATTCCTAACCCCTATTTTGACTTCATATATAATTCAGAAAACATGGTAAATAACAATATAACCTTAAAGGAATTGATTATGCCTGATATTATCTATTAACTATTAGGCATCTTATATCTTGAATTAGATGCTAATTTTAAGTTAAAATCTAGTTTAATACACTTGCTTTCAAGATTTTATAGTTTTGTAAGTGAGGATACTCACAAGCATCTTAAGGAGTACCATGTGGTCTGTTCTACCATAAAGCCTCCAAGCATTTTAAAAGATCATATCAAGCTGAGGGCATTTCCTTTCTTCCTTGATGATGCTACCAAGAACTAGCTTTATTACTTGTAGCTTGGATTAGTAACATATTGGAATGATATAGAGCAATTGTTCCTAGAAAAGTTTTTCCTTGCATTTAAAGTTATTACAATAAAAAAAGAAATATATAGCATTAGACAATTGAATGGAGAGATCTAATATGAATATTAGAAGAAGTTTAAAAACTTATGTGCAAACTGTCTACACTAATTCAATGCTTTTATGAAAGTCTTCTTCTAATAGATAAGAGCATGATAGATGTAACAAGTGATGAAGCATTAGTGGATAAAATACCTATGGTAGCTAGAGATTTAATAGTAAATATGGTAGCTAGTTCCTAACAATTTGGTACAAGAATTATGGATGCAATAAGAGGCGTGAATGAGATAAATCTCCATAATTCAAATGAGTAAAAACTCAAAAATAGAATAGATAAACTCATTTCTCTAGTTAGACGAATAGCAATATGATAACATCAACAATCTTAAGCTTTTCATCTAACAAAACTTTATGGAATTTGCTTCTGTCTAAATCATCCTACTAATTTCTATCTAATATTATAAGATGATGAGCCTTCTCCTCCTTTAACATATATAGTAGCCATTTATCCTGCTAAGCCTCAATTTTAATAATAGAGACAGTTCCAATACAAGTTGCCATAACTAAACCAATACTACCAGCAGCATAATCAATATCCTGCATAGAGAAATAACCAAAATTTAAGATATGATAGCCATTCAAGCTAAAATTAGTATCCTCCTCCTTTTTCTCCTCTTACATATACTAAAGTGTAACATAATTTTGTTAATTAACTAGATTCAACTATAACTTCTTCTCAATCATCATTTAAAGATTAAGTCAAGCAAATAACAGCAAGTAACCTACAATTTCAACAAAGAATAGAAGCCATGATGATTAATCTACAAACTTAAGTTAGCCAATTAACTTCTACCATTAGTCGGTTCAAAGTAAGAGGTTTTGGTCAACCATCTTTTAGTAATGCAAGGAACAAAGCTTTCCTAACTAAAGATAAATCATAATCTAATAATAAACCAACTAGAAGGCAACTAACCAAAAATAAGCATTAAACTAGAATAGAAAAACTAAAAATAACCAGTAAGCAATAAACTAAAAGATAGCAAATAGAATAAACTAATAAAGACATTGAACATAGTGACATTGTGGTAAAATTTTCCCCACAACCCTATCTCCCTCTAATTTTCCTACCTTTTTCCTTTTCTAAGAAAAAATGTTTTTCACTAAAAGAAAATGGAATATGAAGACTAGATTTTAGAGTCTTTTAGAAAAATAGAAGTTAACATACTTTTACTAGATTTAATAGAATAAATTCCAAGGTATGTTAATTTTCTCAAAAATTTATGTATCAATAAGAGAAAACTAATGGATTATTAGGAAGTAAGTGTGGGAGCAAATATGTCTGCAATCATCTAAAGAAAATTGCCTAAGAAAATGCAAAGATTTAAGCACATTTACTATTCCATACATCATAGGGAAAACTAAAAGAAAGCATGCCATGATAGACTTAAGCATATTTATTAATTTTATGCCTCTTTCTGTTTTTAATGCTTTGAATTTAGGAGTTTTGAAAGAAACAAAGGTGCAAATAGATCTAACATTTACCCTTCAGAAGTTATTAAATATGTTTTAGTGCAAGTTAATAGACTCATTTTTTCAATAGATTTTACATTTTAAAGATGGAAAATGAGGATTCCAACATTCTTCTACTAATCATTCTTAACCAACCTTTTCTTAAAATAGCAAAAACTATGATTAATGTTTAAGATGGTACATTAACCATGGAGTTTGATGGTGTTATAGCTAAGTTTGATATTTTTAAAGATATGCATGACAATTCAATATCCTTTTTTTAGCATTTTGGAGCCTTTAGTGCATGATTTTCCTCATTCTAATTCTATTATTTCTAATTTTGACATTTTTTATTTTGATTTTGGTACCTTTAATTTTGATATTTTTTATTTTGCTATTTCTTATTTTGATTTTACTAGTTTAAAGGTTATTCATCCTAATTTTCATATTGATAATACCTATGATGGCATACTTGCTAAATCTTTAGAATTTTCTGAATTTATGAATTGTGTAGATGGCCATAAATACACTTATAATGATAGTGATTCTAAGTGTGCCATATATGCTAAAATTCCTACATTTTTAAGTGATGACAATAATGTTGATTCAAAAATTGTAAAAAAAAAATGATAAAGAAGAGATTCCATTTTTAAAGGACAAAAAGTGCTTTCATATTGATTATTCTAATTTTTTATTCATCATGTTGAATTTGTTATCCAAGATGACTTTGAGGTTGAAAATTCAAGGAATAAGAATGATTTAAGTATAGCATTTTAAGGAATTTTTCCAGAAGACCCTCAATTTCAAAATACCTCTTTCATAGATGATGTCAAGGTTAACAAATTGGAAGTAATGGAGGTAGCCAATCTTCATTTAGATCATGGTTGAAGACTTAAAGCTTTGATCTAGCTAAAGACAATAAAGAAAGGAACTTCTTAGGAAACAACCAAAGCCATTTAGATTTGTTTTCTCTTACCTTTTTTTATTTTCTTTGCTATTTATCTTTCTTTATATCTCTTGATGATCTTTCTTGATGATGTTAATATACTTTATATTGAGGACAATGTAAAATTTAAGCATGGAAGGAGACCTTAGGATTTATTTTATACTTTATTTCTTCATTCAATGCTTTTCAGTGCTTTTAAAAAGTGACAAAAAATAGAAAAACAAGAAAAAAATAACATGTTTTTCACTTGTTCTTAAGTCTTTTTGAGTTATTTTAATTACTTTTTATTGATGGAGATTTTGCATTTTCATGAGTAAGATTCAATTGAAGTTAGATAAGATTCATAACATAATTGAATGAATGATTTTGCTTCTTGAAATTGATTAATGTAGTGATAGATTTTGAATTAGTAGATTGAACTTGGTGGCATGACTTTCCTTATGAGATTTTGAGCCTTATATTGAAAATTCATACTATTCTCTTTCCTTTTTATGTGATGTTCTTTTATGATTTATTTCTCTAAAACTTGCTTTAATTCTTTTTGAAATTATATTTTGCATGCATACACAAAAATAATAAAGATATTCTTTCTTTGTTTAAGTTAGAGCCATATAACTAACTTTGAGTTTTTATCTTTATTAAGCCTTACTTGAGCTTTAAGTATCCTTTTTTTTAATGATTAGCCTATGAGTAATTTTTGAATGAAAAATAAATGTCTTTACCTAATCTTAAGAATTAGTAAAGAATTTAAATTTTTGTAAGATGGGCTCTTAAATAAGTGTAGAGGTGTGTAAGTTTATGTGTTATGAAAAGTTATCAAAGGTTGGTTGAAAAAAAGAAAGAAGAAAATGAAAAGAGGAAAAAAACCAAAAAGTTAAAAAAATAAAAGTGAAAAAAGGCAAAAAAAAAATTAAATTAAAGAAAAAATAGAAAAAGAAAGGAAAAGGAAAAATAATGAAGTTAATAAGTGTTTGAATTTTAATTTAGATTGTTTTGTTAAGAATAATGGTTTATTATTTGCCTATATATTTTTAATTTAAGTGCTCTATTGATTTCTTTAGTTTCTGATCTTTTATATCCTTATTTTTCCTTCCCTCTCCTTTAGCCATATTACAATTTAGAATAAAGTCCTTTTAATTTGTATTATGTATATGGTTTGAGTAGTGGAGATTAGATGATTAGCAAATTTATAATAGAGCAATTTCATGGAATGAACTTAAGTAAAACATTTACCCCAAATCTTGGGAGATGAAGAATGAATCTTGAGAGAATCTACCATGTTGATTAGTTTCAAGTTTGTTAAATTTTTTTTATGATGTGTTATGTTTCTTGCTAGCTTTTATTTATCTTTTGCTTATGGATTTTTTATTTTAAAGTTTTTAGAAAGTAAACTCTTTTATTTCTTAGTTTTGAATAAAGTTATATATTGCCCGAGGACGTGTAAGAGCTAAGTGTAAGGAAATTTATTGAAAAAAATATTTACTATATTATTTCCTTGTATTTCATGTCTCTTAGTAAGTTACACATGCTTAAATTCACAAAATTGGCTTTATTTTATAATTTGAGGTTAGTTTTACAGTATTATGAATTTATTCAGTTAATGCTGGATTTTGATACTATTTTTATTTTTCAATTATATCATGGGCTCTAAATATTAGATTGGAGTGATTTTTATACCATTGGAAAGCTTAAAAAAAGACTTACAACTTTCATGTTTAGTTAAAGTCTAGTTTAGACTCCTCAAGCCCTTATTTAGCTGAAAAGTTAAAGCCTTATCTTTATTCTAACTGAGCTAGCTTCAATTTTTGGGCCATATCTGGGGGTTACAGAGATCCAATTAATGTGAAACTAGTACCCAAAACTCTATAAGACTAGTTCTACAACTTTTATGTTTATGGATTAACTAAATTACATTCTTTTAATTGTCTTATATAGGTTGGAAGTTAAACCTACAAGAAATCACTACTAAAATTATTAGAGATAATTGCCTTGTAAAAAGTAGGTTTAGGTTTCTAAAAATTAGGAAGGCCCTATTCTTGTAATTCTAAGAAGTAGACAATCCAAGTCTAATAAGTCAAATAAAAGCAGAGAGACTTTAGGTGTATTCAGTAAATAACTTTTCTTTCTTTTCTTCTAGCTTGTATTCTCTAACCATAAAAGGCTAATTTTTGAAGTTGATTGAATGAGTTTGAAGCTTTCCTCTACCAAATTACGAGATTATAATTTGTAATATTAACTTTTTTTAATTAATTTTTCTCTTTCCTAATTATTTATGTTGATTTCTTGAAATTATATGTGTTAGATGTTAATTTGGTATGATTAGTATTCATCTTTTTTATTTTTGTTATCTTGCTATTTTGATATTGAATTATGGTTGATAAATCACAATTTTACACATAGGGGCAGAAGGTAGGGGGGATTAATTTAGAGGTTTCTAATTTAATTTCTCAATTCAACTTAATTCTATTATTAAATTAATTTCAATATAGCTTAGGGATTATAACGGTTACTTAATTTGGCTTATCTTAATTGATCAAATCCTAAATTATAATCCAGCGTAGGATTTATGAATTATTGTAGGGATTCCCAATAATTCAAGGTTGAAGAATTAATTAGAAAAGTTAAATACCTAATTGATCTATGATTAATCTAAACTAGAGCATTTTAATTTCTTGAATTAGCTACTTCATTATATTGATTTTCTTCTTTGTTATTTTATTCCTCTATTTTGTTTAATTTAGTTTAGTTTCTTCGAATTTGAATTGAAACCCCTCAATTCTTGATTCTATGTTTTGCATTCATACAACATATTGCATTCTACATTTCATCAGCATTTTGCATTACATACTAGTTTACTTCTATTTTGCATCCGTTTCTTCTATTTCTAGTACATAATAAATTAAACAATTATGAACATTGTTGATAATTCATTTAGAAAAGATAATTCAAGGGATCACTTGAGGTATGACCTAGTTATTTCACTATCTGCATTATTTTCAATAAACTAGCATTAATCTAATTTTGGTGTATTATGATGTGTTTATCACGTATCTTGTAGTAATTCAAGGTTTAAATCAACCTGCTCTTGACATTAATAAAGTTTTAGTTGTGCATGAATTCTTAGAAGAATTGCAAGCTTGCCTCTAGATTGAGAGATCGAATTTAGTATTGAAGTTGTTTCTAACATAGATCCAATCTTGATTCCACTGTATATATTGGCACCAACAAAATTAAAAAGGCTTACAAAGTGGTTGCAAGATTTGATCGATAAAATATTTATGCACCTAAGTTCCTTATTGTAGGGGCACTAGTACTATTTGTCAAAATGAAAGATGGAACCTTGCAATTGTGTACTAATTACTAATAGTTAAATAAAGTGACAATTAAGAAAAATACCCTACGCCTTAAATTGATGATTTATTCAACTAATTGCCATGAAGTTAGATGCTTTTCTAAAATTGTTCTGGGTTTCTAATATCATCAATTGAAAATCTAAGAAGAATACATTCCTAAAATAACCTTTAGAACCTATTATAGCCATTATGATTCCTTGTTATGCCTTTTGGCCTTACTAATGCTCCTATAGCCTTCATAGACCTTATGAACTAAATCTTCAAGTCATTTCTTGATAAATTTGTGATTATTTTTGCTAATACTATTATGATCTAGTCCAAAAATGAAGAAGAACATGCTTAACACCTATGATTAGTCTTATAAATCTTATAGGAAAATTAGCTCTACACCAAATTCTCCAAATAAGAGTATTGGTAGTCTAGTATGAAATTTATCAATCATGTGATAAGCAAATGTGGCATTTAAATGAGTCCTCAAAAGATTAAAGTAATCCAAATGTGGCTAAGGCCAATAATTATAACAAAAATTTAGAGTTTTTCTTAGATCATATGTTTCTATTGTCGTTTATGAAATTTTTCTTTAAAATAGGCTTTCCACCAAGTAGATTAACTTGAAAAAGATGTTAAATTTGAATGGACTAACAAGTGTGAAAAATAGTTTATAATAGTTAAAGATTGTTTAACTTTTGCTTTAGTTATAACCTTCTATCAAGAGCAAAAGGATTGCAATGTACTGTGATGCATCTCACATTGAATTGGGTTATTTGTTAGCACAAAATGGAAGGTTTATTATGTATGCATCATGACAACTAAATAAAAATGAGCTTAACTATCTAACTCATGATCATAAGATGGCCATTATGGCATTTAGACTAAAAATATGAAGACATTTTTTATACGGTAAAGCTTACAAGATCTACACTAACTATAAATCCTTAAAG
Organism: Sindora glabra; assembly: GCA_020226215.1. Taxonomy (NCBI): domain Eukaryota; kingdom Viridiplantae; phylum Streptophyta; class Magnoliopsida; order Fabales; family Fabaceae; genus Sindora; species Sindora glabra. The sequence continues at coordinate 81,506,292 of CM035232.1, read as the reverse complement.
AATATTTTCGACCAAAAAGATTTCAACTTGAGATAGCAAAGGTGGATGGAGTTAGTAAAGGATTATGATTACATTATTCACTATCATCTTGGTAAAGCTAATGTGGTAATAAATGCTTTCAATAGAAAATTGTCTAAAGTTTTAGCTAGTATTCAATTAGAGGACTAGACAATGGTTGTTACTCATGTAATAGTTTAATATGTGGTAATAAAAAGAATTAAGGAATCTCAAAAACAAGATCCATAGTATTCAATTTTGAACCTAACACATAAACCTAGTTATAAATGAATAAGGACTAATCAGATTCCAATGTCAATTTTGGGTTCCTACTCAAGAAAGAAATAAATTGTTGCATTAAGTCCATAATTTATCTTACATTATATGTTTTAGTGTGGCAAAAATGCATCATGACTTGCAATAAGGTTTTGTATAGAAGGGAATGAAAAGGGACATGCTTGACTTTATACTATAATGCCTAACATGTTAGCAAGTTAAAGCAAAACACCAAAAACGTATTAGTTTACACCAACTCCTTCCTATTCTTGAATGGAAATAGGAAAGTATAACTACAAATTTCTTAATTAGCCTTCCTTAAACCTAAAAAAAGTCTAACTCCATTTAGTTAATTATTGATAAGCTTACTAAGACTGCTTATATCCTTCTAATGAAGATAATATTCACAATAACTCGATATGCACAAATCTACCTAGATAAAATAGTTTTGTTGCATATAATTATATTGAATGGATGCTTACATTATATAGCTCATTTCTAGTGATCCTTTCAATAAGCCTAGTGAACATAATTGCAATTTAGCATCATTTTTCATCTTTAAATTGATAGCTAATCTTAGTGTACTATTCAAATTCAAGAAATATGTTGTGAGCCTGTACTTTGGAATTTAAAGGTGGTTAGGAGAAATACCTATCATTGATTGAATTTGTGTATAATAATAATTATCAATCTTCCATTTGAATGGCATGTTATAAGGTTTTATATGGTAGGAGATGCAGATTCCTTTATAGGATAGTTTAAGCTAGAGGAAGCCAAACTTTTTTGCCCTAATTTAATTAACAATGCAATGGAAAAGGTGAAAATCATCCAAGAAAAGTTAAAAATAGCTCAAAACCATCAGAAGTTATAAAAGGAGGAAATAACTAGAATTTTAGAATGGAGATATAGTTTACTTGAAAGTGTCACCGATGAAAAGAATTGTGCACTTTAGTAAAAAAGGCAAACTAGTACCATGGTACTTCAATCCTTTCCTTATCATAAAGCGGGTAAGAGCTATTGCTTACCAATTAGACTTATCGAGTGAGTTACATGCTATCCACTTAGTATTCCACATATTTATGCTTCATAAATATCTTCCTAATGCATCTCATGTCATATAATATAAGTTATTTCAACTAAATCCAAAGTTATCATTCAAAGAACAACTAGTAAAAACACTAAATTGCCAAGTTCCTACTCTTAAGTCTAAGAATTAACTTTAGTGAAAGTTCATTGGGAATGACATAGGGCGAAAGAAGCGCTATAAGAATCCAAAACTAATATGTATAAAAAATATCCCCATTTATTCAGTAAGCTGTGGAAATTCAATTAATCCTTTTTCATCTACTAAGTTCTTAAGAATTTAAAGACGAATTCTTTAAAAGCAAAGAATTCTCACACCCTTAGAAGATAGGATTTTTTTAATTAATCTTTTGTAAATATTTTATATATGCGTTAGTTAATTAAATTATTATAGATGTACTTAGGGTTAGAAATCAATAGAAGAAAATAGGAAACAATGTTAGAAATGTGAAAAATAGAGTTTAACATAAGCTATGGTGTAATTAAATTCAAGTAAGGATGTATGGAGCAGAATTAGGAGCAATTTTCCCATTTTACCCTTAAAAACTATTAAATTACCAAATCACTCTTATGATAGTAAAAACCTCCTTTCCCTTTGATTTTTCTCACTTCTTCCAACCACCATTCATCGATCTTCTTCCTCTATTTCTTCATAAATTCATCTAACCTAAATTCATCAATTTTAGCAAGATTAAATTGAGAAAAATCAAGCAACTATGATCTATCCACTTTTAAGTACGTTGATTTTGTTTAAAATCAAGGTTTTGGTGGAATGGTGACAAGGTTATGATTCTAAAGATAAAAATAGAGATTGGAGCTAATGTTTTAATTTTATTCTTCTATACAATAACCTAATCATTCTTCTTATCCTTATCCAATTCCTTTAATATCAAGTAAGTTAATAATTTGCTTAATTTAATCCATTTAGCACCATTTGAAAATTTTGACTAAAATGATGATAAGGACTATTTGTTGAATTAATTATATTGTAGTTGTGTTATAGTTCATATTAGTTGTTGAATAGGGTGAGTAAGTGTGGAAATATATGTTTGATTATTAAAAATTTAGATTTGGTTGAGTATGTTATTGGATAGGAGGAATTCATCAATAACTATAGTAAAAATCATGATTTTTTTAAAATCTAGTAGGGTATTCAAGTAAGGTACCTAAACATGGACTTAAAGAATGTCTTGAAAAGGCTATAATCAAGTACCATACTTCAATATAAGTAGGCAATGTCATCTTTGGATACCCATATCAAGATATAATTCTAAATATAACTTAAAGGTATACCCCCATGAGTTAATATTTAAATACTATACTCGAATATAAAAGTTCAAACTTGTCTTAGATGGGTATATTTGAATATGGTACTTGAATATGGAACCTTTTGTGGGAGACCTATATTTGAGTATCATGCTCGATTACCCTTTTATAATATTTCATGCTAAAGCTTATCTTTATGATATTATGGAAGTGTATGACATGTGTTTATATTATGTTGCTATGATAAAAATGATGAAGGTATATGTTTGATATATGAACGAAAATATGATTATGGAATGTGATTTGAGGGAGAATAACATGATGAGATGAACATTTAATCTGAATCTAGAAAATAATGTTTATGAATGAACAAGTTTAACTTGAAGGGACAAGGTTAGATTTGTAAACGAATAAGAATGGTTAAGAGATACAAGGTAGATTTACTTATTTATATTTTATTTTAATTATTTATGGTACTTAGATTATTGAATTGAAATGATTAAATAAGGTTAATACTAATTGTTATATTATAATTCTAGTTGAAATTATATAATTATAATTATGAATTATCTTGAGTATTAAGTAGGTTATCTATTTACTAAATTAATTGAATCACTCTTTAGTTGTTTAATTCTTTCTTAGACACTTCAACAAAAGCTCCTCCACTTCTACTAGTGGCCTAAGAGTTAAAGGCTTTTATGAATGTTAAGATGTGCAATCATAATTATAGCTAGAAAAAATTAAATAGTAGTAGTTGCAACCTTTTAAATTGTTAAATTGCCTTTGTGAATTTTTTTGACAAAGTTTTTAAATATATTTATTACTTTAAATTATGTGATGATACTAATGTTAAATTTGTTTAGGCTTTTGGTAACGAGGAAATTGGTTCCATGCTAGTCATGGCCAGTTAAGTCTTGACAATATTCTTGTGTAGTTAAGGTAACTTATGCATTTACTTCTAAGGTTGTACGTTAACCTAACTATCCTTTTGATGAATTAATCATTTTATAGTAAATGTTTTAAAAATGAAAGGCATGGTTGGTATTTTCCATTTATGAAGCATACAAAATGTGCACTTCTTATTTTATGACATCTAGTGAATATGATTTATGTAGATAGGATTGTTCAAAAATAATCTTATACTAGTTATAGCTAAAATGGGTCATGACAAAGTTGGTATTAAAGAACAGCTTAAGTTTATCGTGTAAGGTAATAGCCCCTAGTAAGGGTTAAGTTACTTATTTCCATTTGTCGCCAATAAGGTATTGACTGGAACTGTATTAATGGTATGTGTGCATCTAGGATCACATATCACCAATACCACTCCGATTGACCCTAGGATACCTATGACTAATAATGTAAGGCTATACTTAGCAAATCTTTAAACTTATCATTGTATTTAATAGTTTTATGAGTTGGGAATAATGCCTTCTAACAGACAATAACATGGAGGTCTTGGATAGGATCTTAAAACCAAGGTGGTAGTTAAAGGACTAGTAGGAATCATGAAGACATTCCACCTTAGGCTACTAATTTCTTGTAAACTACAAATCTTGTAGCAAATTGTAGCTTAGATTGCACAAAACCTTAATATTGATAGAAATCGTGAATAATATGATCAAGATAATTATGACGTGCAAAGAGAGTGAGAAAAAAAGAAGGAAAAGACCTTACCCAAGGGAGGCTTTAGGAATTGACTCCATATTATCCATGAGTTCTTAAATCTTAATCCCTCTCATTTTTTGAGATTGATTTCTTTATAAATCTATACCAATTATTATCTTAAATGGAGTAGTATGAAAAGATACTCAAGTTTCCTAAACTTTTATTAATAAAAATAGTAAGGTATCAACTTAATGATGTGATTTACCATTAATTCTTGGATACCATTAAATAGTAGGCACCAAATATAGCACTTTTGACTTAAGTAGTTTTTAAGGAAACCTTCACTACATTTCTTGCCACTAAGTATAAAACAAGCTAGGGCCCTATCACAACTTAATCTTAATCGTGATTGATATAGACTTTGATACTCGATTTCCATAAGCCTTAACATTTTTCACTCTTTCTATCTAATGAAAGTTTTCAAATTTTGAAAAGACTTGAAAATTCACTTTAAATTTTGTAAAAAAATAAATAGAATCTCCCTTATTTTCGGACACTTCCCAAGAGCATACTCTATCATGACCCATTTTATGATTATCGAGACTAGCATAAAGATATCTAATTAGTGCTAGCATACTAACTACATATCTTTAGAAGCCTCTAATACTCTGGCACCCTTATTAAATTAATATTGCAAAAGAAGTAGACATTTAAACTTAAAAAACAAGCTATATATATATATATATATATATATATATATATATATATATATATATATATATATCTATAGATATATAGATAGATAGATATATATATCTATATATAGATATACATATACATGTATATTTACTATAACTAGATGTGAAATATGATGTGCTATTAGAAAATTATTTGTAATTGGATATTACTACTAGAATGATTTAGATGACTTATCTGTGTTTAAGCCTTAATAGTTATTTGTGATTATGATGTCTACCTATAATAGATAACATGTAAGAGGATAATAATGTTGTGTACTAATGGTAGTTAAGATGTCTATAATATGTGATATGAAATACAAACTTTAAGTTGTATATAAGTGATCATTCAATTCAAGGTCTGGTTTTGTATACTTTAAAGACTCAGGAAGTTTAAATTATATTTATCTTCTTATCAAATACTTAGACAGCATATGATTACTTAATACATTTGAAGCAAAAATTAATAGTAGTAGATAATGCTTACTGAGTTTCTATGACTCATTCCGTTTTATTTCAATATTTTCAAGTTAGAATAAGTTTATTTGAGCTTATTGCATTTATGAAGATCCAATATCACCTTACTAAAGGATTTTGATAGTTGGATAATGATCAAAATTAAAGAATGAAATTTTGTTGTTTTAGAATTTGATATGTTAAATTGTTCACATATGTATAAGTGTTATAATTGTGTAATATTGTATACGTTGATGATTGCTAACATATTTGAGAAATACATAAGTCTTGTATTTTAAAGTGTATAACCCTCAAGAAGTATAAAAAAATTAGGAAATTTTATCCTTTTTTTCATAAAATTTAAAGTGAATTTTCAAGTCCTATTGAAATTTGGAGACTCTCATTAGATAAAAAGAGTGAAAAATATTAAGGCTTATGGAAATTGAGTATTAGAATCTACGCTGGTCACGATTGGGATTGGGTGCTAATAGGCTCAAAAGTTGAGAGCTTGAAGCAAAAGAGTTTACTATAAATAAGTGTGACATCCAATTTACTAAATTATCTTGGTATGTGTAATATTTAGTCCTTATTGAGAGGGTTAAGGTCAAGAGTTTTGTCAATAGGCTTCAAAATTATTACTTCGATTGCATCAATGTTAGTGAAGGCACTACTTACTAATAAGTCCTATATCAAGCTTTACACACAAATTCTAATTAAAGGAGAAGGAAAAGCATAGAGCTTAAATAAGAAATAAGAAGATAAGTAAATCAAAAGGGCCTAATACTACTTAAAACAGTCATGAGACCAATGAAGCAAAATAGTCATGAGACCAATGAACCTAAGTAACCCTTCAAGTGCACTAACCATTAGAAGAAATGTAAGGAAGTAATAAAATCACCTTATTGCACTAATAAATTTTAGTAAAGCCATTTACTAAAGGAGGAGCTAATCCGATGAAAAATCCTTCTATTGTACTTGATGCATTGGTTAACATTAGGGTTCATGTATAAGAAGTAACCTAGTATGCTTTTATTATGGCTAAGTGGACCATAATATGAGAGAATATCCAAAAAATCCATTCAATGATGGTGCCAACTACTCCATCCCTTAATAGAGTGCACTTATAACTTATACTAGTACTCAAAATGGAAATCAAGCTCTACTTGTTAGGGTTAATGGAGGATGCAATCATGGGAGGAATTCTAATAAAAACTAAGCCTAAGTGGGATGCACCAAGAAGCCTAAGTGTCCAATGTGATAGTGATAGGTACTTTTAGTATAGATACCATTTGTGTTAAAATAGTGTTTAATCCAGTTGCTACCCACTCTTTTATTTCAAAAAAATTTATCCCTCTATTGAAAAATGCTTGTAATATTTTAAAATCACCTTTAATGATGATAACTCTTGTAGAAAAAATAGTTATGGTTACCCATATGATTAGAAAATGTTTAATAGTTATTTTTAAGATTGTCATGTTGACGAATTTGGTGTTGTCTGAAATAGCAAATTATGATGTAATTTTGAGAATTGAATTGTTATCTAAATATTGTGCATGTATAGATTATTTTGATAAAGCAATAACTTTCTCCATAGAAAGATCTCTATTATTTATGTTTCAAGGAAAAAGAACAAATGAAGCCATAAGTTTAATTTTTGGTATGAAAGCTAAAAAGCTTATGAAAAGGGGATGTACTACTTATTTAACTATGGTTAGAGATTTAAATGGCCCAACCTTAGACATAAATAAAGCTTTTATGGTGTGTGAATTTCTAGATTTGTTTCTAAATAAGTTACTTGGATTATTGCCAGATTAAGAAATTGGATTTAACATTAACCTAGTACTTAGTATAATCATAATCTCTATACATCCTTATAGAATGGCACTAACTAAACTAAAAAAATTAAAAGTATAGTTATAGGAATTGTCAAACAAGGGTTTCATTAGACCTAGTTCATCTCCTTAAGAAGCCCCGATGTTGTTTATGAAAAAAAGATGGATTTATTCACTTTTACATAGACTTTTGCTAATTAAGCAAAGTGACCATCAGGAATAAATATCTTTTATCTTGTGTTGGAGATATGTTTGATTAGTTGCAAGGTGTACAAGATAGATTTGTGGTTTAGATATCACTAATTGAATATTCATGAGGTGGATATACCAAAAATAGTTTTCAAAATGTGATATGGCCACTGTTAATTTTTGGTCATGTCTTTCAACTTGATTAGTGTACCAATGGCATTTTTGAACCTTATGAATAAGGTATTTAAGCCTCTCTTAGATAAATTCATCATTATATTCATAGATAATATTCCAATGTATTCCAAAAATGAGGAAGGATATGCTTAACATCTTCAAATTATGATGCAAACCTTACATGAACTCTAGTTATATGTCAAATTTTCTAAATGTAAATTTTGGATAACTAATATAAAATTTTTAGGGCATGTGGTGTCCCAAGAAGGGGTAAAAGTAGACTTATAAAAAATTAAGGTTATAAAAAGTTAGCTAAAGCCTACTTCTATTATATAAGTTTAAAGTTTTCTAGGGTTAGTAAGGTATTATAAGTGATTTGTTTAGGACGTCTCTAAACAAGTTGCATCATTGGCTAAACTTATTATAAAAAGAGTCAAATTTGAGTGGATGAATGATTATGAAAGCAGCTTTTAAAAGTTAAAAATATGTTTGACTTTTGCCTCTATATTAGCTTTACATTAAGAATTGGTGTATATAAGGTATATTTTAATGCTTTCAAGACTGGTTTAGGTTATTTACTAATGTAGCATGGGAAGGTTATTGCATATATCTCTTGCTAGCTAAAATAGCATGAAACTACTTACCTAACCTATGATTAAAAAATAGTAGTAATAGTATTCATAATGAAAATTTAAAGACATTACCTATATGGAAAGACCTACAAGATGTAAACCAATCACAAAAGCATAAAATATATTTTTGAGCAAAAAGATTTGATTTTGAAGCAATAAAGATGGATGAAATTTGTCAAATATTATGATTGTTTAATCCTTTATCACCTTGGTAAGGCAACTGTTATGGCTAATGCCTTAAGTAGAAAACCTTCTAATATTTTTACAGGAACATGAATGAGTGATCAAGGAGTACTACTTGCTCAAGTGGTAGTAGAATCTATGTTGGTAGAGAGAATTAAAGAGCCTTAAAGGAGTGATCCTTAATATGGTCCTTTAAGGGAGGAAGCCACAATAAATTAAAATGAAAATCTTACTATTGATAAGAAATGAGTTATTTGATATCGAAGGTGACTTTGGGTCCTCCTAAGTGAGTGCAATAAATTTGTGTGCTAAACACATTATTCTTCTTATATGATATGATTTAATGAAAGTGTTATAATAGAAAGGGATGAAAAAGAATGTGTTAGATTTTGTGACTAAATGTTTCACTTGCTAGTAAGTAAAAGCTAAATATCAATAACCCATATGATTGCACAAATCACTATAAATTCCTAAATGGAAATAGGAAAGTTAAAATAATGACTTTTTGATTAGTTTGCCTAAGTCCTAAAGACATTATTCTATCTAGATAATAATAGATCATTTGACTAAAGCAACATATTTCCTACCTATCAAGACAACTTATTTGGCCATATAAAATGTGTGGGTGTACTTAGACTAAATTGTTCCTCTATATAGAGTCCTCGTTACCATTATTTCCAATAGAGACACTTAATTTGCTACTTATTTCTAACAATCTTTCTAATAAGTTTTAGGGACTCAATTGAGTTTTAGCATAGTTTTTCATCTGTAAAAGGATGCACAATTTGAACAAACAATCCACGTGTTAGATAACATGCTTAAGGCATCCATCGTTAAATCTAAAAGTACTTAGGACAAATATTTACCACCAAAATAATTCATATTTAATAATAGTTATCAAGCTTGCATTAAAATGACTTCTTTTAAGGCATTGTATGGTTAGAAATGTAAAGTTTTTATAGTATGGTTTAAGTTAGGAAAAGCCAAACTCTTAAGGCTTAACTTGGTGATAGATATCATGGAAAAAGTATAGATCATTTGGGATTAACTTGAAATAGCCCAAAACTAATAGAAATAAAATTTAGATAAGAGAAAGAAAGATCCACAATTCCAAGTGGGAGATAAGATATTTCTTAAGGTCTCACTAATGAAAGGAATTATAAGGTTTGGTAGAAAGGGAATTTCAAACCCTATTACATAGGACTATTTCTTATCGTTATGTGCATTCGAATATTAGCCTATCACTTAAAGCTACTAGATAGCTTATGTGCCATCCATTTTGTTTTCCATGTTGCCATGCTTTTAGAATATGTGCTAGACGAACCTCATGTTAGTTGGACTTTAAACTATTATATTAAAAGAAATTGATGAAAATTTTGGAATGCTATGTTCATAAATTAAGATTTAAAAAAGTGCCTCTTATAAAGGTTTTTATAGGAACAATATAGGATGGAATATGCCATTTGGGAATTAAAGTAGGATATAAGACAAAAGTACCCCTATTTTTTTTGCTAAGACTCATAGCTTAAATTTTATTACTTTAGGAAATAAACTATCTTGCATATCATCTTAAAGAATTTAGGGACAACTTCTTTTAAAGCGAGAGTATTGTTACACTTTTAAAAATTTTAAATTTTTATTCATTAGATCAAACATGGGTTATTTAGCAATATTAGTTATTTGATTTGTTTGAATGATGAATTTTAAATGATGAAATAATTTAGTACATGCAAGTATAATAAAGAACTTTGAATAAAATATTAGTTAAAAATATAATTTGGCATTTTAGTAAGAATTACAATGAGAATTTCGTATGAAAGAAATGAGGAAAAATTAATAAATTGAAGAGATTAAGGGTTATAAGTGATGTAAGTATATCAATATGGAGGAGATTTAGGGAAATACTAAATTTCCACCTCCACTATTCCTCATTTTTTCCCGTTCTTCACATTCCTAAATCCCTGACTTACCTTTCTCACATTTTCTTAATTTCCTCTGCCTCTTTTTCATCCCTATCTCTTAATCAAGCAAGTGAAGTTAATCAATCATCAATTTCTTTCACTAATCAAGGTAAAACTTCCTCCTTAATGAATTCTCTCTAATCATCTTTTGAAAATTTAGTAGAATTGAGCATTTTAGCTTAAATGTGGAAAATGAGTCATAATATAAGGAATTTCAAATTTTTTTGTGATTAAGGCCAAGAAACCTTGAATTTATCTTCTAGATCTTATCTCTATACTAGGTGAGTAATTATTCTTGTCACACTTTCCAAGAATTTGATGGTTTTGCTTTATTAAACATTAGCTTTAGGTTTTCCTACATTTATGCTAAAAAAGATTAAAATTATGTCAAATAATGATGCTTGGTTAGATTTAATGATGAAAATGATGTATATGATCTATATTAATGGTGTGATATGATGAGGAATGATTTGATGGTGTATTTATGTTAGTCGTTAGCAATCATGGTGGATGAATAATAAAATTTTTCTAAAAATTGTGATGTGCTTATACACGAAACACATCTTAAGCCCAAATTTCATTAAGCTAAGCAGCATTTTGTGAAGTGATTCATTGTTTCAAAAATGTTACTGGAAGTCCCCAAGCCTAATACAAAGCACATTATTTCTTCCAAAATGTTACTTCAAAGGGTGAAGCAATTTATGAAGTGTTTTTTCTATCTTAATTTACAAATTAATCATAATATTAACTAAAATTGTTTATTTAAAGGTTGTTTAGGAATAAAATTGACATATGAACATCATTAATGATATTTCTCTCTTTCTCTAACATGTGTATGACGAATTTTTTTAAATTATAAATGAAGTATTTGTAATCCTACTTTATTTTGGGCATGACATTGATGTAGTGTATTAATTATATATGCTATAGTTGATTTGTAATGATAATACCGAAATTAATTGTGAAATGGCTATTGAACTATAATTTATGTAATGGTTATGATTAATGGAATAGGGTAAACAATACCAAGTTGTGATCTTATGCATTGGTACCATATACGAGCTTGTGAGGGGATAAAGTTAACCTTAGAAGGACAAAGATGGACTTTGTCAAAGGATAAGGCTAATTTGGGAGGCATAAGGAAGATAGTTGTTATGAATTATGTTTATTTATAACTATTATCCACCTTTTTTGGAATCCTCTACTTTGTTTGAAATTTATAGGTGATTAGTTATTACAAATGATTAGTTAAGGACTTTGGATGTTGTTGAATATTTTCTTATATCTTTATTTACTTATTATAATTTATTTAAGTGGATTATTAGGTAGAATACTTCTCATTAAGTTTCATACTTACTCCATATAGGTTTATCTTTTCAAATACACAACTAGACCTTCCATCTCCTCTAGCATAATAAGTAGGGCACTTGCCCTTCAAGGATTTTGATTCCTTTTTTTGGCAAATTTGGTAGCAAATACATTAGCAGTTCTTATAAGTTTAGGATGGTGTGATTAAGTAGTATAGTAAGTTAAGTCTCTTTATTATTATAGGATATACATGAGTAGGATATTTTTGAGTAGTTAGGGTAACTTGTACCTTTACTTATAAGGTTATAAGTTAAACTAATTATCCTTTTGATTAATTGATCATTTTAAAATGAACGTTTTAGAAATAAAAAGCATGATCGGTATTTTCCATTTAATGACCATATAAAATGTTTGATTCTAGTGTTATGATATCCATTAAATGTGATTTAGGTTAATAGGTTTATTCAAGAATAGTCCTTTGCCAATCATGGCCAAAGTGTATCATGACAGTTTCATATTAGAAGGCTCGCACATTACTTGATTATTGAATGTGGATATGTTGAAAATGGGCAATGTTTGTTGGGGATGGTGTTTTGATTTCATTGACCTCAACAAGGCTTGCCTAATCCTTTGCCAAATATTAGAAATTTGATTAATAAGAGCATATGGATTTGTCATTCTTAGCTTTTATGATGCATTATTTGGCTATAATTAAATTTTGTTATCAACAAACAACTTAGAGAAGATAACTTCATTACGGATGAAGGCTTATACTATTATAAGGTTATGTTGTTTGATTGAAAAATATTAGTGTCATTTATCAAAGGTTGATAAATATAGTGTTAACTTAGAAAATTATGTTAATGGCATGTTAATTAACCAATCATTTTGACCACCTTAAAGACCTAAAGAAAGTCTTCCAAGTCATGAAGTAAAATAATATAAGAATTAATCCTGATAAATGTGCTTTCGAAGTCAAAAGCAAGAAATTTTGTAGGATTTTTACAAATTAAGTGTGGAATTGAAATAAATCCAATTAAGTCACAAGCTATTCTTAACATAACAAGATGACAAACTTCAAAAGTATAAAAATTGAACGGTTGCATAATAGTCCTATAGGTAATGGAGCCACCTTATGTTTAGTGAAGGCCAATGAACCCATTAAACTTTAAAAAATCTATATTGTCTATAGTGTAATATACTAACATATAGCATAATATATAGTATACTTAACAAGAACCCCTAGACCTACTTAATTAGCATCATTGCCTCCATATGACACTTGTATGCAATTGGAAATATAAGTCATTCAACATTGTCATAGGCCTATAATTTAGTTAAGTTGATTAAAAATGTTACAGTAACAAATGTTACAATTTTAAATAACTTCAATAAGTGTGAATTTTATTCAAAGAGATCAGGTAAATTACATGGAACCTTCTTAAACTTTTTAGGTTATGTATTTTAGCCTAATACTATTAAAATGTGCTTATAACATATTTTTACATGATTTTTAGTGCAAAGGTACCTCCTTTTTTTACTTTTTATTTGGTATTTCAATAAAATTCATAAGTGATCCCCGCATATAACAATCTCTCTCTAATTTTAAAGAAAATTAATGTTTAATTTCACAGAAGTTTAACATTTTCCATCTCTCAAATATCAATTATAAAATTATTAGGTTGATTTACTTTCTGTAAAAGTGTTAACTTAAAGAATAAGTTCAATAACTAAAATTTTATTTGTTGTTAGATTCATTGCTTTCATTTAATCGAAATGCATCTCCCTTTATTGGTTCTTACTTTTTCCTTTTAGCAATAATTCATACTAAATTTTTGAATTGATGGAAATAATGATACACTTAAATTGGTTAAATGCTTAAAGAGAGAATCCTTGTTATGATCCTTTAAAAAATTAATTAATTTCAATCCTTATTTAGTCAGCTTGGAAAGATTTTGAGTTGTAACTTTTAAAGGTGATGTGAGGTTTCAATACATAAAAAAAAATTAGGACCATGATTCATAGGAATCATATAAGAAAAATAAAAACTATCATCATAATATAACTAGAATAATAATAATCATAATGATAAAATTGGTACATATAAGACAGTTCTCAATAATCTAACTTTTAAATCTAGCCAATAAAAGTCTTATAAATTTAAAGATTAGCAAAATGAAATGTAGATTTTGCATACTAATGTGATGAAATACATAACAACTAATAATTTGTAGGAAGAAGAAGGAGTTTTAAGGAAAAATTTTCACACATAAGTATCATATGTGAATTTTTTTAGGATAATAGATGAAAAATTAGAAGAGGAGGTTTTTTTGCATCATTAATTAAGTAAAGGCAGGTGATAAACATAATTTAATAACAGAGGAGGTGAAAATCACATATCAAAGAAAATTTAAGATGGTTTTATGCAATTCATCTAAAATGTTTCTAATGATTTTAGAAAAGATGATAATTAACAATGATTTTACTTGATATCATATATTTTATAATAAAGAATGCAAATTATCAGAGCTCCATAACTAAATCTAATAAAGGATTAAAAAATAATAACTTTTAAATATATTTGATATTATTGATAATTAGATAATGAACAAATTACACTTATCTCTCTTTGTTGGGTTTGACCTAAATTTAAATTATTATTAATTATTAATTATTTCTTATTATGGAGTGTGATTTCTTATCAATTAAGTATTTTTAAGTATAAATTTTTATATTAGCTAAGGATTTGAGGTATGAGAAAGATTTGACATAAGTGCCTATACAAGTTATTTAAGAACCTTATAGAGGTTTATAAGAAATATAGAGATAGTAATTAGGAAGTTGTGGGATTATGGTTAAAATTTTTCACATGTATTATCTTATAATCTTTCATAATATAATGAATCTATTTCTTGTCCATGGTTTTTCCTTTAGAGTTGGGGTTTTCAACATTAAGTTTTTATACTTTAATTGATTAATTACAAAATGCTTGTGTCTTTGGAGAAAGGATTTTTTTTCCTAATAATTGGTATAAAATGAGGTCTAATTTTATAGGAAAGTAGTAATTTAAGATAGTAAAAGCCAAATTTAATTTTGTATTCTAGATGAAGATGATGGATGAAGTTAATAGTGATGATGATGATGATAAAGATAAGAATGTGAAGAGTTTATGCCATTTCATGAAGGTGTGTACAAGTTTAGTGTTCCTACAGATGTAAAAGATTCTTATAGTAAAAAAGGTTATAGATAAACTTTGATGAGCTTGTGAAACTTGATTAAGAGAAAGCTACTTGATAGGAAAATGGTTGCTGCAATTTAAAGAAATTGCAATAATGAAGGACATTTATGGTTGGTGCCCTTTGTTTGGTTTTATTTAACAATAAGTAAAACATAAAGATTATTGAAGATGATAGAATTTGTTTCAAAGTGGAAATTATTGGATTTAACCTAAATTCAAATTGTTATCAATTATCACTACAACAAATTAACACTTATGCTATGATTAAAATTATAGCATAAGTTTAAATTTTTGTGATTATGCTATCCACAAAAATACTAGTCGAGGAGTCTTATGGCATAAGTGAGCATGGCAAAAAATTACCATAAAAAAAAATCACATGGCATGAATAATTTTTATTGCCATATGTATACTCATGACTAAAAAATTCCTTTAACTATGAGTATAGTCATTGGAAAAAGGGTATTTGCCATGAATATGCTAGTGGTGAATAGATTTCTATAGCCTCGAGTACAGTTATAGTAAGAAAGATATACCTATAGCTAACAGACTCTTTTAACCATCAATATAGTTATGACAAGAAAGATTACCTATGGCTAATGAATTCCTCTAACTATGAGTACACTCTAGTAAGAAAGATATACTCATGGCTAATAGATTCCTCTAGCCATGAGCACATATGTAGCAAGACATGTATACCTGTGGCTAGCATCTCATCAAATAATAATTTGAATCATAATCATAATTAAATTTATCTCAAATATGGAATATAAGGTTATTATGCTCATAACTTGATAATGATGTACATACAAGTCCAAAAATAGGAAAATATTTGGATTTAAGTTATAATTAAAAATATATATTGTATCAAAATAAGTTCTAAAGGAACTATCCATGCAAAGTGTATCCAATGTAGACTGAATAAAAAATAGCATCAAGTCTAAATGCTAATGATGAATCCAAAATCTTGTTAAACGTAAGTTAGTAATACATTTAAAAACTAGCTAATAAAATAATAACAGTATGCTCTGCTTTGTATTCACAATATACATAGCAATTTCTCTATAACTTCACCTACAACACAATTTATGCACTAATTTTTCATTACTTTCACTTACAAGCATGAGAAAGTAAAACTTAATAATTTAGCCAATAGAACCCTAAATAAAAAAAAACTTAATTCTTGTTTTTTTGGGTACTTACTTGAAGTTAACTAGAGTTAGTACTTCTTGGAGTTACCCTATAAATTTCTAATATATCTATCCATCCCTTTTCCTATATCTTATTGTTACCTACAATCTTAGCATCCACTTCATTTCTAATTGCTTTTGCTTCTTTCTTAGCATGTTTGACTTCTTTTCTAGCTTCTTTTCACCTTTTCTTACTTCTTATGCATCTTTTTATCTTTTTATAGTATTTCATTAGCCATTTTTTTAAAATTGCTTTAGCAAGATTGATACTTAAAGGCTTGAATCCAAAATAATTTGTAATGCTTTTACCCATTCATAAGCACATAAATATCCATAAGTATCCTTATTATATACATATTGAAAAATTTGGTCATCCGTCTTTTCATTAAGCTTTTCTTTTCTTTACTTTTTTCATTTTTCAATCTTAGACTACATGTAAAATAAGAATCAATGGCAAATGTAAAGGATTAAACTTCTTTTTTTGTTAACTATTATGTTTCATGTATATTGCTAATAATTAAAAAGTAATATGCTTATTGTTGCACTCACGTTATTAACAAATGTGAAAACATCAACATCTTTTTTTTATTTTTTCTTGTGAAGTTCAAGTAATAAATCAATTTGGAGTAATTGCTTCTAGTCCTTTTTTTCTGTAAATGTAATTATTAATAAGTACAAAAATATGATAAATGAGAAAAATCCATTAAAATTTATTTAAATTCACTTATAATTACTTGTTTAAGATGTGTATAACTTTAAATGCCTTTATAATGAGGCATCTTCTGATGAGACTTGCTTTCTTAGCTTACTCATTCTTTGCCTATTATAAAATTATATGTATTAGCAAACATGTTTAAGCATTTTTCTAAATGAACATTATTTACAATTGATAATGCAAAACTATTCACTAGCAAATAATGAGAAATTGTTGACAAGCATAAAGCATTACAATTATATTGTCATTTACATTGTGTATGCCATCTTTCATGAAAAAAAGTTTAGTTATTATATCAAAAGGCATAAAAATTTCTGTCAAAACCAAGATCCATATAGAATTATGTGTATTATGCAAATTCACTAATCACATTAAATAGAGGAACTAGCAAGAGCACTACATGAGAAACCTTTAAATCTTAATAGTATGTTGAATAGGAAAAGCATTCAATTTAAAACTGGTAAAAAAAATTAGTTATGGTGTCATCCATTTTATTTGTACCTTTATAAACATGTAAGAAATAAGAAAAATTAACAAAAAAAGTAAGCTATAAGACAATTAAGCACATTAAATTTTAGGCTTATTAATATATTTTGCTTGAACTTTTTACTCATTCTAATGGTCAACTACATTTTTCCAATTTACCTTACATATAGTTAGAGGTTTATAATTTAAACGTGCCTCTTTTGTTTTCAATTTATGATCACATATGTAGTTTTTTCTTTATCTTATGTCTACTATCCTTAAATAAAGCTTTTGCATGTTTAAGGATAGTTTCTTTCCTTAAATTTGGGTTATTAAATGAAAATTTTCAAAAACAAAATAATGACGTGAAATCTTTAGCTTATTGAAAGAAGGGAGAAAAATGTAAATCATATAAAATAACAAAAAGGAAGTTTCCTTACCAGGACATAACTCTATAAATATTCTAGTGCTTTAGGCTTGATGTCTTCCTAACCTTTAACTTTTATTGTTAAGACTGCATGATTTCTAACATGTTACCCTAAGAAAAAGGAAAACATTGAGGTATTATCACTAATGGGATTACTATCAACATCATACCTTACTTCTATCTTTTACCTAACAGGCAATATAACTAGCTTTCTATAATACACATGGCTTCTTGTTTTCTTTATGATACCTAGAGGACATTTGATCATAAGTTTTGCTAGTTGAAATAAAATCTAGAGTTATACACATAATAATTTTCATTATAAATGTTTGAAAGTGAACCTAGTTATTGCTAGCGAAAATCCAATCTATCTTTGTTTCTAATATTTAAGGAAAATAAAAAAAGAGGTTATACTAGGAATATTGGGTTGTTCTTTGATGTGAGTAAGCATTCTATATCTAGATAATTCATCATCATCTTCGTTAAAAGGTATGTCTTCTAATATAACTTTCTTTCCAACTTAACTATTTTCCTTATAATAGGTCTCCAAATTATCCCTAATTTTATTTACTATTTCATGATATTAAGCAGATAAGAAAAAAAAGGAAATGAGATAAAATAAATAATAATAGATTTAATGAAAAATTCAACTATAGTTTTATCAAAAAGGGAAAATTAATACGATTGGTACTTGGATTTACTTCACCATTTTCTCTATTATCACTTCCTAATTTTAAAATGTCAACATTATCTAAGAAAGTAAATAGTCATATTTTAGTTAATAAAAAAATATAAAATACAAATTTTATTTACCTTGATGAAGCCTAACATGTTCATCCTCATTGAATTACTCTTGGTCACTCTATAACCCTAGAATGTCTATATCATATATAATGAAAAACTTTATCAAACCTTAATTTCACAATAGAAAAAGGAAACAAACCAAATTATAGATGATTTCTACCTTCATTAAGTTCATTATATCCATAATTTTCATTAATTTAGGGTTGATTGCTCATAACTACAAAATGCAATAAGAGGTCAACTTTTAATATGTAAATTTTTAGGTGCAAGATAAATGTTAGAAAGATAAACAAATATACCTTGTTCTATAGTTTTTGAAGGTCATTGAGAGTTTTTCTAATACTTCTTTTCCTACGAGTGATTGTTATTTCTTATTTATGGTAAAAAATTTAGCAATCAATATTAGCAGACTAAGTAGGCTTTGTTGTCTCCTATCTTTTTTGGCAATGTGGTTAAGTTAAGCACATATCATTTGGAATAAGAAATTTTATTTTACATTGGTGAAATAGCACATTTAATGTCAAAGCTAATATATAGGGTGCTAATTTAATCATAATTCAGAAACATAAAAAACTAGAAACTAGAAGAGAAAATATATATAAAAAAAAAACTCATAGGAGGGAGCCAATATGGAGTGCTGGTTTTGATCAAAATCCAATACACATAAATAAAGGCAATAAAAAATCTAGTTCTATCTAACTGTGTATGGCCATTTGCATGTACACTTTGGAACAAATTTATTAGTATTTCTTAATTACATTTTTGGAACATGGAAAATTATCTTGTTTTTCATTTACACCACCTAAAGAACTTTCATGAACCTTTTTCATTCTATGCTTTAGAGCCATGATAATTCATAGCCCTTTGAATTAGTCAAGATAAAACTTGGAAAGGCTTTTATACTTTAGTCAACTCAAATAATAATTGCTATATAGTCACATTGTAATATCCCTAATTTAGATATAAAGTAAATTTCAAAATTTATGGATAAATGATTTATTTAGTTGATATTTAGATGTTAAATTTATTTATTTATTTTAGGGTGTGGAAAGTTTAAACCAAATATATATATATGATATTTATAAGAATTAATTATTTTTTTAGTTGAGGTTAATTTTCATATTTGGATATGAAAAATGGGGAAATAAATTATTTGTACAAAAAAAATTAAAAATCATTATTTTTAAATGAAGAGATTTGGAATGGATTTATTTTAAGTGACTATTATTAATTTGAGGAGGATTTAAACATTTTTAGAAGGATTCTCTCATTACTTTGAAAATAATTTTAATAATTTTGAGTAAAAAAATTTTTATTTAGAGATGAGATTATGATGGGATAAGTAACATGAGATTTATCCCATGATTAAATTTTAGTATCTTTTCTTTTATATTATTATTAATAATTCATGGTACACTTTTCTTTCATAATGTCGGCTGGCTCTGTTTTTCTTTTGGATTTTCCGTTGCTTTTCTAGTTAATTTTCCAACAGCTTCTACACTTTCTCACCCCCTTCAGCTGCTGTCCTCCTCCTTTTATTTTATTTTATTTTATTTCTCCAGCTTTTCTTTTGCTCTAAACACATGGATCTTCTCTCCTTTTCAGCTACTGTCTTCAGCGGGTACAGCTCAGCATTTTCAATTTTTTGGTTTTCTTCTCATCGGTACACGTACAGCAGCAGCACACCATCAACTTTGCTCTTCTCCCACCGCCTTTCTTTATTTAACATATTTTTGTGTTTTTCTGGTAGTTACGGATAGCAGTTTTCTTCTCTTCCTTCCTCTCCCTCCCTGCTGCTACTGCTCTCATTTCTTCCCCCTCTCTCTCCAGAACTTCCCTTTTTCGTCCATTGCTATTGTTGCTTGCTCCCGTATGACCACAGCTGCTGTTTCGAGGTGTCTCCATCGCGACCAACAGCATGAACGACTGTTGTCCAGTGGAAAGAAAAAAAAAAGAAGCCGGGGTTAGCCGGGGTGGCAAATTGAAGCTACTGTTTGTTTTGGGAGTACCGAAACTGAGCTGCACCACTGCCATACTCAGGAGCTGCTATTTTTCCGGCCTGACCCCGTTTGCTTTCAGTTTTGTGGCACCAGTATAGCAACTAGTTTCTACCGTCGTGTGGTAGCTCCTTTGTGCATAAGGTTAGCCTACCAGGCAGAAAGACGCTGGTGAAATGCCACTGCACTTGAGCTCATTTTCCTTCCATCCAATAATGGTAGTGAACGTGAGAAGAGGAGCTACGAATTTGGGCAGTTTCTAGCCATAGAAGTTGTTACTTCTCCTTCAAATCTCAGTTGATTTCAAGCATCGCTCTATCGGTAAAGCTCAGAGGAGCTTCCTTGGATGAAGAATATAGATTAATACTATAAGGAAATTTTTAAGGAATATATTGAGTTGAAGAGCATCATGAAAATAAGAAGGTCAGCAGTTGTGGTTAAGGGAAGAAACCATGCCAGCTTGTGCCTGCCTTTCCAACTCTATCAACATCTTCTGCGGTTTTCTTCTTCTCAGGCGAGTCACACTACTACAGCTTTTCCTCACCCGCACCTTCATCACGTCTCTCTCTCTTTTGAGTTCTACTCTCTTCTATTGTGTGTCATTGGAGGTTGTTGAAGCTCTGGCCAAGTCGCGTTGCTGCTCCTTCTTGCTCTCCAGCTACAATCATGAGTGGCAAGCATAGAAACTGGCCGAGCTTGTTGCTATCTAATGGTTGTAAGGCACGCCAATAGGAGAGAAACTACGGTGTTGCTATTTTAAGGAAGAGAACCGAAACAGAAAATGAGGGGAGAAAGGAGAGTGCGAGCAGTGAGTAGAAATAAGGAGAAATGTACTAACGATTCAGAGCTTTTGGCCCCCTGTTTTACTGGACTTCCATAACTTCTGTCACCTTGTGAGGAGGAGAAGACAAAAGCAAGTAGATAAAGTTGAGTTTGAAAATCTGTGGACGATTCCAGGTGAGTATATATCTCACCACTAGCTTTATTTTAACATAAGGTGATTTATTGGTATTATTGTTATTGGTAATGTCGATTTTATTCTTATTATTTGAAATTAATTTTGTGATATAAAGATAATTAGTTACGAATAAAAATTGATCAAGGCGTGTAGCAAAAATAGGGTTACATCCTTGTTAGCCACTAATTGATGCGTGAGCTGGATAATAAATTCCTAACGAATAGTTGAAAAGTATGGAAATGACCTTGAAATGAGGTAGAGGCTACATGTATGACTACTGTAATTATTACGTGATGTTCTATGATATTGAAATTTTTACTTGTGAGTAAATATCCTTGTTTGACAAGATTGCGATAGCTTAATGTGAATGAGATGAATTATTTGTATTTAGCCTTAATGGCTATACAGGATTGCGAGTAGCTTATAGTATCGAGTTATATGCTAAAGAACTTGCATTATGGGCATAGCCTCGTCTATTTAAGAAATCCAGAAGATGGTTCGTTATTTTTTTTATATATATCTAAGTTGATCATTTGCAAAATAGTAGTAGTTATATGCTTATTGGGTTTGTGGAACTCACTCTATTCTAATTCAATGTTTTTAGGTTAGCATCCATGGAGAATCAAAGACCGCCTTAGTAAGAGATTTGACAGTTGAGATTAGAGTTAACAGTCAAATGGAATTTTGATAAATTATATGATATGATGGATTAATTGTATGTGTGTAAGTGTGAAATTAAATTGTTCTATATGTATGTTGATCTTGTTATATATGAAAATTCTCATTAGATAGAAAGAGTAATAATAAATAAGGCTTGTGGAAACCAGTAATGGGATCCACGCCAATCACGATCAAAAGTGGGTCATGACACACATCAAGGTATATCATTTTTTTAGTTTTTTATTGGTCTATAAAGTTCCTTTATCCTTTTTAGCCATTATGCTTTACCTTACTAGTTTTTAGTATCATTTCATTACCCTTACTAAACTTATCCCATAGGAGACTACTTTTGAATTTAAAATGGTTTGATGATTTGACTTATGGGACCATTATTGCAGAGATGGATATTGACATCTTAAAGCAAATTCTTATCGATCTTACGAGAAATAGAAAATGACTTCTTTAATTATCATGTTTTATTTAGAAAAATGCTTATCCTTTTAAGCATTTTTTTAATGACACAAGTCCTTTTCCCATGACAGATGTAGAAGAAGCAACATTTATTCTATTACTTATATGCCACATGAGAGATGCTCCTTTATGAGAGAAGTAAGAAATCCCTTTAAACTTCCTTGAAGAGAGTTAAGGACCTATGATACCTTTCTTAAACATGTTTCTAGATAGCAACGTTAGATTTTCTTCTCATCTAAATATGTTGTAGTATAGTGGTAAGTTTTCCTGCCTATTATATAGAAGCCTCAAGTTCAATCTTCAATAAAGGTGCTAAAATTTTGATGCATGTTGCACACACCAAAATGAATTATTAAACCTATTCAATCTAGTGGTAAGGGTAAGTTCGAGTTAAACCTAAAGGAGTACATAGCAATTAATGAAAATAGGATAAAATGGCAAGGTTTTATAAAAGGAGCTAAATAGAAATAGAATGCAATGATTAATAATAAAATTAAAGGAGAAGAAATCACATTAAAGAGAAATACCAACTTAAGAGACATTTCAAACCTTAACTAGTTGATTTATCCAAGGCAACAAATATAAAATTTCTCTTATTTAATCAATTTGCCAAGGAATACCATAGTAGTGATCTTTATGTTTCTTAATTAATTAACCAAGATCTAACCCCTAGAATAATTCCTTATTACAAAAGTCTAGCATCTAAATAATAGCATTAAGATTTAGAGAATGATTAAAATAAAATTAATAATCCAACTTATCATTTAATCATTAATTTAAATCCTGATTTTCCTAAGGAAGTAATGATTCACCTAAATGTCAAATTGTTAAAGCCTAATTGCTACTCATTCATTAATTAATTACCACCTAACATTCTAATTAATTACATAGCAGTAAATCATAATTGATAATTAACTAATAGGCAAAAAAATAAACGATAATCAAATTAGATACAAAATTAAAAGAACAAAGTCTCAAAATCAAACCAAGTTCTTGCATGATTTGGAAAGCCAAAACCTATTTTACAAACCAAAATACTAAAAAAAATTAATGTAGTAGATTCTTGTAGTTTAGTACTTTTAGTTATTATAAGACCCCTAAAACCACATAGTTAAAATAAGTCCTAAAATATGTTAAGCTAGATCTTACCTTTAGGCCTTGGTTTGACACCATTTGTACCCTTGATGCTCCATTTATTCTTGAATTAATGAGGTTGGATCATACTAGATAACAATATTATATCTTTTTCTTGACCAAATATGAACCTTTAAATGTCTAAATTAGGTTCTATCTAAAACATGAAAGTTATAAAGATTGCTTTTAGCTTTCCAAAGACATAAAAATCACTTAATTGAACCTTTAAAACTTATGTTATAGATAAAAACTTAAAATAGTGTCAAAATCTAATATTAACCAAATAATTCAATAATATTGGAAAATTATAGCCTAGTTAAAAAATAAGTCTAAATTCACTGAATTAATCACAATTACACCCTAAAGAGATAGAATATAATAGATAATAATAAAGAAAATATTGTGAGTATCAATACTTTTGATAATTTAGAACATATTTTTATATGAGAATCTTGGTGGTCTTCCATGCAACTCTGGAATGGTTTTTAGAATCAACGTTGTTAACCTTTGGATGTAGAAAAAGAGTTCCAATCCTTTATTATTTAGAGCTACAAAATCTTTTATCAAACTTGAATCTTCAAGTTCATTATTGTGAGGCAATAGAGGGTTTGATAATGAAAGAAATCATTTTCACACGAACATCCTGTTAGGCTTTAAATCAAAAAGCATAATGGAAAAATTAGAAATTTTCTTTGAAACCCACTAAGGATCCAAGCAAAAGAAGCATAAATCAATGTTAGTGTTTTATACCTTTATTAAGTAAAATGCACTTTTACTTCGTAATGAACAATCTAATTGCTAATGTTTGAATGGTCCAATCACAATTAAATCCTATAACAAATGCATAAATAAGATTGTCACAAATCATAAGATCATTTAAAAAGGCAATGTCTCTATGGTATCCATATAAATAGTTAAATACTACAATCTAATTAGATAAAATAGCTCTCTCATCATAATGCTAGCTAAACGATTTTTCTAGTTATGGATCAATCTCTAAAAAAACTTATAGTACTCTTTCTATCTCATAGATAATGACTATTAGGGTCTTCTAATCTTAACTAAATATTTATCAAATCATGTGATCCATATCTTAATCAAATATTTTCCTTTTAAAAGATTAATATTCCATTAAGATATTCCTTTTAAAAGGATTTAACTAATATTAGTCAAATATTATCATCTGATTAATTTATTTTATCTTACAAATAAAAATCCTTTTTTATTCTCTAACCAAAACTGCCTTAAGAAAGGAGATAACTACGGTTTAATTATTAACTAGACCTAAATATAACTCTATTTAATAACTAGTCTATATCTAGTGTCCATTTAGCATAGTCTAATTTTACTTCATGAAGTTCAATCGTACTAGGCCTATCCCAATTAAAAGCCTTAGTCTGACTAAAAGTTCCTAATTATATTATAACCTTAATATTTGACCTACTCTTTATGTATGACCATATAGGTTTTGATCCTAAAATCTTATTTTAGTATCACAAATAGTGAGTGTTATCTAGCAATACATCATTGCCATTTAAGTAGTGAGAATTTTCGACATTCAATATAACTTTTGCTTGACTAATGTTCCATGTAGTTTAATCCATTTTATCTTGGATATTTAGATTGAACTCGAAGCATGGATTGTGTTACACTTTTCATAATTCAATTTATGGGTTTCTTGATTGCTGAGTAAACTGAATAAAATAAATGATTCAATATCATATATTAATTTATTTGAGGATAGCCATACATTTCATAGTCTCACTCAATCAAAGGGCCTACAAATATTACTTTTCCTACATAAGAAGAACAAAATCCTATTTACATCACTCATAGACTTCCACATAATTCATGGTATACCCAATCACCACTTTTTAGGTTGACCTTATTATAAATGACATTAGATGGCATTAAAATACATGACTTTTCATGTAATGAGCCATGATAAATTCAAGTCAAAGGACCACATACATCATTATTACAATAAGAACTGCTTATGACATTCATATAGTGATATATGTAGCATTCTTATGGCAGGTCAGACCAGTACATTTGTTTTTTAAAATATACTTATGAGTTAACTTGATATCTCATGTCTATAACTGTGGTCATCAATTGGCATACATATTAGTCTCGATGCATTATTGTTATCTTAATTTAAAATAATACTTGATAAAGGATATTTTATGAATAATATAAATTATTTTAGGGATAATTATTATATTTACTTATATTACGTAAATATAATATTAAACATAATAATTGGAATCCATTTATAAGAAAATGTAATATAATGTATGCAAATACAATTATCTTATGATTTACTATTAAAGCATACACTAATAATCTCCCACTTGTACTGGAGTCAATCACTCAAGTATCTAATACTAAGTGACCTAGTATGACTATCATGCTTCTGCTATGTTAAAGGTTTTGTTAGTAGGTTGATGATATTATTATTTGTTAGTATTCTGCACATATTCATATCTTATCCATCAATTATTTCATAAGTCAAATGGAAATGCCAAAGTATATGCTTTAAATCACTAGTGTGATTTACATTTCTTAGCTGGTGTGATGGCCTTATTGCTATCCTAATATAGGTCTATTAAGCTTAAGACACTAGGAACTATGCCATGTTCAACAATGAACTTTTGATCCAAATAGCCACTTCTAATACATTAAAGGCAACAATATACTAAACTTCTATGGTAAAATTAAGTTATTTCAAGTTTTAAACTATTTTAGCCTGTAGCATTGCCATTCAAGCAAAATACATAACCTAATTATGATATGAAGTTATCCTTATTAGACAAGAAACTAGCATTACTATAACCTTTTGCAACCAGATTCACTTTATCTCCATGTATCAAGAATGAATCTTTAACCCTTATTAAATACTTAAGGATATCTTCATAGTAATCTAGTGACACTCATAATAATTGAAACTTGCTCATCATGCTTAAGGAATATAAGACATTAAGATAAGTATATAACATGGTATACATGATAAATCTAAATCTTGATACATATGAAATCTTATTCATGTGATCTTTCTCATCTTATGTCATAAGACACTAAATTTTAGACAAATTTATACCAAGTGACATGGGTGAGAACCTTTTTTTCGATTCTTGCATCAGCACGTTATCAATGTATGTACTCTAACTTAGGCTAAGTAATTTTATTGATTTATCTCTATAAATCTAATACTTGACACTTTAGTAGCTTTACTAATATCTTTTGTCAAAAAATAATTCCCTAATTAAGTCTCTATAGCTTGTGAAGTTAGGATATCACTTTTGATGAGTAATATGTCATCCATATATCAAGCGAAATAATTGTGCTCCTACTAACCATTTTGTATACATAAGATTCATCTTCATTTTTTATGAAATCAAATTCTTTAATCACATCATCAAAATAAAGATTCCTATTTCAAGAAGATTACTTCAATCTATAATTGGATGTTTGCAACTTACATAGCTTTCCAACATTTTAAGGAGTGATAAAACCCTTAGGTTATTTTATGTACATATCTTTAAGAAGTTTTGTATTAAGGAAAGTAGTTTTGACATCCATCTACTAAATTTTTAATCATAAAAAGTTACATTAGCAAGCAAGATCTGGATGGATTTAAGTATAACAACTACGAAATAAGTCTCATCGTAGTTTAAACCATAGATTTGCTTAAAACCTTTTGTAACTAATCACTTTTCAAAGGTTTGTATGTTACCACCTATGTCAGTTTTCTTCTTAAAAATCCACTCATACCCTATAAGTTTTACCTCTTTAGGTAGGTCAACTAAAATCTATACTTAATTGGCACAGTCTGACCCTTCAATAGCTTTTTGATAAGTTGTAGGCTAATCTTGGTCTATGAGTAATCAACTCATAAGAAATTCATATCTTTTGAGCTCATAGTATGCCCTACCAAACCCATGATGGCCTTGTGTCACCAAAAAAGTTTCTTATTCTATAATAACTTGTGGCCTTAGTTCAAGTTCATTTACAAGTTCAATATTATTTTCTAATTTTTGAGTTTCTTTGAGTTTTATTTTTCTCCTACTAATTTTCTTAAAAATAAATTCTTTTTCTAAGAAAATACCTATTCGTGTAATAAACACTTTGCCTTCAATAAGATTATAGAAATAGTACCTTTTTGGTTTCCTCAAGATGCCTTACAAAGTAACATTATCCAATTTAGGTCTAAGCTTGTCTAAGGCTTAACATTTTATACAGGCCTCACAATACTAAATTATTATAAAAGATATACTTAGACATTTCCTAGTATATATCTTATATAGAGTCTTTTAAACTATTTTAAAGGAAACATGATTTAGTGGAAAAGTAGCTATCTCTAGAGAGTATCCCCAAAAAGAAATTAAAAGATCTACATGACTCATCATAGATTGCACTTTGTCTAACAAGGTGCGAGTTTGCCTTTTTGAAACACCATTCCATTATGGCACTTTAGGTGGAGTGAGTTATAATACTATACCACACTTTTTCAGATACTCATCAAACTCTTATTTTATGTATTCTCCACCCCAGTCTTATTGAAGTGTTTTGATATTATTACTAAATTAGTTTTGTACTTTATTCTTAAACTTTTCAAAGGATTCTAATTTATGTTTTATAAGATACATATATCCAAATCTATTAAAATTATTAATAAATATGATAAAGTACTAAAAACTATCTCTTAATAGGTGAACTAATAGGTCTACACATGTTACTATATACAAGGCCTAATAGATCATTAGCCCTTCACTATATCTAATGAATAGGACTTTAGTCATCTTATCTAACAAACAAGATTCACTCATATGATTCAAAATCAAATGAATTCAAGAGTCCATTTTTATAGAGATTAGATATGCGTCTTTAGTTTATATGGCCCAAGCAATAGTGCTAGAGATCAGTCAGGTTTAGATTGTTGGACTTAAATCATTAGTATTTATGTTATAGATTAGCATTCATTAACTTCTATAGCAAAAATACCTAAAGCATAAGTCTTGCTTCTTTTCTTCTTTTTCAAATCCCATGGTTCCTCTTCTATTGTCTAGTCTCACCATAATGGAAGCATTTTCTTTCCTTAGCCACACCACCCCTAGGTTTTAATATAAAGGAATTAAGCTTAGACTTAGGCTTACCCATGGATTTAAAATCCTTCTTATTCTTGCCAATTGCCTTTGCTTTTACTTTCTTGTACCATTATTATGGTACTCGGCTTTGCATTTTGTAAATTTTTTATAGTAATTGTCAACATGCTTAACAATTCTAACAATGATTTGTCCATTTTGTTCATTTTGTAATTCATGACAAATTAAGTAGAGTTCTTTAGCAATGATTACAAAATTACATTAGTAACTAACTTTTGGCTCAAAAGCGAAATCTAATCACTTAAAGTTCTCAATATATCCAATTATTTTAAGTACATGAGGCCTAATATAATTTCTTTCTCCTAGTTTGCACTACTCTAAGGATATCATACCTCTCATATCAACCTTACTCTTGATAAAGTTTCTTTGGGTGCTCAATTGTGTAATTAGTTTCCATGCTCTTATACTACTTTTGAAGCTCAAAGCCCATGGTAGCCAACATGAGATGATCAATATCTAACACATCATCATGATGCTTCTTATAAGCATCTCTCTTAGCATAAGGTGCACTAACTTTAGATGGTTAAGGAATAGGTCCCTTTAGGGCATATAGCTTTTGCTTATCTTTAAAGACTATCCCTAAATTCCTGTACTAATCCAAGAAGTTTATCCTAATCAATTTATCCTTGTCAAAGACCAATTGTAGTGATAACTTATTTAGAGTGTTTCCTATTTATGTCTATAATAGAAATATGCAAAATATGTTAATCATTTAATAAGGTCTTTTATTAAATGTTTCTCTTACTATTTTATTCAAATTAATAGCCCTTATTATTAACTTGGAAAATCATGTCATTAAAACTTTCAAGTAGTCCAAGATCCATATTTCACCTAGTCTAGATCAGCTTTGGCTGATCACCTAAGATTTGGCTCTTTAGGTAGGCAACACTTGCTAATTGTATCTATGCAACTTTTGGATAGGTAAATGAACAATATTTGTTCTAGTCTATCTTATGAGCTAAAGCCCACTAGACCTTTAATCCAATTGAGATAACCTAGTTATGTTACATTCTACAATTAGTAAGCAAATATGACTATTATCTTGTCACATCTTACTAAGATAGACAAGGTATTTTACTCTGGCAAACTTACTCTATGTAAATTGAGGTCTTGACAAGTACCAAGCATTAAAAGGCATTATAATTTATTACTAATTTAATATTTGCATTGAAAATTTTAATTAATTTAATTATTTTAGATCTCACAATTATTAACCTTTTTATTTATGCATACTATCTAACATATCCCACAGATTAAATAAAGTATAAAATAAAATTGTGACATAGTATGGCCTCTTAACTACCTAAATCCTTTCAAGGTAATGAAAGGATCAACTAATCAACCTAAGGTGCAACAACTTCTCTATGCGCCTTCCTTGGTGATCCTTATATGACTTCCTCATGGTTTTATCTGCTCCAAGGATACTGTGTATGATTAACATTACATTTAATTGAAGAAACCTCCAATTACGTTTAAAGGGAGTTAGGTGAGAAAAGAATGTATAGATCGGAAAACATAGAAAGAAGCAAGACATATAAGTTGTATTTTGAAATTATGACCAATAACAAAAATTTCAATCACATTAGTTTAGTAGGGTCATGTTGTACACCATAAATCATGCATCACATGAAAGCATGCAAATATCATAAGAAATAATATAGATTATTTTAAATTTTAAATTTTTATTAATTTCTTTGATATTAAAAATAAGTTTAGATTCTGATTTCAAATTAAGGTTTTTTAGGAATTGTTAAAAAAAACATATATTTTAAAACCATTCCAACTTTTAATGTCCCATTACTAATCCTAATTTTAGAATTAAAATCTTATGAGTTAAAACAAATGCATAAATCCTATATACATGTTTCAGTTTTAAATCAATAGCTTATAATAAAATGAAATAGTGATTCATTTTTAAAACAAACCTTATAGAGTGATTCAAATTTCTTTTATTTGTTTATAATAAAATGAAATCTCATTTGTTTTAAAATCAAATCTTAATTTTTGTGATTTCAAATCACACATGAAAGCAATTCACGTTTGAAATCTTTTACTTTATAACTAATTTCATGTAAAAGAACGTTCATTTAACATGATTTCTAGAATTTCATTTTTCACATTACAACATAAATTACTTTCCATATAGCAGAGGCATTAAATTAATCAAATAGGAAATTTGTCAACCATATATCATCCATATGTAATACTATGAAAAATGTTTTCTTTAAATTCAATAATCACTAAAAAATGCTCAATTCCTTGGATTAATTGGGTTTCTGTGTTAATTTTCTATGTTACTTTTGCATTCAATTTGTAATAGTACATTCTATTTAATTTTGACTCAAAACCCCTTAATTTAGTTCTATTTGCATTCCTATATCCTATTTGCATCTTGTTTGCATATTAGTTTGTTAATTGTTTAATTTTATTTCAATCTACTTGTATTTTCTTTATTTAATTTTATACCTCAAAATTTTCATCAAATCAATAATTTTTAATTTTGATTAGATTTGATAGCTATTACTAAGTAGGGGTACTTAATGGGCTTGATGAAACCTAGTTTCAAAAGTTTTTCAACTTTTGCCTTATTTTTTTTATTTCATTATCAAGGTGAAATTATTGTAGAGGCTGCTTCGTAGGTCTTTTAGTGGGTTTGACATCTAAATGATGAGAAACCAAATTAGGAATAAGGCCTAACATCTTATGATATTCCAATGCAAAGATATCTTTAAACTCTATGAGTAGCATGATTAACTATTCCTATTCTTCCACCATGAAGATTGCATTAACGAAGGCCAGTCTATCTTTTCCCTCATCTTCTAAGTTAATTGTCTCATATACATTATTGAGATGTTTTAGGCAATTTTATAGAGTTAGGGGTGCCTTTTCTAATTTTTCTTCTCACAATGTGGTTTCTTCTTTTGTTGATAAGTTTTGAGAGGAATGAATGATGAAAGCAATCTCATTCTTTTGTTAGCCACTTGTTAACACCTATTATAATTTAAATTATTTTATGTAAAAATAGTTAATTATATTAGGTTTATGAAAAAACTTTCTTTTATGAATTAACTTATGAATGAATAAATAAGGATTATTTAAAGAAAAAGTATAGTTAAAGAAGAATGTGCAAATGTGAAGGAGACCAATGAAGTTTTTCCCATTTTGCCACTAGGCATATATCCCTCATATTTTCCTTAAAACTTAGCCTAACCTTTCATCTTCCCTTAACACCAACAAAGCCTTTTATCCTCTTCTCAATCTCAAGTACAATCTCCAATCCTCCTCTTCACTTTCGTTTCTGCTCAAGTTAAGTAAGTTAAAAATTCCCACACTTTACTCTTTATAACATTTGTTTTTTATTTCTAATTTTGATTTTGGATGAAGGAAGATTTAGATTAAATGAAATTTTAGCACCTTAATCCTAAAACTTTGATTTTTTGATGATTAAGAGCAACCTAACCTCCATTCTTACCACCTATTGTCTCTTTTATAATTAATGGGTAAACAATCTAACTAATGTTGTGTGATTTGGATGATTAAGTTAGGTATTTATTTGATATTTAATAATTTGCTAATTTATGCTATAAAATGATATGGGACATGAAATCTTTGAGGAAATTGATGCATATATGATTGTTTTCATGTTTAATAGTGGTTGGATTGCATGATTTGGTATAACATATAAGATTTAGATAAGCTTTTTTTACACATGAATAGTGAATTTTTGAAAAAAAATGCAAAAATGCATGCATGAATCAATTTATTAGGTCCAAAATATAGAAATTCTTGAATTAGTTGACAAATCAAGTCACCCTTTATAAAACCAAACTTTAGGGAATTGAATCAATAGGTGAATTGATTTAATAAGTTCCAAGGCTGACTTTCCTACATTAAATTAATTCTTGCCTTCTAGAATTGCATTAAATAACCTAAATTGATTCTTTAATCAATTGAAGACTTCTAGAATTGCATGATAAGTGATTGAATCAATTTACAAATGATTCATGCTTTATGGAAATTTAATGGAAGTTCTGAATTAATTTACTAATCGATTTATAAGATACAAAATTTTGATTTTATAGGATAATCATTTTAATTGAGTTACCTATGGTTTAGTTATACAAAGTATAAGTTAGAAATGATAAGGTAAGGTTGTAAACTTATTCCAAATGTGTTGAGGGAGAATTATTGATACTTATAAATGTATATTGGATCTAATAATTGCTTGCAAAGGATAACAATGACTTAGAGGGACAACGATAAGCTTATGAGGGATAATAATGGATGAGAGTTACAAAGAAATTTATATTTCATTATAAATAATATTTAAATATTGTCATTAAATTGTGAGAATTATAAAAATGGAATTGTTATGCTTATTTGGATGTTGTAGTTTTTCCTAGTGATCTAATTTGTTAGATTGTGAATTGAATTATGGTTAAAAGAAGGTAATTTGATCAATAAAGCTCAACTTGTTATAAATGCTAATCCTTTTCCAAAATATTTGCTCATGAAAGCCTAGACTTATTCTTCTCTATTTACTTTTTAGATCCATAAGTTAATGCTTTATTGCCACTATAGTGAAGATGGAACCTTTAAAGCTTTCACTAGCTTTGGCAAAGGATGCACATGGATTTTTTTGTTTGTAAATGGATATATCTTCCTTTAATCTTTCCTTAGCAGGCCTTAACCTATAGTAAATAGTAATTAGATAGATATTGTAAATAATAGTGATTT
This sequence comes from Sindora glabra, assembly GCA_020226215.1. Classification (NCBI taxonomy): domain Eukaryota; kingdom Viridiplantae; phylum Streptophyta; class Magnoliopsida; order Fabales; family Fabaceae; genus Sindora; species Sindora glabra. The sequence continues at coordinate 81,472,632 of CM035232.1, read as the reverse complement.
CGCTTTAAGGATGTTAGTTAAATCAGCTTATTTTGGATAGTACTAGATATTATAAGCCAAATTAGCTCCTTTTTGACACGAAACAAACATTGAAATTTGAAAACATAATTATTAGTATTAATCATTATTACTAATCATTGTTGGGAATGTTAAGTATTGTCTAAAATTAAATAGGCTGGTGAAAGCTAGCAAATTAGGTTCCATGTTGTCATAGCCAAGGGAAGGTCATGACACCCCCTAAAACACTCACTTATTAAAAATGATAGACAAATTTTCCATTTTAGTATAAAGGACTTCTAGTGACCTCGATTTTTGGTTTTTGAGTAGATTGTTTTATTTCTTCTACCACTGTAAAGGTTAAAGTTCCAAGCCCTTTAAATAGGATGGCTTTGGACCTATTTAGTAAAGAGGCTTTCTTATCTTGTGATGGAGTTTCTTTTGACCTGACAACCTTTTTGCTCTTCATATTAATAGGAATACCCTAAAACTTAGCTATTGTATATGTTCCTAGCTTAGATAATTTATCAAAAAGAAGTGGGCTTTATCTTCATTTAATGATGCCATGGAGGCATAAAGCTCAATATCCTTTCACATGAAGTTAACTTTGCACATGGGTGCAAGTGGATAGGATATAACTATATACATGTAACCAAGGTCATTTTAATAGGATTTGGTAACTCAGAATTCCTACAATGATGCAAAATTTGTTAAACTAACTCCTAAGTTAAGGTGCATATAACTAATGGTATTTATCAAGGTTCCTTTAAAGTGTTCAGGATGGAAAGCACATGCTTTATATGATTGTTAGCAAAGTCAATTACTTATATAAGAGATATAAGGATGATATTGATGGCAAAACCATTATTAACTAAAGCCTTTATAATTCTTCTTCCTTTCATTATAGACTTTAGGTTTAAAGACCAATTCTAACTTGTAAATGCAATTATCTTATTTATCTTGTAAAATGCAATGTCATTATTATAGGCCAAGTCCATCTTTTTAAAATTATTATTAGTTGCATAGTAATTTCCCTTTCCACTTTGAGAGATTTTCATTGTCATAAAAAGGGTTAATGCTTACCTTCTTCATCAAAATTGATCAAAGCAAAGAATTGATAAAAGTTAAGACTTGAACAAAGCTCTAGCTATAGAGACATTTAAGGCTTTAGCCAAACATTCTTCTTTTGAGAGACTTTCTTCTAGTATTTCAATGATGAAGTAAAAAGAACAAGAGACAATGTTCATTCCATGATTAGGTAAAGGTTATTTGCCAATTTCATCTTTATTAAGTTGGAGTTCCCTCATTTTAAGCCTAGTTTAGAAAATCTACCTCAATGTATAGCATTTAATAGTCGTATAGGTTAAAAATTGATGATAATGGAAAATGTGTGGTGTTTTCTTCTAATCCTTAATTAGTGGCCATTTAACTCTGAGAATTCTATCTTTCTCTCTTCAACCTATTTTACTAGGATTACATGTGCTCTTTCTATAAAAAAAAAAGGAAAGAAAAGAGGAAGGATAATTTCCCCACAAAATTAAAAGTTTTGACTCTCGACTTTTGAACTCATAATCTCTAGGTGACAGTGTTTGGTTATATCCTTTTTTTAGGATGAAATTAACACTAAAAACTAATTTCTTCTTGCTAGGCAATTCCACTATGGCTACATAGGCATTATTTTCTTCATATGGCCTTGTCCATTAAGCTTATTGATGAAGAGAGGTAGTTACTTTTCTAGTTTTAATAATAAGGCCATTGATAGTCTACATGCCTCCACGATAAAGATAAGGAGTCATAGGATTCTCCATGTTGGTATTACAACTTTTAACCAGGCTAACTCTAACACTTCCTCTTGATAATCTTATGCTTGATTGTTGTAATGCTTGATAAAAGCCACCATACCTTCCTTTTTTACTGTTTTGGCATCTTAAGATCCATTAAATGAACACATAAGGACCTAAAGAATTTCCTTACTTGTAAATCATGTTTAATGCTAAAAATGCCAATCATCTACAAATTAGTGGCCTTGCCCTTTAGCATTTCCTTCTTCATCAAATTTTTGAAAAGGAAAAGGCTAATCCTAAAAGGTTAAAGACAAATAGACAAGTTTAAAGGAATGATGGGTAGAAATTGATATTGACAACCTTCTTCTTTATTGCTTTATCAAAGAAATGTCTTAAATATTCTTTCATGAAAAAGGTGTAACATTTCAATCACTTTCAATTGGATGGCATTTTCAGTGTGGAAGGTACTCTAAACTCCAATAGCTTTTCCTTCAAAGCATAAAGGTCATGTGTGCTGAAAGAATGGTTATGTTGAAGGAATAGAAAAAGAAGGACATGCCCCATTATAATAGGCCTATAAGAAAAATGAGTTACTTTAGAGAGAATAAGGCCTATTTATTGTTAGGTTCTAAAGAGGTTATCTAGCACAAAAATAGGTATGGCCACTATAGTGGTGGATGATAAGGTGGTGTTACCATGATGTGACATAAAGATAAGAATGCTACTAAGGTGAGACATTTTAGTTTTGATAAGGTTTAGAAAAAGCACTAAAAAGGTCAGGGTTCCAAAGTTTAGTTTGAGAATACAACTTACAAAAGATTAAGGAGTAGGAGCTTTAGGATTAAAGTTGATCAGTATGCTATAAGGATATATATTAGAGTTATTACTCGGGTTACTAATTGTAGAGGTTCCTCCGAGGTTTGTAGTTTCCCCTGAGTCTTTCTCTACCACATCTTTATTAGACATCATTAATGTATACACTTCCCAAATTAAGTTGCCAAAATGTTTTAAAAGAAATAGGTTTAGGAAAGATAGGTGGTGTCAGTATAGCAATGGAATCCTAAAATATGGTTTGGTGAGAAGGAAAAAATAAGCACTCTAGACTAAAGCTATTGAACAAGGAAGGAAAAGACACTTTCTACATGTTCTTTTTTGGTTTTAAAGTCTTTTATCTTATGCATGTGTCATTCTCCCTTAGGATTTTTTATGATGAGGAATTTATAACAAAGGTATATTGACAAAATAATACAAACACAAGTAGTAATAGCTTAGTATAAAGAATTACATAGGTTGATGACATAAAGGACAAAAGGTACAGTATATGATAAGCTAGGAGAAGTTTTAAATATGATAGTGGTAAAGTCACTGCTTGAATGTTAAAGGTTTTAATAAGGTTGAGCTTTTATCTTTTTTGGTAAAGGTGGTTTGATGAGCATAAGGGTCCTTTCATTTGCCTTAGTCTAAGAAAACCTACGAAGAATGGGGTTAGGAAGGTCGAGCATGGTCTGCTTACCTTTCCTATAAACCAAGGCAATGCCTCTATTCTAATCCTACCAAAGCCACTCTTTTTTAAAAAATTCTAAGTTGTTCACTGGGAAAGAAATTTCCTTGTTCTTGCATTTAAAGTAACCTTTGCCCATAGGTTTGATAGCCATTAGCTAACTTTTCCTTTATAGTACTTTATTCATTTAGATCCTCAAGGTTGCAAGATTACCGGGGATATAATAATTAGTCCTCTATGGACCTCTTATTGATTAGAACATGGGTTGGGAAGAAGGATAGGATGTTATGGAACACTTTCAAAGTTAGATAATTTCAAGGTCAATGATCTATAGACCTCTATATAGCTATTTTCACTAACATATTCATCACACAATTTTAATGCATTTTTAAATAACTAAATAAAAATACACATATAGGCAAAATGTGATTGTGGTAAGCAAATTGAGTTATCATTACCACTCATCATAGCTTACTTTCGATCTACCAAAGATTCAAAGATCACTAAATCAGAAGTCATGGTGCATATCTATTCAAAAGCTTTAGTCTTTGTATTAATATTCAAAACATAATAAAAAAGCTCTTCAAAATGCATGTTAAGAGAAAAAAGATTGCAGTTAAAAAATCTTATAATGCACCCACCACGGATGAAGATTGTCATAACTTAAAATTAAGGGCTTGAATCGATGCATGACTTTAAGGAAGACATATATATATATATATATATATATATACACACACTAGGCTATGCTAGCCTCTTTATAACATATGCAACCTATATCTTTTATTATAGTAATAATTCATTCAACAACATATGTACAGGTGATAATTAGATTGTTCATTAGTCCTATCATGGACTTCCACATTTCTATCAACAATTTAGCACTTTGTAACATTTCACATTTGTATAAAAAATAATTCTTTACAAAATCAAAATTCGTTATGATACAATAGAAGCAAGCTCTTACCTATAGATTTTGAAACACATCTAAAAGTTCAATATATATCACTTAATACAAAAAAAAAGTTTAACTTATTAATGTATGTGGATAATATGTAAGTCTTACCACTATACAACAATATTCTATCTACAATATCAAGGATTATAGACTTGAAGCCACACCTCTATCTAAAAAGCATTGGAAAATACATAAGCAAGTTATTCATTTCGTGAACAAATAAATGCATCATAATAGAAATGAAACAAGCTAAGGCACAAGTTTTTCATAGAAAACTTTAACTTAAAATAAGGAAAGTAACTATAAGTGGCAAATATCAAGATTATCATAATCATAATAATGCAAAAATTAATAAAAATACAAATTATGAATTTCATAACAATATAAATGGACAAGAAGTTTAAACATAAATGTAAAATGAATTCATAACAAATAAAAATTATATTGGAAATAATAGTTGAATGGGAGGATCCTATTTCATTAAGCACATAGCTTATAGGGTAAGCTAACCAACCTCTCATATCTCACAATGTGATGTTATGGAGCATATAACTCACAGGTAAACTAACCACCTGCTATATCTTATAATATGATGTTCTGGAGCTCTCAAGTTAATTAAATCCATTTTCATTTCTTTATAACCCATTAGGTTACTTGATTCTAATCCACATGTGTTAGCTGAGACATAAGGTTAGCAAGTCCCCTGCTAATTAAAGTTTGAACTAAAGTACACCAAGGTTAATGTTATTAATGCCACCAATTATAGTTTTCAACTAGTTTCCTCCCAAATATAAGTTTATAAAATAATAGAAATATGAATAACACTTATTAAAAAATAGATATATTAAAGAAAATCTTTTTTTAAATAATTTCAAATGATATAGCAATGGTTAAAACATATTTCAAATCCATATAAGGTCCAATTGTTTAGAATCCCTATAGATTTTATCCATGAACCATCCAAAAGCAATTAATTAAGATTTCAAACCTTACCATCATCATATCATTTCTTGCTTCATTTTCAAACTTGTCATTTTTTTAACATTTATAAATACAAAATTATTTCATCATTGCAAAATTATGACCTTTCAATATTTTCAAACAATCATGTTCAATAAGCATTTCATGTTCAATAAAACAACTCATATATATCATTTAAAGCAATATATCATCAATTTAGAACCATTTCTCATAACTATAGCTAAAGAAAAAGTTTTCAAAGTGTTTCTCTCAATAATACCTAGTATTCTAACACATATGTAAGGAAGTAAAATATAATAAATTAATATATATATATATATATATATATATATTGTAAATAATGATTTAAAACATAGGAGTAGTTGCAAAACATAAAAACATATTGAAATGCACATTATTTACTTAGAACAATAATCGTTTCCCTCAGGTCCAATTTCATAACACTTTGTAAGCAATCGATGATTGTAGATAGAACTTTTTAACCTTTTACAAGCATCAAATAACAAACAAAACATAAATTAACTTATATAAACATTGAATTTCTAATATTTACTCTTATATTAAAAATCTTTCATTCAAACCTTAAGCCTTATTCAACAAAAATCTAATCTTTATTACCCGTTAGTTAAACTAAGCTAATCTAACTTCTTAACAAGAAAATTAATCTCGGGATTACCTTCCAAGATAAAAAAAATCAAAGATTTTAAAGTGGGTTAATTGTAGGTCTATAGCCAGGCCATCCCCAAGACTTTTAAATTAGTAATATCATGTAACTTTTGATTTTTTTTTAATGAAGAACAAAGGACAAATGAAGGAAAATATAAAAAAATATGAAGAAAACTAATGGCTTTTGAGCTTTGAAGAGTAGAAGAGGAAGAATAAGATAAGAAAGCTCATATGGAGGAAAGGTTTAGGCATTGTACTTTGTTATTGAGAAATGAAGCTTCTAGAGTATATGAATAAAAGTATGTATGTGTGTGTGTGTGTTTAGGCTAATTGGGCTCGGTCCTTCTCTATTTCTATATGAAAAAAATGCTCTTATTTATCTTTAATTTATATTTTACTCTCCATTTACTTAATACATAAATGTAAATAAGGACATAGCCCATTTGGTTTGAAATAAAATGGAAACTCCAAAGAAAAAAAATTAAATTTTGAGTTCTAGTTCAAAATGATAAAATTTAAAAATCTTGTCAATTTTTACCATATTAAAAAGTTAGTTATAGACTTCTATAATTCATTAAAAATAGGTTTAGATTAAACATTATCAAATTAACTAAGGTTCAAAATTTTCTTTTCCAAATAATATATATATATTTTATATAACTCTTGTTATTACTACCTAGACTTAGAAATTTTTTTGAAAAGTCCTAGATGACCTTACTCATTCGAATGACAAGCTAGATAAAATGAACCTTATCCAAATGCACCTAACTCATTTAATAGATGAGGTTAAGACAAATAACATTCTAAAGGTTAACAAATGCGCTTAACTTATAAAAGAAACGAGCTTGATAGAAACAATAACAACAACAAGGGTTTTCAACGAGCTCGATAAAAATATAAAGCAAAACAAAGGAAGGAGCTAAAAAGAGTTAATGGTTTAAAGTCATCTAAGATAATCTCAAGTTCATACTAATCTTCTGCACTTGTGTACAATACTATAACATGTTAAGCTACCTAACAACAACAAGGAGTCACAAAGATCTTATAAAGAAGACAACGATGTTAAGAAAAGGTGATAAAGCCATGTAACTAACATGTCTTTTGAATACTCTAGTCATGCATTTTCAAAATATCAAATATTGAAATTGTAATTTATCTTATTTATGTTTTATGATATTGCTAACTTACAAGGTATTCAAGAAACATATTTTTTTATCAACTTCTAATTAATTTTAGTGCATTCAACTAATTGATTAAGTCAACCACTTCATTTAATGTTTAGTAAATAGCTTTTTTGATTTGTTAATTGAACGTGCAAACTTTACTACACCAAAATTAGATTGTACTACTTTACTAAAAGATAATACAATATAGTGAGACAAACTAGGTCCTACCCTTAAGATCTTTTGAATTATCTTTTCTCAATTAACTTAATAACAATGTTTACACAATTGTTTATGCACTAGAAATTGGATAAACATAAGAAATAGAGACAAATAGAATAAAATAGGACATGCAAATAGGATGCAAATTAGAATGTAATTATATGCAAAAAATAAAATGCAATATTAATTTAAAATTGAAATTAGGGAGCTTGTGATTTGGAATTGAAATAAATGTATTAAACAAAACAAAACAAAACACAAAGTAAACTAGCAAAAAAGAAAACTAATGTAATAAAATAGCCAATTGAAGGATTTAATAGCTCTTTATATGGATTAATCGTATATAAATTTTTAACCTTTAGTTAACTAGATCCCCTGTAGTAATTCATAAATCCTACACTAAATTACCATCTAAATTTAACTAATTAGGATTAGCCAAATAAGGCAATCACAATATTTCCTATGCTAGATTGAAATTGATTTAATGATAGCATTCAGTTGAATTGAGAAATTAGATTAAGAACCTCTAAATTAATTTCTTAATCCTTTACCTCTATATGTAAAACAATGATTAACTAACCACAATTTAATATAAAAACAATAAAAATTAGAAATCACAAGGATAAATACTAATTATACTAAACCAACATCTAATATATGCAATTTCAAGAAATCAGCACAAAGCATTAGGGAAAGAGGAAAACTAATTAGAGAAAGTTAAAATTATGAATCATAATCTCATAGTCCAGTAGAGAAGAGCCTGAAAATCCTTGAATCAGCCCTAATTTATCTTTCCATGACTAGAGAACATAAAAGCTAAAAAAAAAAGAAAAATGGGTTGTTAAATTCTATCTAGAGTATTGTGTTTAATAAGTTCTCTACCATTTATTAGACTTAATTAACCTAAAATCCTATTGGACCTAAATTCCATGATTCTTAGAATTACAAAGATAGAGTATTCCTAATTTTTAAAAGCCCAAAATCTATTTTTATAAAGTAATTAACTCTAAAAGTTACAATAGTGAAAATCTCATAAGTTTGACTTCTAACCAATATTATTCCACTAAAACAATGTAATTTAGGGAAATCATAATCATAAAATTGTAGAACTAGGTCTTATGAAGATTTGGACATTATTTCACATTAATTGGACATTTACAGCTCCGAATATAACCCAAATATCAAAACTGCTCAATTGAGGTAGAAACAAGATTTCAACTTCTTGGCAAAATAAAGGCTTCAAGGAGTCCACACTGGGTTCGTAGATCTTTTTTTAAGTTTTTCAATAGTATAAAGATCACCCTAATTCGACATTCAGAACTTAAGATATAGTAAAAAATTTGAAATAGTATAAAAATTTAGTATTAACTAAATAAATTCATAACATTGTAAAACCATCCCAAAATTACAAAACAAGGCCAATTATTTAAAATTAAGCATATGTAACTCACTAAGAAGTATAAAATCAGAATAAATAATATAGATAAAATCTTGTATATCGTTAATTGGTCTCTAATTAACTAATTTGAAAAGGTTAAGGAATCCATTTCAAACTATTGATATGTATTCATTATAAAAGAAAAAGACATCTTTACCTATAATTTATACAATCTTCAAAACCATTACCCTTATAAATAATAAAATCTTAAATTAAAATTATTTATTTCACCAAGAAGAATTAATAACTATAGCAAATAATAATTATTAATACATATAACAAGTTATAAATAGTTATTTTTTAAAGGAAAATTAAATAACCATAATAAATTATGTTAAATTATGTACATAATAATAAAAAATGCATGAACATTTTCACATCTTTTTATCAAATATTGTAAAAAAGAGTAGAGATATAGCTTTATCTCATAGAGAATAACAAAATGTGTGTGAATAAAATCATAAATATTTTAAATATAGAAAAACATTATATAATAAAAAAAATTGAAAGTATCAATGTTATTTGTGAAAGATTTGTGATACTTAGAATATATATGAAATTCATGTATTCTTAATAATAGATGTACAAATTTTAAATCAAATTTTAAAAATAGTTAAAAAAATTTTAATTATTACATATGCATCCATAATAATATGATAGAAGTTTCATAATAAAAAAATTATAATTATTTATTTCTTAAAGGAAAAATAATCTAAGAAATAATATATTAAAATATGAAGTAAAATTAAAATGAAAATTTTTTAAATAAATTACAAAAATATACATATGTCATTTTTTATGTAAACAATTAATAATAATTAGATAATTTTACTAAACATATTTATACAAGCAATTCATGCTATCAACTATTAAAGCTAGCTAAAACAATTAGTTATTAGGTAACTAATAATATGATCAAATAATTACTATCATAATCATCTAATTGTCAAATAGGGTTTTATATTATACAAAACATTTCCGATATTGCAAATAAAATTCCTTATTTTAAAATTAATATATAATTTTTAAGATTATACATAACTAATAAGCAAAAACAAATTGAATTTCAAACCCTATATTTTTATTCTAAATTAAGCTCTAATAGCTTAGTATTAGCCTTGACTATTGCATTGTAAATAATGTAATGTTAAGAAGGTTAAGATTACGACAATACTAATAAAATAGTGCTATATATTATAATAAATTTTGACCCTTTATTTACTAAAAAGTGGCGTAGCCCACTAAAATGTAAAAACAAAATTTGGTAACAACCATATCACTATTTTATTAATATTATAAAAGCTTCCACTTAAAATGAATTTAAAAGAAGAGTAATACATTGATGGATACTAAGCATCCTTATTTAAAAAGAGGTTAAGTTAAGGTATTAAAAGTATGACGATAGTTAGGTTAGACTGTAACTAAAATAAGCAAAAATGTCTTACTCTATTTATATTATTAAAATAAGGTTTATTTCTTACCATGTAGCATTATGAGGTGATTGATCCTTACCATGTGTTATCATATGGTAAAATGTTTTCCTACCTCTTTTAACTTTATAATACTAAAAAGAATAAATACATACTTTGTTAGGTTAAACTCATACATGAATTGATACCACTAGACTAAATTTTTAGTGGCTTTAATTAAACAATAAATATAATTCACTAAATTATTAATTATTGATTAGTTAGCTTCTACTTTTGATTATTTTATTTTTTATCTATAATATTTATATTTCTTAAAATTATTTTATCATGAAAATGTAAATAATTATCATACTATTATATAAAACTCCTTCACTTATAAAGCTTTTTACACGTGTGTTGTGGTGCTCTTATTTCCTTTGAAAAAGTAAAAGAATGTTATTCATTTACTTGAACTTCATCTAATAGCTATACAACAAATTTTATATTTGGCATAACTAATTATTGATTTATTGAAATTTGTAAATTAAATTATATTTAGTATAATTTTGACTAATGATTGATTTTTTTTGAGAAATAATTAGTTATGCATAATGAAATCTATATAACAGAAAGATATACTTAAAATTAATTTTAATGCTATGTAATACAATGCAATGTAAATTATGTTTGAGAAAGTCAGGCAAACTAATTTTGAGTTTATATCTTCTAAAAATTAATTTTAATGCCATATAAATAGAATTCATAGTTGATTATTAATTGAATAAAGTGTTTAAATTAAATATGTATTTGATATGATTTTGATTAATGATTAGTGTTTTTGAAAAATAATTAGTGTAAACAATTTTAATAATGAAAATTATAATTAAAGTTAAAGTAAAAAATAAGTAATGAAAGATAACTTATTATTTAACCTTACATATTTTTCTTTCATTAGAAACTCTTACCATCAATTTTGTCTTAAACAATCAATTATTACAAATGACTATATCAAATATAAATTTATTTTGCACACTTAAATTCATCAATAATTAATTATTAAATAATAAATTATTTCATCCTTAAACTAAACAAGCACGAACTCTATAATTCAAAACGACATTGCATATAATAAGACCAATTATACTCTTTTTCTCATAAAGATTGTGCACTTATAATGCCATGATTTTGGATTAAACTTATTGCTTATGGTACAAAATTCAAAATGTCTCTAAAAAACTAATGACACCTAATTTTGAGTTTTTATCTTCTAAAAATTAAATTTAATGCTATCTTGTAAAAATTTCACATTTGAATAAGCAATTTTTTTAAAAGTATCATGATAAGATTGATACTGAATTAAATATTTAATTATGATAATTTGAATCAAAATTCATTATATGGTAATTTACACATATGTAATTATGCTAATAAAAATAATTAATAAATTTAAGTAATTTCATCCTTTTAAATATATTTTATCTCTAACATTCCTTTGCACTCTCTATTGTTGATAAAAAATAAAGTAATAGTTATTTTAACTTTTCAATAAAAAATATCTTCATGATTTGATTTTGTCTACGATTTGAACTGGCATAAGGAATCTTTAAAGATTGAAGTTAAGGTAATCTATTGATGCACATTGCATACAACAAACTTAATAATTGTACTAACTCTAACACTTAGAGAGGGTGAGTCTAGGTCAAATGCAAGGGAATATAAGTCAATAAGTGAAAATAAAAGTAAACAAGGAGATTTCAAAAGTAATTTGAAATGAAACAATTAAAAGTAAAATTAAAATAGAACTAATAAAATGTAAGAGTCCAGTTCAAGAAAAATCACACACTAATTTTCAGATTTATCTTAAACCATTAACAAATTTTACAATTAATTTAACTATTTAACTAAAAATTGTCCCAACATCAATAGTAATCATGCAAACGTTCTAAGGATGATTAATTTAGAACTAATGTTTAAATTAACCTCCTATTACTAATTTTAATTCAAGATGCATGCCCATATTTAATCGATAATAGCATTAAATGTCAAGAATAAGGTTAAGGCCAAATTAACAACTTTACAAATAAAAATTATCAATTTATTATTTTTTTTAGGTAACTAATGACTCACTCACATGTCAAGTCTCAAAATTCTAGTTGCTACTAATTTCAATTAATCATAACTAATCCACATATGAGAATTAATTACAATTAATTATTTAGCTATAGACTACAATTAATAACTGACTAATTGACCATATTTAGTGAACTATTTATGCAATCATAACATCAAAGAGGAAAAAAACAAGAGACAAATAAATCAAAAGTAAAATCAAGAAAAAGGTCTTAAAATTAAATTGAATTGCTAATCCTCTAAATTAGTATAAAAAATTAGCCATTCATAATGGTTTGCAAGAAAACTTGGAGAAGAGAACAAAGTTGTCTAGTGTTTAACTGCTACCCTTAAAGGCACAAACCCCATGATATATGAATTACTAGGGATTTCTACCTATAAAGCTAGTTTGGATTGTCTTTTAAGGTTACAATGGTATAAGCTTTTGTAACACCTCTTTCAAACTCACTAGACTAGAATTACTTAGTGCTATTAGAAGTATGATTAATATTAAGTAATTAAAAGAAAAACACATTAAAAATTACAATAAAAATCTGAATAGAATTATTCTTGAAATCCTATACAAATAGTTTCCATAAGAAAAAGGTCATTTCAAGAGCTAGTGGAAAAAAGGAAGAAAAGGCTTTTTTTTTTTTTTTTGAGAAAACCACTAAAAAACCATTAAGAATAGACTAGTTCCCATGAAATTTTTGTGAGAACTTTACCAAAGAGGCAAAAGTCCATAGTTAGCTTCAAAGCCAAAAAAAATTGAACATATCTCTTAAATTGCATTAGTTGTAATAACACTTTGAAGTTAGGGGCAAAAAGGATATGAATAGTGTAAATATTCTTATATTTAAAAAGGAAGATGATGAAGGCTATGCTTAGTACAGTAGGCTTATCTTATTAGGATTTTTATTGGTTACTTAAAAGGAAAGAAAAAAGGCTTTACTCATAAATGAGACAAATATTGAGTTTAAAACTTTTCAATTTTTCTAAAATTAGAAAAGCATAAAAAAATTAAGAAAAGCATATTTTGGCAAGTAGAAATTGAGAGAAAAATTTTGATACTAAAATCATGATTTTTTTATTTCATTTCATAAATAATTCGATATAAAGTTTACTAGTGAAATGGAAGAATTTTTCAAAACTGAGAATTGTTTTTGGATCACCAATTTTTGCTCTTTTTTTTCATATGAAAGTTTTAGGTGGAAAAATCATTTTTGTTTACAAACCAATATGAAATTACACTTACATCTCACTACACATGCACTAATGCATAAAGTGTAATAAATCAAAGCACTATTCTAATATTATTTGGTTTTTATTTAGGTACTAACAAATTATCTACTCATGTTTTCCAAAGCTATCCATTTCTCTCTCTTACAATTTTTTGCGATATGCATTTTACTTTTCAATCCTTAAAAAGTTAAAAATATTAAAATAAAAGATTCTTCTTTTAGCTATAAAATAGCCATCCTTTCTTTCACCAATCCACACAATTTTATCTTCATTTATTTTTTCTCTTTTTTTTGTCAAAATTCTCTCTTTTTTCACTTGAATACAAAGTAAACATTCCTTTATCTTTTTCCAAAAAGAACCATGAATTGCTTTGCTCACTTTTCTTACTTTTTTATCATTTCAGTTATCACTCCAATATAAAATCATTCTTTAATTTTGGAAGAACAACTCAAGATAGAGTGATCCACACTATTCCTATTTTTTGTTATAAAATCTTCTCTCCCTTATACTAATTTTAGTTTCTTGTTTTCTTGAGAATTTTTTGCTTATACTCATTTGTATGGAAAAATTATGATTTTTTATTTTAAATGTATCTCTAAGAGAAATCTTATCCTAAAATCTAGGAAGTGGAGGCTTTCCATTTTTATTTTTGTTAGGAAAACTATGTATATACGAAATATATATTATGCTTGCAAGATGGTGTGCTAAAAAAATATTTGAAATGTTATGTATGTAATTTTCATGAAAAATGGTAATTTATCTCCTTCGAAATAATAATGTATAAAGGGTTGTAATTAAGAAATTTTTAATTTTAAGTAGCATGACACTAGGTTGAATTTATTTAGAAAGAATAAAAGATAAAATTTAGAAAAATAAAGTAAAAATATTTCGGGTCGTAGAAGCTTTAAAAAGAGAAATAGTTGTGTAAAACAGCATAAGAGTGCTCATAATTTTGGAAAAAAAAATGACCATCTCTTAAGTTTTGAGAATAGTTTGGACTTAAAATTGTACTATAGAACTTACTTGAAATATTATATAAATTTGAAAAAGAAATAATGTTGAAATTAAGGAAACAGATGGAGAAAACTTATGGGTACAATAACAATTCATGAGCATCTTCCTTTGTTTTCTTACAAAATTGACTTCTTAGAGTTATTCGACTCCCATAAGTAAAAAGTGGTCCTTGGTTTTATTTTTAGATGGAAAAAAATGCTTGAAGAATGAAGAGTGGGATCTCATGAGTAATTCAATAACCTATGAAATTCACTATTTTTTCTAACTTTGACAAATTTTTAAGCCTAAACAATCCTAATAAAAAATATATGATGACTTTTCAAAAAGAAAATTTTATAGGAGTGTATTATTAAATTGAGCCGATTTGAAATGTTTAAATGTGTAGGATTTGTTCTTGAAATAAAATGTGTTGGACCTAATAAGTGGGTTTTAAAATTTTCCATAAATATTATAAATATGATATGGATTGGTGAGCTTGATGGGTTGAATTGAAATAACATATTTTGAATTGTATTTTGAGCTATTTAAGTGATAATTATAATAAGGAACCATTTTGACCATATCATGAAATAAAAGCCTATAAACAACTAATTTATAAAATAAATAATATTTAAAGCCTATATAACTATATTCATTAAAATTGCCTAAAAAGGCAAAAATTATCTTGAATGTGTGAGGAAGTATATGGCTTGATGCCCTTTTTATTAGTGGATGGTTGTGGATGGAAGGATAAAAATGGTGATGAGTAGGATAAGAATCATAAGAGTAATAAGGAGGCAATCTACATACCTCTTGCCATTTGTTTTGTAAAAGTTAAATAATAAATTATGAAAAATTATTTCAAGATAATTTAGTAGGAAATTATATTTTTAAATATGTATTTCTATATATATGTTTATATTTTTATTAAAACTCATTAAAAAAAGGGTTAGGCTAACAATTCATTGAGTATTTATACTCACTACTCATTGGATAAACTTTTTTTTTTCAAATACCCCTCTTGCTTATTGGATGTTCCTATTATTATTATAGACCACTAGCCATGGCCATATGTTACTTAGTTTGGTACTTTTCATCTAGAGTTTTATTTCACCATTAGAATTGATTAGTTTAGACTAATATATATGCATCATATGCATTGGTTCCTATTAGGTGGTTCCTCTGATCTTTGATCTATATTATGCTAATATATATAATTTGAATACTAAAGGACTTATTAGCAACCCATATACTTTCTTTGAGGCATCTGAGCATACGATTCCTTAACATATTTTAAAGCCACCACTAATGATCATTCTCACTCCCTAGTATGTTCCACTATAGCCCTATAGTTTGAACAAAACCTTTAAGATTAGTATTCTTACTCCTATGACTAGCCATGATATAGATGGTGTATTATTATTATGATAGTATGTTTATTTTAGCACTTTTGTATTTTTTAGTATAATTATAAGACATTTACTGTGTGTATGAAAATATGATGCATATACTAATAGTACGTGTCTCCATGATTAAGTATCTTAAAAAATGTGAGTAATTGGGCCCAAGGCAATAATTAGCCCATGCTTATAAGATACATATAATAACTAATTCACTTTTACTATTTTCTTCTACTTCTTCATGTCTAAGAAAGTAATAAAAATCAATTTGTAAAACTACTTTACATATGCCACTATTTTTTTCAAAGAAAAGTAGGAAGAAATTTATCAAATTTGTAGAATTTCTAAATTGTTAAAAGTAGAAAATATGACAAGTTAATTTTAAATGCATAGTTTCATGAAAGGAATTTAGGAAATGCTTTTACTTGTTTTTCTCACTCAATTTTGGTTGTTTTTGCAAGAAGATAAATGATTTTTTTAAAAAAATTTGAACTAAATTATTTCACAACAAAATCCATGGACTATGTAAACTAAACAAAAGAAGAATTTTCCTCTCAAATTTTTAAATATGAATAACTTCAGAGAATTTTGAAAAAAAAATTATTTTGTCCTCATATAGCTAATGGAAGTCATAAGGGAATGCTATATTAAATTTAAGTTTTTCAAAAAAAATAAGGATTTCAATATAGTCAAATACAATAACCTTTATGACTAAACTTTAGAAAAGATTTTTTGGATACATGTATAGGTATGGTTTGGAGTTGTTTAAGGAAAAAAAAGTTATATCTTTATGCTATATTATTTCTTTGTAAATTTTATGAAAGAAAGGAATAAGAAACTAATTTATTCAAAGAATTTAGTAGTTTCAATTTATTAAGAGTTTCTTTGGATATGTGTTATTCTTTGAAAAAAAATTAAAACTTTAATTATTTATGTGGAATCTTTTTTAGGCATCTTAACAATTCAAATTTTTAGTAAAATTTTGATTCTGATTATTATAAATTTCTGATTTATCTTATGAAAATAATTTTGATATAAAAAATTTATTATTTTGAAATCAAATATTTGCATCTTTCTTCATCATTGCTATTTATCTAGTATTTTCATATTACTTACGAATTATATTTGTAAAAATGATACATTTATTAAAAAGGTTATTTTAAAAGGCTTGTAAAGATATCAATTGATATCTTTATGTCAACTAAGATGATCCAAAAAATGGATCATGACAAAATTGGTATCAAAGCATGATTTGGGCAAATTATGAAAAATTCCAATTGATGGGAAGATGGAATTGGGAAAAATTAGCATTTTATGATCAAAATTATTAAAAGAATAATGGATAGTAGGTTTCATTTATTTTAAAGAAATTTTATTTGCTAACTTGAGTTACTTTATTAGATAATGGCTAGAAAAAGAAGGTATACCTAGGATATGTAACCTCACCTTTAAGGAGTAAGAATGAGAATAGAGAAAATGAACAAAGGCAATTGAAAACACCTGCTTAGGTAGCCACCTTGCAACAACCTTTGAAAGAATACCAAAAATGGTAGCTTAAAACTAGAATTTAAATCAAAACTAGAAAAATAAGAACCAAGATAGGGAATGAAACAAACACGTATCACCTCTTCTCTTACACCTATAGATAAGCTTAAATTATTTACAAATTTCTAAAACTAAAACCCTTAAGTTATGATAGCCCTAATCTTATGATTGATTCTTATTAATTCCTTAACTAGATAAAAAAGATTTGTAGAATGCTAGGGTGTGAACACCATGATGATTGAATTTGTAAGATATCATATTAATGATGTAGCACATTATCGGTATATTGAAAAGATAGAGCATAAAGATGCAACTATTGTTCTAATTACCTGAGAACAATTTCAAATTGACTTACTAGATTAATTGCCACCACCAAGCATTAGATAAGCAAAAAATCAAGAGTTTGAGCAATTAACATAGGGATCGATGATGATTCCATGATATAATGCTTAATTTATGCAACTTCACATTATGCTAGACATCTAGTATCAATTGAGAAAACAAGAATAGAAAAGCTTGTGAATAAGCTTTGTGATTATTTCTTTGATCAAGTTATTAATTTTATGGTGCTAAAGACTAGCAAGCCTTAAACCAAGCTATACAGATTGAATTGCATTCAAAGAAAGGCATGAAATAAAGGCAAGCTTTAGAAGGAAGTAAATATAGTTTAGAGAAAGAAGTAGTAGAAAGATAGGAAAAGCTATTACTATACAAATTACACTAATAAAGGGCACAAGTAAGTAAACTAATAGAAGGAAATTTCAAGAGCAGAAGACTTTTCATGGTACTAACCGGAACTTTAATTTAGATTCCACCCTATTTGACACCAAATTAACCAAATGGACCACCTTATTGTAATCAATGCAAATTTAGCTATTTTAAGCCTTATGGGCGTAAATTTAGAGTATGTTTCAAATGAAGACAGTTATGCTATAAGGCTTGAAATTGTATAATACCTCAACATAAGAATAATGTCATAACACCTAGCTTACAAACTACCCAGAATATGATTTCTATTAGATCTCCAATAATACCCCGTCAAGGAATAAGAAAGAATAGTAAGAATGAGAAAATAGTATACCTCAAGCCAATGTTTAAGCCATGACATACTAAGAAGCTCAAGCTTCAAATGGCATTGTAATAGGTATACTATTAGTTGAAAGTCTTCTAACAAGATTATTATTTGATACTAGTGCTACCTATTAATTTTTATCTAGAAGTTTAGTTGTTAGAATTGCAAAACCTATAGAAAAATTACTAAAAGTACTAATGGTTACTACCTTAATGGGAAATTCCATAAAAATTACTAAAAAAGTTAGCAAATGTGAAATTTGGATAAATGATTACTAGGCATCAATTAATTTAGTAGTTCTAGACATGTTATGCTATAATGTTATTTTAAGAATAGATTGACTATCTAAATATCATGCTTGCATAGATTGCTATTATAAAATACTAAACTACCGATTAGAGGGAGAAGTAGTATAATTCTTTCAAGGTGATATAAAAGTAAAAATAACCACTTTTGTCTCTTGTACAAAAGTTAGGAATCTGATAAAGAAGAGTTGTGTAGTATAGGTAACAGTAATAAGTGAAGTAGAAAAGGAAGAATTGAAAATTAGTAAAATTCTTATTGTAAACAAATTCTAAAATATTTTTCTAGAAAAATTACCAAGTCTACACTTAATCATGAAATTGAGTTCACAATGACCTAATTATAAGCATTAAACCAATATTGATTGCCCTATATCATATAATGCTAATAGAATTAAAGGAGGCAAATGAGTAGTCACAAGATTTAATAGATAAATGTTTTGTATGACCTAGTACTTCATGATAAGATTTATACAAGAATTATGACTGTGTATTAATTATTAGCAACTGAATAAAGTCAAAATCAAGAATAAATATCTATTTCCATGGATGCAATTACTCATACCAAAATTAAATACCAAAATTGTTTGATCAACTATATGTATTGATTATCATATGGCATTAACAAAATTAAATGAAAAGAAGGATTAATTACATGATTTAGTAAATATATATTTCATACAACCCAATACTTTACCTTAAGGAGCTTTAATGTTATTTGTTAAGAGGAATAACAAATTACTTTGATTATGTATTGATCATTGACAATTGACAATTGAACAAGGTCCTAATCAAATACAAATATCTATTACCACAACCAAACAACTTGTTCGATCAATTAAAAGGAGTATGGTACTTAATGTGCATTACTTACACCAAAATTAAATATCAAACTTGCTTAAATATGTAATAAAAGGGTAAGTTTAAATTTTACCTAAGGGAAAAGAAGTTAATATAATAGAATGTAAAATAAGGGGTTTTTCTGAAGCAATTTTAAATGTAACAATGAAAACATACTTAAAGTAGAGTAAAACAAAATATAAAAACTCAATTTAAGGAATTTCATGCTTGAATTGCAAATAATATATACATATGTTATTTTTTTATAAAAATAAAATATTACACATGTTCATGGTTAATTTTAAGGATTTATTATATACATACATTATTATTTTTGTTGAAATAAAATATTAAATACATATATGACAAATTTTATAGGAATGTAGATGTTACTATTTTTATTAAAATTAAATATTATAACTGTATGTGATTAAGTTTATTAAAATAATATACATACGTTACCATTTTTATTAAATTAAAATATTATTTATGTACATAGTATTTTATGAGAATGATATTTGTATACGTGTTTATTTACAAAAGTGTATTATTTACATATGTGGTGTATTATGAGAATAATATTTATGAAGGTAGTTATTTGTAAAGATAATATGGGAGCATGAACATTAACATAATATGAAAATAAGTGTACATACATAATGGTAAAGGTTATTGTAGGGATCAAATTTAATGAACATATATTATTGTGAAATATATATGTAATTCGAGAAATAATAGTCACATGCGATGTGTATGAAATAATGGTCACCTATGACACCTTATAAAAGATACATATGAATTTATGAGAAAGCATGAATTGTGATGTGCCATGAATGTGAATGGTAACTATATGTAAATAAATGTATTTGTTACATTAATTATAAGCATTTTTGCAAGAAAGCACCATGTGCCATATATGTGTGTATATTCATCACATAGGTGCATCATGGATTTTTTAAATCCTATGAAATAATGATAAATGTGTTTACATGAGTTCTATAATATATTTATGTGTATATGAGCCATAAAATGTGATATTGAATTAATTATTTATGAATGCATCCATGTGCATTATACAATGAGCCCTGATATGATATGAAAGACTATTATGGCAAAAGTTATAATGTTATATAAGCATTCTATATAAATACAATAATATGATATTTTGGCTGTTAGCGAAAGGAGGTTGACAATGCAATTATCAAAATGGTATGTGTTATAATATTTTAGCTATTAATGAAAAGAAACTCATAGTGAAATTATAAGGATGGTATGTGTTTTGATATTTTAGTTACTAGCAAAGAAAGGCTAACAGTGAGATTATAAGGATGGTATATATCACAACATTTTGGCTATCAAGAAATTAAGGTTGGCTATGTAAGGATGCTATTTATTATGATACTATAGTTGTTAATGAATGGAGGCTGACAATGTGGATATAAGGTTAAAATGTATAACATTATATTGCAAAGTTCTTATTGCATGGCATATGCTCATGCATTATACATATTCATAATTATACCCTACATGTTTATAAGTTTATATCATGATTGTTGTTACATATTTGTAAGATACGTTGTGACTAATGGTCTATTCTTTATTTCTATTAAAATGATATGAATAATTGCTACCTCTATATGTATCTAACATGTATTTTATGAAAATTAGCATAAAACATACATTAATGAATAAGATCTAATAAAGGTTTGAAATGCATCACTAAAATAAAAACATAAGCAACCACATGTACCTGCCATAATCTCATCATATTTGTCATAATTTTTTATTTAACTTGATTTCCCCTTATGCATATGTAATATTTCTATTTTTGTTAAAATTATCCCAAAACTTTAGTCATTATCCTAAGATTAAAAAATCTTATAGTTGTACTTCTTATATATATATATATTCTAATCACTTATGAATAAGAATAATATAAAAAATATAGATCTTTATTTTACATGGTATCAAAAGTAGGATCCTTACAAATTAGGCCTATGTTCTTACCATTGTCATGAGTGATAAGGTATATTCTAGTTCGACTTAAGACCTATCAAAAGAATCAAAGAAAGCTTCATTAGGACAAAGACTAACATCTCCTTATCATCTTACCTTTTCAGATAGCTCAGGTAATATCTTACTTTCTTATCCACTAAATGGGGCAAACTATCCCACTGATGCAAAGTCATGATTAATGCTTCGCATGCTAGTAAATGGCACTCTTTCCAAACCTACAAGCTTAAATCCAAATATGGATGCTTGGGTAAAATGCAATGCAATGGTGGTTAGATGGATTTTTTACTCACTCAAGAAGGATTTACATAATAATGTTGCCTTCCATGATAAAGCACATGAGATGTGGAAAGATTTGGAGGAAAACTTATCATAAGGTAATGCCCTATGTATTTATAAGCTAAAGTGTGAAATTTCCTTTGCACATAGAGAAAATCTCTTTGTATCATCTTAATACACTGAACAAAGGGGTTATAGGATGAACTTGGAACATATTCCAAGATCTCGCAATACACTTATGGTGTTATGAAAGAATTGGTGAGTAGACATGACACTGAAATATTATATCAATTCCTCATAGGTTTGAATAATAACTATAGTATGGTGAGATCATAGATTTTGAATATTAAACCAATCCTAGATTTATCAAAAGCTTATGTGTTTATTACTAGAAAAGAAAAATAATTGCAAATGATTAGCAATAAATTGACTATAGTTAATGCAACTACCTTTGCATCCAAAAGTTTAAGAGAGATGGATAAGAATAAGGGGTGCACACAATCAAAAATTGGGAACCGACCACATTGTAAACATTGTAAAAGGTTATGACATATAAATGAAAAATATTTTGAATTGAATGGTTACCCAGTAAATTAAAATATTAAGAGGAAATCATCAAGTGATGGTTTAACCTACCAATTGCTAATCAAGGTACTATTTCTTTACAAGATACTATAACACCCTTGTCAATCATTTCATTAATTAGGAGATTGACTTTAGACTAATATGATCAGGTTATAGCTTTATTTAATGCAAGTAAGAGCATGTAAATAATTTTATTAATAATATTCGCTAAATTGCACATAAATATCTAGATTAGATTTTAGACAGTGATGCATCAAACCACATGTTCTATATTTTTAAATCAAATATAAATGTTATCTACACTACCACCTATGCACCTTCCAAATGGTACTTCTTTATCTATTCAAGCATGTAGTCGTATTCCTTTATCTAATAATATTATTCTTAATAATTTTCTCAATGTTCCATGTTTCACATGCAATTTGTTATCCATTAGTAAGCTAATCAAAGCTTTAAACTATGATGCCTTCTCTTTTCTTGGATTTTGTGTTTTATAAGACCTTGCTACTAGGAAGCTAATTACAATACATGAGATACAAGAAGGCTTATACTATTTTAAAGGAATTCATGTTTATCATGCTATTATAGTTGGCTCAAATTCTAATTCAAGTTTATGGTATCAACGTTTAGGACATGTATTTTTTGATCATCTGTTACTTATCTCATCAATATCAAAATTGTTTATCACTAAACTTGATAAGTTTTATGAAGTTTTTCATCACTATAAGCAAACTTGTACTATTTTTCCTTTAAGTTTCAATAAATCCTTTTTTCCTTTTGATTTAGTTCACATTGATACTTAGGATTCATATAAAATACCTTCCTATACTAGTGCACATTATTTTCTTACTATTATTGATAATCATAGTAGATATTTTTGAATTTATTTGTTATAATAAAAATTAAAAGCTTACACTCATTTCATTCATTTTCATGTTATGGCTAAAACATTATTTGAGTGAAATGTTAAATAAGTTAGAAGGGGCAATGCCTAAGAATTCATTTTAGGACCTTTGTCAATAATTTTCCAAGAAAAAGGCACTATATATCAAACTTTTTATGTTCATACACTTAACAAAATGGAATAGTGAAAGAAAACACCGTCATATCCTAGATGTGGCAAAAGCTTTACAATTTTTAGCTACATTATTGATTAATTTTTTAAGTTAGTGCATTCTAATCGCAACATACTTGATTAATTACATGCTCATTCCTAAATTAGATGGAAAAACACCCTTTGAAGTTCTTTTTAGGAAAACTCCTACTTACACTTATTTACAAGTTTTTAGGTGCCTTTGTTATACCCATGATCTAACTAAGGGAAAAGATAATTTTTCTTCTTATTCACAACCTTGTGTATTTGTTGGATATGCTACGAGGTAAAAGGGATATTGTGTATATAATTTAAGCACTAAAAGCATTTATACTTCATGTGATATTATCTTTTATGAATAGTACTTTTCATTTTTGACAAATAATCTAGAAACTACTAAAGTGCCTTAAGTTGTTATTTCTCTCTCAATTCAAAAAGCAAATGTTGATAATGTTCAAACTATTAAAGCACCTCAAACTATCATTCCTTTCTTAATTTAAGAAGCAAATGTCAACAATGCTCAAATCATATCTGGTGAGTCATCACTTCAAATAGAATTTATTGCTCCTTCCAATGAAAACTTGATCCCAAATATATCCAATAAGTAGCTATAGATTGAAAAGCCACAATGCAATCATTAATCATTATGGCATCATTGAGATTATAAGTATGAATTCCCTAATGTATCATTGTAACTCATTTATGTCCAATGCGATTTCCTTAGTAATCTTTATCCAATCTTTTATTACCTTCTTTATTTGCAATTTTCTTTTTCACATAAAGCTTTTCTCTTAACCATTTCCATCCAAGATGAGCCAAAATCTTTTTCCCACGCTAACAGATATCCTAAATAATGAGAAGCAATGGTTGTGTAGTTAGTAACTTTAGAATAGAGTAAAACATGGACCACAAAGTCATTTTCCCTTGGTAAAAGACCAATTAGGTGCAAATAGGTATATAAAATTTAGCTTTGTGTAGATGGCAATGTTGAAATATACAAGGCATACCTTACTACAAGGGGTTACACTTAGTTGAAAAGGTCAACTTTATCAAAACTTTGCTCTCATTACAAAGCTCACCACTGTTCATTACCTTATAGCTATCACTGTAGTTAAGAATTAGTTATTACATTAGTTAGAAATAATAAATGCTTTCTTTCATGTGACTTACATGAAAAAGTGTACATTATACCACCATTGGGACTTTTGAAATTCAATGATAATGGAGTGTTTTGATTACAGAAATCATTTTATGGTCTTTGTCAACCTCACACTAGTGGTTTGACAAGTTCTCCACCATCTTAATTAGATTTGGCTTTATCTAATCCAAGGCTTACTATTCTCTTTTCACCATGGTTTCAAGGAATATATTTGTTATAATACTAATGTATGTTAATAATTTAATTCTTGCAAGTAATGATGCTTCTCATTGTGACATTATTAAATAATATATTTAACAATGGCTTTGCATAAAAGACATTGGCAACTAAAAAGGCTACTTGCTCATTTGTGAAGATATTACTTTGTCAATGCAAGTACATGTTGTACATCTTCAAAGAATTTAGCCCTATCATAGACTAGTTCAAAAACTTATCTATTTGATCGTCACTTAACTAGATATTATACATTCAGCTCATATTCTCAGTCATTATATGTAATGTCCTCATAAAAAATCATCAAGAAGCTTCTATGTGGATGCTATGCTATTTGCAATCCTTTTATGGTCAAAATTTCTTCTTTCCATCACATAATGATTTTTGTCTAAAAGGCTTTCATGATTCAAATTAAGTAAGATGCTTATTAACTAAGAGGTCCATGTTTGGCTTTTATACCTAACTCAATATTGCACCCATATCTTAGAAGACTAAGAAACAATCAACAGTCTCCCAATCTTTAGTAGAAATTGAGTATAAGTCTATAGCTGCCATTATTAATGAATTAATATGGCTACACAATAGTCTCTCTACTCTTATTATCACATATTCGAAACTAATACAACTCTATTTTGATAATTAAGCAGCATTACACATAGCCTTCAATCTAGTTTTTTATGAATGTACTAAGCATATTAAGATTGATTATCATTTTATTGAAAGATAGCTTGCTTTTAATTTTCTCAATACCTATTATATTCCAACTTAAGCACAACCTATAGATTTATTCTCAAAAGCACCAGATCTTAATCATTTTCAACTCTTAAGATGCAAGTTAGGAATTTATGACCTCCATGTGCTAACTTAAAGGGGAATGCTAGAATTATATCTATCATAATCTTTAATTTAGCTTGATTTCCTCTTATACATTTGTAATATTTCTATTTTTACTAAGAGTATCCCTAAACTTTAGTTATCATCCTTAAAATTAAGGGATCATGTAGCTATACTTCTTGTATATATTCCAATCACTTATAAATGAGAATAATATAGAAAATACATATCCTTACTTTACACATATCAATTAAAACTAGCGAAATGCAAGCATGAGTAAGTGTTAAAAAGCAAAATAGGTTGCAATAATAATATTAAGAATATTAATATCTTGTTAAATAAGTATAATGTCAAGACTTAGCAAAGCAAAATCCCTCGGGGGGTGTGGATGATGTAGAAAAGATAATAAAATACTAGAAATACAAGTGATTGAGGCTTATAAGCATAACTAATACATAATTAGTTTTATGATAATAAAGAATAAAAAAAGGGGAGGCCCTAATTAAATAAGATCCTAAGATAGTTTATAAGGAGTCTCACCCTCCAAGTCTTTATAACTTACTTTACTATTATTGATTATTTTTAAGTACTTATCAAAGAAATGGATGGATGGCTAGGTGAGCAAAATACTCATATTATCATGGTGGACCATTTAAAGAAATGTAATTCATGATTAATTGTGATGAGTATAAATAAAATAGTTAAAAGAAAAAAAATTTAACCTTTGATTTTTAGATTAGGATGTTACATTGAAGTTTTTAGGTTTCATGCCTATTTCTTGAGGAAAAATTCTATTTTTATGAAAAAAACTTGTTACACTTGTTCTAAACTCTTTGAAAAATGTTAATGCACATTTATATCCAAGCTTTTGAAACAAAAACAAGTAAAATTGAGCTTTGAAGCTTTTAGTTTTATACTAGAATGAACATCATTAAAAAGTTATATTTTCAAGTTAAAAAATGACCACTACAAAGCAATATTCTAGTAAAGTAAGTGGGTTAGTTGTGTAAAATGTTTTAAGCAAGAAAGTGGGTCAAACATGTTATTAATGTCTCTTTTCCATGGATGGAAAATTTTACAAAATTTTGTTTTAAAAATTAGTATTTTAAAGAAATGGTTGCATTTTAAAACCTAGTAAAGAGATATGCTTGAATACATGAATGTTTGATGTTAATATTTGATGAATTTGTGTAGCTTTTATACTATAGGATAACATGTATTCATGCTTAAATTAATAAGGAAAAAATATTTTTCTCACTTAGTAAAAAAGGGAGTAAAAGGAAGGTAAGCTTGAATATGCTTAAGTTTGGAAATGATGCAACTTGGAAAACCTAAGATGGTTTTCTTATGAAAAACTGTGTGATATATGTTTGTTTTCAATAAAATTATTGTTTGATTTTAAGCATTGAATTATGTAGAATAATACTTTAGAATTATGTTTGAATGTGGAAAAAATAAAGGTAAGAAATTGAAGTAGTACAACTTAATTTTTAAGCCAAAATAGTGAACATCAAATAATGTTTAATGCATGAGTTGGATTATAAATTATCTTATAAATGATGCATGTGTCAATGAAATATGATATAATGTGACATACTGTGAAAAAGTTAACGAACTATTATGTCAAAAATGAATGAATTAAGCATTATAGCATATAACCTAGCATGTGAATCTAAAGCTTGAATGCTTAATGTAGTCACTTGAAATATGACAAGTTGAGTATGAAATACTATATTGTTACACTTTTTAATATTATATGATTATTTATGTGATGATCATAGTATGAAAGGTATTATGAATTTACCACAACATGAAAATGTGATGATGAATTAAAAAAAGCTCTATATGAAAATAATAGGCTAAGGAGAGTCCTATGTGAAAATATGGCTTCAATGCTTATGTGAAACTATGGCTTGAATGCCCTATTATGATATTATATGGCTTAAATGCCCTAGTGACAACTTGAAAAAATTGTATGAAAGTATGGAGATTAGCTCGGTGCCCCATGTTCTAAATCAAGGAATGACGTATGGTAAGTAATGTGGAGTAACAAGGTTATGATAAGCGTAAGTTATGGTTAGTTTGGAGTAATAAAAAAGTAACCTTAGATAACTCTTGTTATTTTGATATATAAAATATTTTCTATATTATTTCCTCCTATTTTATGCCTCTTAATGTATTATATATATATTTAATTTTATGAAATTGACCTTATTATGTAATTGGGTGACAATTTTCCAATTTTTTAAATTATTTAGTTAATGCTAAATTTTTACATTATTTTAACTTTTTAGCTATAACTTGAGTTCCAAATGTTAAAATTAGGTGATCTTTAAATTGTTAGAATGCTAAGAGGAATCTTTAGAACTTTCATGTTTTGGTTGAAACCTAATTTAAATTTTTGGAAGGTTAAAAATGATCATGAAGTTAATACTTTATTTTTATTCAAGTTAAATCAGTCTTGGTTTTTAGGCTATAAGTAGAGCTATAGAGGTCCAATTGAGGTAAAATCAATGCTTAAAGTTGCCTAAGACTCAATCCAATAACTATCATATTTGAGGTTTAATGAAACTACATCATTTTGATAGTCGAACATAGTTTAGAAGTTGACTTACAAAAATTAGTATGGCAAAACACTATTAGTAGATTAAATTGTCAATTAAACTATGAGCTTTTTAAATTAGAAAGGCACCATTCCTTGTAACCCTATAAGGCATATTTACTTAGCCTATTAGGTTTTGTAACTTAAAAAATTTAGATTCAAGGAATTTTGTCCCTCTATATGCAAAAAACACACTCTAAATAGCAAACATTATTTTATCTATTTTTTTGTATTTTA
This sequence comes from Sindora glabra, assembly GCA_020226215.1. Taxonomy (NCBI): domain Eukaryota; kingdom Viridiplantae; phylum Streptophyta; class Magnoliopsida; order Fabales; family Fabaceae; genus Sindora; species Sindora glabra. The sequence goes on along the minus strand of CM035232.1, from coordinate 81,443,995 downwards.
TCATGAGTGGTTGATTCTTTTACATTAGTTCGATGGTTTAAACATTATAACCTTCGTTTGATTTTAAGACCTTGATTTAATTTAATTTACTCTTGATTCATTTACCTTTTACTTCTCTATTCTACTCCTGTTTTATAGTTGTTTTGGATGATTAGTTAATTAGGCTTATTGATTGTTTACTCTTAATAATTTGTAATTGTATGATCAATTGCAATTAATTCTCTTGTGTAAGTTAGTTATTTTTAGTCATAATCAATAACAATTAGATGTTTAATTTTTATGTATAAAATTATAATCACATAGGAAAATCAAAAGATAAATTGGCAGTTTCTAAGTGTAGGATTATTAATTTAGTCTTAACTATTTGTGAATTAATTGCTTTTTCTAGTTAATTAGGTTTGGTATCAATCTTGATTTAATTAGTAATAAGTGATTAATTTGCAATATTAATTAGGTCAATGTAGGGCATTTAGTATCCATAATTAAGGGTTGCATAAGGAGTAATCTCATTAATGTTAATGATAAATTTGTAGTTAAAGTTTGAAATTTCTTGAATTAAGCTTTTATATTCTACTTTACTCTAATTTGATTTTGTTTTTATTGTTTCACTTAAATTGCTTTTGAAATGCCTTATTTTTACATTTTATTTCCACTAATTGACTTCTATTCCTTTAGGTTCGACCTAAGCTTACCTTATCTATATTATAAAGTAGGTTCAATATTAATTTTTGATGTAAAATAATATGTATCACATTTTTATTATATGATCATATATATAATATACATAACATTAGTGGATGTTCCTAAATTCTATTCTATTTAAATTATTATAAGTATAATATACAAGAATGATAAACATGTGAAATAACTAGAAAAATTTTCTAATAAGAAAAGTTATTTTTAATATATCATTTTAATATATTTGTCTTTCTAGATAAAACTTATTAAAAATTAGTGCGATAACCATTCACTAAGCAATTAAATTACCCACTATATTTATGGATATATTTTTAATTTACCTTGAATCCACATAACACCTATTGAGATCTCCATCATTTGCTAGCACCTATATAAGATTGCAATTAGATGGTATTAACTTGAGGTTTTCTTTGTTATAGGCATAGATACACACCAATCCATGCCATAAACTTTATGTCACACCTATAAAATTATGAATTTTATTTTGTTTACTTAACCTGTAATCTTGTATATGAATCGATAAATAGAGAAAAGTTATGGATAGGTTTAGAATGAGTGCTTAATTATAGAAAATGGTAATTTAATAAGAAAATAGGTATAAATAAATTTATTATGAGGATGTATGAAATTAAAATTAAAATAAGATATTGATGTGATCTAAAAAGGGCAATCTTAATGAACAAATCTAAAAGGATCAAGGATGGGATTGAATAGGCTTGTGCACATAAAGAAGAAAGCTTGGATGGGCTTTCCTAATTAAAGGATATGCATTTTGGCTTGAAGGATTATAATTGGGGGCCATTTGACCACAAGCTATAGATGACACCTCTTCTAGGCTTTTTAGTTTATGTTTTATTTTGTGTTAAGACATTATTGGGCCTTCTCTTGTGTTAGTTATATTTTGGCTCATTAATTTACCATTTTACCTTATTTTATTTACTATATTACTTTAATACAGTAGATAATGTCTAATATTAAGCTTCAATTAATATGTTAGTTTTGGACCTAACTGAGTCCATTTGAACCCATTTATTCTAGGTTTTCACTTAAGTTACATAAAAAGGATTGTTTCTTATTTTGACATTAAATTTTAGATTTAGATTAAATATGATAGAGAATTAGTTGTTGCATTCTTTGTGAGAGTATGTTCTCCTTTGAAATCTTAAATGAACTTATAATTTATCAAAGGAATTCAACCTTTGTGGCATTAATCTTCACTTATCAATGATTCATTCTTATAGTGTATTCTTTCATCACTAATCACCCCCATTCTTTCTGTCTTAGAGTATGGCATGATTATCCTTCTATTTTTGTTTTTGATTTTGAATTTTAGGACATTCCTTAACATTTTTGAATTATTCATGAGTTCTCTAAGATAGGTTCTTATTGAGTTCACATCATTTGATATCAACATTTCCAAATTCTCATCATTTGGTATTAAAAGAGGCCCCCGACTTTAAGTTTTGTTATGTTTTATTTTGTTGCTATTTCCACATAATTTTGTCTTACTATGCTTCTATTTTTTGCTATTTTTAAATTTCATGATTTCATGTTGTCATTTTTGTATTTATCTTGTTGTTATCTTATTATTGTTGTTATTATCTATTTACAATCATTCTTCAAGTTAATTGCATCAAAGTTGTTCAATCAAATTTCAAAGTATGTCATTAGCTATTGTTGTGTTTTGAATCTCAATTCGATTTTGCTATGATTTTTATCTTTTTTTAGTTAGTTCTTCAATTATGTATTTGTTTAGTGCTATCTTACTTACTGATTACAATTTTTGTTTGTGTCGATGCTTTTTATTTGTATTGTGTCTTAATTTGTCCAAATCCACATCAACTTTTTTTTCCTTTTTTTATAATTTGTTTTGAATTTCCCTGCTATAGTGTAGTAATTTATATATTTAAGGGGTGCTATCTTGTATTAAATTTGTGTCTTGTTTAATTTCAATTTGCATCTTCATGTTTACTTTTAGTCTATCGGCATAATTTTATTCTAGCCATTTTGAATCACGTGTTGTAGTGTCTTTATTTTTGTTGCAATATTCAAATTACATTGCTATTGATTTTTATTGCAATTTCTCATGTTATTATGTTTTTTCAAATTACATTAGTTAATTGTATCTTCAATTTGTTTATTAAGTTGTTGTATTCATATATTTTTGTTTACATTTATCTTAAATTCCATTTGTGTTTGCATTTCAGTGATTCACACATTGTTAGTCTACTTATTCTTCATTGCTTAAGCAATGCTTCAATTCACTATTTATTTTTGCTTAATTTCATTTTTTATTTTTATATCTATTTTCATTCCAATTTTCTTGTACTTATGTGTTGCGTGAGATTTACATTTCACTTTTAGTCTATTGTTTGTTTAAAGTTCAAGACAATGTTATTGTTCATTTTTGGAATAGCTACAACTTGTTAAGTTATATTCCATTATGCTCAATTATGTGTGTGGAGAATTGGGTTATGAGTGATATAAAACCAAAAGTAGTAAATTAAAGTGTTAAAGTAGTGTGCATCATGTGAAAAGAAGTGACTAAAGAATAGAAAGAGCAAAAAGTGCTGAAGTGTGTGAAAAATAGTATTGGGAAACTAGTGTTTTGAATTAGTAGTGATTCAAAACAAAGAATTGAAAAAGAAAAAAATCGAAAAGAAAAAGAAAAGAAAAGAAAAGAAATAAAGTGAATTCAAAAGTGAATTCAAAAGAAGAAGAAAGGAAAGATTAGAAAAGAAAGCAAAAACACAAAAACTGTTCGTAGTTGAAAATCAAAATGGGGAAAATTAGAAGAGTTATGAATTATTGAAACAAAAAAAAAGTTAGCACCATCTAAATGCTCAATGTCATAGCATGGATTTCTTATTTTAAACCCAACCTAAGGTCAAGGTGTTTAGAATTTTCATTTGTGTTTTCTTTCCATTGTTCTTACCCTTATGAATTTGTTCTTAAATCTTTGAGTCATTTTTGTCTTAATTCTTAAGTCTCTTTTATCCTAAACCTTTGAAATTTTGAGTCTTTGATCCCTTGTTTGTCTTGTTTCATTGAACTTCCAAATTTTAGAGTCTTAAAATATTATTTTGTTGTTCAATCCATTTATTTTAGATCAATTGGTGATATTGATTACCACACTTATTAAATATTATTAGTTATGTCTCTTTGGTTCTCAAAGAATCATAAGATGAAAAATTCAAGATTGGTAAAAGGCAAAAGTGTGTGAAATTATTTGAGGGTAAAAGTCTTAATTTAAAGTATAAACACAAGTGTAAATAACTCTAAATCAAATGAGAAATGTGTTCTTATAAGTCCTTTCTTTTATCTAAACCTTTCTTCGAGGAATCTTTTTTAAGATGTTAAGAGATAGTGTAAATAATGATATTAGGTCCACACCGAGGACCACACAACAACATGAAGGAATGAATATGAGATTTGGTGTCATGAAAGATAGACTTTGAAGAGTTGAACTTAGGCAACCAAAAAGAAATCAATATAATAAAAGAGAAAGGAAACAAAATGATAGATGTTTTAAAGATGAAAGGAGTAAGAGAGAAAGAGTGCATTATAATGAGTTTAAAAAGGGTGATAGAAGAGGTGAATAGAGAGATGTGAGAAGAGAAAGAAATAAGCAAAAAAGAGATAAAGTGGATTCTAGTCTAGACAATATTAAAAAGAAGATTCTTTTATTTCAAAAAAGAAATGATCTAAAAGCTTACTTAGAGCAGAAAAAAAAGATAGAATTGATCTTTGAATATCAACACTATTCTAAAGAGAAGAAAATGAGACTTGCAACCTTAAAATACATTAATTATGTCAATATTTAGTGGAACCAACTTGTGTCATCTAGAAGGAAAAAAATAGTGAAAGGCCTACTATTACTTAGGAAGAAATGAATACTATTATAAAGGAAAAATTCATTATTAGCTCTTTTAAATATGATTACAATTCAAGTTTTCCTTGGAACTGTAGTTGGAATAAGAAATTTAAGAAAAAAGATGTCAAGATCAATAACAAATATAAATTTAAGTCTTTATCAAAAACTAAAATAGAGGAAAATAAAAAAAGAGAGAGAAAATGAGAAAATAGAGAGGAAGGGAAAATAAAGAATAGAGAAAATTAGAGTTGAGTGAAAAGAATTAGAACTCTAACAAAACAAAGAGTGCTTGCTAAAAAAAAAAGAAATAAAGTTGAAAGAAGAGCCAAAATAAGGAATAGAAAATTCGAGTGTGATGGCAAAAATAAGTGAGATAAAAAGAATTCATTTTATGCCTCTAGTCTAATATGTGTACTCTTGCACAAAAAAGGCCTTTCGGAATGCTAACAACTTTAAATTTGTTTTGCTTAATACTCTTAAATCTTTGAAGTATTTGAAGAATCATGGAAAGTTGAATAAGAGACATGCTAAGTTGATAAGCTTCATTAAGATATTTCTATATGTCTTACAACACAAGAGAGGTAAAAATAATGTAAGGCATGATGTTTATTTTAGAAGTATACCATATCTCTATTTTGCATACAAAATTGTTGAGTATTAAATACTTTAAAGATTTATATATGAATCATGGTCATCCATATGATCTTGCTATTCATCCATATTATAATTTTACTTTAGGAATTAATATTTATGATAAAATGGTCCTTGGATAAATTTTTAAGCACGATGGATTTTTATGTAGGAAAAAGGAATTTTTTATGTTTAAAAGTTCTCTAAAAAAAGACTTGTTAGAGAAGCCCATGATGTTAGTGATCTTTCTTTGGTTTATGAAATGCTTGATAAGTTACATATTTTTTATGTGCTTACTGAGAATAAGTTGAAATACTGTCCAATTTACATGAGAACAAATGTTGCATAGAAAAATATTTTCAAAACAAAACATGGATGATGTGAATTCCCAGAGTGAGATTATCCTAAATTTCATAATCAAATTGAAAAAGAATGATAATTATGTCATGCTTCAAAAAAAAAGGAATGGAAATGATTGGTGAGAAAAGATCACACCACAAAGGATATTAATCCTTTTATACATGAGATCTAATACCATAAGAGTTGAATCTTAATGAACTTGAAGTTCTTAGTAAAAATATCAAAAAGGAAAAGTTCTCAAGGAGTTTTTAGATTTAAAAATGCCAAAAGTTATAAAAATGAGGAACAACACTTCTCAAATAGGATTCAAAGTCAAAAGTTAATTAATTAGGCTCTAATTGGACTAATTAGGCCTAACCTAGAAAGTTAATTAAAATAATATCAATTATCCAAATAAAATTGTAGACTAATAGGCCAAATTGATATAAAACCCAAAAATGTCTTAAGCAATAACAAATAAGACAAAATGGATAATTAGGTGTGCATTACGCTTTAGTACTCAAGTATACTATTTGAGTATTATGTAAAAATTGATCGGTCCTCAAATACTGTATTTAAGTATTTACAGACAAAACCAAATCTAAAGCCTAGTATTTAAGTAGTACTCATGTGGAATCATTCAAAATTGAAATACACATAGCCTAAACTCCTATAAGCTCTTTTCATATTGCTTTTTTCATGCATCTAAACTTTTTCTGTAAGCTCCTAGAATCCCTATTTGATCCTCTTAGCCTTAGCTTTTATTATTAGGCCTTTCAATAAATGTAAAAGCTCCTCTTCACTCTTTGAATTCATATCAATGGATGACAAAAGTGGCTAGTTCAAATACTTGGTTTACCTAATACATTAAGTACTTTTATGGAATTAATGAATCATGTTTTGTGTGCTATTATTGATGAGTTTGTGTGTTTGCATGAAACTGTTGATTTATATTTTGTGTTTGACCCTAGTGGTTATGTTTAGTTCCAAATAAGAAAACAAAGATCTTAAAGGAAGATTAAATTACACCTAAATGGGATGGCCATTCTAAGTGCTTGAGGATTAATAATGTTGCTTCCAAATTGAATTAAATTCTTATGGTAAGTTTACTATGAATGCTTCTTTAATGTTTCTAATCTCACTTCTTTTGATATATGTTTCGAAGATTCATGGACAAATTTTTTCGAAGAAGGGGTATGATATGATCCAAGGGAGCAATCTTAATAAGCAAATTTAAAGGAATCAAGGATAAGATTGAAGAGGCTTATGCATATAAAAAGGAGAGCTTAGAGGGGTATTTCTAATTAAAGGATGTGCATTTTTGGCTTAAAGGACTATAATTAAAGGCCATTTGGCTTTAAGTTATAGACTGCATTTCTTGTGGACTTTTTTATACTTGTTTATGTTTTATTTGTTTTAAGACATTATTAGGCCTTCTCACATGTTAGTTATATTTTATCCTATTAGTTCACCATTTTACCTTGATTTATTTGCTGTGTTACTCTAATACATTAAATGGTGCCTAATATTAGGTTTTAGTTAGTGTATTAGTTTTACTCTATTTAAGTCCATTTGAATCCATTTATTCTAGGTTTTCACTTGAGTTATATAATGAGGTTTTTTCATTATTTTGACATTAGATTTTAGATTCAGATCATTTATGATAAAGATGCTTGTTTCCATCTTTGTGAGAGTGCATTTTTTCTTGAGTTCTTGAATAAACTTATAACTTATCAAATAGATTTAACCTTTGTGGCATCAATTCTCACTTATCAAAGGATTAATATCCTTTTTGGCATGATCTCTTCTCACTTATTGCTTCCTTCCTTCCTTATTATAAAGCATGACATCATTATCCTTTTTTTTCAATTTGATTTCTAAATTTTAGGATGATCTAATAATAGAAATTCATATCAGATATGTGGAGCAAATTTTGAGGAGGTTTTTAGGATGGCCCTATTTTTGGATGCTATACTTGAGTCTCATATTCAAATACTCCTTTTATGCTTTAATACAAAATATGCTAATGAAAAGTAAATGTTAAATAGTTAACTTGTGTAATGAAATACAAAATTATGCAATTGAGATGATGATATAAGGAACTATGATTATAAGGAATATGATGGTGTGGGAATGTGATGATGGAAACACGATGATATGTGGAATCATGAAAATAAGAAATATGATGAAATGTGAATTGTGAGAATACAAAATATGTGATGACAAAATCTTGAATTGATATATTTGCATCGGATCTAGAACATGTGATTATGACTTAAAAGTATTAGGCAGAATAAGGTTAAGTTTGTGAATAAATAAGGTGGACTAGGAGGCATAAGACAAGTTATTGAATGATTATCTATTTATTGTTTAACATTTAGTAATTTAAATGTATGGATTAATGTATGTTTGCTAGTGCATTTATTAATCAATAATATGAATTATCATTTGGTTTCATATGAATTATGAAAGCAATATTTTAGCTTTGATTATAAAATGTTATAGATAAGTAAATTATTTACTTATTAAGGCATTTATCTTATTGTTTTCTTTTAAATTATTTTATAGATACTCATATTGAAGCTCTATGGCCATCACCACCTATAGTTCTAAAATAGAAATGATCTTAAGTAGAAGTTAAGTAGCTATAATGTTCTATAGAAAATAGATTAGATTGAAATATAGGCCTTGTTATGTTTCAATAAATATTATGAATACCTAAGAATACAACTTTTATGCAAATAATTTATTAAGTAATTAAAATTAATTAGCATAATAATTATTATGTAATAATACCTAATTAGGATTAAATACGTTTATGGATATTGATATGGGATCTATACTAATCATAACCTGGCGAGTTGTGACAAAGTTAGTATCAAAGCATGATCTATGAAGTAAGTGAGAAAAAAAAGTATAGGATGAGATCAATAGGATATAATTATGTTTGCTTATTTAGGTGTTAGTCAAAATTGTATCACCAAAACATGCCTGCTTGAGAATGCCTGAGAACATGCACCATTTATATTATTTGAACGAACCCTGAAATGTTTAATAGTGCTGATGGAGCTTTTATAGGATAATTGTTTATAAGAATATCTAAATATGAACTAAACATTTGAAAATCTTCCTTTAATTAGGCTATAGTTGAATTAACTAGCCATTATGCTAGCAATCCGAAGGATGAAGAGTCATCCAAAGGGTCACAAGCTTATAACAATACACTTGAAGAAAATAATGATTAAAATATCCTTCCGTAGACTACCTCTTTTCCTTAATTACTATCATCCGATATAGCTTAATTTCATCACCAAGAATAAGAGTGGGAATAACATCGAGTTTAGAAAGATTGAGCCTCTAGTCATTAGAAAGAAAAGACCTAACTCCACTTAAAAAGAACTTTACTAACAAACTCTCTATCATTCATGAATTCAACAAGTTGAAACCTTTTCATATCACCAGAACAAATCTTGATATTGATCTTTAGTAATTTCTTTCTTAAATTGAGTGTTATAGTAAAATGCTATCCTATTTTGATTATATGTTGATTGAACTTATTGGTTATAAACTAAAAGATGTAACCCACTTTTGGTTTACTAATACCATTGAAAATAAAGACTCTTTTTTGCCACCCTTGACATGGCTTAACTTTCAACAACTTTCCATTGATCAATTCTTGCCTTCTAGTTTTCATGAAGCAAAAATTTGTGTATTTGAACAATTGAAACAAGGATCCATGTCTATCAATGATTATGGCTTTCAATTTATCCACTTATCTCGCTATGTAGGATATCTAATTCCTATTAAAAGGACAAGAGTTTAAAGGTTTGCTTATGGCCTCCGCGATCATTTCTTTAATCTCACTTATTTCACCAAAGATAGCACATTTCAAGATATCATCAATTAAGCACTGCTAAACATTGAATAAAAAAATTGAAAGGAAAAAAAGTTCAATTTATGAAGGGAAAAATAGGTCTGAGGAATCCAGTCATTTAGTTAGTGTTAGAGGAATACCTTTACCTCATATTGCTTTTAATGAAAGAAGTCAATCTATTCTAACCTTTCATCCAATCAAATTTTAGAGGAATTTACCATTCACTAAAATTTGGAAAACTCCTCCATAAAGGAAGAAAAGAAATAATTTTCAATCTATTTAGATTTAAATAAAACTTTGAATTGGTTTTGTTAATTTTAAAATATGAGGATTTTTCTGTTGATTTTAAACTTTTTTATTACAACAAATGAATTTAAAAAATTAGATCTTATCAATTATGCTTTTTTTTACTTAATAAGAAAATTTAAGTGAATTTTGTATTTTTGCATTATGTATATTTTAGTTTACAGTAAAATTTTAAAGATTAGTTTATTTGGAAAAACTTTCAAAGATATCTAAATAACATCTAATATGACAAACCAAGTCATACTCATAGTAATCCCTTAATTTATCTTTTCTAATTGACTCACTAATAATGATTACACAATTGTTTAATTTAATTATGCACTAAAAAAGTAGAAACTAATACAAATAGTAGTAAATTAGAATACAGACATAAATCAGACTATATGCAAAATGCAATATGTAGTATTAACACAGAATCAAAGTTAGGGGGTTTGTGATTCAAAAATAAAAAATTGCATTAAACAAAATAAAACACAAAGTAAAATAGCAAGAAAGAAAATAAATATAATGAAATAGTCAATTCAAGGATTTGAAAACTCTTATTTTAGATTAATCATGGATCACTTGATATTTAATTTTTCTAATTAACTTTTCAATCTTGAATTATCTGAAACCCCTATAATAATTTATGACCCTATGCTAGATAATCATCTAGGATTTAATCAATTAAGATTAACTGAATTAAGTAACTGTTATAATCTCTAAAAAGTTAGATCGAAATTGATTTAAAGAAAGAATTCAATTGAATTAAGAAATTAAATTAGAACCCTCCAAATTAATCTCTCAACTCTTTATCCTTTTATGTAGAATCATGATTAACTAACCAAAAATTGTCATAAAAATATATAGGAATTAGAAATCATAAGATTGAATATTAGTTATACTAAATCAACACTCAGCACATGCAAATTCAGAGCAATCAACATAAATAATTAGGGAGATAAGAAAATTAATCAAAAAAATCAACATTATGAATTAAGATTTCATAATCCAGTAAAAAGAAGCCTTAAAATCCTTGAATCAACTCCAAAGTTTAGCCCTTTATGGCTAAAGAACAAAAGTTTGAAGAAGAGAAAAAACTATATTGCCAAATTCTATAAAATCCAAAGTCTAATTATATTATTGCCTCTAATATGATTTTATAACTTTAAAACCCTATTGGAACTAAAACTTATGCCTCTTAGAGTTATAAGAATTGAACCTTGCTAATTTTTAGAAGTTTATAATATATTTTTACAAAGTAATAAACTCTATGAGTTATAGTAGTAAATTCCCACAAGTTTGACTTCCACCTAATATAAGACTACCAAAAGTGCATAGTTTGGCAAACCATAAATATAAAAGTTGTAAATCTAAGTCTTAGAAAGATATAAACATTAGTTTCACATTAATTAAACCTTTATAGCTCTAGAAATGGCTTAGAAACCGAAACTAGCTTAGTTATGACAAAAATAAGACTTTAGATTCTTGATTAAATGAGACCTTCAAAGAGTTCAAACTAGGCTTTAACCAAAATATTAAGGTTGTAAGGCTTTCTTTAAGCTTTCTAATGATATAAAAATCACCTTGATCTAATACCTAGAGCTTAAGATATAGTAAAAAACCTAAAATAGTATCAAAATCTAGTATTAATTGAATAATTTCAAAACATTGAAAAACTAATCTTAAATTATAAAATAAAGTCACTTCTATGAAATTCAACAAATGTAACACATTAAGAGATATGAAATAAAAAGAAATAATATATTAAATATTTTTCATATCAAATTCTTTCACACTTAGCTCTTGCATGTCTTTAGCCAAGATGCAACTTTATCAAAAACTAAGAAAAAAGACTTTACTTTTCAAAAACTTTGAAATCATAAATCCACAAGTAAGAGATAAATAAAGCCAGTAAGAAATATAATATATCATGAAGAAAAATCTTGACAAATTTAAAACAAACAAACATAGCAATTTTTCAAAAAGGGTAAATCAATATAATAGATTCTCACAAAATTTATTCTCCAACTTTCAAGCATTGAAGATACGTGTTTCACTCAAGTTTATTCTATGAAATTGCTCTATCATAAGCTTGCTAATCATTTAATCTCCATTACTAAAATCATATGCACAACACAAACTAAAAGGATTTTATTTAAAGTTGTAATGTGGTTAGGGAAAAAGAAAAGGAAAAATGAGGATGTAAAAGGGTAGAAACCAAAAAAATTGAACAAAAATCATATAAGCTAATCATGAATAATTATAACTCAAATAACAATCCAAATTTAAATTCAAATTCTCATTAACTTCTTTATTTTTTTATCTTTTTATTTTTTTTTTCACTTTTTATTTTCTTCTTCTTTTTTTAACCAATTTTTGAACTTGAAATTGATAACTTTTCACAATATATAAACTCACATAACCTTACACTTATTTAAAGATCAATCTCACAAAAATTCAAATGTTCTATTAATCTTAGAGATTAGGCAAAGATACTTATTTTTCATTGGAAAAATGCTTATGGGCTATTAACAAAAAAAAGTCTAAATTAAAGTTTAAAAAGGTTAACCAAAAAAAATTAAGATTGGCTATTTAGCTCTAGCTTAAACAAAGAAAGAATGCTTTTAACATTTTTATGCATACATGTATAGATATAATTTCAAAAAGATCAAAGCAAATTCTAGAGAAATAAATCATGTAAGAGCATCACACAAAAAGAAAGAGAATAGTATAAATTTTCAACATAAAGCTTATAATCTCATAAGAAAAGTCATACTATCAAGGTTTAGTCCATTAATTCAAATCTATGACTACAACAATTGATTTAAAGAAGTAAAATCATTGATTCAATCATATTGTGGATCCTATCTAATTTCAATTGAACTCTACTCATAAAAAATGTAAAATCTCCATTAATGGAAAGTAATTAAAATAACTCAAAAAGGTTCACAAACAAGTAAAAAAGCATATTTCTTTTATATTTTTATTTTTTTACTTTAAACACATAAAGATATAAAACATAAAACAAATCCTAAATATCTGCCCCTACATTTAAATTTTACATTATCCTCAATGTAAAATATATCAACATCATTAAGAAAGATAAAGGATAATTAAATAAAAAAGAATGGTAAGAGAAAGCAAATATAAAATGGCTTAGATTGCTTCCTAAGAAATGCCTTTCTTTAACATCTTTAGCTAGACATGACTTTTGTCTCTAATCAGAATCTACATAAGGATTTGCTACCTTCATTGTTTCTAAATTATCGACTTTTAATTTATCCATTAAAAAGGTGCTTTGAGAGTTAGGATCATCTATCATAATTTCTCCAAGTGCTATTCTTAAATTACTCTTGCTTAAATATTCAAAATTATCTTGGATAACAAATTCAACATGATTAGTAGAATAACTAAAATGATCAATACGAAAGCATTCTTTTTCTTTTGAAAGTGGAATGCTCCATCATCATTTTTTTCTATAATTTCTGAAATAACATTATTGTCATCACCTAAAAATACAAAAATTTCAACACATATATGTCACAACTCAATCTTGATGTGACCAATATGGATTTCGATATCGGTTTCCACAAGCTTTAACACTATTTACTCTTATTTATCCAACGAAAGTCTTCCTATTTTTTATAAAAACTCAAATTATACTTTGAATTTTTTTAGAAAAATGGAGAAAGTCTTCCTTATTTTTGAATACTTCTCAACGGTCACATACCTTAAAATACAAAATATGTATATATTCTCAAATACAACAAATATGACAACATCATATACATATATAATACTACAAATTACAACATATATATAGATAAATGATTCAATATATTAAATGCTAAATCATCATAATCTTTAACTTATTTCTAATGCTAGTCTGATTGTTAGAATTCTTTAACAAGGCAATCTTGATTATCCATAGATGCAACAAGGCTCAAATATGTTGATTTTACCTAAAACATTGAAAATATAATGGAGTAAGTTACAAAAACTCAATGAGCATATATCAACTACTACTAATTCTCAATTCAAATATATTAAGTAATCATATACTAAGTATTCGATAAGATAAATAAATGGGAGTCAAACTTCTTGGTTTTTTGAAATGTACAAAACTAAACCTCAAGTTAAGTGTTCATTTGCACGTCTCAACTATTCACTAATACCTAATATCATAGTCATATCACATACTACCTATTTCAAGTAGTTATCACATTCATAAATAGCTATTAAGGCTTAGCCATGATCGAATCAATACAACCAAATCAAGTTCTTGCAATCATATCAAACATAAAACCTAATTACAAACAAGGTTTTAATACCATATAACCAGTTATAATAAACATACATACAACTATGTTTTACCTTTTGAGTCAATCTTGTATCTTTATAACTATTTGTCAAGAATTTTTCATCCAGCTTTGACATAATCACCTTATCACCATTCACAATTTTCAATGCCACTATTAGCATAACATATAGTATGCATAGGAAAGTTTAGCTCTTATATCACAATCATTTGTAAGCACTTCAATGCAAGATAACTAATTTATCGTGGGGCAATATCAAAGCATATAGCAGTATATATATAATAATGTCATCATGTCCACCTACATGGCCATAACATATAGATATTAATGAAACTTAATCACAATTAATCAATAGTGAGAAACACCACCATCATGCTTTCTAAGCATGGTCAGTTAACATTAACATTCACATAAATTGATAATCATACTTATACTATGGATATTAACTCCACATCACTCATACCTAATCACAAGGGTACTTTAATCTTAAAATGTGCTACACAATGGCCCATCTAAAGGTTTACACACGAACATATATACATAAATATGAAACTTGTACCATTAATAAGAAGAATATAATTCACAACATTTAAACCATATTTTATTAAGATATTATTCTATGGTAAGATATATACTTACCTAAAATTGTCCCATAACTTTGAAGATTCCTAAATCTTTTGCTTTCACTTTCCGTTTCTTCTTATTTATCAATTTATGATAATAAATTATAATTATATATGCATTACTATTTTCTTTCCACATATTACAAATCCATGTTCCGATCATAATATAATAGCATTCCATATTACTCGTTTCTTATATTTTCCAATATTAACTAATAATCAAGTTATGCCACTTAATCATCTCATATTCTAGCTTTCTTTATTTCCAAACCTATCATTAAAATATCAAAGATTCTTATAATTCATGGACCTTCTAAATCAAAGTATAAAATAATTAAAATATTAAAATTATAAGTTCTCTAGATACTCTACTTAAATCACTATATAAAGTTATACATATATTTCTTTATATTTTCAACTTTCTATGAAGAACAAGAAGATCACATTTGTTAGGAACTCTTTGAGTTGAGCTTTAAACATCAAGATATTATATTTTAATGATATAACTATAATCTAAATATACTAACTTAATACTCTCGAGCATAAATTCTTATTTTACTAATTCCATGATGTAACTAAAACATAATGGTCTCTCTGAAATAATTTTTAATTAACTTAGATATTAAAACATAAAGCTCTAAGTATACTTCCATTATATCATACTAGCAATTCCTAATACAAATATCTTATTTTCAAGACCCATCATTATGCATTTAGAATTATTCATGATATGGGTTTTCTAGAATATATATATATCCACTGCTAAAATATTAAAGTATAACACCCTAAAACAATTCTTTTCATATTAATTAGACACTTTATGGCATAAAAATCGTATTTTTCTAAGTTATCATCGCCTATCTCAAATATGCATAAAAGTGGGTTTCTTTGGATCATGCATAAATTTGTTGTAATAACAGAATAAAATAGTCTTTTTATACTTTAATCATTCTATTTTAACATTTTATAGCATAAAAATTATATTTTTCATATACATCATTATATGTGTCAAAAACATACAAATAGGTTTTTCTTGAATCAACTAGCAAAATATCTTAAATTTTTATGGCATAAACATGCTCACCTATACCAAAAAGGCTCGATCAAAGCTTGCCAGTGGTGAAAAGGTGGTTAAAACTGCAACGGGGAAAAAAAGAGTAGTAGCTCGTAGTTGCTATCACATGATGCAGATTAGCATTCTCTACCACTCCTTGAACTTGCTATAGTTAGGAGGAAGCTTACCACAAGCTCGGAGAACATAAGTGCCTAAAGAGTTAAAAAAGAATGATAAAGCCGTTGGAGATTAAAAAGGTTTAAGCACCCACTTGTCACTTTAACTCACCTTACTCTATGACCCCTTTTGTAGTGCTAGCAAACAATAATTTAGCAAGGAGCATGCATAATGGAGACATTCTAAAATAGTAGCTTTGTGGTCAGATAAAGAAAGAAAATAATAATTAGAAAAGAGAAAAGAAAGAAAGAGAGTGAAATCAATTTGCAGGATAAGAAAGAGAGAGAGAGAAAAAGGAGAGCCGGGTGTGTGTGAAGGTATCGACCATGAAAATAAAAGGGGAAGAGAAAAATGGTAAAAAAAGTAAGCTAAAGGATTTTATTTTGTATATTGCAGTGCACCATAATCCTATGTTCCCTTTAATCTCATCTATCTATTTATCATAAAAAAAAATCTTAATCATTTATGCATTTAGTAACTTAATTCCATAAGACTTCTTTTATTTAAAATTCCACCTCATGTATTTATTTACTTTTATTTTCCCTTAATACATAATATAGATATGTACATATATTTGTAGTAGTTTGATAAATTTAAAAGTTCTAAAATAATTATTTTAAACTTCCATAACTCTGATAAACAATTTATCAAATACAAAGAAATTATTTCATAAATCCTTGCATCTATGCTCACTAAAAATATATTTTTTTCATATGTGAGAAATCCCTTAGAAAATGGCCATATATAAAAATAAATATATGTCAAATATTATGATCAATATCATTTTAATATTTTCAGGACTTTTAAAAAGGAAAAGAAATTTAAAATCAGATATTAATCATATAAATAAAATAAATATTCACAACCATTGAAATTTATAAAGCTTAAAATATTAACCTAAGGTATAACAATATGTCATATTTAATAGCACCATCTATACAAGGACATTCATGGCTATCCACATAATTCATAAATTCAAAAAATTTAGGAAGCTCAACAAGTATATCATTATGAATAGAATTAACTTGTAAATCAGAATCAACAAATGCAAAACTAGTAACATCAAAAATAGAAATGTCAAAATAAAAAATAATAGAAATAACAAACATAGTAAATTAAAAAACAACATCAAAGAATTCAAAATGAAGAACATCATGCATTAAAGGTTTCAAAATGGCAAGAAAGGATATAGAATTGTCTTATATATTTTTAGAAATATCAAACCTGATTGTGATACCATCCAATTTCATGATTAATGTTCCATATCAAACAGTAATCAAGATTTTTACTATCTTGAAAAAAGGTCAGCCAAGAATGAGTAGTAGAAGAATATCATATGTCTCATTTTCTATCTTCAAAATATAGAAATCTACTAAAAAATTGAGTCCATCAACTTGTACTGAAACATCTTTAACAACACCTGAGGGGTAAATATTAGATCTATATGCTAATTGAATAACCACCTTTATTTCTTTCAAAGCTCCTAAATTCAAAGAATTAAAAATAGAAATAGGCATGACATTAATTAATACTCCTAAATCTAACATGGCATACCTAATTCTAATTTTTTCTATAATACATGGAATGGTAAACGTGTCTGGATCCTTGCATTTTCTTAGTAATTTTCTTTGAATGATTACAGACACATTTGCTCCCACACTTACTTTCTCATTATTCCTTAATTTTCTTTTGCTGATGCATAAATTTTTAAAAAGTTAGCATACCTTGGAACTTATTTTATTAAATCTAACAAAGGTATGTTAACTTTTACTTTTGTAAGGGATTCTAAAATCTAGTTTTCATCTTCCATTTTCTTTTATTGAAAAACTTTTCTTTTAGAAAAAGAAGGAGGATAGAAAATCAGTAAGAGGAGAGAGTGGAAGGAAAGAATTTACCTCACTATCATCATGTGTTATTTTTTTTTCTAGTTGCTTCTATCTTTCCTTTTTTGGTTTATGGCTTACTTCAGGATAATTGGTCAATTTTGGTTATGTTCTAGCAAGGTTATGGTGTGTTTCTAGTTATGAAAGCTTGTTAACTTGCTTGCCACTTCTCAACATAATAACATCAATAACTTCTTTGTTTCTTGCATTATTAGAAGAAGGTTATCCAGAACCTTTTGCTTTAAGCTCACTTATTGTAGAAGTCAATTAACCAATTTAAGTTTACAAATTCGTAATTGTGGCCTTTGGTCTTTGCTGAAATTGAAGGTTATTTATTATCATTTGCTTGACCAAATCTTCAAAAAATGATTAACAAGAAGTTGAATTTGGTTAAAAAGTAAGATTTAGTTATATTCTATTATATGCAAGAGAAGTATGCTACACTTAGCCTGAATTGTTGTTATATTTGAAATTCTGATTATCTCTTTAACTAAGGTGTTGAGGTTGTTATTGGTAGTATTGGTTAGGCAGCTAGTGTTATCGGTACTATTAATACTAGTATTGGTTTGGCTATTGCTATTGGAATCGATATCATGGCTTATGAGGGAAAATAGCTATTGCATATATTTAGAGATGTTGATACTTATCATCTTGCAAATGGGGTAGGAATCAATTAGATGAGTTAGATATGAGCAAATTCCATAAAATATGGTAAAAAGAGTAACTTTGAATTGTTATTATTGTCTTATTACCATTTGCATAACCAAAAAAGTTAACTCATCGAATCTATTCTCAAGTATTTGCTAGTTTGAATGAGGAAAATTTATCTTATTTAGGCCTCTAATAGTAACTATAATTTTAGTTTCAAATTGCTAGGAGTTCACTATCATGTTTGTTATTAAATCTCTTATTGGCATAGGAGTTTTATTCACTAATACTCCACCACTTGTTATATCAATCATATTCCTATCCATAAGAAGAAGGCTTTCATAAAAATACTAGATGATGAGTTGCTCATTGATTTAGTGTTGAGGGTATTCAGTTTTTTCCAGCACTCATATAATGTTTTACCATTTATATGCCTAATGCCACATATTTCATTTCTTATTGCAGCTACTCTAGATGCAAGAAAGAACTTCTCTAAGAACAGCTGTTTCATATCATTTCAATAAATGATAGAACTTGATTATAGGTAGTATAATCAATCCTTGGCCACATTAGCAAGTAAAAAAGAGAATGCCCTCAATTTGATGTGGTCTTTTAAAATACCTTGAGGATTCATAATAACGTAAATCATTTGAAACTCTTTTAAGTGCTTATAAGGGTCCTCACATGCAAGACCATGGAATCTAGGAAGCAAATCTATTAAACCAGATTTGAGTTCAAAATTAGCATTAAGTTCATAATATTGGATGCTTAATGATTGGTAAGTAACATTAAAGGTAACTAATTCCTTTAATGTTTCATTGTTATTAGTCATACTATTAAACTCATTTAAAGGATCAGAATGAAAGGGGTAGGGATGGTAGAACTACATGTATTTCTATTTCTATAAAGAAAATAAAGAGCTATATTAATTTTAATATTAAACTCAAGTAATTCGTTAGTAGTTCTTTTAATCATACAATATTAATATGAAACTTTGATATGTTGATCAAAGCCCAGTTTGGGCTTCTTGAAAATCTTATTTAACTAAGAAGCTAAAGTTTTATTTCTGTCCCAATTGAGCCAGTTTCAGTTTTAAGGTTATATCTAGAGCTACAAAATTTGATTAATATGAAACTAGCACCTAAATCTTCTTAAGATCCAAATATACAATTTTTATGTTTATGGTTCATTAAAACTATATAATTTTGGTAGTCTTGCATTGGGTGAAATTCAAACCTATAGTAATTTAATACTGTAACTCTTAAAGCTTATTGCTCTGTAAAAATATATTTTAAGCTTCTAAAAATTACCAAAGTGCCATTCTTGTAACCTAAGAGCCATAAGTTTTAGGTCCAATAGGGTTTTAGAGTTATAAAGTTACATTAGATGTAAGAACACAATTAAACTTTAGATTTTATGAAATTGAGAAATATAATTTTCTCTTTTCTTCTAACTTTTGTTCTTTAACCATGAAGGGCAAACTTTAGAGTGAATTCAAGGATTTTAAGACTCCTGTACTAGCATAGCCTTCATTATCTTCCTTCTTAAATATAAAAATATATACACTATTCATATCCTTTTTGCCCTTAACTTCAAAGTGTAATTACAACTAATGCAATTTAAGAGATATGTTCAATTTTTTTGGCTTTGAAGCTAATTGTGGACTTTTGCCTTTTTGGTAAAGTTCTCACAAAAATTTCATGGGAACTAGTCTATTCTTAATGGTTTTTTAGTGGTTTTCTAAAAAAAAAAGCCTTTTCTTCATTTTTTTCCATTAGCTCTTACCTTTTTCTTATGGAAACTATTTGTATAGGGTTTCAAGAATATTTCTACTAGATTTTTCTTGTAATTTTTAATGTGTTTTTCTTCTAATTACTTAATATTAATCATACTGCTAATAGCACTAAGTAATTCTAATCTAGTGAGTTTCATAGAGGTGTTACAAAAGCTTACACCATTATAACCTTAAAAGACAATCCACACTAGCTTTATAGGTAGAAATCCCTAGTACTTCATATATCATGGGATTTGTGCCTTTAAAGGTAGCACTTAAACACTAGAAAACTTTTTTCTCTTCTTCAAGTTTTCTTGTGAACCATTATGAATGACTAATTTTTTATACTAATTTAAAAGATTAGTAATTCGATTTAATTTTAAGACCTTTCTCTTAATTTTACTCTTGATTTATTTGTCTCTTGTTTTTTTGCTCTCTGATGTTATGATTGCATTAAGAGTTAACTAAATATGGTCAATTAGTCAGTTATTAATTGTAGTCTATAGCTAAATAATTAATTGCAATTAATTCTCATATGTGGATTAGTTATGATTAATTGAAATTAGTAGCAACTAGAATTTTAAGACTTGACACGTGAGTGAGTCATTAGTTACCTAAGAAAAATAAATGATAAATTGATAATTTTTGTTTATAAAGTCGTTGATTTGACCTTAACCTTATTCTTGACATTTAATGCTATTATCGATTAAATATGGGCATGCATCTTGAATTAAAATTAGTAATAGGAGGTTAATTTAAACATTGTTCTAAATTAATCATCCTTAGAAAGTTTGCATGATTATTATTGATGTTGGGGCAATTTTTAGTTAAATAGTTAAATTAATTGTAAAATTTGTTAAGGGTTTAAGATAAACTTGAAAATTAGTGTGTGATTTTTCTTGAACTGGACTCTTATATTTTATTAGTTCTATTTTAATTTTACTTTTAATTGTTTCATTTAAAATTACTTTTGAAATCTCCTTGTTTACTTTTATTTTCATTGATTGACTTATATTCCCTTGCATTTGACCTAGACTCACCCTCTCTAAGTGTTAGAGTAAGTACAATTATTAAGTTTGTTGTGTGCGATGTACATTAATAGATTACCTTAACTTCAATCTTTAAATATTCCTTATGCAAGTTTAAATCATAGACAAAATCAATCATGAAGATATTTTTTATTGAAAAGTTAAAATGACTATTACTTCATTTTTTATTAACAATAGAGAGTGCCAGAGGAATGTTAGAGATAAAATATATTTAAAAGGATGAAATTACTTTAATTTATCAATTATTTTTATTGGCATAATTACATGTGTGTAAATTACCATATAATGAATTTTGATGCAAATTATCATAATTAAATATGTAATTTTGTATCAATCTTATCATGACACTTTTACAAAAATTGCTTATTCAAATGTGAAATTTTTACAAGATAAAAACTTAAAGTTAAGTGTCATTATTTTTTTAGAGACATTTTGAATTTTGTACCATAAGCAATAAGTTTAATCCAAAATCATGGCATTATAAGTGCACAATCTTTCTGAGAAAAAGAGTATAATTTGTCTTATTATATGCAATGTCATTTTGAATTATAGAGTTTGTGCTTGTTTAGTTTAAGGATGAAATAATTTATTATTTAATAATTAATTATTGATGAATTTAAGTGTGTAAAATAAATTTATATTTGATATAGTCATTTGTAATAATTGATTGTTTAAGACAAAATTGATGTTAAGAGTTTCTAATGAAAGAAAAATGTGTAAGGTTAAATAATAAGTTATCTTTCATTACTTATTTCTTACTTTAACTTTAATTACAGTTTTCATCATTAAAACTGTTTACACTAATTATTTTTCAAAAACACTAATCATTAATCAAAATCATATCAAATACAAATTTAATTTACACACTTTATTCAATTAATAATCAACTTTGAATTCTATTTATATATCATTAAAATTAATTTTTAGAAGATATAAACTCAAAATTAGTTGGCCTGACTTTCTCAATCATAATTTACATTGCATTGCATTACATAACATTAAAATTAATTTTAAATATAGTCTTTCTATTATATAGATTTCATCATGCATAACTAATTATTTCTAAAAAAAATCATTAGTTAAAATTATACTAAATATAATTTAATTTACAAATTTCAATAAATCAATAATTAGTTATGCCAAATATAAAATTTGTTGTATAGCTATTAGATAAAGTTCAAGTAAATGAATAACATTCTTTTACTTCTTGAAAGGAAATAAGAGCACCATAACACACGTGTAAAAAGCCTTTATAAGTGAAGGAGTTTTATATAATAGTATGATAATTATTTACATTTTCATGATAAAAATAATTTTGAGAAATATAAATATTATAGATAAAAAATAAAATAATCAAAAGTAAAAGCTAACTAATCAATAATTAATAATTTAGTGAATTATATTTATTGTTAAATTAAAGCCAATAAAAATTTAGTCTAGTGGTATCAATTCATGTATGAGTTTAACCTAAGAAAGTATGTATTTATTCTTTTTAGTATTATAAAGTTAAAAGAGGCAGGAAAACATTTTACCATATGATAACACATGGTAAGGATCAATCACCTCATAATGCTACATGGTAGGAAATAAACCTTCTTTTAATAATATAAATAGAGTAAGACAGTTTTGCTTATTTTAGTTATAGTCCAACCTAACTATCATCATACTTTTAATGCCTAAACTTAGCCTTTTTTTAAATAAGGATGCTCAATATGCATCAATGTATTACTCTTCTTTTAAATTCATTTTAAGTGGAAGCTTTTATAATATTAATAAAATAGTGATATGGTTGTTACCAAATTTTGTGTTTACATTTTGGTGGGCTGCGCCACTTTTTAGTAAATAAAAGGTCAAAATTTATTATAATATATAGCACTGTTTTATTAGTATTACCCTAATCTTAACCTTCTTAACATTACATTATTTACAATGCAATAGTCAAGGCTAATACTAAGCTATTAGAGCTTAATTTAGAATAAAAATATAAGGTTTGAAATTCAATTTGTTTTTGCTTATTAGTTATGTGTAATCTTAAAAATTATATATTAATTTTAAAATAAGGAATTTTATATGCAATAAATGAAATGCTTTGTATAATATAAAACACTATTTGACAATTAGATGATTATGATAGTAATTATTTGATCATATTATTAGTTACCTAATAACTAATTGTTTTAGCTAGCTTCAATAGTTGATAGCATGAACTACTTGTATAAATATGTTTAGAAAAATTATCTAATTATTATTAATTGTTTACATAAAAAATGAAATATGTATTTTGTAATTTATTTAAATATTTTTTATTTTAATTTTACTTCATATTTTAATATATTATTTATTAGATTATTTTTCCTTTCAGAAATAAATAATTATAATTTTTTGGTTATGAAACTTCTATCATATTATTATGGATGCATATGTGATAATTAAAATTTTTTTAACTATTTTTAAAATTTGATTTAAAATTTGTACATCTATTTTTAAGAATACATGAATTTCATATATATTCCAAGTATCACTAATCTTTCACAAATAACATTGATATTTTCAATTTTTTTATTATGTAATGTTTTTCTATATTTATGATTTTATTCACACACATTTTGTTATTCTCTATGAGATAAAAGTATATCTCTACTCTTTTTTATAATATTTGATAAAAAAAATGTGAAAATATTCATGCATTTTTTATTATTATGTACATAATTTAACATAATTTATTATGGTTATTTAATTTTCCTTTAAAAAATAACTATTTATAACTTGTTATATGTATTAATTTTTTTAAAAAAATAAATAATTATTATTTGCTATAGTTATTAATTTTTTCTTTATGAAATAAATAATTTTAATTTAAGATTTTATTATTTATAAGGGTAAAGGTGTTGAAGATTGTATAAATTATAGGTAAAGATGTCTTTTTCTTTTATAATGAATACATATCAATAGTTTGAAATGGGTTCCTTAACCTCTTCAAATTAGTTCATTAGAGACTAATTAATGATATACAAAATTTTATCTATATTATTTCCTCCTATTTTATACCTCTTAGTGAGTTCATATACTTAATTTTAAACAATTAGCCTTGTTTTGTAATTTTAGGATGGTTTTATAATGTTATGAATTTATTTAGTTAATACTAAATTTTTACACTATTTCAAATTTTTTACTATATCTTGGGTTCCAATTATCGGATTAGGGTGATCTTTATATTGTTGAAAAGCTTGAAAAAAGATGTACAAACCTAGTGTGGACTCCTTAAAGCCTTTATTTTGCCAAGAAATTGAAATCCTGTTTCTACCTCAATTGAGTAGTTTTGATATTTAGGTCATATCTAGAGTTATAAATGTCCAATTAATGTGAAACAATACCCAAATCTTTTTAAGATCTAGTTCTATAATTTTATGTTTATGATTTCCCTAACTTACATTATTTTAGTGGAATAATATTGGTTAGAAGTTAGACCTATAGGATTTTCACTATTGTAACTTTTAGAGTTAATTACTTTGTAAAAATATATTTTGGGCTTTTAAAAAATAGGAATACTTTATCTTTGTAATTCTAAGAATCATGGAATTTAGGTCCAATAAAATTTTAGGTTAATTAAATCTAATAAGAGGTAGAGAACTTATTACACACAATACTCTAGATAGAATTTAACAACCCAGTTTTCTTTTTTTTTAGCTTTTATGTTCTCTAGTCATGGAAAGATAAATTTGGGGCTGATTCAAGGATTTTCAGGCTCTTCTCTACTGGACTATGAGATTATGATTCATAATTTTAACTTTCTCTAATTACTTTTCCTCTTTCCCTAATGCCGTGTGCTGACTTCTTAAAATTGCATATATTAGATGTTGGTCTAGTATAATTGGTATTCATCCTTGTGATTTCTAATTTTTGTTATTTTTATGTTAAATTATGGTTAGTTAATCATTGTTTTACATATAGAGGTAAAGGATTAAGAAATTAATTTAGAGGTTCCTAATCTAATTTCTCAATTTAACTGAATGCTATCATTAAATCAATTTTGATCTAGCTTAGAAAATATTGTGATTGCCTAGTTTAGCTAATCTTAATTAGTTAAATCTAGATGGTAATCTAGTGTAGGATTTTTGAATTATTACAAGAGTTCTAGGTAATTCAAGGTTAAAAAGTTAAATAAAAAAGTTAAATATTAAGTGATCTATGATTAATCCATATAAAGAGCTATTAAATCCTTCAATTGGCTATTTTATTACTTTAGTTTTCTTTCTTGCTATTTAATTTTGTGTTTTGCTTTATTTAATACATTTATTTCAATTCCAAATCACAAGCCCCCTAATTTCAATTTTAAATTAATATTGCATTTTATTTTTTGCATATAATTACAATTTGTGTTGCATCCTATTTGCATGTCCTATTTTATTCTATTTGTCTCAATTTCTTATGTTTATTCAATTTCTAGTGCATAAATAATTGTGCAAACATTGTTAACAAGTAAATTAAGAAAAGATAATTCAAAAGATCATAAGGGTGGGACCTAGTTTGTCTCACTATATTGCATTATCTTTTAGTAAAGTAGTATAATCTAATTTTGGTGTAGTAAGGTTTGCACGTTCAATCAACAAATCAAAACAGCTATTTACTAAACATTAAATGAACTAATTAACTTGATCAATTAGTTGAATGCACTAAAATTAATTAGAAGCTAATAAAAAAATATGTTTCTTGAATACCTTGTAAGTTAGCAATATCATAAAAGATAAATTACAATTTCAATATTTGATATTTTGAAAATGCATGACTAGAGTATTCAAAAGACATGTTAATTACATAGCTTTATCACCTTTTCTTAACATCATTGTCTTCTTTATAAGATCTTTGTAATTGCCTTGTTGTTATTAGGTAGCTTAACATGTTATAGTATAGTACACAAGCGGAGAAGATTAGCATGAACTTAAGATTATCTTAAATGACTTTAAACCATCAACTCTTTTTAGCTCCTTCCTTTGTTTTGCTCTATGTTTTTATCTAGCTCATTGAAAACCCTTGTCATAGTTATTCTTTCTATCAAGCTCGTTTCTTTGATAAGTTAAGTGCATTTGTTAACCTTTAAAATGTTATTTATCTCAACCTCATCTATTAAATGAGTTAGGTACATTTGGACAAGGTTCATTTTGTCTAGCTTGTCATTCGAATGAGTGAGGTCATCTAGGACTTTTTTAAAAAATTTCTAAGTCTGGGTATTAATAACAAGAGTTATATAAAATATATATATTATTTAGAAAAGAAAATTTTGAACCTTAGTTAATTTGATAATGTTTATTTTTAATGAATTTATAAAAGTCCATAACTAACTTTTTAATATGGTAAAAATTGACAATATTTTTAAAATTTATCATTTTGAACTAGAACTCAAAATTTAAATTTTTTTTCTTTGGAGTTTCTATTTTTTTTCATTTTATTTCAAACCAAATGGGCTATGTCTTTATTTACATTTATGTATTAAGTAAATGGAGAGTAAAATATAAATTAAAGATAAATAAGAGTGTTTTTTTCATATAGAAATAGAGAAGGCCTAAGCCCAATCAACCTAAACACACACACACACACACACTTATTCATATACTCCAGAAGCTTCATTTCTCAATAACAAAGTACAATGCCTAAATCTTTCCTCCATATGAGTTTTCTTATCTTATTTTTCCTCTCCTACTCTTCAAAGCTCAAAAGCCATTACTTTTCTTCATATTTTCTTATGTTTTCCTTCATTTCTCCTTTGTTCCTTGCTAAAAAAAATCAAAAGTTACAAGATATTATTAATTTAAAAGTTTTAGGGATGGCTTGGTTATAGACCTACAATTAACCCACTTTAAAATCTTTGATTTTTTTATCTTGAAAGGTAATCCTGAGGTTAATTTTCTTATTTAGAAGTTAGATTAGCTTAGTTTAACTAATGAGTAATAAAGATTAGATTTTTATTGCATTAGGGCTTAGGGTTTGAATCAAGGATTTTTAATATAGGAGTAAATATTAGAAATTCAATGTTTATATAAGTTAATTTATGTTTTGTTTGTTATTTGATGCTTGTAGAAGGTTAAAAAGTTCTATCTACAATCATCGTTTACTTATGAAGTGTTATGAAGTTGGACTTAAGGGAAACGATTATTGTTCTAAGTAAATAATGCGTATTTCAATATGTTTTTATGTTTTGCAACTACTCCCATGTTTTAAATCATTATTTACAATATATATATATATATATATATATATATATATATATATATTACTTTATTATATTTTACTTCCTTATGTATGTGTTAGAATACTAGGTATTATTAGGAGAAACACTTTGAAAACTTTTCCTTGAGTTATAGTTATGAGAAATGGTTCTAAATTGATGATATAATGCTTTAAATGATATATATGAGTTGTTTTATTGAAAATGACATGCTTATTGAATATGATTGTTTGAAAATATTGAAAGGTCATAATTTTGCAACGATGAAGTAATTTTGTATTTATAAATGTTAAAAAATGACAAGTTTGAAAATGAAGCAAGAAATGATATGATGATGGCAAGGTTTGAAATCTTGATGAATTGCTTTTGGATGGTTCATGGATAAAATCTATAGGGATTGTAAACAATTGGACCTTATATGGATTTGAAATATGTTTTAACCATTGCTATATATTTGAAATTGTTTAAAAAAAGATTTTCTTTAATATATCTATTTTTTTAATAAGTGTCATTCTTATTTCTATTATTTTATAAACTTATATTTGGGAGGAAACTAGTTGGAAACTATAATTAGTGGCATTAATGACATTAACCTTGGTGTATTTTAGTTTAAACTTTAATTAGTAGGGGACTTGCTAACCTTATGTCTCAGCTAACACATGTGGATTAGAATCAAGTAACCTAATGGGTTATAAAGAAATGAAAATGGATTTAATTAACTTGAGAGCTCCATAACATTGTATTATAAGATATGGTAGGTGGTTAGTTTACCCTTGAGTTATGTGCTCCATAACATCACATTGTGAGATATGAGGGGTTGGTTAGCTTACCCTATAAGCTATGTGCTTAATGAAATAGGATCCTCCTATCCAACTATTATTTCAAATATAATTTTTATTTGTTATGAATTCATTTTACATTTATGTTTAAACTTCTTGTCCATTTATATTGTTATGAAATTCATAATTTGTATTTTTATTAATTTTTGTATTGTTATGATTATGATAATCTTGATATTTGCCACCTATAGTTACTTTACTTATTTTAAGTTAAAGTTTTCTATGAAAAACTTATGCCTTAGCTTGTTTCACTTCTATTATGATGCATTTATCTGTTCACAAAATGAATGACTTGCTTATGTATTTTCCAATGCTTTTCAGATAGAGGTGTGGCTTCAAGTCTATAATCCTTGATATTGTAGATAGAAGATTGTTGTATAGTGGTAAGCTGTACACGTTATCCATATACATTAATAAGTTAAAGTTTTTTATTTTGTATTAAGTGATATATATTGAACTTTTAGATGTGTTTCAAAATCTATAGGTAGGATCTTGCTTTTATTGTATCATAACAAATTTTGATTTTGTAAAGAACTATTTTTTATACAAATGTGAAATGTTACAAAGTGTTCAATTGATGATAGAAATGTGGAAGTTCATGATAGGACTAATGAACAATCTAATTATCACCTATACATATGTTGTTGAATGAATTATTAATATGATAAAAGATATAGGTTGCACATGTTATAAAGAGGCTAGCATAGCCTAGCATGTATATATATATATGTCTTCCTTAGAGTCATGCATCGATTCAAGCCCTTAATTTTAAGTTATGACAATCTTCATCCATGGTGGGTGCATTATAAGATTTTTTAACTACAATCTTTTTTCTTTTAACATGCATTTCATTTAAGGCACCATGACTTGTGATTTAGTGATCTTTGAATCTTTAGTAGATTTAAAGTAAGCTATGATGAGTGGTAATGATAACATAATTTGCTTACCATAATCACATTTTGCCTATATGTCTATTTTTATTTGCTTACTTATTTAAAAATGCATTAAAATTGTGTGATGAATATGTTGGTGAAAATAACTATATAGAGGTCTATAGATCATTGACCTTGAAATTATCTAACTTGAGAGGGGTTCCACAACATCTTATCCTTCTCCTCGACCTATGTTCTGATCAATAGGAGGTCCATAGAGCACTAACTGTTATATCCCCAATAATCTTGCAACCTTGAGGATCTAAATGAATAAAGTCCTATAAAGGAAAAGTTAGCTAGTGGCTATCAAACCTAAGGGCAAAGGTTACTTTGAATGCAAGAACAAGGAAATTTCTTTCCCACCAAACAACTTAGAAATTTTTTAAAAAGAATGGCTTTGGTAGGATTAGAATAGGGGCCTTGCCTTAGTTTATAGGAAAGGTAAGCATACCATGCTTGACCTTCCTAACCCCACTCTTCGTAGGTTTTTTAAGACTAAGGCAAATGAAAGGACCCTTATGCCCATTAAACCACCTTTACCAAAAAAGATAAGAGCTCAACCTTATTAAAACCTTTAACATTCAAGCAGTGACTTTACCACTATTGTATTTAAAACTTTTCCTAGCTTATCATATACTGTACCTTTTATCCTCTATGTCATCAACCTATGTAATTCTTTATACTAAACTATTACTACTTGTGTTTGTATTATTTTGTCAATATAACTTTGTTATAAATGCCTCATCATAAAAAATCCCAAGGGAGAATGACACATACATAAGATTAAAGACCTTAAAACCAAGAAAGAACATTATGAATTAAAATCTCATAATCTAGTAAATAGGAGTTTCAAAATCCTTGAATTCACTCTAAAGTTTGCCCTCCATGACTAAAGTACAAAAGTTAGAAGAAAAGAGAAACTTATATTGCTAAATTTCATAAAATTTAAAGTTTAATTTTGTTCTTACATCTAATCTAACTTTATAACTCTAAAACCCTATTGGACCTAAAACTTATGGCTCTTAGGTTACAAGAATGGCACTTTGGTAATTTTTAGAAGCTTAAAATATATTTTTACAAAGCAATAAACTTTAAGAGTTACAATATTAAATTACCATAGGTTTGAATTTCACCCAATGCAAAACTACCAAAACTATATAATTTTAGTGAACCATAAACATAAAAATTGTAGATTTGGGTCTTAAAAAGATTTGGATGCTAGTTTCATATTAATTGAATTTTTGTAGCTCTAGATATAACCTCAAAACTGCAACTGGCTCAATTAGGACAAAAATAACTTTAGCTTCTTGATTAAATAAGATTTTCAAGAAGCCCAAATTGGGCTTTGATTAACATGTCAAAGTTGTAGGGCTTTAGTTATGGCCCAAAAATCAAAACTGGCTTAACTAAGACAAAAACAAAATTTCAACTTCTTTGCTAAATAAGACTTTCAAAAGGTGCATACTAAGCTTTAACCAAAATGTCAAAGTTGTAGGGCTTTCTTTAAACTTTTCAATGATATAAAGATCACCCTAATCTAATATGCAAAGCTTAAGACATAACTAAAAATCTAAAATAGTCTTAAAATTTAGCATTAATTAAATAATTTTAAAATATTGTAAAACTAACCCCAAATTATAAAATAAGGCTAATTCTGTAAAATTTAGTAAAAGTAATACATTAAAAGACATGAAATAAGAGAAAATAATATAGTAAATATTTTTAACATCACATCTTTATGCTGATTATGATAATCCAAAAATTGAGTTGTGACATAAATAAACATAGCTTGGATTGAAATATTTGGCTTAAGAGCTTAGTTTAACAAAAATTTGAACCTTGTTTTATAAATAGGTTAGGTTTGAACTTATATATTTAAAATTAAGTTGGCCCATTTTATATTTATGCATCAAATATTTAATTATATTATATATTTTATTTCATATATATTACAAGATACAAATTTTAATCATAAGGAACTATTAAATGCATATGATGATATTTTTAATGATAATTTTTCTTTTAATATATATATTGAATATAATATATACATACATAAAATATATTTTAT
Organism: Sindora glabra; assembly: GCA_020226215.1. Lineage (NCBI taxonomy): Eukaryota > Viridiplantae > Streptophyta > Magnoliopsida > Fabales > Fabaceae > Sindora > Sindora glabra. Next base: position 81,412,699 of record CM035232.1, on the reverse strand, counting down.
ATTTTTTAATTATATTATACGTATGAAAAATTTTAAATCAAATTTAACTAAGCTCGAATTTGAGCATCTCTTTTTTAAAAAGGATCAAGTTTGAACATAAAAAGTATGACAAAGTTTGGGCTAGGTTATATTTAAGATAAGCAAAAATGTCATAGTGCCTATGTAAGTTTGACCTAAACTTGACCTAGCCTAATTTTTTTCCATTCTTAACATACATCTCTTGTAACAAAAACAATATTTTGGTAATAACAACAACATTTTTTCTACTTTTTCACATATACATTTTTAATGTGAAATTTTTTTATATAATTTTGTGTTACAAATTCAATAGTAGATGTAACACTTTATTCATATTTGTTACTCACAAAGTCAATAATATTTTGTATTCTATTAAAAATATTTTTAAAAAATTAAATATAAAATAATAACTTTTACAAAAATAAATTAGATAAATGTTGGTTACAAGCATAAATTCAAATTTGGCCCCCCAAATTTTTCCTTTTTTTTAATTTTTATCAGGAAAATGACGAGAGATAACCACATCTATACTATCTAAATATCAATTCTGAGATTGTACTACATTACTAATGTATCATCCTTGGATTGTATCTTTGTATTATTTTATTCCATTTTAATTTCTCAATTTCAAATTATTTTATAGCACTATCATTCTATTATTAAAAGACTATATTTAACTTTATTTGGTCAATATTTTAGGTTGAATATTAGTTATTGGGCTCATGTTTTAAGCCCATATGTTTCTAATTATGGTTCTCTATCTATTTTCAGCCTGTTCATTATTTATAAAGTTATTAAAATAATGTAAAAAATATAGGCTACTATCTATTTTTTTATTTAAATGACAACTTTGTGGTTGTATTGCATCCTTGGCTCATGCCGCACGTCTTGCCATTGCAATCCCATTATTATATTTCAATTTGTTTTATTTACTTTTCGACGAACATTGGTCGATCATTATTTTGGGCTTTCTTTGAGATTAGATGTATTAAAATATGTTGAATTTAATGGATTAGTTTAGTACTAATATAATTTTATCTAATTCGGGATTGAAACTAATACAAAGAATGATTATAATGGTCAAAGTTGATGAGAAATTAAGTCTGGTTAACTTAATTTGATAAAAGATTAGGAGGTTGTTTGATTCACCTTAATAGTATCGTAAGTTCTATTACTTAAAAAATAGAAAAGAGGTAAGTTATTTAGTTAGCCATTATCATGCAAATTACAGGAAATAGAATTTCTTGAGAAGTCCTACTTTTCAAAAAATATGAAAAATTGCTTACACATCTCCCCCTAAATTAAGTTTTACTTTCTATGTCAATTATGCAATAACAAAATTATTCTTATCAAATTTAATTAGTAAAAACTAAAATTTATTAATTTGTGTTATAATAATATTGAGGATATAACATTCATTTTATTAACATTCCCTAAGATATTTAAAGTTTATGAACCAAACAAAAAATAAGAAATTACTTACTAAGAAATGTTGTTTCCTATGGGTCAACCAAATAATTTTGAGTACTTCCTATAAAATTTATATACAAAATTGTTTCCTTGAAAATTCAAGTTTTTTACAAAAAGTTATTTCTTATATAATCAAATGACCTTTAAGATTAGTAAGTATTAATTTGTTGGGTCATTGAATTATCTTGTTAATTTGATAATAGTGATAAATAATAAATAAATAATTTATTATTATATGTTTATATATGTTAAAATAATAATTTTGGTATGTTAAAATTATACTTTAATATATATAATATTAAAATTATATATATGAGTAATATTAAATAATTTTTAATATTAAATTTAATAAATTTATATTTTTAATATTATTGACATATATTATATAAGTTTATCAAAATAAATAATTATATTAAAATTTAAGATATTTAATATTAAAATTAATAATTTTATATATTTAATATTGTTAATATCTATTATACAAAATTATTAAAATAAATAATTTCATTAAAATTAAAAAATTAGTAAAAATTATGCAAAAATTCAATTTATCATCATAAAAATTAAAAATTAATAAAAATAATTATTATAACTAAATAAATATATTAATTAAAGTAATAAACTATTATTAATACAGTAAAATAGTGATATATTCATATATATTATAAATAAATTTGGTTAAAAAATATTTGTATCTATTTTAATTAATACTAATTTTTTTAGCTTAAGTCTTGTAATTTTTAATTACTCTTTTAATTAGAAGTTTTCAAATTAAAAAATTATTATACTTTGATTTAATTTCTTACTATTTTAGTTATATTCAATAATAATAATAATAATAATATAATAGATTGCAAAACTTGTTTAAGACCATCTGGTGAGAACTAGAACTAAGATTGACACTATTACAACCTAATTTGACTCGATTTGATAAAAAAGTAGTTCGACATGGAACTAGCTTAACATTCGGTAAAGCTGGATTAATCCTTTTGATATATATATGCATATATATATATATTTAAAAATTAATATACATTTATATAGATATATATATGTCTAAAAATTAATATCAATATAAGTTACTTAAATTTTATTAATATTTTTATATTAATTTTTAAGTATTATATTTTAAATTAAATAAATATACATCAACTAAAATTTGACCAAAGATATAATATAAATATGTTAATTTATTTTTAAGTGATATATCCGAAAAAATAAATCAATCCTTGATATAAAAATATCAATTGATTACGCATTTTATTACTTTTACAAAATTATTTTAAATTAAGATTAAATTCCTTTTGATCATTTGAAAATTGAAATTATTTTTTTTTCATTTTGTGAGTATTTTTTTGTCAAGTATCAAATCACAAGCATGCTCTCTTTCTTTCTTTTTTTTATTACATTTTAAAGCTCATGCACGTGATAATCTTTTTTAATTCTTTTAAGTCTTAACACTTTATGACTCATATATCATTTTTACCCTTTATTTTTTTTTGGTTGTTGTTAATATTTTCTTTGGTATCAAATTATTGCAAATCAAATATTTATTGAATATTTAGAATTTTATCAATATCTTAATATAAATATGGAATGTATTAAATTAATTATAGTTAATATGTCTTAAAGTATATGACAAAATTTTTATATAAAAATAAAAAAGTACATAATTCATTCTTTTGATAAATACATGCTAAAATTAATATTAAATTTCTATTTTGCAAATATATAATAAATATTAATAATATTTTAATTTTTAATAAAATTATATTGAAATGAAAATCAAATTTATTTATGGTGATGAATCTCAATGAAAACAGAAGAACAAGCCCGTGATACATTAGATATACTTTCTATATCTTTCATAAACCTTATGTATTAACGATGAGATGGTATGTCTCTTTAACATTAATTGAGACAAAAATTAATACATTTCTATTTATAAATGAAATGGATGTGTTTTAAAAAATAAGAGTAAATTAATTAATAATTTGATTTTTTTGAAAGATTTAAGGTGTCTTAATTTAATTCTAATTTTTTTTATTTTGATTGAATCTATCTATTTATTTATCTATATGATAATTTTAAGAATGTATTACCGTTTTTGAAACTATTACATGTATTGTTGTTGCTACTCCATTCTCATTTTTCATTCTTATTTTTTTTTAAATTTTTATTATCAATATGGCCAATTTCAATGGTGAAATGACCGATTTCTGTTTGCATATATACTTAGATATTCAGCTATATTTTGAGCTTTCTTTTTTGAGCTCGCTGTTTTATATTTTTTATTTTAATTTATTTATTTCTCAACTTCCCTAGCTATGTAGTAACATTGGATTTGCAGGGTATTATTAGTACATTCCATGTAACAAATTATTGAGCAAGGGTGGTAATTTCTTGTATAACATTATAATTCTATATGAATATAATATGCTTATATGAATTCCGTTTGACATGTTAATTTGTTTAGAATTTTATATTAAAATTTTAAAAATATTATTTGAGGAATAATTAATAATTAAATTATAAATAAGTATATGTAATAAAAATATAAATTTTTTTATTTTAATAAAATAATAATAAAAATTTAAAATAGTATTTTATTAATAACAAAATATATTTTTTGAAAAATAATAAATAATTAAATTTATTAAATAATTTTTTAATATAAGTTTTATTAATTAAAATTAATGAATGGATTATAAAAATTAAGCATTAATTTTATTAATTAATAAATAGATTAACTCGAATAACATAAATTATCATCCTTCCTATTAAGTATTATATTTAATTATGATTCTTGCTCTTTTTGAAAGTTGTTGTTGTTGTTGTTGTTATTATTATTATTATTATTATTATTATTATTATTATTATTATTATTATTATTATTATTATTATTATTATTATTATTATTATTATTAGAGGTTATTCGATTGGCAAAAATTTGCATTGGAAGTGCAACTTTTCAATAAGTAAAAAATTTCTAAATTATTTTGTTGGTTACACTCATTTCATTAGGGAAAATTTCTTATGTAATTTATGAATAAAAATACAAAAACATTCCTATTTAATTTAAATAATAACTATCTTATCCTCTCTTTCTCACTCAGAATTTTAATTTTTTATAGTAAATTAAAATTAAGTAATTTCAATCTTAAAAATATCATTTTAATTGAAGTTCGTTGTTATTTCTAATTTTTTTGTCATAATAGTCATTTTAATAATATTAACTAAAAGGTTTATATATATATATATATATATATATATATATATATACAAGTCAATTTTAATATTTTTTAGAGAATTAAACATAAGAAATTAAAAGCTTAAAAATATCATCTTAATTGAAATTCATTGATATTTTTAATTTTTTGCATTATGGTTCTAAAAGGTATAATAGTTATTTAGACAATATTTTTTGAAAAATTTATAATTAAGTCAAATAAAATATAAGAGATTAATTCCTAAAAACTATTAATTTTTTACTATCAATTAAATAATTTTGAATATTTTTTAAAATTTTAAAAAATAATTTATTTTTTTTATAAAATTCGAGTTCTCTCATAAGCTTACTTCCTACGTGAAGTTTATTATTATTTTTATTATTATTAAAACATGATTTGGTATCCTAACACTTAATGTCTTGAAATAACCTTTTTTTGTCTTATCGTAAAACTCTCATTTTTTCTATGGTCAAAATTATGGGAACATGTAAGATACCCCTCATTGATGCTATGCATCACTAATCAAATGGTTCAGATTTATTGATCTACGTAGGCTATATAAAATTTAACGGTTTAGATCTATTGCTGCATAATAAGGTGGTGTGTTATAATTTTTTTCCAAGATTATAATTGATTATTTACTTTTTAAATTTATATAATATGCTCACTACTTAAATTTCAAAAATTTCAATTTTCTGCTACAGTACACAACAAAAAATAAATCTAAATAAATAAATATTTTTTATAAGTAATATTATATTTATTCATTAATATTAATATAAATAATATCAATTTCAATCTTAAGTAAATAAATAAAAAATTAGATAACATGCCTGGAAATATTACAAGGATTTGTTGTACATTATAAAGTCAATTTATATATTTTTGTACTAGTTGTAGGTTTGTTAAGGATCAATAGATCAATAAATTTATATACTAAAGAATCAAAGACGGGCAAGTGATATGAATAGACATAAAATGTCAATTAGAAAAATATTTTTGATCATGACTACTTTCATTATTCATTGACATTTATAATTTTTAAATTTGGAACATTTAGAAAGAAAGTAATGAAATCAAATTTTATTATTATTGGATTTAAATCTATTCCTATTTTATATTCAAATTAAAGTTTCTATTTAGACATGTCTCTCCTTTAAAAAAAAATTGCCTTTGCTCTTCACAGATAATTTTGGGATCCATGTTCTTTGTTCATATATTTATGAGAAAAAAATATAATTGCTAAATTTTTATTTTTTTTTGCTCAAACTTTCTTTTCTTTTAAAAATCCAATGATAGCAATTTCATTATAAATATATTTGGTGAAAAAATATAAAATATTTCATTCAATTTGAAAGTGGTTGAATATTTCCTGTTTTAACATTAAAATTTTAAAAATCAAACTCTTAAATAAAATGAAATTTAGAATTAACATCTATCATCTACTTATTAATTTTAAAGAAGAATTAGAACATTATTATATATTGATTTATATTTCCCTTTTTTTCACAATATTATTATGATTTTTATTTAAAAATTTTATAAAAATAATTTTATAAATTAATGAAGTGACCAATTAAGCAAATGATAAAAGTTAATTCTAATATTTGTATAGTGTATAAGTTTAATTTCAAAGTTTTCAGCAAACTCCAACCATATCAAAATTAAATGTATTTTGCATATTTTTCCTTATGCTTGTGTATCACATATGATGAATTAATTTTTTTCAATATTTATTGATGGGCTAAACAAACTAAGAAGATAAATATGAATAAAAACTTGATCATCTATTTAAAATTTATTTTGAGGTATATCAATGTCATGCATGGTAATTAAAAAATTCATGAATAGCAGAAATTATAATTTTGAATGAAAAATTTATATATAAATATTATCAAATTAAAATTACATTATATCAAGAAAGATTTTTTGTATTATCCTTACTTGTAACTATAACTATTATAGTTTTATGAATTGCACTTTAAAAAATTAAAATAATAAAAATAAATTCATATAAATTTTAATTTTTTTACTTTGAGTTATATATATATATATATATATATATATATATATATATATATATATATATATATATATATTTATTCAATTTTTATTTTTATTTTTATTAATAATAAATTGAATAAGGGCTTGATTACTAGTTTTCGTCACAAGCGTTGGAGCATAAAGCTCGTATTGGAACAAGCACTATTCGCAATTCACCAAATGCTCTTAGCGCGAGATTCCAAGTGCACTAGGTCGAACGGGATCAGAGAGTTTAGTGATTCCTACTCTTGACTCGGTGCTTCACCTTCGTCTGGCATTCTAAGTCATTGTTATTACCCAACCATTACAGCTTATTAATTTGCTGAGAGGTTTACAAGTCATTCCTCGGCCAGATACGCAAGGGTTTGCCTTCATCAGAGCAGAGCACGGTCAGTCCTCTTCTCTCGCTTTTCTCTAGGATTCTAGCGTCGCATTGCAGCGCCCCCTGGCCCAAATTTTCTTTTCTAATACTTTAGTTTTCGATTGCTGTTTTATTTGCTCCATTTCCTATTGCTGTTAACTATTTATCCGTTGCTTAATTGTTACTTATAATATGTTTATACAAATCTCTCTTTATAAAATTGGCCTTGGCAGTTCTCAGCCCTTGAAATTATCTCTTTTGTTTGCATTTTTTACATAGTTAACTTCACATAGGTTTGTTCGGTGCTGTTCTATTCTATATCCCCATGTTGTTCTGCATTTAATGAGATGAACCTATGTTATTTCTAAGTGCTACTAATGGGCACTTCACACTGGTTTCGTTCGTTCGTTTGTTTTTTTTTCCCCCGCTTTATGACGCTCGTATCATAACTTGGAACCAAATCCGTGTAATCAACACACATTATGAATATATTAGGTATATATTTATATACTTTATGCTTTAATGCATAGTTATATCATTAACTACCTGTTTATATTTTCTTATGCATCTATCTATGCTGGGCTATATTCATGCATTTTTAGGTCTTGTCATGCTGCCGAGCCTTTTTTTTTCTTTTCACGTCACATGTCTTGTGTCTTCTTTGATGCACATAAGTTTAGTTCGCAACTGGCTAATTATCTATTTATGGAAATTTCAATATAATATAGCCAATTTTAGTTTCGAAGACTTATGTACTTCTCCCTCTCTGTTAATCAATCTAACTGCATTATAGGTAGGTAGTGTACAAAAATAATTTTTGAATATAAGAAGAATAACTGTTAGATAATATTATAAATATATGTATTTGTTAGGTTCTAATATTACTAGGTAGTCACACATCGGTCATATCTAGTAGATAGTCCTATTACTACTTGTATATATATGTGTATCTTTGATCAGTTATGAATAAGAAATAATTTTTCCTCCATGTGTTCTATCTAATTTCACGTGGTATCAAGAGTTGGGTTACAAAACCCTAGACTCTTGGTTTTTGTCATTCTTCTTTCGCACCCTTATTGCCGATCCATCTTTGGCTGCTGTTGTATGTTAGTCTACCTCCGGCCAGCACTACCCACTAGTCCATCTCTGACTTCATTGCCTGCTAGTACATTGTCAGCTGCCGCTACTCTACTGGTTCTTCTTTGGCCGTTGTTGCCAGTCTGTCTTGACCTCTCTTCTCCAGCATCTCATAGGAGTTTCATTGTTGGCAACTGTTGCATGCGTCATCATGCACCCGATCTCCAATCTGCGATCCACTCGCTGTCTAGCTTCAATTTGCCTTCTCCTGTGGCTGTTTCTTGCACTGCTAGTACCATCTTGCTTGGCGTGATCTGTTCTATAAAACCTAAGTGTTCAATCATCGCTCCAACCACTATGCACTGCCTCAACCATTACACTGTGCCTGTTGTTTTTGGTTTACTCTTTTGATCTTGCTTCACAGCTTTCTTTAGCTCCACAATGATTGGTAATAATTCTCTACCAATTTTGGGACCTTCCCATTACTATTGTCCCAAGTGTACTTACTAACAACAATGGGGCCACACTAAGGATCAATGTTTTAAATTGCACAATTGACCTTTTTGTGCTAATCTTGCCCATATTGATAATTCTCCATCTGAACAATCTAATTGATAGCCTTATCTTTTATCACACTCATCGACTTCAACTATAATGATTATATTAAGTATCAGACATCTAAATAGTCATATTTTTCAATTATTGGTAATTCTATTGCTTGTCTTACTTAGTTTCCGTCTATAGGATCGTGGGTTCTTGATTTAGGTGTCTCTAATCACATGTCTAGTATCCTTCTCATACTTTCTTCCTTTCATGTATCTGTCTTCAATGACTTTAGTTGATCGATTAGAAACGGTTGCAATAGATCTTTACTTGCTATGCCTTTAGACTTTATCCTTTATATGCTTCATTGTCCTTGTAATCTTATATCTGTTAATAGACTTACTCGTAATCTCAATTGTACTTTCACCTTTATTAATGATGTTGTTCTTATTTAAGACTGGGGTACGAGCCAGATAATTAGCATAGGATGTGAGTTAATGGGTCTTTATCATCTCAACCTTCCCACCTCTCATGTAGCTTGCACTGCCGTTGATCTCCTATTCTTCTCCACAACCTTTTAGGCCATCCCAATTTATCAAAGCTTTAAAAGATGGTTCTCGGTGTTTTTACCTTAACTTCTTTTTATTGTGAGTTTTGTCAACTTGGTAAATAATCTTGAGCTTCCTTTCCAAAAAGAGTCAATAATTGTGTTGCATCCCCATTTACTTTAGTTCATTTTGATATTTGGGTTCTTAGTCATGTCGTGTCTGTCCTTGGTTTTTGATACTTTATGACTTTTATTGATGATTATTCCCATTACAATTGGTTATATTTAATGAAAAGTTAGTTTGAATTGTTTTCTATTTTTGAATCTTTTTATTGCTGAAGTAAAAACCCAATTTAACATATCTATTTAAATCTTGCGTAGTGATAATGCCCCTAAATACTTTTCTATAAATTTTTACTAATTTTTTTATTTTCCCAAAGAATTGTACATTAATCCTCTTGTGCTTATACTCTTCAACAAAGTGGGGTTGCCAAACATAAAAATATACATTTGATTGAGATTGTTCACGTCCTTCTTTTACAGAATAATGTTCTCTTTCATTTTTGGGTTGTTGTTATTACTGCTTGTTACCTTATTGATCGAATGCCTTCTTCTATTCTTCAACACAAAGTTCCTTATTCTATCTTATTTCCTGATCAACCTTTATATGATCTTTCTCCTCAAGTATTTGGTTGCATATGTTTGGTCTATAATATGACTCTTGATTAGGATAAATTTTTAGCTAGATCTATCAAGTGCATTTTTTTTAATTATTCTTGTACTTGAAAAGGTTACAGGTGTTATTCACTAGAAATTTGCAAATATTATTTGTCCATTGGTGTTACATTCTTTGAAGTCTCATTTTTTTACTGCACCTCTTTCTAATGTCCATTTGTAAATGAAGTGTTACCTATTTCTTATAATTCTCTTATTTTTGCTCTAGTTGTACCTAAGTCTACCACATCTTCTATGCTTCTACAGGTTTATCATAGATGCACTACACTAGAAAATCCTCTTACTCCTACACTTGCTCTAGAGACTCCTATTGACATAGAACCTGTTGACTCATCTCTTGGTCCACCATCTCCACTTGTGTCGGGCCGACCTTTTGAAGATTAGTTTCCTATTGCCATTCACAAAGGTATACACTTTACTTGCTATCCCCATCCCATTTGTAACTTTTTAGTTACCATCGTTTATCTCCTCCATGTGTTCATTCCTAAAGCAACTAGTGAGGAACTTTCCCATCTAGGATGGTGACAAGTTATGATAGAAGAAATGACTACTTTGTATAGTATTGGTATTTGGGACTTGGTTCCAGTGCCCCCAGGTCAATCTTTTGTTGGTTGTCGATGGATCTATATTGTTAAAGTTAGTCTTGATAGACAAGTTGATCGACTTAAGACCTGTTTAGTTGCCAAAGGGTACACATAGGTTTATGGATTTGACTATGGTGATACTTTCTCTCTTATGGCTAAGATGTCCTCTTTTTGACTCTTTCTGTCTATGGCTGCTATGTGTAGTTGGTTGTTGCATTCGCTTGACATTAAAAATGTCTTCCTTTATGGTAAGCTTCAAAAGGATATTTATATGGAGCAACCTTATGGCTTTGTTGCTTATGGGGAGTCTGGTTTGGTTTGCAAACTTCGTTGCTCATTGTATGGTTTGAAGCAAGCTCCACGTGCATGGTTTTAGCACAGTTATCCAAGAGTTCAGCATGATTCTGTGTAAATCTAATTACTTTGTTTTCTACAATCATACATTCTCAAGGAGGTCCATTTACTTAGTTGTATATATTGATGATATTGTCATTACTGGGGATGATCATGTAGGAATTAGTCAACTAAAGACACATTTGTATAGTCATTTTTAGACTAAAGATTGGGGGCAGCTAAAATACTTCCTTGGCATTGAGGTTGCACAGTTCAGGATTATCATTTTTGAAAGGAAGTATCCCTTAGACATTTTGGAGGAAACTAGTATTGGATTGTCGGCCGATAGATTTTCTTGTAGATCCCATTATGAAACTTCTTCTAGGACAGGGGGAGTCTCTATCTAATCCTAGAAGATATCGAAAATTGGTTGGTAAATTAAATTATCTTACTATTACTTTGCTGGATATCTCTTTTACTATTAGTGTTGTTGGCCAATTCCTTTAGTCTCCATGTAACAGTCATTGGGATGCAGTAGCTTGAATTTTGAGACATAGTAAGGGCTCACCTGTTTAAGGATTTTGAGAACAAGGGACATACTAAGGTGATTGGATATTTTGATTCTGATTGGGCAAGATCTTCATTTGATAGACAATCCACTTCGGTATATCTTTGTTGGTGGTAATCTTGTATCATAGAAAAGTAAAAAAGCAAGAGATAATAGCTAGGTCAAGTGCTGAGGCTGAATATTGTGCTATGGCCTTGGCAACTTGTGAGCTAATGTGGATAAAACAATTGATCCAAGGATTGAAATTTATAGATGTCTCAAATGGAGTTACTGTGTGATAATCAAGCTGTAATTCAGATTGCATCCAATCCAATTTGTCATGAGGACCAAACACACAGAAATTGATTGTCAATTTATTGGAAAGAAGATGCTATTTGGTTGTATTGTGACCAGCCATGCTAGCTCAAATTGTTGATAATGAAATTAGAGTTTAGGAGGAGAAAGAAAGAAGAGAGTTTGGGAGAAAATGCTAATAATTTTTTTTAATAATTATGGTTGAGTACATCGTAAGACCCCTAAATATAGAGTTACTAAGAAATAAGGACTTAAGCCCATAACATAACCTAAGTCTAAACCATAATCCAATTACTAAAAAATACTTTTTAACCCTCCCCCTCAAGCTAAATTTATAAATCTAAGTTGTTACATAAATTTGAACTCTCAAAAAACAAAATGCAATTAAACATATAAACAAAGAAAACTTGACAGGCTTCACATCACAATAGCTTGCAATGACTAACAACTGGACTAACAACTGGAGAGTAACTCCCCTTGAATGCAATCATTCACCAACCCCATAAACAATGCCAAAAACTTGGCAGATACAACTCCTGAAAGTCTTGAGCCAAATTGCCTTTGGTTGCTCCCTCGAACTTTTTCTATTTGTTCTCCTTGACACAAATGACATATTATCAAGAAGTTTTCTGCTAGCTTCTTTAAGTTGCTCCTTTAACTTCCCAGTTGATCTTCAAAACCGCGAGCACCCCTAGTTGGAATTACACCAAAATAAAATGCAACACCCGTGGTTGCATTCACACCACCAATGCTACCACAAACTGAATTGCTCTTAGATTGTGCTCATTGTAGCCAAACACAAGCACACTGCATTACAACTCAAAATGCACCAAGCAAAAAATTCATCTAAAAAAGGTAGAAATAGAACACCAAATAAAAACAACAAACCAAATAGAAACAACCAATAATAAGGCCACAAGTCCACTACCACCACTTCACTGCCAAATGCTTAACATCAAAATGCATTGTCTCTTTTGAACAGGGCACTGGCAAGAACCACTGTCAAACGATGTCTTTCTTCACCCAGCTTCACAACTGCTGTCAAAAAGAGAGCTTTCTGGATCCAAATAACTCCAAGTTGACTCCAAGCACTAACAAATCCTGCCAAATTGATCAAAATCAAATCAAGGCAGACCAAGAGAATGGTCCAAATTGACAAACCATTATGACCTCACCTTTAGCAGACTAAAGAAAGCTCACCTTCAACATTGCCCAAATTATTCTTGGGTGCTGTCACCTTCAAATAGAACATTGGAGTAGATGAAAATACCCAAAAAGACGTCAAATTGCAAAGAAATGGGCCACTCAAAACTAATTTGATTTGTAGTTTCGTTGAAGAGAAAACTTGCTAGGTTATGGATAACTAATCTCCAGTAGAGCTAGATTTGATTCATGGCTTCACCAGGGAGAAAACTTGCTGGGTCTGTGGCCATTTTTCCTTTAAGGTGGCTAGGGTTTTTCACAGAATATAAACTGGCATAAATTGATGAAAAAGAATACAAGGTTCACTAATAATTCTAATGGCAACTAAACTCTCTTTGAGGTTGCTGGAAGCATGATACACCAATAGGCCTTAAGGCAGATGATACTGCTCTGATATGATGTTGATAGTGAAATTAGGGTTTAGGAGGAAAAAGAAGCAAGAGGCAGAGAGAGAGAGAGAGAGAGAGTTTGGGAGAGAATGCTAATTATGTATTTCAGTAATGACAGCTGAGTACATCAAGAGATTACTAATGCTCTATTTATATAAAGCTATTAAGAAATATGAACTTAAGCCCATAACATAACTAAGTCTGAACCATAATCTAATTACTAAATAATACTAAGACAAATGACCAACTTGTTGATATTCTCACTAAATCCCTTAAAGATCCTCACATTGAGTTCATTTGTAACAAGCTTAGTGCATATAATCTATATGCCCTACCTTGAGGGGGAGTGTTAGACAATATTGTAAATATATGTATTTGTTAGGTTCTAGTATTACTAGGTATCCCACATTACTAATTGTATATATACATGTATCTCTAATGAGTTATAGATAAGAGATATTTTTTCCTCCATGTTTTCTATCTAGTTTCACAATAATCCATGCTTCTGTTCTACTAAGTTTTATTTTTTCATTAGACTTAATGACAAATAATATGGAATTGTACGCAGATTGGCTCCGTTTCTGTCCCTAATCTCGTGCATGCTTACACCATGTGTAAAGTGACTGGGGAACAGAATGAGTGCAAAGGTTGATTCAACATCTACTGCTGAACCTTACAGCATCAAAATGTCTGGGATAACTTCATCTGCAGCATCCAGTGGTCAAAAGTTTTCTATGTTTGCTTCTAAGTCCGGATTTGTTATCCCCAAAAACAAATTATCAGGTTCACTGATTCCCATATTTCGAGGGGCTAAACGATATGGTGTTGCTGGAGCTACTGCCAATGAAGAAAGTTCCCCACAAATTCATAGGAAAACAAAATGGGGACCTGATCCGACACAGGATGCATCTGTCAAAAGGGGAAGAGTGTTAGCTTTACAGGTGCTTTTGGGAATCTTATCCATAATCAGTATATCAATCTGTTCTTTGGTTTTTAATTTGTGTTCACCAATTTACCTGTAGATATACCCTTGGGGGTTTTTGTCTTGTTGACATTTTAGTTTTGGTTAAAATAGTTATGTGTAGCTACTCCTCATCCCCATCATTCCTCAATGAGTTTGCTTGTTTTCAAATACATAGTAATCTATTTTATTTATATACACATATATTGGGTTAACTTTGGAGATGGGCAGTTTCATTCTCTGTTAGAAGCTACTAAAACTTTCTTATAAGTTGGCTACTAAAGCTGAGCACCTGTATGGATGATTTGCATTTAAGTTCTTTTTTCAAGGCATCAATAAGATACTGTTCTCATAGTGCTCTGCACATTTTTTTGTAGATTCGAGTGGATCAAATTACAAAGCTGTTAAAATCAGGAAAGTTAGAGGTTGAGAACACCCTAGATTCACCATCTGTGACTGAAATTCCAGATCCAAGCTCTTCTGAATGTCAAACTGATAGCAAGGTCAACTGACATTGGTTTCTTCATGTCTGATGTTTTAGATGCTTTCTGTTTTGCTTGTTGAATAAACTGATGATGTTGATTTGTGTATCCAAGCAGTTGGAAATGCTTGAACTTGAAAAGCGGGAAGCAATAGGTTTGGTTTCAGTTATCCATTTTTTGTTTCCTCCACTTCAAGTCTCATACCTTCTCATTCCAAGATATCATTTATCTTGATAATACTCAGGTGAAATACTGAAGCTAGATCCAAGTTACAAACCTCCACCTGGGTTTAAGCCTTTGTTAAAAGAGGCCACTGTTCCTCTGCCTGTGAGTATTTGTTCTAAAGTTCTGTAGATCTAATTGCTTCCTTGCTATTTAAATGCTAATGATAAATTTATAATGAACATTAATATTAGTATTTCCTTAAATCATTCTCATTTTCTGTGCTCTTAGCATATTTATTATAATCAGTGAGCACAGATAGTTGAGTATTTCTGTGCATTTTCATAATCATGTAATCATGAAGGGTGATGCTAAAGTTCTGTGGGCCTGATTCAATTGTTTTGAATGTTGTATGGTGGCAAGGCAATTTTCAAGAATAAATTAGCATCAATCATTGTTGTTAATGGTTAAAAGAGAACACACCATATGGGTTACTATATGGACCCCTTTGGAGTTGCAGTCATGATTTTGCGCATGCCATGGGACACATTTATACTATTCTGAATGTCGCACATCTGCCCTCTCAGATTTAGACAAATAAAAGGCCCTTTGCCTCCAAAGGTATGATGGAGGCTTTGGACTTGGGTTATATTTTGTGCTTGGATGGTACTGAAGAGGAGAAGGAATTGAGCAATTTGTCAATCATATTCTTTGTGATTGTGCTTCCCTTGGAGATGAATTTAAAGAATATAGCATTATGTCTCTTTATATGATGCTTAGACTTCTGTACTCATTAAACATCATGTCTTGATTCTATTTTATATGCATGATATGTATTTAGTTTCCTATTCATTTAGATCTGCATGGTCAAGATGACTGATGTTTGTGTGACTTAAGTCTTGCTGCTATATCAGTTTTTTTTGGCTTAGTATTCTTATATGAATTATGTTAAAGTATAAATATTTAACACAATGTATGTGTTGCTTCAGCATAATCCACTATGCTGTGTGATATGGTGCTGGGAACCCTTATTGCCATGGTGCATCGTGTGCTGAAAATAAGCAGGCGTTGTTTTTCAGATGTTAATGAAATAGTCAATAAGTTGGATTTCACTTGAGTTTAGGTTTACATTATTTTATTTATGCATGCCCAGAGAATGAAACCAATGAAATAACTGGTTCAAATAGTTATTATAAAAAATTGACTTGTGAGTGATTTAGTCAATTGCATAATTCTATTGATAAATAGAATTATCTTTAATAAGATACTTAACATATTTGTTCAGAAGTGTTAAAGTTTGAAAGTAAAGAGATATCTCTGCTTCTTAAACAACCATTTATTCATTCATTCCAGCCTTGAATTCACTAATCCATGATTTTGATGAGGATTTTTAATTATAAGTTCGAGGCTGATATCTTTGCTTGTAGTAATTACCTTGTTTTCATTCCATTTAATATAGCATTCTTGAGTACATATATGTAGAGGTATCATCTTGTGAATTTTATTAAACAGGCTAAAAATTTCATCTTTTCATCCATTTCTTGTGACTTTTTCTTTCCTATGGCATTCATATTATTGAGTCAATAATGGAACTAAGTTGCACGGTAATTATAATTTATTGGTGAATTGAGGTTCACAGTTATCACAATGGTGATAAACAGTCAATTACATTCATTAGTACATATAGCATTACCTTGTTTTTATTCAATTTAATATAAGCATTCTTTATTACATAATGTGTACAGGTATTATCTTGTGAATTTTATTAAACAGATTAAAAATTTCATCTTTTCCATCCATTTCTTGTGACTCTTTGTTTTCTGTGGTATTCATATTCTTGAGTCAATAATGAAACTAAGTTGCACAGTACTTAAAAATTGGTGAATTGAGCCTCCCAGTTATCGCAATGGTGATAAACAGTCAATTACATTCATTATCATGTGTGTCGGAGAGAACTATTGGGACGGAAAGTTAAGGTTATCTTTGCTTTTTGAATTGCCTTGTATTATCTCATTCTAATATAGCATTCATGAATATCTTTGCCCATGTTTTACGTTCAATAAGTAAAAACAAATGGCCTTTTTCATCTACTTGTCATGGCTCCTTTTCCATGAATATCTTTGCCTGCATTTTATGTTCAATAAATAAAAACAAATGATCATTTCCATCTACTTATCATGGCTCCTTCTTCTTGATTATGTTTTCAGAGCATTTTCTTTAATAAGATATTGAAGGTTAATTCCTTAGAAAATACTGAAAATTAATTTGTATAATAACAATTGATTTGTGCTTCTCTGTTAAGCTACAATGAAAAGCTGAGTCTGGAATACAATGTTGTTAGTAGGGCAGCAATTTCTCTCTGGTGTAAAGAATGTTAAATGAATGACAGATCATCTACCTCCCCTTTGAGTTGTAGCTTAATATTAAATGATTTGTCATAATTTGTCAAAGATAAAATATATCGTGTTAATTTGAAAATTCTTCCTATAAAATTTATATATTTGTAATGTTCATAGTAGGGCAGTTATTTCTCTCTTGTTTAAAAAAGGTTAAATGAGTGACAGATGATCTGCCTCCCTTTTGAATTGAAGCTTGATATTAAATGCTTTGTCATAACTTGTCAAAAATAAAATATGTTGTGTTAATTTGAAAGTTCTTTCTATCAAATATGCACGTGTATCAAATCTCTGCAACGAAGCCCCTGGGTAACCATCATAATTGTGCAACATTATCTTTGTAGGTCAAGGATTATCCTGGCTACAATTTTTTTGTCCTAATATATGGGCCTGAAGGGGATAATCAAAAGCGGCTAGAAAAGGTAATAAATCTTGGCAATCCTATCAACCTCTATATGCTGATTGAGATGTTGAAAATATTCATTTCAGGAAACTGGAGCCAAGATACAAGTTCATGGAACAAAAACAGGTACAGGAGAGAAGGTAATATCTGTTTCCAAATGCTGAGTTGCTTATAAACAATATTCTGTAGAAGTCTGTCTCTCCAGTCTTTTAATTTTATATGTAGTTAGTGAGTTTTTTGGGCAGAAAAGAACTTATTTTGTTTGTGTGTTCTCTCTCCTTTATGTGTTTTGAAATTTTTTACTGTCATATTTTTAGGTTGAACTTAAGGGAGGATATGATGTCCGTTGCACTTATGAAGATATGCATGTTAAAATATCAGCTGATAGTTTTGAAAAAGTTGATACAGCAGTGTCAATCGTTGAACTACTTATTACCTCTGTAACTGTGAGTTTCATCACCTTACAGACCCTGACAAGCATTATAATTCATGTTTGGCCAAGTTACGTTCCAAACTTGCATTGATTTTCCACTAGTTTTTTATTTTGATTCATTTGAAATCATTCCTTCTGGTATCTTAATTGTTCTTGTTACATTATCATCTTTACCTCAGGGGAATCTTGCTGCTGCTTCCACACCCTCTTTATCAGTTTCTGGAGATAATGCTAATGTTCTCACCCAAGGCCAGGATGGGATCTCTTCTCACAGAGCTGCTGTGACGGTGGAGAACCAACCTGTGGTGCAACCAGTAGCAGGAGCTGCCCAAGTGCCAGATCATTTTCAGTACGCTGGTTCATGGTTTTCAACAGCACCATCAAATAACCCTGTATTTGCTTCTTCTAGCAATATTGGCCCTCCAAATCTCTCAGGTCATGCTAGACCTTTTCATTCTCCATCACAAACAATGAATCCTTCAGACATGTCTTCAACTTTTGGAGCTCAGCCTATGCCTGTAGCTGGATTCAACTCAATTATCCCATATCAACCTGCTCTTTCCTTGCAAGGGCAGCCTCCAAGACAAATTTTGAAGCATTCACACATGTTGCTGTCAGGTCCTTCGGGTCACATTGGGCCACCAAGAAATCCTTCTATAGTATCTGGGCAGATGCCATCAGCTCAAACGAATTCTCCACTACCATTTTCAGTTTCTGTAACCCAGTCAAGACCTATAGGACAAATCCAAACAGCAGTACCTTCTATGCCTCAACCTATGACTGGCATTTCACTGATGCCGCTACCTGACAGGCCACTGATACCTCTGGGGGCCCCTTCTATTCAGGGAGGAGCTTCTGGCAGTGCTACTTTAACTCTGGGTCTCTGCAGTATGGGGCAGACAGCATCACCAATAATTTCACCTTCTCGACCTGTTTCCCTACATCCACAAACTGATGTTTCTTTTAAGCCACCACCATCAAATATACCAATGGCCCCACATTCTGTTCCATATCCTCTACATCAAGCGGGGATTCCCCCTGGACCACCATCTTCACTGGGGCCAATGCAAATACAAGCAACTCCACCTACAAATCATCTATCAGGATCTGTTTCATTTCCTTCTTCAGGACTATCTACTTCACTTCCTCCATCTCATCAATCAGGAATGCCTAATTCTGCTACTGGAGTTACACCTTATCAAACTTCTGTAAGACCACCAAACTCGACACCTTCAAATTCTGGAAATTTTACTTTCCATCCACAACGGCCCAATGCAGACTTTCAAGTGGTTTCCAGAACAGGCAGTAAACCTCCTGCTCGGGGGGGCACACAGGAGCAGCCTTCTGGTCCTCAGCCACCATCATTTCAGTTTTCTGTGGCTGACCAACCTGTCAATCAAATCATTCCAAGGCCACAAGTCCTCAACCAGCTAGATCAAACTCAAGTTCATGCATCTGCTGTTCCGTTTGGGGGAAGCTCATGTGCCATATCAATTCCACCCAGGCATTCATCGTTCCCATATGCTGGCCAACTTTCTCCTCGGTCTGCAGTTCCACAAATGGGAATGAGGAACTTCATTCCTGGCCCTCTTCCTCCTAATTTGCCCAGTCCTGGTGTACCAAGGGCCAGAAACCTGCTCATTCAACAAAATAATTTTGTTCCGAAAACATGGCCAGATCTCCCTCTGCCATCAAATCAGAAGTTCAGCAACAGTCATTCCATAGCTTCTGGTAAGGCTGTCTATCCTGCAGACCAGATTTACGATCCTTTTTCACCAACTTCTGTTGCACCTCCACGGCAAAGAGGTGATCCTGCAAAATGAAAGTGGACAGTTGTAGATATCCAATACTCTAACCTAAGAGGATTTAAGTGTTTAATTCAGTTGTTCTGAGGGTGCTATTTCCATAGGTCTGACAATGAGCATTCTTCTAAATCAAGTAATTTTTTGTCCTACAGGGCTTAGTTTAATTGCCTCTGATTACAAATTGAACGTACCCTCTGGCTCACCATGCCCCATTCCAATGCATAGTTTGTAATTGAGTTGTATGAATCTTTACGATAATAATAATATGCTTTTACATAACTGAAGATTGAAGAAATTCATATGGAATTTCCACGGCCTCTAAGTTGCATGTTTTTTCCCTTACTATTTTGATGTCTGCTTTTATTATCTTTTGTGGCATTGGTATCCTACAATGAAGCATTTCTTAGAAGATCATGATGCCCAAACAAGTATTTCTGGAGTCTTGTGCATTGCAGCTGTTGACATACTTGAATTGTTGAAAATGGCTTAAAAATGGCTTAAGCAATTAGTTATAACCAAGAAGTCTATTTAAATACAAAAGTTGTAATCAATTCTAATTAAATCTATGATATTAATTATAATTCTAATTAAGTTAGAAAGAAAAAATATAAAATATAAAATAACTTCTTAATATTTTACATAATCAATTTAAAATCATTTTAGGATGATTTTTTAGAAAGGTATGTAATAATTTTCTAGAAAGGCATATAATTTCAATACTTATCTTCAGGTTTGAGCATATATATCAAATATAACTAGTTTGTTACATAAATATTCAATTTGTGGTTTTTTGAGAGATTTTGTAAAAATATAAGTTAATCATTAGAGTTTATAAAAATAGTACTAATTTTTTTTGAAGTTATCTTTTTTAGGTGAAGTGACAGTCAAACTTAATGTGCTTAGTCCTCTCATAAAAGATATCAATATAAAATAGCTTCTTAATATTTACATAATCAATTTAAAATCATTTTAGGATGATTTTTTAGAAAGGTATGTAATAATTTTCTAGAAAGTCATATAATTTCAATACTTATCTTCAGGTTTGAACATATATATCAAATACAATCAGTTTGTTACATAAATATTCAATTTGTGGTTTTTTGAGAGATTTTGTAAAAATATAAGTTAATCATTAGAGTTTATAAAAATAGTACTAATTTTTTTCAAAGTTATCTTTTTTTAGGTGAAGTGGCAGTCAAATTTAATGTGCTTAGTTCTCTCATAAAAGATATCAATATAAAATAACTTCTTAATATTTACATAATCAATTTAAAATCATTTTAGGATGATTTTTAAGAAAGGTATGTAATAATTTTCTAGAAAGTCATATAATTTCAATACTTATCTTCAGGTTTGAGCATATATATCAAATACAACCAATTTGTTACATAAATATTCAATTTGTGATTTTTTGAGAGATTTTGTAAAAATATAAGTTAATCATTAGAGTTTATAAAAATAGTACTAATTTTTTTCAAAGTTATCTTTTTTTAGGTGAAGTGGCAGTCAAATTTAATGTGCTTAGTCTTCTTATAAAAGATATTAATATAAAATAACTTCTTAATATTTACATAATCAATTTAAAATCATTTTAGGATGATTTTTTAGAAAGGTATGTAATAATTTTCTAGAAAGGCATATAATTTCAATACTTATCTTTAGGTTTGAGCATATATATCAAATACAACCAGTTTGTTACATAAATATTCAATTTGTGGTTTTTTGAGAGATTTTGTAAAAATATAAGTTAATAATTAGAGTTTATAAAAATAGTACTAATTTTTTTTGAAGTTATCTTTTTTTAGGTGAAGTGATAGTCAAATTTAATGTGCTTAATCATCTCATAAAAGATATCAATATAAAATAAATTCTTAATATTTACATAATCAATTTAAAATCATTTTAGGATGATTTTTTAGAAAGATGTGCTTAGTCCTTTCATAAAATATTAAGTTTAAGATAATGTGTAATGCGGTCTAATTATCACATACAAGTTTTATAGGATTTGATCAATATAATTTGAGTTCTTATAACAATTGTTTTAACCATATAAGTTTACATATGGCTAATGCATAGCTTGGTACTTTATTTTTGCATTTAATCTTGCCATCACATTTTATTTTTTACTCTTTCATAAAATGAATTTTTTTTCAAAGAGGATACAATATTCAGAAATGGATCGTCGATTACTTGAAGATCCAGTTCAATTTGCATTAAAATACCTAATAATTTGAGTGTGGCATTGACTTTCATATAATAATCCTTTTCCTGAACTCTCGGACTCCCTTTAATGTATATAAGAATTCATATAATAGCATTCCAATGAATTTCATAGCATGAGTTGAGGAATTGACTTACTACACTTACAACCAATGAAATACTAGGTCGAGTGAGTGTAAGAGAATTTAATTTTCTAACAAGTCTTCAATATTTTTCCCGATCTAAAAAAGGTTCCTCCTAATTTGATAGAAGTTTTACATTTGGATTTATAGGTGTGTCAATTGGCTTGCATTTCATCATATTTGTTTCACTTAGTATATCAAGAGCATATTATCTTTGATAAATAGAAATACTGGATTGAGATTGTGCTACCTCAATGCCAAAAAAGTAATGAAGTTCCCTAAGATTCTTGATTTAGAAGTGATGAGACAAATATTGTTTAAGCTTATCAATACCCTTGTAATCATATCTTGTAATCACTATGTCATCAACATAAATAATTCGGTATATGTTGAGAATTATTAATTATTATTTATTTTATTTATTATGTATAGATTTGTTAGTTATTGCTTATTATGCTTTTTTATTATGTATAAACTTGTACAAATTTCTTATGATTTATTTTCTTTTATTAGGTCAGATTTGTTGCCTATAATATAGCTTTTTTTTAGGCAAGTAGTTATCAAATAGGTCTATATATTGTAAATCCCTATTGTACAATGTATCAAGAAATAATATT
This sequence comes from Sindora glabra, assembly GCA_020226215.1. Classification (NCBI taxonomy): domain Eukaryota; kingdom Viridiplantae; phylum Streptophyta; class Magnoliopsida; order Fabales; family Fabaceae; genus Sindora; species Sindora glabra. Next base: position 81,389,703 of record CM035232.1, on the reverse strand, counting down.
TATTTGTCTTTCAAGTTAGTATTAGAGCTCCCAATCTGGAGACTTTGCTTCTACAAATTCAACCCTAGCCCATCTACATTCATTGCAATTGTCACAATAGTCGCGTTCATTACAATTGGATCATTCTTCTTTTCTCTAAACTGTTCACTATAGCAACCATCAGCCTTTGCTATGATAGGGAATAAAATTATTTCCTTCACTGCCACCAGCTCATTCACTCAGCCTAATTCCATGTCTACTATATCTTTGAATCTTAATGATCTTTCTGTCTTGCATCCCACCTATCACTTTAATGGAAAGAATTACCTATAGTGGGCCCAGGTTATTCATGCCATCTTTAAAGGATGTCGAAAATTGAACCATATTGAAGGGATTGCACCTAAAAAGGGTGACTTACAATTTAAATCATGGGATGATGAGGATTCTTTGATCATGACCTGGCTCTGGAATTCCATCGCTCCTGAAATTAGCAGGAATTACATGTTCCTTCCCTTTACCCGAGAAATTTAGAACAACCTTCACTAAACTTTCTCTATGAAACAAGATGTTGCCATATGTTATGAACTAAAGATAAAAATATTTACTACCAAATAGGGTTCATCTTAGTTATAGAATATTATGGGATCCTTAATGGCTTGTGGATTAAGTTGAATTAGTATTAGAATCTAAAGCTGGAATGTAGTAAGGATACTGCCACATTGGTCAATTTTGTTGAAAGAAAGAGATCAAATATTTAAATTTCTCTTGGGCTTGAATCCTGAGTATGACCTTATTTGGATTCAAATTTTGGGTAAGGAGAAATTACCTTCACTTTCTAAGGTGTTTTACCCTATTCGTGGTTATGAAACTCGTTAGTTAGTTGTGCTTGATGAAAAGTCCATTGATGGATTAGCCTTGGTGATAGGTAACACGCCTAATCACCTCTAAGCCTAATCAAGAAGGTCACTAGTGTTCCTATTGCAAAAAGTCTAGGCATACTAAGGAGAATCGTTTCAAACTCCATGGAAAGGATAAAGTTCTCGATCACATCGACAAATTTAAGGGTATTCAACATAGTTAAGTCAATCAAACTACTTTTGATTCAGCAAGTGCTACCTTATTGATGGAAAAGGAGGTTCTTACTTTTAGTAAAATTGAATTAGAGTGACTAAGTCATTGATTCACTTAGTAAGCCCCCTACAAATTGCGCTCTTGCAATAATTGATAAGAATCTTAGTTCCCTATCTTTTAATGCTTCTAGTACTATATCTCAAGATTAATGGATTATTAACTCTGGTGCTATTAACCACATGACCTGCCATTTCTCACATTTTTTCTCTTATCATCCCTTTTCCAATAAACATCACATAACTATAGTTGATGGGTCTCATACTTCCATTACAGGGAGTGGTAACATTACACTTTAACCTTCCCTACACTTAAACAATGCACTTTATGTTCCCAAACTTTTTAATAACCTTATTTCATTTATAAACTGACTAAAGATTTAAATTGTGTAGTAACTTTCTTTCACTTTCATTGCGTCTTTTAGGATTTGCCATTGCGAAGACGATTGGAGTTGTTAAGGAACATGGAGGGTTGTATTATCTCCAAAACATTGAAAATGAAGGTGGTAGTGGTCAGAAGTTGTTACATTTTTATCACTTGATTGAATTAGAGTTCATTGATTCTCAAATTTGGCTTCAACATAAGCATCTTGGGCATCCTCCTTTTACTTTACTTAAGTCCATGTTTCCATCTTTTTTTTTAGATAAGTCCATTGAGTCATTTCATTGTGATCTTTGAGTTTGCCAAAAATCATTGTGCAACTTTTTCCTTTAGTTTTAATAGAAGTGTTGAATCTTTTGATTTCATTCATTATAATGTATGGGGACCAATACCTATTTCTAATATTTCTATTACTAGATGGTTTATTTCTTTTATTGATGAATGTAGTTGGGTAACATGGTTGTTTCTTATGAAATATAAATATGAGGTATTCTAATTGTTTGTCTAATTTTACTGTATGGTTTAGACTCAATTTAGATAATCAATTAAACGTTTGCATTTAGATAATGGTAGGGAGTAGATCAACCAAAATTTTCTAAATTCCTTAAAGAATATGGTATTGTTCATAAGCTTACATGTGTAGATACTCCTTAATAGCATGGGGTTGTTGAAAAAAAATCATTATTTGCTTGAAATCACTAGAGCTATGCTATTTCAAATGTCTATTCCTAGATCCTATTGGGGGAAAGTAGTCTTAACTATTGCCTATTTGATAAACATGTTACCTTTTATTTTAGGTGGTGTTAGTCCTAGACAACACATGACAACTTTCTTTCCTTCTGCTCCTATTATGAAGAGTTTACAGTTTCGTGTATTTAGTTAGGTTGCCTTTGTTCATATATATAGGTAGCATCATGATAAACTTGATCCTTGTGCTGTCAAATGTGTCTTTGTAGGGTATACCTTTGATAAAAAAGGATACAAATGTTATCACCCTTCAAGTTGCCATTTCTGTGTTTGTATGGATGTCAACTTTCATAAATCTGAGCTTTTTCCAATTGTCCTTAGCCTTAGGAAGAGAGGATTTTAGAAATTGAGTTTCTTTTTCTTGATTCTCCTACATTTCCCTTATTGCCTTCTAATGCATAAGAATTAACACCTTTTGAATCAGTAAAGGCCAAAGTTAATTTATTAACACTAGTATACTAGAGACAACAAAAACCTAGATTGATCCAACAGCAAATCCAACTGCTTGTACCCATGGTAATAACTAATTAAATGCTCATACTTTTGAATTAGATACTTCTTTGAATAACAGTGAACTTAACCTAGATTGCTTTGAGAAAAGGAAAAAAGTCTTATACCAAGTACCTTATATCTTAGTTTGTTTCTTCTAAGCACCTTTCCTTACAGCACTAGAGTTTCATTTCAACCATTGATTCTATCAAAATTCCAACATCAATATAGGAAGCCTTAAAAGATAAAAACTAGATTCAAGCCATGAATGAGGAGATAAGTGCATTGAAGAAGAATGGAACATGGGAGATTGTTGAAAGACTAGGAGATAAAAGATGAGTGGGATGTAAGTGGATATATACCTTGAAATATTGGTCTAATGGCATACTAGATAGGTACAATGCAAGGCTAGTTGCAAAAGGATACAATTAAACATATGAAATTGACTATGAGGAAACATTTGCTTTAGTAGCAAAAATGAATTTGTTAGAATACTACTTTCTCTTGCTGCTCACTATGGATGGGAACTACAGTAGTTTGATGTTAAAAATATGCTCCTTAATGGAGACTTAGAGGAGGAAGTGTACATGGAGATTCCACTTGGATATGACACCATAAATGGAAAGAATAAGGTGTACAGGTTAAAAAAAGCATTGTATGGATTGAAGCAGTCTCTCTGTGTTAGTTTAGAAAGTCTACAAAGGTAGTGGTATTTATGAGATATAAATAAAGTCAAGGTGATCATACTCTTTTCTGTAAACACTCACAAGCAAATAAGGTCATGGTTTTACTTATGTGTGTGGATGACATAATCATATCGAGATATGATGCAGTTGAAAAGCAATTCCTAAAAAAGAAATTAGCAACCCAGTTTTAAATGAAAGATCTTGGAAGATTGAAGTACTTCCTTGGAATTGAAGTTGCTTACTCCAAGTAGGGTATCTTTATTTCTTAAAAGAAATATGTCCTTGATCTTTTTAAAGAGACTAGAAAGCTGGGGTGAAAAACTATTAGTGTGCCAATTGAATAGAATCATAGAATGGGAAATGATGAAGAAAGTTCGAAGGTTGATAAAACTTAATATCAAAAGTTAATAGGAAAATTGATATACTTGGCACATCCTAGACCAAATATAGCGTATGTTGTCAGTGTCATTAGCCAGTTTATGCATGATCCAAGGGTGTGACACTTGTAGGCTGTGAATAGAATGACACTCTTAAAACCACACCTGAAAAAGGAGTACTGCTAAAAAAAGGCAGAAATCTGTCCATTGGAATGTTCACTGATGCTGATCATGCTGGATCAGTTATTGATAGGAGGTCAACATTTGGCTATTGTATGTTTCTAGGTGGAAACCTTGTAACATGGAGGAGTAAGAAAGAGAATGTGGTTGCATGGTTAAGCATAGAGGGTAAATTTTGAGTCATGGCTTAAAGGATTTGTGAGTTATTATGGATGAAGATTATATTAGATGATCTTAGAATAAAGTATGAAGTCTTTATGAAATTGTTTTGTGATAACAAATTAACCTGTAGTATTGCTTATGATTTAGTCTAGCATGATAAAATAAAACGTAGAGATAGATCAACACTTTATTAAAGAAAAACTAGATAGTGGATTGATCACCACAACTTATATCCCTTCAAGACATCAATTAGTAGATGTATTAATTAAGGGATTTCTTATGAAGAAATTTTAGGATCTTACTAACAAGCTGGGAATGATAGATATTCATTCACCAACTTGAGAGGGAGTGTTGAGAATTATTAATTATTATTTATTCTATATAGATTTGTTAGTTGTTGCTTATTATTCTTTCTTATTTTGTATAGATTTATGTAGATTTCTTATGATTTATTTTCTTTTATTAGGTCAGATTTGTTGCTTATAATATAGCTCCTTTTTAGGCAAGTAGTTATGAGCATGGGTCTATATATTTTAAATCCCAATTTTACAGAATATATTAAGAAATAATATTCAGTTTTATTTCTTCCAAGTGTATATTTGATTAGAAATAGAAAAGTGATAAAAAATAGAGTAATTAACTTCACTTTGTTACATGCTAAAATCTTAGATAACTTTATTGAATCCCCCAAATCAAGCTTGCAGAGATTGTTTAAGGCCATAAAATGATTTTTTCAATTTACATACTAGGTGAGTCTCCCTTTAAGTAATGAATCTTGGTGGTTACTTCATGTAAACTTTAAGATCACTATGTAAGAGACATTTTTAATATCTAATTAATGTAAAGGTCAATGATGAATGGTGGTTAGAGAAAGAAAAAGGTGAACTAAGGCAATCTTTTCAATAAGTGAAAATGTATCCCTACAATCTAGACTAAAAATTTGAGTATAGCCTTTTGCCACTAGTCGAGCTTTTAATCGGTCAATCTTTCCATCAAGGTCAAATTTAATAGTAAAGACCTAGTGACATCCAACTAAAGTAGGCAAAGGTAGCAATTCCCATGTACCACTAGTGTGTAATGTGGTGATCTCATTCCACATTGCCTAAAACCATCCTAGGTCAGAAAGAGCTTTCTACATATTCTTCAGAATGGAGACAGAGGACAAAGTAGAAACAAAAGCATGGTAAGATATAGAAAGACGATAATAACTTGGAAAATTATAAATAGGGCATGGGTTTCGAGTAGAATGATTATTTTTTTGAAGGGCAATAGGAAGGTTTTCAGGACTTTCTGGGGGATCAAATTTTAGAGATGATGTTAGCATAGGACATGGGTTTATAAGAGCTTTTGCAATACTTTGGGCTGGTCTTGAATCAATTGAATTTTCAATAATTTGATTTGGACGAGGTCGTTGTTGATAGGTAATTAGGTGCATATCTTGTGGAGATGTTACAAGTGTAGGATTATAAAAAGCAATAGATAAAACCTTAGTTATAGGAATGGATTTTGTGGAAGAGGAGAAAAAAAAAGAGGACTTCAATGTGACATTAACAGATGTAAAAAATTTATGCAAGGTTGGTGAATAAAAATTGTAACTTTTTTGCAATCTTAAATACTTTTAAAAAATACATTTAATGGATTTAGTGAATAATTTATCTTTTCTTAAAGAAAGATTATAAATAAAATAAGTACATCCAAAAATACAAAGACGAAGTTTGTGTATGGGTTCTTTTGGAAAAACTAAAGAGTGAAGAATTTGATTATTTAAAATAGAAGAAGACATACTATTAAGTAAATAACATGCAGTTTGACCAGTATCTGCCCAAAAATGAAAAAGAACACTTGCATGTATTAAAAGAGTTCATATAGTTTCAATTAAATGTCAATTCTTTTTTTTAGCAATACCATTATGTTGAGATGTGGGTGGACATATGGATTAATGAATAATGCCTTCGGAGGATATGAAAGAAGAAAATGATGCAAAAAAAAAAAAAATTCACATACATTGTTACTTTGAAGTATGCAAATTTTAACATTAAATTGATTATGAATTTCAGAGCAAAAAGACTTGAAAATAACTCAGAGTAATTGTTTATTAAATATAACTATGTACATTGAGAGTAGTCATCAATAAATGTAACAAAATATTGAAAATCCAAAATTGAAGTAACATGACTTAGACCTTAAATATTAGAATGAATGATAAAAAATAATGACTGAGCTTTATTGTGGGTTCTACTTGGGAATTAGCTTTCATACATGTTTACTAAATTGACAAAACTCACACTTTAAAGATTCTAAAGTTGAAAGATAAGGAACCATTTTGTGAAGCTTTTTGGTGTTAGGTTGACCTAAACTCAGGTGACTCAACAGCAGCACAAATTAGTGAAGAAGTTGGTTAGATGTAATAAAGTTCTTATGGCTCATGCCTGGTGCCAATTGTCATCCCTGTACTCTAATCTTGTATGGAAAAAGAATTAGCAAAAAAGGTTATAAAATAATCAAGAGTGTGTGTAAGTTGGTTAACAAATATTAAATTGAGTGGGCAATCATGAATATAAAGGATTGATTTCAAAGGTAAACATAGGAAAGGATTTGCTTGACTAACAGATTTTGTACTGATTTTATTCCATCAACTAAAGTGATAATAAGAAGAGATTTATTGGTATAAAAATGAGCAAATAAGGACTTGTTATCAGCTTATCAGAAGCTCTCAAATCAAGCACCCTAAGGATGTTGAATGACATTGATAGGTTGTAAAATTACTAGAATGCACTATGGAGGCTATACTTTTTCCTTGTTTATACTAAGTGAATTCATTTTGAAGGAACCCCTTAAGCTTTTGATAAGATGAGATTACTTATTTCATTACTAGCTACATTTATACCAGTTTCAATGTTAGTTAAGGTGGTAGATCATGCAGGACGTCTATGCAAGACCTAACAATGTTCTTGTGAATGCCCAGGTTTCTGACAATAATTATAATAGTAACAAGAGTTTCCTTGTTGTTTACATCCCTTTCCACTCCTTGATTTCCACAACTACCTTGATCTTGGTCATTGGAATAAGATACTAAGGTAGAATTATTATTTCTTGTGATGAAAGATGTTGGAGGTTTATCATTCTTTATAGTGAAAAGTGTTGGAGGTTTACATTGTAGTAGGCTTGAGAAAGCATAATTCAAGGTTGGAATTGTGTAGAAGCCAGTAGTTGATTTTGAACTACAGAAGATTCTGAGTTAACACTTACAAAAGTAAAGGCCATAAAAATTAATTTTTTTATGTCTCTTACTTAGTGATATTAGTTATGATAGATAGTAGTTATTAGAATTCCTTTATAACAATTTAGACTCTCTTAATATAGGAAGAGATGCTAGAGTTTTGTTGCTTTAAATTGACTAGATTATATACAAGATTATAAAGTGGCTAGATGTTATTTGAATATAATTGTTTAGCCTTTTCCCATGCATCATAACAACTTGTAGAAGAATAGAAATAGATGAACAAATCGAGTTCAATAGACTGCCATAAGATAGATAACAATTGAACATCCCATTTTCCCTAAGTTAGTTGATTGGGTGTAGGGATGTCTATAAGTCTTTTTGTCAAGTGATCTTGTACTTCCTACCCTTTAAACCAAGTTTGAACAACAACAAACCATGAAGTATAATTGTTTTCATTCAATTTGACTAATATGATGGTAGGATTACCACAAGATAAGGAGGAAAAGTTTTTTTTTTGTAATCTTTGAATTTTCTTCATGTTAAAAAGGTAAATAGAAAGGTAGCAACTAGAAAATAGAACACATGTAACTAGAAGGGTAGTTACCAGAAATTGGAAGGGCAAAAACTAAAAACTAGAAGGGTAGCAACTAAAGAATAGAAACCCAAAAGAAAAAAAAAGAAATCTTTCTATCTAGATTTGAAAAAGGGGATCTAGTGTTTGGATTTCAAAACTAAGGCCATGGACAGATTCGATGAGGGGGCATGGCTACAATTGGGTGGCTGTACTATTCATACGCATTTGGAATAGTGGCACATAAGACTCACTCTTATCTATGGTGGTGGTGCATTGATGTCACACATTGGTTGGGCAGGTTAGAAATTTTTGGTTGGTTATGATTCTGGTGGTCATTTGTCAGAACTTGTGCCATTGCTTCGTGAATCAAAGCAATCAAATTACGCACTGCTGGCATTATGTAAACAATTTCTAGAAAAAAAAGAAATTCTGTGTTTAGGTTTGTAGGATTTGTGTTCAGAGGCTTAGAGGTGTTTGGGTTTATATTTTTGGGTAAAATAAGAGAGTCTTGAAATTCAATAGAAGATAATTGAAGTAAAAGTAGAGTCCCTCAATGTAAGGACTCTGAAAACAACTTGAATTGTTAAAAATAGCTCAAGCAATTAGCTACAATTGGGAAATCTATTTATATACAGAAGTTGTAATCAATTTCAATCAAATTTGTGATACTAATTGTAATTCTAATTAAGTTAGAAGGGAAAAATAACAATTTAAGATAACTTTCTAATGTTGATGTAATCAATCTAGAATTATTCTAGAATGATTTCTTAAAAAGGCATATAATAATAATTTTCTAAAATGGCATATAATGTTAATAGATATGAATATGTGGAGACTACATTTCTAGGATATCAATTTTTTTGTTCTATTCTCTTTCCAATTAAGTTATGATGGAGAGACAACCATTTTCTTGTGAACTCCAATTCAAATGATAATCTTTTGATTCCTGAGTGTAGGGCTAGCATTTCCTTGTATGTTGCTAAGTAAAGATCTTAAATATGGCCATCAATCTTTTTGAACTTGTATTTTATTTTATTATTTTATTTTTTTAACCTTTCCTTCTTAACATTATGCTACTTGGCATCCCAACTACTTTTTTCCCTTTTTGTTCAGTTTTCAATTTGTAATAATCACTAGATAATTAGAATTTTAATTTATTTGGAATTGAACTTGGATTTATTTGGTGTAACTAATTAAAAACATAATTTATTATATAGAATTCATTTTATCTTTGGCAATATTTTTATAATTAAAAGTTAATTATATATAATTTATTTTTGTTTGGATGATATATAAAAATATTTTAATATTAAATTATTAAAAATGACAATAAAGAAAGAATAAGGTAAGTTATCATTTTTGTTGTTGTCATTGGAATATGGGTAATGAAGATAATAGAAAAAGGAAAATGTGACTAACAAGGGTATGAATATTATCCTTGAAAAGGACAATGGCTAATCGGAATATGGATCATGGAGATAAAGAAACAAGAAAATAAAATTAATATGGGTATAAATATTATCTTTAAAAAGTACCTTGGTTAATTATTGAACATATGGTTCAAATAAATACTTTATAAGTAAAAGTTGTTTTCAAATTTAATTGCAAATGAATTAAGTTAAATTTTTTTTATAGTTTCATAAAAGAAATTAGTTTAGTTGTTAGATGTCTTGGTGATAATTAGTAGAAAACTATCTTTCCTTTTTTTCTTAAAAAAAGTGATAAGTTATTTAATACACACACACACACATATACATCTTCAATTCAAATCCCAATTGATTAAGAGCAAAATTGTTACACATTAGTGCACCCATTTTCTTGTTAGGGGTGAGTACTACATGAGTTCATAAGTCAAGTTTGGAATGAATCTTGTCTATAAAGTAAAGCAACCTCATTTTGCTTGTTTTTGGTAAGGCTTCTAACATTAGATAATAGGAATTTTTTATGGGATGGAAGGAATAGCATTGTAATTGTAATGAGAAAAATTTTAAAGATAATATGAAGTGTCATTTTACCACTAAAAATGCCAACATTGAGAAACACCTATTTTTGAAATTTGGATTATCTAAAATGAGTGTGGAGGCAAATTTATAAGAAATATATGCAAACTTTCACCACCACCTAGACTTTTTTTAATAACTCACCATTTTAATAAAAAAGTAATTTGTATATTTACATATTTCTTAAATTTAAAATCTCGCTTTCGTTTCAAAAACTTATGGTGAATCATATTGTCTCCATAGTTTTTGGAGGGGGTGATTTTGTTAGAACTATAATAAAATTATTCATGGACCATCTTCCATCATTTAAAGTGCCTTTAAACAATTTATACTTGGTATGAGATAAACCTCTTATATTTAAGAGTCAAATGTTCAAATTTTATCATCTTTAATTTTTCTAATTAAAAATTAAGATAAATTACATTGAGATTCCCTTGTATTTTGATCCAATTATATTTGATGTCCATTGCTTTTCAAAACTGTATACTTTTCTTCCTTGAAATGCTTTCATTGTTATGAAACGTAACAATGTTAATTTTTTAATTACAACCCCTTCCCTAATGTTATCCTTCATTAATTGACAATCATTTTCTTATATTTTTATGTAAAAATATTATAGCACAATTATACATGAAATTGGAGATATTGTATTTTTTTTAAAAGGCACATTTCTACATAAAAATGTAGGGAAATAGTCTTTTAATTTTGAGGAATGACATTAGAGAAGGGATAGTAGTTTAAAGATTAGTGTTGCATTTCATAGTAATGAAAGTATTTTAGGAGTGAAAGTGTCTATTTTTGAAAAATGAGGGATATTGAGTATAATCAAGCTAAATTTTAAAAAAGATCAATATAATTTGACCTTAAAATTGAAATTTGTTTTGTAGGAAGGGCTTGGGGGAATTGCTTCTATTAATAAATTAAAGGTTTAAAGTGTTAAAGAAAAGACAAACTGCAAAATCTATGATCATAAAATAATGGGAAGAATAAGCTTTATCCAATTATTTTATAATCTTTTTTGCAACTTGCCCATATGTGATGTAAAGGTTTGCACCATTAACATTTTGTTCATCTATATTAAATTTCTTTCCAAATTAATAGCATTCATATAAAAGTCATGTGTTATATTATTAGACTTAATTTGATTTTATTTCATCCTAATTTAACCATACTTTATACCCTTGGTGTTCCCATCTCCATTTTATGTCTATTGCTACATAATCCATGAGCCAAAATTTGTTGCATAATCCATCTTTATCTATCGATTACTAATTTGTAGGGCAACTTAAACTTTTCTTGGTTAAAGATGTTGTTATTCATTTGGCATCACAAATAACAAGATCCCATTAACAATGTATTTTTTTTTTGTTGTGCATAAACCATTTGGTTTTACAATGCAACAAACATATTCTTTAATACTGAGTTAAAGATATTGTTGCTTACTTGGCCTTTGCTCCTAGAATTTATTTAAAAAAATTAAATAGAGTAAAGTTCATATTAATATTTTTTTGCAAGAGATTTCTTATCATTAGTGAATTGGAACATTTATTTATGCATCAAATTTTAGCTTACGACTATCCAAATTACGATTAAAAATTAGGGTTAGATTGGGGTGAAATCATGTCATGACTAATCTTTATTAATTTGGATGGAATTTTAATATAAATGGATAAATTATTAATGATACAAATCATATATGTCTCTTTTTTACATTTTAAACTTGAAATGACTAAAATAGTCAATTGAACATGCTCTGACCGAACATATTTATGCTAATGAAGAACTAGCATAAATGAACACCTTTCATTTTAGCTTAGTCACACTTGGCTCATTAGCTTACCCTTTAAGCCAAGATTAACTTGAGTATTAGCCAGTAGGGCAGCATAGATGCTCTGACATATTGGAGACAATCTTAGCAAAGGAAAGCCCTAAATCTACCCCGATTATAGCATACTCTTTAAAAGTCAAGAGCTTTATAAATTGTCCTAAGAATGCAATTAATACCTAGGACACAATTCTATATGTAATTAGTTTACTCTTTTACTAACTTAAGCATCAGGGTGTGCTTGACAAACCTTCTCTATCTTTTACACTTAACCTTTTGTTCCTCATGTAGGTTGTCTAGCTCGATCAAGCCAATTTTAGTTTAGTTGTGCATGTTAGGAATTTTCATTTAGTATCATTTGTGACTTTTCTTGCCACAATGTCTTATACTTAATCTATTTCTTCTCATTCCCATTGATAGGAGACATCTTCCCATTGTTATTATTGTGAGGAATCCTCCCTTTCTCATCACTAAGGATACATTTTAGATGACCGTGCCATTTTCCTCACCAAAAGGGATCAATGAAAAACCATAGAAACTGAGGTTAATGTCCTGGTGGAAAAAGTTCGCCATTTCATGAAGAAACTAAAAGTATCTAATAGCACAATCATCAAAATGCTATATTGCCACCGCTTGGCAATCTTCAACCTTTACCACTTATAAACACTAATATATACCTACCATCACCACCATTTCCTCCACCAAATTTGCTTAAACTAGTGAGTACCACCACACCATTGTTAACATTATAACCTTTAATTCAAACATAACCACATCCTTTATCATTTATAGGCACCTAAATAATTCCTCTAATTCAATTTTGAGTCAACCAATTTCTTACAGGGCATTTTCCCACCACCTTCTACCTTTGATATCCTTGATTCAACTATCGCTACATTAAAAGACCTTTCAAGTGGCATTTATTGTCATATGAAGAATATGATCTGCATTTTCCCTCCATTAGCTATGAGGACTCTCAAACTAGAATATTGGAACATTTACCATTCACTGATGGAGATGACTACCTTTTTACTATAAAGGTCATGAACATACCTTTACCCACTCATTTTAAATTCTTAACACACATCGATGCTTATGATGGCACCACCGACCCGTTTGAACCCTTAGAAGCATTCTAAGCTTTAATGCTTTCATCAGGGGAACTTGATGTTATTATGTGTTGAGCATTTTCAACAATATTATAGAGACTAGAAAGCTTAACTTTAATGGTTCACCTCTCTCTTGAGCCAATCAATCTCCAATATTAAGTAGTTGGCATACAACTTCACGATTCATTTTGAAACTAATAGGTCCCTAAGAAAAAATTAATATCTTTGGTGAATTTTCAACAAGGACATTAAGAAATGTTTAGGAAGTATCTTGCTTGATATAATGCCTTAGCATTAGAAATCAAAGATTTGAATAATGGAGTGGTGATTCATCAAATAACTATTGAATTACTATAGAGACATTTTTCTCTCTTATTGGCAAAAAACCAACTATAACATTAAAATAACTTTTATCTAGGGCTAAAAATTTTACCAATGTAGAAGAGTAGGACTTAAATAGATAACTAGTCAATTAGAACCAGCAAGACATAGGCATAAGTTCAAAACCTAGAGACTATAACAAATTGTTACCTTTGGGAAAGTTCAACCACTATGAATTGTTAAATGTACCATTGAGTATAATCATTCATGACGTTAAAGTTGCCAACCTTATAAATTTCCTTACCTTCAAGTAGAGCAAACACCTATTAGGTGATTAATATAAATATTGTAAATTCCAAATTATAACTATAACACTAATGATTATGTCATGTTAAAAGACAAATTAGAACAACTAATTTGTAAAGGATATTTGTTAAGATACAAAAAGTACAAATCGAATGATTTACTAATTAAATGTTAGAATAAGATTGTCCTTAAAAGGAGGAGTAGTAAGAACAAGTGTCACCAAATGACCATAAGATTATTCAAGTCATAGAACCCATTGCTAGGGGATTTGCTAGTAGAGGATGCTCAAATAGATCAAGGAAGAGGCATGTTAGAGAGATTTTTACAGTTGGCCAAAAGAGATAAAAAGAAGAGTTTATGACTCTAGTGTATAACTACTTGATAAAGCACATCCTCATCAACCATAAAAGTTTAGTAGATGTTCTTTACTCCAAGATAGTAGAAAACATGGGCATCACTAGAGAAATGTACAAGCTCTATAATGGTGTTCTCATTGGCTTTATTAGGAGCCAAGTGCAAGTTGAAGGAATAGTAACTTTGAGGGTTGTGCTCGATTTTGACTCTGAAACTAATGCAATTGACATTAACTTCATAGTAGTATTACCCAGAATGCCATATAAAACACTATCCTAAATGACTAACTTTAAACTAAGTAGGAGCTATCATGTTAACCCCACACCTCTTAATGAAATTCAATACCTTGAAAAGAGTTAAACAAGTTAGAGGTGGCCAAAAGTTAGCCTGCTAATGTTACATGGTGAGCCTTAAAGGAAATACTAATAATTTTTAACATCAACATTAAAGAAAACCCACTTAAAGACTATCAAATGGTTAATTCTACCTTACTAGATGTTTGAATGGAAAACTCTCAATGACTAAAGCCAAAGCCAAAACTAGAAGAAATTAGTTTGTTCAAAGAAGATGATATTAAAATGGTGAAAATTAAAAAAATAAACAAATCCTAGCAAAGTTGTTAAGGGAAAACAACATCATTTTTGTGTAGTCATTAGCAGACATGCCAAGGATTGACATAGAGGTAGCTTGCATAAATTATCAATCAATCCAACAATCAAATTAGTGCAACAAAAGAAGTAGAATATGGGTGTGAAGAGATATAAGATGATAAAAAAAGAAAAAGAAGAAACTACTTCAAGCAAGTTTCATTAGAGAGGTCCTTTAGCCAATGTGGTCTTGGTTAAAAAGCAAATGGAACATGGCAGATGTGAGGCAATTACATGGACCTAAACAAAGCTTGCTTAGAAGACTCATATCCTTTATTAATTATTGATTAGCTGATTAACAACTTGTTCAATTTCAAAATCTTGAGCATTAGTGATGCTTTCTCCAGATATAATCAAATGAAGATGCATTTAGCTAATGAAGACAAAATAGCCTTTATAACCAATCAAGGGATATACTGTCACAAAGTGATGTCATTTAAACTAAAAAAAATGCAAAAGTATCCTATTAGCAAATAATGAACAAAGTCCTCTTTGATCAGATTGGAAAAAATATGGAAGTTTATTATGATGACATGATCATCAAGTCCATAAGTAAGGAATAACATTATATGGACATTAAAAAGGCATTTGACATCTTTAGAAGGTACTAAATGAGGCTAATCCTAAAAAAATGTGCTTTTAAGGTATAAGTAAGGAAGTTCATAGGATGTATGCTCATTGAACAATGGATAGAGGTAAGTCTAACAAAATCTTAAGAAGTCATCTAAATGAAGAGTATGTCAAATGTCAAGAAGATCCAGATGTTGAATAGCAAACTAGCGACCTTTTCTAGATTTCTATCTATGTTAGGTGATAAAGGTTCTAGGTGATAAAACTAGAGGTTCTAGTTTTATGTGAGGAAGAATTCCTTAGACTAAAGGAATGTCATGACCTAAACTAGTTATGATCGGCATGGAACCCATTATCTAATTTCCACTAGCTTATTTCACATCCTACACTAGCATAGGTAAGCTTGCATGGGGATTTGAGGGAGATGTCATTTATCAAGAGTAAAGGGTGACATTTTATTTGTCTAAAGTAGGATTCATTTGCAAGCATTACTACAAAAATGGGATACTATGTTGTTGCATAGATGTTGGTTTAAGTTAACACTAGCGTCTTTATTAATATAGTGATATTTTAAAAATTATTTAGAAAATAAAAATGATGAGTTATAAATATAATTTATGTCTATTTGAGTATAGTAGAATTTTTGAAATTATAAAAAATTTAAGATGTTGATTTTTTTACTTAACCAATGTCATAATGTTAGGCATTGGGAAAATAAAGAAACTTAAGATGTCAATTTTAGAAGTAATTGATGTCTATTTAAATATGGTTAAGAAAATTAAGATATTGATTTTTACTTAACTAGCATAAGAATATATAATATTTAAAGATTGCTAGAAAAATGAGTAGACATAGTGTCATTTTTTAAATTATTAGGAAACTTAAGATGCCAACTTTTTTTTACTTGATTGATGTCAAAATGTATAGGAAAACAATGAAACTTAATACATTGGTTTTATAATTGATTGACATTCAAAAGTATTGCAAAAGTCTGGTAAGAAAAATGTCAAATTTTATTATGTTGGTTTTGATTAAATTAGCATCTAAAGTTATGACATTTATAAGATTACTAGACATAGTGTCATTTTTGAAATTACAAAAAATCTAAGATGTTGATTTTTTTACTTAACCAATGTCATAATGTTAGGCATTGGGAAAATAAAGAAACTTAAGATGTCAATTTTAGAATTAATTGACGTCTATTTAAATATGGTTAAGAAACATAAGATATTGATTTTTACTTAACTAGCATAAGAATATATAATATTTAAAGATTGCTAGAAAAGCGAGTAGACATAGTGTCATTTTTGAAATTATTAGGAAACTTAAGATGTCAACTTTTTTTTACTTGATTGATGTCAAAATGTATAGGAAAACAATGAAACTTAATACATCGGTTTTATAATTGATTGACATTCAAAAGTATTACAAAAATATGGTAAGAAAAATGTCAAATTTTATTATGTTAGTTTTGATTGAATTAGCATCTAAAGTTGTGACATTTATAAGATTACTAGACCTATAAAAACTTAAGACATTGATTTTATATCTAACCATAGCCTGGCTATATTTCAAATAACTAGGTAGGAAGTATAAAAAATAAACATATTGGTTTGTACTTAATTGATGTCTAATGGTATAGTAACTACTAACTACTCAGAAAATGATAATACATAAGATGTTAATTTTATATCAATAATTGATGTTTAAAGTTAGTAACATGTTTGCACTATAAATAAAAAAAGATCTTATTTTTCCCTCATTATCACTCTAACTTGCGCTTTTATTTCTTTCCAAGTTCTATCTCTATCTCCTTCTAGCTCCTTCAATAAAATCCTAGATGTCATTTTGTTCTCCACCATACATTAGTGAGCTACCAATACTTCTTTAATTAAAATTGAGCATGAAGTAATGCTTTGTTCCAAGCCACTAATTCAATACATAAGAGATGCCATTCTTATTTTTATTTATTAGATCTTCACCTTATCCATTTCTTTGATTTTTTTTTTGTAGGTTGTTTTAAGAGAATTTTTGTTTAGGTTTCTTCTATAACTTTGGAGATTGTATCTAATTTTTAGGTACTTACTATGTGATTGATAAAAAGTTGAAAAGGAGTCCAAAGTCAATGCCAAATGCCTTTCTTGCTTTTATTTCTTTTAGATCTTTGTTTCTTTCATTTCTATATTTTTGTGTAGGTTTTTTAAGAATTTTTTATTTGTATGATCTTTGTATAACTTTTGAGGTTATGTATAAGTTTTAGATGCTATTATGTGTTTGTAAAATATTGTAGGAAAGTCCAAAATTGGCCAACAATAAATAGAGATGGAAAAAAGGTGAAAAAAGTATATGAAAATGGTTATCTTTCATGATTTAGGAAGGGATAAAACCCCTTTTGGGTTTGTAAATGGATAGATCTTGAAAACTCACATGAACTAATAGAAATTTTTTCCTAAATGGACAATCAAATGTGAAGTTATGGCTTTTTAAAAATGTTAACTCAAAATATATATTTTTGGCATAATGTTGAATTTATTCAATTTATATTGGAAATATCTTAGTGTAGAATTCAAAATTTATCATTAAAAAATATTTTGTAAACATTTTATGTCAATTACTTAGTAAAAACTTATATCTTTAAATCATTATTGGTGATCAGATGGTATGATATACAAAGAAATAATAACAATTTAGTCGATACAAAAATTGGCATTATTTTATTTTTTTCACATTATATATGTAATTGATGTGATAACTTATTTACTATGACATTTCATATGGTGTCAACCGTATTCCGAGGTATAATATGCTAAACAATTGGCATTAATCAACTATTTTATAGTAGTGAAGGGAGTAGGCATTTATCCCTTTTCTCTTTTCTTATCTTATAAATATGAATGTCCAAAAATATCTATCATAAAATATCTTAAACTACCTAAGCCATATTGTATAGGCTTTAATAAGCTCAACTTTGAAATGGTGGTGAAGGTAATTCAAGCTAGACATATGCAAAGACAACACATGGAAGGGTAAGTTCAAGGCTTAATGAGTGAACACTTTAGCAAAATCAAATATTATAGTAAATAAAGCCTACTAAACTAGATTTATCCTTCTAAAACATAAATACTTTAAACATATATTTCACGGCACACATTTTGTTACTAAAATTCAATTGTTTATAATCATTCGAGCTCATCAATTTCATTATTCATATATATATATGCATGTATACATATATACATGTATCTAAGTATATGTACATTTAACTATGCCTTATTTCCATTATGTCTTGACTTGTACCCAGTCATGACCAATGTGGGTACTAATTCTTGGTTTCTAGTAGCCCAGTTAGTAATGGTATCTTCTCTCTTCAACTATCTATTGTATATGCCTTTTAATGTTTAAGGGAAAAGATAACTATTCATATATATCTATATATATATTACAACAATTAAGGAGGTAATTTTCCTTTTTCTAATTTAGATTAACCTCATGCTACATTCTTCTCTCTTACATAAGGCCGTTATACCTCCATTTCCTAACAATAGTCATTACCTATGCTATATTGTCTAACTTTCACTAAATCGAACATAGGGTAATGGCAATCATTTTATTTGAATATCTTGCAAAGGACAACACTAAAAGGAGAAAGTCTAAGACTTAATGCATGAATATACTGGCATAAATAATATTTTAAATATAAAACATGTCTTATTGATGTGTATAATTTTATCCATATTATTTTCTCCTATTTCATACCTTTTAGTATGTTACATATGCTTAATTTTATACAATTAGCCATGTTATGTGATTAGGGTTGGTTTTATAATATTTTGAATTTATTCGATTAATGCTAAATTTTTACACTGTTTTAGGTTTTTAGCTATATTTTGAACTTTAGATATTGGATTAAGGTGATCTTTATATTGTTAAAATGCTTAAAGAAAACTCTACAAATTTTATGTTTTGCGTGAAAGCATAGTTCGAGTTCTAGAAGGTCTTATTTAACAAGGAAGTAAAGCCTTATTTGTATTCCAAACGACCCAGCTTTGATTTTTGGGCTATATTTAGAGCTCTCAAGGTCTAATTAATATGAAACTAGCACCCAAAGCTTCCTAAGATCGAAACCTACAAGTTTTAAGTTCATGATTTATTGAAACTACATAGTTTTAGTGATCTTACATTAGATGGAAGTCAAAGCTATGAAATTTCACTACTATAACTTTTAGAGTACAAAATTTTGTAAAATAAGTTCTAGGCTTCCAAAATTAGCAAGGCCTTATTTTTTATAATTTTTAGTGGTTGTTCAGTCAGATGTAGAAGGCAAGAACATAATAAATTTTAACACACTACGCAATTTAGCAAAAACATTTTTTCTCTTTCTTAAAAGTTTCTTTTTTTTTTCTAGCCATGAAGGGAACTTCTAGTTGATTTAAAGATTTTGAGGCTTATCTCTATTGGATTATGAGATCCAAATTTGTAATGTTGACTTCTTCTAATTGATTTTTCTCTTCCCATTATTCCTTTTGTTAATTGCTTGAAATTACGTGTGTTGAATGTTAATTTAATATAATTGGTATTTAACCTTATAATTTCTGATCTTTATCTATTTTTGTATTAAATTATACTTAGTTAATCATGGTTTTCATGTGAGGACAGATGATTAAAAGATTAAATCAGATGTTTCTAGTTTAATCCCTTAATATAGTTTAATTCTATTTTTAAATCAATTTCAATCTAATTTTATAAATTATAGCAATTGCTTAATCTTATTAGTCTTAATTGATCAAATTCTAGATAATTATCTAGCATAGAACTTATGAATTATTGTAGGAGTTTTGAATAATTCATAGTTGAAAAATCAATTGGAATTGTTAAATGTTTTGTGATTTATGATTAATCCATACTAAGAACTTTTAAATTCTTGAATTAACTACTCTGCTCTATTGATCTTGTTTCTTTTTGTTTTGGTGTGTTTTATTTTGTTTAATATAATTATTTTAATTTTAAATCAAAACCCTTTCAATTTAGTTTTGTATTCATTCTATTTTGCATAATTTTGAATTTTATTTTGTATTTTGTATTTTATCTACATTTCTGTTTGCATTTTTATTTCACTTCTATTTGCTTTTCTTCATTCTATTTTTAGTGTATAAAAAGCTTAAATAATTGTATAATAATTGTTACTAAATAATTTAGAAAGTATATATATCAAAAGGATCATTAAAGGTACGACCTAATTTGTCACCTTATATTGCATAATTTTTGGTAAACTAGTAATAATTAATTTTGGATGTTATGATGCTTTATCAAAAGTTTTGGCTCCCTTGTGTAATAACCTAAGTTTAAATTTACAATTATATAAAATTTGATACTTGTGAATAAGTATTTATTTATTCAGTTAACGTTTGGATTGAATTTTACTTTTTGTATTAGAAGTTCAAAAATATTAAAGATGATGCTTGAGATAATATTTGAAATTTATTTATGTACTTTTATATATGGCCATGTTAATTTAAGATTAGTTTAAAATAATTTTCATAAGAAATTTCTTGCAAGTTGAAAATATTTTAGTGATTATTGGTGTAAGGATTTATGAAATAAGTTATTATATTTAATAAATTATAATTGAGAATTGTTGAAGAGTGAAATGGATTTATTTTTACATAGTTATTATTAATTCGATGTTTGTTTAAATATTTTATTAGGATTTTTTCATAATTCGAAAATAGTATTTGAGTATAAAATTTTATGAATCAATTGTTCGTATTTAATAAATTATTTTTAAAAATTATGGGGAGTAAAATATTTATTTTAGAATTTTCAGATCAATTAAGTTAATATAAATATATTTTTTATTGGGAGAAGATTAAAAATAATTGAATTCAGCTTTAGATAAAATTAAACTATGAAAATGAATTACTAAGATAAATGAATGGCTCAAATGAATTTTAAATTGAATAGAGGGATATAATTTGATAAAAGAATTAAATTTATAATAAGTGAGGAGTATCATATTATAATACTTTCTATTGTACTCATATGTATTCTAAACTCATATTGATGTGATAAAATAAATTTTATTTAATAATTCTTATTTTAATACAATCCTATGAATTTATAACTTACAGGGATTCCATAAAATTGACCTCGTATCATAACTCGTAACTTTAACTTTGATTTTACTCCTTTCTTAAAGTTGGTGTCATTTTTTTATTATTTTATGCTATCCCATTTTTTTGCGGTCCTTATTACTCTCTTCCCTTTTACTCTTTGTCGGCAACTCAACCAACTTACTCTATTGCTGGATCTCTCTTTCTTTTTAATTTTTCGAACAGAACTTTCTTTTCCTCTCTCAGGGGGTTTCTGTTCTCTTTCGCGCTCCCTCTCTTCTCTTTGCCAGCTTTCTACCCCTTTTCCATCGCGGCACTGCCTTACGCCAGTTCTACTCCATTGCACGTCACTTTTTTCTTTTTATTCTTCAATCAGCACACATCGTCATGGAGAATGGTGAGAACAAAGCTGAGGTTCTGCTGAAAATTGTCAATCACGAGCCGCGTGTTCAGCTAGTTTGCATTCAGCTCCTCTCGTTTGCACCACCCAAGCTCACCGTCATTAAGTTGCCGTCACCAACCTGAGCATCAGCTACTCAAAGAAAGCTGGGAGCTGCGGGTTTGGCGCTTGCTGGGAGCTAGGGGTTTGGTGTTTGCTGTAAGTTGGATGTCGTTGCATTGTGCTGCAGTTCTCCGTCCTTAGCTTCGTCTGGCTGCTATTGTAGATGGTACGAAGAAGTGCAAAACTGCGACGTGGCGCTGGGTTTTTCTTTATCAGCAGAGTAGATTGGAGCTCAAACTGCAATGCTCTTCTAGAGTTCTAATAGAGAGCAGAGCTTGCTCTCTCTCTGTTTTCTGGCTAGCCCCTTTGAAAGATTGTGAGTGGATTTCATCTTGGGCTTTAACATTTTATTGTCTTGATTTTGATCTAAAAACTATTACGCATAAGTCTATGAAATTATACATTTAATATGGGATTGTTTTGAATATACAATAGTCAGTCAATATATATTTGCGATGGGAGCTATAAATTGTTAGTAAAATATGATTGAAATATTGTTAAAGTGTTATATCTAAAGATTTTGTTTGATTAGTGGTTAATTCAGAAGATTTCTATGTTTCTTTTGTATTATTTGAGTATTTGGTGGACCTTATGAAAATATAATTTAAGGGATTTGACTAGGGCATGTGTGGGGCATTATATCCCAATATTTTGAATAAATTACTAACAGTTTAAGAAAGTGTTCAATTATGAAAAATGTAATTTTGATTATTTTGAATCAAAGTTAAAGGTTATGGTTAAAATGATATATATAGAATCTTCCAAGATCATTAAGTATTAACCATTCTACTTGCATGAATTTAATTAAAAAATCTCCATAAATTGACATTTTATTTCTGCTAGCTAATATTCTAAAAATATAAGAAGAAAAGGCATTGTGCCATATATTAATATATATATATATATATATATATATATATATATATATATATATATATATATATATATATATATATATATATAATTTAAAGAACTTGGAAGTATAAAAGTATTATGTTACAAAATGTTGATAAAATATTAATGGAATATAACTAAAGTATAAAGTTTCCATATCTTGGAATAGTGGTTTGGAAATAAAATAAAGAATGCTTATTTATTTATAAATTACTCTTGTAAATTATGAATAGGAAGATGAGATGCAAGTGAACTTGGATGCTTTAGAATAGATAAAATAGGTGGATTTGAGCAAGTGAATATATATCTTACTATTAAACTTTTATTTATATATATTATATGATTTAAATATTATAAATTATATTCTTGTTCTTAATGGTATAGATTTCCTGTTCATGCATATATAGTTATGTATAAAATTTGATATCGTAAAATAAAAGTAATTAATTCTTGAGTGAGCATTATTTAAGTAGAGTGTGCAACGAAAGTATGATGATGTTAATAATGATTACCAAATGTTGATGGTTGAACTCTCTGTCACTTATATGCTAGAAATTATAGTATGAATTGTGATTTAAGAGTTAAGCTCTCATGTATATATTATTTACAAATTCTATCATAGAGGGCATTGGATACTAAATAATGATGAACTTGTGATTTAAGAGTCGAATGGGAAATTCCAACAACTGGTTAAGAAAATATAGAAATCTCCTTGAAATCAAAAGTGATTATATGTATGTTTATTGTAACTAGATGTATGATGTTGGAAATTGTCTATGATTGGATATCACAGTTGGATATGATTGCAAAGACTTAATATAATTATGATGATTTATTTGTGTTTAAGCCTTAATAGCTATTATGTGATTGTGATGTCTACTCGGAATGGGTAATGTGGGATATAAATATTATATGTTATTGAATAATGGAGTTATTATGATTTATGTTGAGAAATGTAGAATTTAAGTTGTGCAAGTGGATACTTCATCCTGGATTGGGTTTCACATATTTAGAAATTCAAAGAGCTTGGGTTGAAATTATTTCTTCAATCAAACTTTTAATTAATATGAAACCATTTAATATAAATGAATCGAGATTTAGCGATGGTAGTTATATATTCACTGAGTTCATGCAACTTACTTTATTTTATTTCAATATTTTAGGCTAAAGATGAGTGCCTTTAAGCCTTGTAGCATTCATGGAAAATCAAAGATTGCTTGAATTGGAAGATTTGACAGTTAGGATCATTTTGAATTAGGATTAAAAATGAATTGATGATTGTGTTATTAATTCAACATTGATGTGTTGAATCATTTATTTGCATATATGTTGTAATTGGATAGTATTATGTGTATGTTTGTCACTATCATATTTGAAAAATATCTAAGTTCTATATTTTAAAGTGTATGGCACTCGAACAGCATTCAAAAATAAAGGAAATTATATATTTTTTCATAAAAAAATTTACAATAAAATTTGGGTTTTCCTAGAAATTTAGAAACTTTTATTGAATAGAAAAGGTGAAAAATTGTTTAGACTTATGGGAGCTGGTAACAGAATTCACATTGGTCACGTCAAATAGGTTGTGACACATTGCCAAGGATTCACTTGAATTCATTCCTTCTCATCTTTTATTAGTTGTATATTGCATAATTGTTGAAGCATTTTTGTTAATTTTATTAGTGTTTCCTTCTCATTATTTTTCTACACCTTTTATTGTTATTATTTCCTTATTTTCTATGGTATCTATCAATTTTCTACATTTTCTTGCATTCTCTTATTTTTTCTTGTATTCTCTTACATTCCTTATCCTTTTCCATCATATAGTACTTTATTTAGCACATTAATAGAGGTTTTTTGGCTCATTAAAACAAGCTGTATACATTCTAGCTACTCTTTAAATAGGTATCAAAATGACTAGTTTTGATTGAGTTAAAAAATTTTAGGGTGGTAGAAAAATATTTTTTTTTGGATCAAGGCTCTCCATTGGCTTATAGTTTGAGAGGTCCATTCCTTTTTTGCTCAATTCCATTGTTTAGACTACTTATTGAATTTTTTAAAGATTTTTTATGGCATTTTTGGATTTTGCATGATTGTAAATTTCATTCTATGGTGGTCCTATGTTTTCAAAAAAATTTGGATAGGTTAATTGGATGTATTTTGAGTGATTTTTCATTATGCACTAGTGTTATGGTGTTTCTATGTTTCTCGTTAGTGTAATGTAGTGCATGATTAGGAGAACTACTGGTGATTTATTAGAATTTGATTCTAAAATAGATAGGATTTTTCATTTTCTTTTGTAGAAGTATGAATATAGATTATTATAGTATCCCCACTTGGCATTCTGACCTTTTAGATAAGTTTGATAATATGACAATTACAATGTGACATTAAAGGAATTGGCTACACTTGATGTTACTTACTAATCTTTAAGCATCAAATATCTTGAACTTGATGCTAATTTTGAGCTTAAATTTGGTTTAATACATTTGCTTCTTAGATTTCATGATCTTGTAGGTGAGCACGCTTAAAAGCACTTGAAGGAGTTCTATGTGATTTGCCTAATCATGAAACCTCGTAGCATTTAAGAAAACTATATCAGACTAAGGGCGTTTCTTTTCTTACTTGTTGATGCAGCTAAGGATTGATTATACTACTTATAGTTAGGTTCTATTACTTGCTGGGATGATTTATTTTTTGGCCTGAACTTGCTGGAATGATTTGAAGTAGTTATTCTTATAGAAGTTTTTCCTTGCTTCAAAAGTTGTTACAATCAAAAAAGAAATTTATGGCATAAGACAGATGAATGGTGAGGCATTGTATGAGTATTAGGGGATATTTAAGAAGGTGTGTTGAAGTTGTCCACACTGCTAAATCATTAAGCAACTTCTAATCCAGTATTTCTAAGAATGAATTTTTCCTATGGATAAGAGCATGATTGATGTTGCATATGGTGGAGCATTAATAAAGCACTTATGATAGCTAGGGATTTAATAGCTAATATGGTAGTAAACTCTAAACAATTTGGCACCCGAATGATTTCTACCATTAGAAGTATGAATAAGATGAACTTTTCCTATGCAGATCAATAAAGAATGGAGAAAGTATAGCTGAATTAGCTTCTCTAGTAAGGTAAATGGCAATAGGATAACAATAGTAAATGCATGTCTCTTTCATTACTAGACTTTGTGGCATATGCTTTTGCCTAACTCATATCACTGATTCATGTTTGACATTATGAGAAGATAATGGTTAATATCAAGCTTATGTAGTAACAATATTTCTTGGAAAAGCTTAGTACTAACAATAGAACCAATACCAATAGTAGTAATAACTTAAATATGATCCTTACTCTTAACTTTTAGAATCTTAGTTAGAGAGATCAACTTAATTTTAGATATAGTAATGCACTAGTCTAGCAACCAATTAAACTAACATAATACCAACCAAGCAAACCTCCATTCTAGTAGTCTCAACCTTTTAAGCTAATCCAATAGTAAAATTCCCAGAACCAACAAGTAGCTTCACCCTCATTTTCTTAGCTTTTAAGGATTTAGTAAAGTAAATGGCTATCAGTAACTTGTATTTTTAGCAAAGAACAGATGCTATAATGTAAGATTTACAAACATAAATTGGTTTGTTAGCTTCTTCTTTAAATGAGCCTAAATCCTAAGGTTATGTTATATTGCCTTCCTAAATAATTTCCAACCTAAAAAGTAATGTTTCTGCTATCATGCTCAGAAGTGGTAAAGTATTTCATGTGCCCACTAATCCTCAACTAGCAAGTTAGCAAAGTAAGCAAAAACAACCAATAGATGTTAAGAATTCTGTAGAAAGTTCACTTTATACTAACCAATAGATTATACATGACCATTTTCTTTCGTAAGTAGAATTACCCAATCTAGAAAAATAAAAGAAATTATTACAGATAGAGAGATTTTGAAAACTTTTAGGAAGGTGGAAGTTAATATTCTATTGTTGGATGCCATTAAGCAAATTTTTAAATATGCTAAATTCCTTAAAAAGTTATGTACTCCCAAGAAAAAGCTATATGGCAATGAAAAAATTAGCTTAGAATAGAATATATCAACTATCATTTAACCAAATTCAACCTAAAAGTGCAAAAATGTAGGGACATTTGACAAGCCCTACATTATGGGTAATAGTGGATTTGAGCATGCCTTAATTAACTTAGGAGCTTCTATTAATGTCATGCCAATGCTAATATTTTCTTCATTATAGTTTAACCCTTTGAAGCAAACAAGAATTTTGATTTAGTTAGCCAATAGAAATATTGCATACCCTACTGGTGTTGTTGAAGATGTGCTAGTTCAAGTCAAAGAATTAATATTCCCATTAGATTTCTACATTGGAGGATAAATCTCTAAATGCCCATGCACCTTTGATTCTAGGGAGACCATTCCTTAAAATAGCAAAAATAAAGATAAACATAGATGTTGACGCTGTTTCCATGGAAGTTGGAGATACAATTATGAGCTTCAACATCTTTGAAGCTATAAAATATCCTGTGAAAGAGCATACTACATTTCAATTAAATGTGATTAATGAGTTTGCTAAAGATACTCTTAATAACATGCTTGTTGATTTTCCTCAAATTTTTATTTTTACGGATTATTTTGATTGCCATGAGTGCACTTGCTATGATGGTGATACTAAATGGGCCATATGTGTTGAAATATGAAAGTAGTGCCATTCAAGAAGGTAAGAAGAAATTCATCTTACATAAGTCATTTCTACCAATAAATTAATACCTTCTATGATTTAGCCACTAACATTGGAGCTTAAGCCTTTTTTAGAACTTTAAAGTATGCATCCTTAGTTGAGAATGAGAAGCTACTAGTCATTATAGCAAAGAATTTACAATTGAGCAAGAAGAGAAGTTGTTGTAGATTTTGAGGTTTCATAAACAAGCAATTGGGTGAACACTTGCAGATATTTCTATTATTAGCGCTTCTACATGTATGTATTGAATTTTATTAGAACAAGGAATCAAACTAGTGAGACAACATTAAAAAAGACTTAACCCTTTGATTTTGGATGTAGTAAGTGTAATATCCCAAAATTTTAGTTTCATGAATTTCTATATTTATGAATATTTATTTAATTGATTAATAATTGAACTTGAATCTCTTTCCTTTAAAGGCTTTGAGATATTGAAATTATATTAATAATAATATTTGAAATACATTTATTTTTATAACGATCATTGGTTCGAGATTTGATTAAAATAATTAAAATTTTTTTTACAAAAACTTCTTATAAATTGAGAAATTAGTTATAGAGATTATGGAGGTAAATATTTATAAAAATAATTTGTTGCATTTAATGACTTATTTTTAAAAATTACAAGAATTTTTAAGGTTCTAAATAAAATTAATTTTATAAAAATGTGATTGTGAAGATTTTATTTATTTAAAAATATTATTGGAGTATTTTATTAGAAAATGAGAAGTTTGAAAAGTATGAAGATTTGATGGTTTAAATGGATTTTTACTTAAAATCAAGATATTAGAGAGTTGGGATTTTGGGTCTAAAAGCAAATGATGTACACGTGAAACACAACACAAAGATTTCAGCTCAGCATTCTCTTTCTTTTCCTTGATTTTTGAGTTCTTATGCAGCTATTTTTCTGCAGCATTTTTCTTCTCGGATACCGTGCCTCCACTTTCACTTTTTTTTTTCTGCCAGATGTTTTACTTTTCTACAATCTTCTTGATGTACACGTGGACATCAGCTTCTCTAGATTTTTCAAGAAATTATTACTGCCCTCCTGCAGTGCCCTTCTCTCATATTTTTCGGTTTCTTTTCTCACTAACAAAATTGCTTCTTAAAACGAGCACCACTGCGTCTCTCTCAGCTGCTTTCTTTTTCTTCTTTCTATGAAACCAGCAGCTTCCTTTCCTATTTCAACCGCCCTCTCTTTCTTCCTGCAGCTCCCTCTTCCTCATTATGTTACCTTTTTTGTCTCTCTCGGGCTACAATGCTATTGTGTTTCTATCCACGGCCAACCAGCAGCATTCATGGTGCATAAAAGCTGTACCAGTTGTTGTTCAAGAAGGAGCAGGGGAACCATAATTCTTCTTAGCTCGTTGCCATTTCAATGTTAACTCCACACCAATGAGCTCTCTCTCTCTCGATTTCCTTGTTATGTGTCATCTTGCTACTATCGCTTTAAGGAACAGTGCTCCTGGCCATCACCCGAATTGCTACTATTCGTGAAAAAGCTGCAACCCGCAATAGAGCAGCAAAATAGAGCTGCGGTGTTGCACAACTTCCAGTTACTTCTTCTATTCCTGCTGAGCAGTGATGGCTTGTAGTGCAAGGAAGACCTTGGGGGTAAGACAAATGACTAATAAATATGAGCGGGAAGCACAGAAACTGGCCGAGCTTGCTGCTGTCTAACGGTTGTAAGGCACACTAGCAAAAGAGAAACTACGCTGTTGCTATTTTAAGGAGGAGAACTGAAACAGAAAATGAGGGGAAAGAGGAGAGTGCAAGCAGTGAGTAGAAATAAAGAGAAAGGTACTAACCATGTATAGTTTTTGGTCCCCTGTTTTGCTGGACTTCCATAACTTTTGTCACTGTTGAGGCTCCGACTGGTCACCTCGTGGGGAGGTAGATTACTTCTCATCCTGAAACTAAAGCAATTGTGAAGATCAGAGTTTAACTTAGGAAATCCCCCTATATAAATTTTGAATGAATAACAGTAGTTTGGAAAAAATGATTTTTAGGCCATGGAATGTGATGAATGGGGAATTCTTGTGGATTAATCGAAATTATTATAATTAATCTAATATTTTGGGTGTTTTGAGATTAATTTGGGAAGCATATTTTAATAATTTAATATAAGTGAGGATTTGGAATAATCCAATGATATAATTGCATTAAGGGCTAATAATGGAAAAATATAATGATCAAGTTATATGAAACATTATTATATCATGCTTGGGTTATGGATAAGTGTATAATTTGATATATTGATGTGAATAGTGATGTCTGGATGATTTAGCCGTTATATATAAGAAGGGTTGATATTTCAAGTACAGGCTTGAAAACAAAGGAAGCTATAGTTTAGAGAGATTAAGGAGTATATTTGAATTATCAGTTTATGATAGGAAATACAAGAAACAAATAATATAAATTTGTAATATAAAATAGGGAAGAAAAGTTAGTAATACACGTGTAATAATTTATTTTTGTAAATTTATAAATAGGCAAAGATAGAAGAAGGAAGATAAAGAATTGAGAACTTTCGAATCTGTGGGTGATTTCAAGTGAGTATATATCTCACCACTTCCTATTATCTCATTAAAAGTTATTTTTAAATATTAGGTTATGTTTTTGTCATTATTAGTATCGATTTATATTTATGTATAAATATATATGCAAGTATTGTGAATTGAGCTTTTTGAGATATTGGAAAGTGATAAATGATGCTAGAATGGTAATATCGAATATTACAAAAGGTGATAAAAAAATGACATGAAATTGGGATGGGAAATTCCTGACGAATTATATGAGATAGATGTGGTATTGATTTAAGAGTCAAATGAGAAATTCCTGATTAACAGTTGAGAAAGGTATAAAAATGACCTTGATACCATAGAGTAATCATATGTATGTTTATTGTATTTGAATATGTGACATCATGTGACTATTTGTGATTGATTTGTACTGATGATATGTGATAATCTATTTGTATTTGAACCTTAATGGATGTTTGTATATGATGCCTACCCGAAGTGGGTAGTACATGATCATGAATTCTTATAGGAAACTGAGACTCTTGTGATTGTGTTACGTGAAATAGAGTTTTAGTTATGTGTACACAAATCCTTATATATTTCAGGAAATTCAGAAATTGGTTTGCTATTACTTTTTAATATACCTAAGTTGATCACTTACAAGTTAGTGGTAGTTATATACTTACTGAGTTCGTTGAACTCACTCTATTCTAATTTAATGATTTCAGGTTAGCATCCATAGAGAATCAAAGGCTGCCTCTTTTGAAAGATTTAATAGTTGGAATTGGGATTAACATCCTAAACATAGAATTGTTAGACTATTTGATATGCTAAATAAATTGTATGCATAAGTCTAAAACTGTATTGTATTGTGTGTATGATGATCCTAGGCATGGGGCCTTTAGGAAGTGTCTAAAGACAAGGGAGATTTTATTCGTTTTTAACAAAAATTTTAAAATAAATTTTGAGTTCCCCTGTAATTTGGAAATTCCTATTAACGAGAAAGAGCAAAAAATAATTAAAGCTTGTAAGAATTGGTAATGAGATTCACGTCGGTCATGATCAAAAGTGGGTTATGATAGTAAGGAAGGAAATTACCAAGCTTTTAGAGGCTGGTATCATATATCCTATTTTTGACAATAAATGGGTAAGTCCAAGGCAAGTTATTCCTAAGTAAACTGGATTAATAGTAGTAAGGAACTAGAATAATGAATTGTCTCCTACTAGAGTTCAATATAGTTGAAGACTATGCATCAAGTATAAGAAGCTCAATCAAGCAACTAGAAAAGATCATTTTTTATTTCCATTCATTGACTAAATGTTAGAGAGATTGGCTAAAAAATTTCATTATTGCTTCTTGGATGGTTACATTAGTTACTTTCAGATTCACATTGCTCTAGAATACTAGGAAAAGATAACATTCACATATCCTTTTGACACTTTTGCCTATAGAAGGATGTCATTTGACCTATGCAATGTACTTAGCATATTTCAAAGGTGTATGATGAGCATTTTTACTAATTTTCTAGAGGATTGCATAAAAGTATTCATGGATGATTTTTCTATTTATAGTTCTTTTTTTTATGCATACTTGATAATTTTGCTATAGTGATGCATTGAAACTAATTTTATGTTAAATTTTGAGAAATGTCATTTTATGCTATTTATAGTAATTTGACATATGCAATGTACTTGACATATTTCAAGGGTGTATGATGAGCATTTTCGCTAATTTTCTAGAGGATTGCATAAAAGTTTTCATGGATAATTTTTCAATTTATGGTTCTTTTTTTGATGCATGCTTGGATAATTTTGCTATAGTGATGCATTGAAACTAATTTTATGTTAAAATTTGAGAAATGTCATCTTATGGTT
This sequence comes from Sindora glabra, assembly GCA_020226215.1. Classification (NCBI taxonomy): domain Eukaryota; kingdom Viridiplantae; phylum Streptophyta; class Magnoliopsida; order Fabales; family Fabaceae; genus Sindora; species Sindora glabra. The sequence continues at coordinate 81,357,999 of CM035232.1, read as the reverse complement.
GAGTATGGGATAGTTTTAGGATATATAATAAATAATAAGGGCATTAAAGTAGATCTTATTAAAATTGATGTGATAACTACTTTACCTTACCCTATTTATGTGGGAGAAGTGTGTTCTTTTTTTACTTATGTAGATTTTTATAGGTGATTCATTAGAGATTTCAACAAGATTACCTTTTCATTATCTAAGTTGCTCCAAAAAAGTAGAGTTTGATTTTGACCAACATTATAAGGAAACTTCTGACAAGTTAAAGCAAACTTTTACCATTATTCCCATCATTCAGCCACCATCTTGGGACTTACAATTTTAGTTGATATATGATGCATCTAATTATGTAATTAGTGCTATTCTTATACCAAAAATGAAAAAATAACTTTATGTGATTTATTATACTTTAAGAATTTTGGATGCTAGCTAAGCCAATTACACCATTACAAAAAAAGAACTTTTAGCAATTGTTTTTACTTTAGACAAATTTAGATCATACTTGCTTAATTTTAAAGTGGTTATGTTTTTTGATTATATAGCTTTAAAGTTCCTTTTGAAGAAACCTAAGGGAAAAGTCTCTTGATTAGATGGATGTTGCTTTTGCAAGAGTTTGAGATTGAAATTAGAGATAGAATTGGTGCTAAAAACTTAATTGTGGACCACTTGAGTAGGATTCCAAGAGATGCAAACATTTTACTCATTTAGGACACCTTTCCAAATGAGTAGCATTTTCAACTGCTAGGTAAAGACTTTTAGTTTGCTGATTTAGTGAATTTTTTGATTGCTAATGAGTTATTTACATATGCTAAGAAAGATTAGATTGACAAGTTAAAGGGTGAGGCTAACATTATGTGTGAGATGATTCTTATTTATAGAGATTTTGTGTTGATTAAATAATTAGGAGATGTGTATATAGTTTTGAGTTTCATTTAATTCTTAGATTTTGTCTTACTCATGCTTGTGGAGGTCACTTTGGACCTTAAAGAACAGTAGGAAAAATACTTGATTCTAGTTTTTATTGGCCTACTTTGTTCTATGATGCTTACATATTTTGTAGAAATTGTGAACAATGTTAAAGGATAGGATATTTAACTTATAAACTTGAGATGCTTAGCATTATTTTCTTTTTTATGAGATTTTTGATATGTGGGGCATTGATTTTGTGGATGCTTTTACATCATCTTTGGCCTTTGTTTACATTCTACTAATTGTTGATTATGTTTTTAAGTGCGTGGAAGCTAAAGCCATTATGATGTGATCCCTCTTGCCATGATTGATTTGGATCTTTCTAGGTTGGATACTTTACGTGAAAAAGATGAAGAGAGGCACCACGATTCAAAGAATTGATAAGCCTTAAAGAACGCCAGAAGGATCAGTACCCTTGATAAATTCGAAATGAATTCTTTCAAGAACCCTAGAGAATAAAGTCTCACAAGCCAATATGCTCAATTCGTAAAATCTGTATTATCCCTTCCAAATGCTGTTTGGACATGTTTTATGTGGTAACATCCCTTACCACTAGGCTTAGTAAAAACCTGACATAAATTAACCCAATTAGCCTAATAAACAAACTTACTAAGAATAATAATAAAATTAAGTCTAAAATAAAAGGGTAAAAGGCTTAGGCCCGCTACAAGTATAGCCCACCTAAAATCTAAGTATAACGTTTATTTAGCTTAAGAAATGGGCCAAATAAAAGGACTAAACAAAACATAACCAAAACAAAACTAAATGAGATGCAACCTTCTCTAGTTCTCATTTTCTTCAATCTGAATGCAACAAATTAATTTAGACTCTTCTACATCCCATTTTGGGCCTTCAATTTTGGAGCCTTCCATGATCAAATTTGCCACCATTTGATTTAGAGCTTCTTTGGCTTTTTTGACTCTTGCTCTTGTCATTGGTCCTCCTAATCTTTGGATGGCCTCCATACTGCCCTTTATCACACCTTCTTGTATGTCCTCATCATATTAGAAATAATGATTCATAAGTTGTTGTAGACTTTGTTAAATCTCATATCTTTAGGAGTTTTAGCATTCCATGTGCTTTGGTAAATGATTAAGGGAGTCATTTTCGCAATCGAGCACTTGAGGCTTTATTGAAAAAAAAATATAAGGTTTATCATAGAGATTCCACATCATATTATCACTAAACAAATAGACAAGCAAAAGTTTCCAATAGAACAATCAAATCAATTTTAGATAAAACTGTGAAGCCTAATATAAAAGATTAGAGCCTTAGATTAGATAATGCACTTTGGGCCTATGGGATAGTATACAAAAGTTCTATTGGGATGTCATCATTTTGGATTATTTTTAGGAAAGCATGTCATCTTTTGATTGAGTTACAATATATAGCATTTTAGGCTATTAGAAGGTGCAACATGAATTTGAAACCATTTGAAAAGGAAAGAAAATTACAATTGCAAGAATTAGAGGAACTTAGATTTGAAGCCTATGAGAATTATAGGCTTTACAAACAGAAAATAAAGGCATTCATGATAAGTTCATTTTTAGAATTTTTTTTTAAGATTGGATAGAAATTTTTATTGTTTAATTCAAGACTTAAATTGATGTTGGACAAACTCCATTCTTGTTGGAATGGACCATTTGTTGTTACTAATATTTTTCCTTATGGTGCAAGTGAGATTGAGAGTGTTGAGAACAACAAAGTGTTCAAAGTCAATGGACATAGGCTCGAGCCACTTTATGAAAGTTTTCAAGAGTAAGTAGTGGAAGCAATGGAGTTGGAAATCCCAGTTTGTTCTTGATGAAGGATCTTAAGTATAACCAAAGATGTTAAAGAAAGATACTTTTTGGGAGATAACTCAAGTATTTTAGATTTGCTTTCTCTTAACCTTCTCTTTTAATTTTGATGTTCATATGTTTTACATTGACGACAATATAAAATTAAAGTGTGGGGGAGAGACTTTTAGGATTTATTTTTTGTCTTATGTCTTCATTTAATGCTTTTTATTGCTTTCAAAAAAAGAAAAAAAAATTCACTTGTTTTGAAGTCTTTTTGAGTCATTTTAGTACTTTCTATTGATAAAGATTTTGCATTTTTTATGAGTAAAATTTAATTGTAGTTATATAGGATTTACAATATGATTGAATGAATGATTTTGCTTTTTGACATTGATTGATGTAGTGATGGTCTAGCGTTTAGGGTTTCTAATATGATTGATGAAGTGATGATTTTGTTCCTTGAAGTTGATTAATGTAACAATGGATTTTAAGTTAGTGGATTGAACTTGGTAGCATGACTTTTCTTTTGAGATTTTAAGTTTTATGTTAAAAATTTATACTATTCTTTTTCCTTCTTGTGCAATGTTCTTCCATGAATTATTTTTTTAGAACTTGTTTTGATTCTTTAAGAGATTATACTTGCACATATATGCACAAAAATGATAAAGGCATTCTTTTTCTATTTAAACTAGAGCTAAATAACTAATCTTGAATTTTTATCTTTGTTGAGTCATCTCGAGCTTAATTACCCTTTTTCTTTGTTGATTAGCCTATGAGCAAGTATTTTTCCAATGAAAAAAAAGTTTCTTTACCTAATCTTACGATTAGTAGAGCATTTAAATTTTTGTAAGATAGACTCTTAAATAAGTGTAGAATTGTGTGAGTTTGTATCTTGTGAAAAGTTATTAACTTCAAGTTTAAAGGTTAGTTGAAAAAAAAAGAAAGAAAGAATAAGAGAGCAACAAAAAAATGAAAAAAAAAGGAGAAAGTCAATAAAAAAAGTGAAAAGAAAAAGGAATCAAGCAAAATGAAATTGAAAAAAAGGAGAAAATAAAAATAAAGAAGTTAAAAAGTATTTGAATTGAAGTTAGGTTGTTGTGTTGAGTTATCATTTTTTATGATTGATCCATATGTTCATAATTTAAGTACTCTATTGATTTCTTTAGTTTTTACTCCTTTCATATATTTAATTTTCCTTTTCTTTAACCACATTACAACCTTAAATAAAGTCATTTTCATTTATATTGTGTATATGATTTAAGCCATAGAGATTAGATGGTTAACAAACTTGTGGTAGAGCAATTTTAGGGAATAGACTTAAGTAAAATACTTTCCCCAAATACTTAAAATACTTAAGAGTTGGAGAGCAAATTTTGTGAGAATTTGCTATGTTGATCTACTTTTTTTGAATGAAGTTGCTATGTTGGGAGCAGAGGATTGAGAGATTAAATTAAAGCTTTCTGGTTTAATCTCTCAATTCAGTTAAATTTTATTTTCAAATCAATTTTGATATGGCCTTACAGATTCTGATGGTTGCTTAATCTTTCTAATTTTAATTGATCAAATTCTAGATGGTTATTCAGTGTAGGATTTATAAATTATTGCAGGTGTTTTGGATAATTTATGATTGAAAGATTAATTAGAATTGTCAAATGTTTTGTGATCTATACACCAAGAGCTCTTAAATCCTTAGATGTCATACTTTGGTATATTGATTTTCTTTCTTTCTATTTTAATTTTGTGTTTTATTTTATTTTTTTGTTTAATATAATTATTTTAATTTCAAATCAAACCCTCTAATTTAGCTTTATGGTCATTCTGTTTTGCATATTTCTAAACTTTGTTTTGCATTTTGCATTCTATCTACATTTCTATTTGCATTTCTATTTCACTTTTGTTTTCTTTTCTTCTTTCTATTTTTAGTGCATTAAAAGTTTAAATAATTATGTAATCATCATTAGATAGGATATATCAAAGGATCATAAGGGGAATGACCTAGTTTGTTACCTAATATTGCATAATTTTTAACAAACTTGTAATAATTAATTTTAGGTGTTATGATACATTCATCACTTACTAATTGGAGATTCACTTCCATTAATTAACACATATGATGGCTCCAACTTTACCTTTAAGTAAGCATTTAACTTAACCAACCTTAGTAGGTCAACGCTATGGGATTCATATGTCCCTTAAGGACTTTGTCTCATCGTCATATTAAACTATTCATAGTTATTTTGTAATAAACTATATGACAATATTATTGTCATAACCATAATAACAAATTTATAGAAAATAAATGAAAAAAATGATATACCTCCTTATGATTCCTGTTAACCTTATACTTTATAGACTCTATCTTTATCTGTCTAGGGTCAACATTATATACACCACCACTATTTTCCCCCAATGCCATTTTCGGATAATCCCATGTCCCATAATTCATTTTCAAAAATTCATAATCTCAATTAGGGTCAATCTTCATGCCTCATTTGTATGGTCTTAACATATTTAGTATACAATTATGATTCATCTTATCATACACCCTTTCATAAGGCATAGTGATATGCACGTCGCAATGCACCAAAATTAAAATAAAATTTATATGTTGAAAATATAATGCTGCATAATGGCACAACCAGGTTATATCCCTAATGATCCTTTTGATTTTATCTTTTCTAAATGATTTCCTAACAATATATACATAATTGTTAGCTTATTGATGTAATGAAAATAAAGGAAACTAATAAAATAGAATAGAAATGCAATAAGGCAGAATGCTGTACAGAAATGGAATGTACTATGCAATTTGCTATATGCTGTATATATAATTATACAATAACAGAATGCAAAATTGGAGGGGGGGTTGGTTGCACAAAATTAAAATGACAATAATGTAATACACAAGTACAAAATAGAAGCAAAGCAATAAGTAAACATGAAGTATTCTATATATAAGAATAGCCGATTCAATGATGTGATAGCCCTTAATGTTGATTAATCATAGATCACAAAATATTTGATTATTTCAATTAATTTTTTAACTTTGGATTATCCAGAACCCCTATAATAATATGTGAATCCTACCCTACATTACCATATAGAGTTTGGTCAATTAAGATTAGTAGTTGGATTAAGCAACCACTATAATTCCTAAACTAGATTGAAATTAATTTATAGATAGAATTTAGTTGATTTAGGAAATTAAATTAGATACCACTGAAGTAATCCCTTGACCCTCAGCCCTAATGTGTAAAACCATGATTAACCAATCATAATTTTACATTAAAATAGCAAAAGAATAGAAATCATGATATTGAGTACCAATTATACTAAATTAGCACTTAACACAAGCAATCTCAATAATTCAGCAAAAACAATTGGAGAAAAAGGAAAATCAATAGGAGGAAATCAATATTGCTTATTAAGATCTAATCGTTGAAGAGAAGAGCTTCACAATCCTTGAATCCATAGCTTGAAAACAAGAAAAAAAGAAAAGAGAGAAAGAAAAGCTATGTTGCTAAGTTTGTGTGTAAAATCTCAAGTCTAATGAGTCTCTCTCCTATTTATTTGATCTAATTAAGCTAAAACCCTATTAGGCTAGGATTGTACAACTCTCAGGATTACAATAATAAGGCTTTTCTAATTTTTAGAAGTCTATACCTATTTGTTACAAGTCAATTAAATCCAACAAATAAATTAGTGAATTCCCACAGGTTAGGCTTCCAACTAGATTTTGACCATGGAATTAATGTAATTTGGAAGACCCATAAACATAAAACTTGTAGGCCTGTGTCTTGTGAGAATCGGGGTGCTAGTTTCAAGTTAATCGGACCATTATAATTCCAAATATGGCCTAAATATAGAAATTGGTTCAGTTGGGATAAATACACGACCTCGACTTCTCGCTACATATGACCTTTAAAATGCCTAAATTGGGCTTGGACAAAAATATAAAATTCTCTCTTTTAGTTTTCTAGTAATATAAAGTTTGTCTTAATATGACATCTAAAGCCCTGGATATGACTAAGCAATAGAAATAGTATCAAAATTCAGCATTTACAAAATAAATTTACAATATTGTAAAAGTGACCACAATTTATAAAGCAAGGCCTAATTAGTGAAATGTTTTCAGCTGGGATAAAGACATGACCTTGACTTCTTAGCCACATATGACCTTTAAAATGCTTGGACTGAGCTTAGACTAAAACATAAAAGTTGTAGTTCTCTTTTTTAACTTTCTAACAATATAAAATTTCTCTTAATTTGACATCCAAAACTTAAGATATGACTAAAAAATAGAAATAGTATCAAAATCTAGCATTTACCAAATAAATTTACAATATTGTAAAAGTGACCACAATTTATAAAGTAAGGTCTAATCAGTGAAATTAAGCAAATATAACACCTAAGAGACATAAAATAGGAAAAAATAAAATAGTAAATATTTTTCTCATAACATAGCCTAACCTTATGCCTTTAATGCATAACCATTTGATTTACTAACACTATTATTCCATCATAAGCATAAGGAAGATATAAAGAAAAATAAAAGGACCACATCACCTTAATTTTGCCTTCCCTTATTAATCCTTCACTTGATAATGCTTAGTGTTTCATGTAGTGGAAGTTATCTTTTATGTTGTTTAATTAACTCTTAACTCATTTTCTTACCATTTTTGAAGTAAAATTACCATTTATTCATAGAAATAAGGTAGTAATGGTCAAGTGGGGATTTTAGGAATTCCTAAGCACAATAGGTGATTGTTCATGCAAAATATATGATTATTTTGTTGGTTCCCTGTAGAATCCTTATTGCAAAACAATTGTTCATAAGGGTCTTTCATCCCTTTCAAACTTATTCATTTCTTAGTTTAAACTTACCAGTCTAACCATACTCTCCATAGGAACCTAGTTTAAGCCATTTTCATTATTAAACCTTACATATTTCATTATTAGTTCAAGATTTCCTAGAAATGCCTAATTTAGTCTAATATTCATTAACTGTATAATCCTTTGAATTTTCTAGACTTGAGTTAGAATATTCATTTACCTTGCCTAGAGGAAGGTTGGAAAGGTTGCATTTTCTATTCTTTTACCTTAATTGTCCAAGGTTTCAAGAGAATATGGGTTAGGGTTCCATTTGATCCTTTAAGCTTTAGATGAGCATCATTAATTATTCAGAGGGAAGAAATAATGCAAGATTAACAAGGTTTATGGATCTTTACCTCAAATATGTTCTGATTCTAGCTTAATTCTTTACTAATTAGTGGATTCAAATAGTTTTCTTAGAAAAGTTAGGAAGAAGAAGATAATAAAGAAGAAAAATGAGAGAGAAGGGGGTGTTTAGGTATTTGGGGATAAGTGAAGAAAGAAGGGATAATTTAGGGTTATAAAAGGCAGGGACATTTTTATCTTCTACTTAAAATCCCCTCTTACACTTATTTACATTTTCCTACTTAAATTTTGTATTTTCTTTTATTTACTATGTTCATTACATACTATTCATCTTCTTTATTCTAGGTGAATTCTTAAATTACTAAGGAGATGTAACAGTACTTCCCCTTTTTAAAGAATTCATCTTTGAATTTTAAAAGCTAATGCAAATTTATAACATTCTAAGGTTGAATGTATATCAGGTCACTCCATTAATGTTTACTACTACTTTTTTTATGTATATCACTATCCTTTATAATAAAGGCTAGTTTTATTAAGGTAAATGTCATTATATTCTTTCTTCCTAGTTTGCTTTAAGCCCAATTACCTTACTAGCCAAGTGTATTAGGAGAATCACAACAATGTTATGTTCACAAATAGTATATTCGTTTCTTACCTCTAGGGTTTTAAGCCTATCTTTCATTACTATACAAGCCCATTCTTATTTTGGATTTGTAATTATTGCCTTTTGCAAAGTTAGACTCATGTATAGGCACATTAACTATCTTAAAGTTCCAATGTTTAACTTATCTTATGTACTAGGTTTTAATATTTAGTAGTTGGCCGTTCTATTGGAAACATCAAATTTTCCACCAAATGTTCATTCAACATCTATCTTAACCAATGTTTACTTCATTTTAAGTTGTGCATTCCTTATTTGGGTTTACCCAATATCCTTGTTCATAATAATGACTTGTAAAATATTATCATCTATTAACTTGGTCATTTTCCTAAACCACGTTCAAACTTATCATTCTTTCATAGATTTAGCATATACAAACATACTAAAATTACATTCTAGTTTGTCATCTCAAACTTTAGAACTTTAACATATCTAGGTATTACATTATCACTTTCAAGTGCATTCATATGACAAAATTTTATAGGATCATCACATGTGTCCAAATCACATCAAATTAGAGATAAATATATCCATAAACTACTACACCATAAAATATAAAAAGATTAATATTCAAAGTCATAATACTAAAGGTTTACAAAAACCTTCAAACCTTAAAATAATAAAAGTGCAAATTATCCAATAAAAGGCCAACCATGGCCAAAATAAGAAAGGGTCTATAGAAACCCTCTATAATAATGTATTGATAATGCACAATCAAAAGTATCAAGACATAAAACATATAATAAATGCTGCAAAGCCCTTAAACTAAAACATGACCACCATAGTCACCATCAGTTGGGGGTAGGTCCCAATAGTTTGCAAACTTATTAATTGCATCATCAACTTAGCCAAGATGTTTCCTAAACTCTGTAAACTCTGCTTCTAATATGTAGAACTTATCCTTAATTATATCTCCCATGGCCTACACCTAGTCTTCTAAAGTTTGTATACACTTAGTGAAAGTGGTATGCATACTTTGGAGTATAGAAAGTACTTAATGTGCAAGATATTTTATATATTATTTGCTTCTATTTATTTCTCTTATTATATTACATATGCTTAATTTTATAGAATTAACATTTTTATATGTTTGGGTGATGGTTTTCCAATATCTTTAAATTATTTGATTATTGTTGGATTTTTACACTATTTTAGGTTTTTAGCTATAACTTGAGTTTTGTATGTCTAAATTGCATGATCTTTTAATTGTTGGAAAGCTTAGAAAAATTCCTAAAATTTCATGTTTTGGCTGAAGCCTAGTTTAGGCATTTGGGAGGTTAAAAATAGTTATGAAGTTAATGTTTTATTTTTATCTAAGTTGAACTAGTATTAATTTTTGAGCTATATTTGGAGCATCAGAGATCCAATTAAAGTGAAACTAGTTCCCAAAGTTGCTTAAGACTTAACCTAACAACTTTCATATTTGAGTTTAGTGAAACTACATCATTTTAAAGGTTAAACATGGATTGGAAGCTAACTTACAAAAATTATTGCAGTAAAACACTATTAGCAGATTAAATTATAAATTAGGCTCTTAGATTCTAAAATTAGAAAGGGCTTATTTTTTGTCATCCTAGGAGGCATATTAACTAGGCTTATTAGGTTTTATAGCTTAGGAAATCACAGTTAAAGGTCTTACATTCTAGATAGCATTTTTCATTCTTCTTCTTTTATTTTCTTTAGAAGAAGCTGTATAAGGCTAAATCTACATCAATTTAAGGGCCTAAGCACTCCTAATTTAGTTTGACTTGAGACTTCTCTCTTCAATTTGTTTATAATTCATTCATCTCTTTATTTTCTATTCTTTATTGATTATGATTGCTTTAATGATTAATTAAGAAGGCTTATTAGTTAATTATTCTTGGTAATTTGATGCTATGTGATTGATTTTTTTTCTGATTCTTGCTTACAGAATCAATATAGTTGATTATAAATTAGGAGCAAATGGATATCTAAATTTTACTTATTAATTCTATAATGTCTATGAAAATCAAAGAACGATTTTAACAATTGTAGTTTGTAAAATTTTTAAATTTGGCTTAACTTAGTTTTAAATGCTTGAAACTATTATTAATTTAATTTAGTTGCTTGTTTTAAATTGAGTTAATAATAAAGGATTGATTGATTGCTTGTTTTAGTTAATCTACATTTAGAATTTGTTTGACTATTGTCAACTTTAGGGTATTCATTGGTTAAGTGTTAAAATTGTAAGCTGAATTGTTGAGTGCTAATGAAAATATAAGAGTTAGAGTGTGATGTTCCTTGAACTAAAGGTTTTATTATTGTAGTTTTTCTTTCATTTAATATTTTTAATTTTTATTTAGTATAACAGTTTTATACAAATCCCTTTATTGTATTTATAATTTGCAACCTAAGGTTAATTGGTAATCCTTTGGGTTTGACTTGGACTCTCCCTATCTATTTGGTAATGTAGATTTAGTTTAATTTTTGATATGAAATGACTTATATTAATACTAAACTCTTGAACTCGGCTAGATGGTCATTAAAAGAAGCACTTACCTACTCTGGAGCATAAGAGAACTAAGCTCTCCTATTTACCACCTTTGTAGTAGCCTTTTTTGTTTTTTTTATCCTCTTACCCTTCTTTAGGTAACAATATGTGGTTTCCTCTACCATACCTCTTCCTTGTTTGCATACTCTGTTAGGCCTAACATATTAGATTGGACTTTTTGTATGGAGCTTGATATTCAATAGCTATCCCTATAATATCAATTTTTTACTGCTCCATGATATGGGTTATTAGATGTTTATAAGAAAGGAGTGATCACTTTTGGTGAGCTACATTCCTCAGTTTTCACACAATTAAGAAAGGAATATTAGTTGGGCATTTTTTGATGATTGCCCATATTAAATATAACCTCACATCACTCATATTATCTTAGTTCCCACTTTGTTTAACATCATATTGTCCATAATGTATAAAAGTGCTCATAGAGAAACATTAAAATCATTCAAAGTAATTTCTTTATAGGGGTTTTTCCCTTGAAAAATTGCAGCGATTTGTTCTTCTTTATTGTACCTATCATTTGATCTTACTAAATCTCTAAGTACATTAATCACCCAAATGCCTTTTTCACATTTTAAACCTAGTAACTACATTAAGGTACCCATATTTATATAGATTCTTTGTCTACAAATTTTTAACTTAATCATAGATTGATTATCATATACTTCTATACTAGCATAAAAAGCCCAAGTAATAGCATTCAAATATTTAATGTCTAAAGTAAGGAATCCTTTGAATCTTAAAGCATTAAAATTCCTCAACTAAGGAAATCTTTCATCTTTAGAGAATTTATTTACATCTGAGCACCATCTTCTGCCGAAAACTCTTTTGATAGCCACTTTATTGCTCCATCGTGGAGAATTAGGCATCCATTTCCTTATTAGCTTCAATTTCATCCCCAACATCTTCGAGGGAATTGGAAAAGGAACATTTTACAGGTTTCAATTGGGAACCATTAGATGATTGATTTAAATGCATGAAAGGGAGAGATTAAGTGTTTAGAAAGAGAAAACCCCCTAAAATAATGTTTAAAACCTTGAAATTCCTATGTTATTAAGAAGTTTCAATCTTTAATTAGTAAAAGGAAAAAGGATGATGTTAGAGAGGGATGAGTTAGTGTTTACATAGGGCATTTAAGTGTTTAGAAGGTGAAAAATAGAGTTTAGGGAAGTTAGAGTGGTGAGAATAGCATAAATCCTAAGCAATTTTATAAAAAATGGTTATTGATTTATGTCAACAACATTTATACCTAGGATGTAATGCTTAACCCTTAAATGACCCTTCTACACTAATTTAGCACCATTAGTCATATCACCATTCTTCCTGTGTTCTCATTATCTTAAACCTTTATCTTTATTGTATCCCATGCTAGAATGAGGGCCACTAACCTATTCCATCGATTCTTTATTCTTGTTTCATTGCTTCCTATGCATCTTTTCTCTTAAGGTATTTCCCATAAGTAAATTATGTATCAATAACCTTTAAACTATGTGTGGAATCTCACCTTACCACTTTAGCAGCAACAACAAAGTAAGTGAGAAGATCATACATGAACCTAAGGTAACTTCCTAGTTTGGCATAACCCTTCCTAAGTAAACCTTTGATTTTCTCTTAGTCCTTTTCTGATAACATTGTAATCAAATATAGTCTTGAACTCCTACATAAAGTGAAAAGAGTCTTACACTTCAATTACCATAAATAAATTGCCATATTATGAATGACTTATTATAATTTTCTGACACCAATAAAACATATTACCATTGTTATCATGGTTCTTATATGGATAAAACCGCTAAGCAATGTCATTATAACATATTATCTTCATTCCTCCACCGTCTATAGGAAATACACCTTCCATTGTATTAACTCTCATTGCTTAATCTTTCTTCAATTATAGAATCATGCATGGGCACAACCTTTAGTTCTTACATAAGCAGCCGCATGGCCTATTCCTAAGACTCATCAAAATGTGTCTACTATATACAAAGGACATTTATAAGCTATTGCTTCCTTTCTATCACTTACTATTTCAAATCCATTGATTAATAGATAATGCTTAACCATGATGTTCATAAATCAGTGCCTTGTCATTACCATTTATAAGACTTTCAAACTTTTAAACAACATTTAATATGATCGTTAAACAAACAATCGCAAGCACATTCAACCATTAGACTCATAAGTAAAAATGTAAATGGGCCGAGCAACCTACCCAGCTCACAAAAATAGAGGATTTAGGCTATGTTTTTTTGGCTTGATAGCCTGTTGGGCATTTTTTCAAAGCTTGATTAATAATTGGGCCAGGCTCAAGTTAAGATAAAAAAGCTCGATAGACTTAGCCTAGCCTAGCCCGGCCCAGCTCAACCCAATTATATTAATTTATTTTTAATAAAAAATTAATTAAATATAATTAAATATTTTATATATTTAAATATCAATTTATTTTTTTAAATATATATTTTTTATTTTAAAAATTAGTTTTACTTAAAAATTAAAAAAAATTATTTGGGCAATCGGGCCGGACTGGGCTTAGGCCATAAATTTTATATAATTTGGCTTGGATGGCCTGGCCCGGCCTGGCTCGAAACTAACTTGACCCAACCCATGTACATGTTTACTCATAAAGGCAAATAAAATTCATTAAAATGGTGCTTGTGGTAATTCATCTCAAGTGCACACATACCACTAGTATAAATTCAATTAATATCTATTTAGGCAACAACAACACATCTTAAATGCCTTATCCTACTAGGTACCTAGATTATGCTATAATACTAACTTTTTCACAATACTTACACAATTGTGACTAGCATAGTTTTTACCAACTTAGTAATGCAAACTTTCCTCTTCAATTATCTATTATGTATAGAACTTTTTAATGTTTAAGAGAAAAGAAAACTATATTTATATATTAATTAAGGAGGTAACATTCCTATTTTCCACATAGATGCAACCCTTGTATTGCTATTTCCTACTTATAGTTATTGTCGAAATTATATCATTTAACTTTCATTGAATTGAACATTGGGTGGTAGTAAATGTTTTCTTTGAATATCTTATAAAGGAAAACACCAAAATAAGTAAGTGTGTGTAAAATCCTAAAATAGGACAAGAGATATCAAGTAAGACATTTTTTTTTAAAAATCCTATAAGAAAAATTAGGTAAAATTTGGAGGAATTGTAAAAGTAATTTGAGAATAAGTCCAACTAGAATAATTTTGAAAATTTTAATAGGCATCATGATAGAAAAAAAAATATAAATCTAATAATAGGTTTAGAAAATTTCACTGAGAAATTTGTTGAATTTTTAAAACTCGATAAATTGAAAAGGTGATAAAAAGAGCCGAAAATATAGTAATTTATTTTTGAAAATTCATAGGCTAGCCTAAGTTAATTTTTAGGGCCTAAAAATGTTTATGGAAGACCAAAAATAAAGGTCCAAAAATAGTTAAAGGTTTAGGGACAAAAATGCAAAGGAAGTGAAAATTTTGGGGTCAATTTGTAATAAATCCTTTTTATCTTTTGAGTGGTATGATTTTTATTATATTGAGTTGTATTGGCCCAAGTTTTAAAGGCCCAAATATAAATTTTTAAGCCTAAAAACATGGGTCCATGGTTGGCCTAAGCTTCCAAAGGAAGTAAGGACCAAAGTGAAAAAAAAGGTAGATTTGGGGCTTTAGTGTATTAACCAAATTTAACCTTTTTGTGTGGCTAAATTTTATTGGCCAAAAGGATCATCATTTGCTGTAGAAATAACACACTTGGACGTGCAAAATGGTTGGCTAATTGTCCAAAGAATTTTCTTCAAATTCAAGAAAAAATTAATTAGGGTTAAGTTTTTTTATATAATATTGGGGCCTTGAGAGCAAAAAATTTCTACCTATAAACCAACACCAAACTGTAGCCTTGAGAGAAAAAAAGAGAAAAGAAGTCCAAGCTTTTCAAGTGGGAAAACAAAGAGGTTTTAGAAATTACTTCCTAATCTAGTAAGGTAAGTAAGAAATTCCTTCAATTTCTTCCATAAACCATCATTAATCTTCTCCTAAAACGTATAAAATTTAATTCATTTTCAAGAATCTTCCCTTGCCATTTCAAAGAGAATTGTTTGCATTTTAGAAGAAGAAAAATTAAGGTGAGTGGTAACTCTCATTATTTTGGAGCCATTTTAAAGGAATAAGTGATGATATTGTTAGTATATGCTTTCTTATTTTTTATTTGAAATATGCTGAGGTATGATTCTGTTTAGGGTGCTCTAATCAATATTATGATAATATTTTGTTGAAATATTAATTTCAAGAGTGTTAGAAAAAGGATTCATCAAAATTATTTGGGAAAAATAGAAATAGAAATCTGTGGAATTGGAACCAACTTTTTTCATGTGGTGCTGACTAAGGGTTTAAAATACCTAGTGTAACTGAAGTTTTGGGGAACTTTAAAAATTAATATTTTAGAATTTTATGGTTATTATTAGTGATAGAATGAATGTAAATGAATTTAAGAATTTCTAAAAATTTTTAGGTAGGTGATAAGGCAAGTTGATGGTGGAACTCCCAATTTTGTCCATTTCAAAACCTTATGCTAGCTGGTCACAGGTTTGATATTTTTTTAAGGTATAAAATGATTATTAAAATTCATGAGAATTTTTTTTATTACCCTTCCATATGTTAGGAGACTTATAGAAAAATTTGGCAGTAATCAGAGTTCATTTAGATATCCAATAAAATTTTCTATTTCAAGTGCTCCAATGCTGTCTTAGTTTTAACCCTGTCTAATTGGTCTCGGGTTTCAATTTATTTGACCCATAAAATGAATGGTAAAAATTATGGAACTTCTAGAATGTATCATTTTGGATTTTATCAAGCTCTTGATAAAATTTTGTGGCATTAGGAGTTAATTTGGTTATCCAAATGGTAGCTTTATTTCAGCAACTCTGAAGCTGTCTGAATTTGGTTAATTTGAGATTTTACTTTTGACACACTTGTAAACCTATGAAGTTATTCGTACAACACCTAATTTATCTTTCATTCAATGTGTTAGGATTTTTTTGGCAAAATTTGGTAACAATTAGATCCCATTTGACTAGTAAAAAGGGGCTTAATTACACGTGCTCCTATGCTGCCCTATTTTGTAATTCTTCTTTTGGGTTCTAAGTGAACAGTATCCTTGGAAGTATTTTAAGTAATTTTATTGCTGAATCTTGTGTAATAAAATGGTATAAATATTGGAATAATTTATGGTGAAATTTAGAATGAATTTAGGAGCTCAAAAAGAAGCTCTAAGTTGTGATACAAATATAAGTTTGCTTGAGACTCCTTGAGATTGTCAAGAAAGAATTTCATAAAACATTTATGGTATGGTGGGCATTTGTCTATACACTTGGAAATGGATAAAATGGTTAATGTGTTGACATCCCATTATTGCTTATTTTGAATTGAGAGGGAGAGATATAATATCCTTTGCAAAGAAGGAGAGGGGTGGTTAGTAGTAGAAGGAAAAGATTGATGGCTTAAAGCCTAAGGTGGCAGGGGATAAGGTGGGATCAAAGATAAGGTGACGCTTGTATATCTACCATTACTATTTTCTATGATGAATTATACCAATGATACATAAGGAAAAATTCCCTATAAAACATTAGATAGGAATCATACACAACTATAAGGTTAATCTTTTGTGGTGAAAACTTTTAGTATAAGGTGATGAATACCACTCATTGAGTATATTTGATACTCATTCTTTGTTATATATATTTAATGATAAGTACTGATTATGGAGCTGAGGCAGTAAATTGATACTTTCTTAGTAACCTTTTAGTTCCTTTATGATATCTATGGGATACTACCTAATATGGGTTCAATCTTTGAAATTTGAAATATTTTGTGAATTATATGTTTGTGTAAATAATATTTTTGGAATGTATGTATGTATACAGCTTTTAACTTATAATATATGCATTTTATTTTAAGTTTAAATGTCTATTTCTTTTGCAATAATAATTTAATAAGGGTATTAGAGTATGAAGGCTCGTGGAGATATCTATTTAGGAAACTAGCACTAATTAGATATCTTTACGCCAATCATGATAACCATAACATGGATCATGATAATGCATGACATAGTGAATGAATATACTAGCACAGATAATATTTCAAATATAAGATACATGTTTCTAACAAAAAATTTTCTCCCATCAATTAACACACATGAAGTTCCTAGCTTTATCCTTAAGTACATATTTTGCCTAACCACCCTTAGAAGTCAACATTGTAGCATTCATATGTCCCTTAAGCATTTGCTAACATGAACTAGAGAAGAAATATATTACACCATAATTTTATTATCATAATCATAGTAACACATTTATAGAAAATAAATGAGAAAAAAAGGATATACCACCTTGTGACTTCCTTTTAACCTTATACCCCATATAAGCTTCATTATCATCCCTCTAGGGTTAACCTCATACACACCACCTTTGTTACCCTAATTCCATTTTTGGACAATCATATGTGCTATAATTTATTTTTATAAATTCATCAATCTTGGCTAAAGACAACTCATATGCCTTATTTGCATGGTTTTAGCACATTTAGTATACAATTATGATTCATCTCGTCATACATGCATTCATAAGGCATAACACATCCTTATGCCTTCAATGCATGGCCACTTGATTCATTGATAGAGTTATCCTATCATAACCATAATGAACATATGAAGAAAAATAAAAAGATAGTAGTACCTTAATTTTACCTTCCCATACTAACCTATCACTTGATAATGCTTAGTGTTTTATGTATTAAAAGTTATCTTTTGAGTGTTAGAACCTATTATTTTACTATTTCTGAAGTAAATTACCATTAAATCATGGAAACAAGATAGCACTAGTTGGTTATTTGCTACTGAGTAGGGATTCTAGGAATTCTCCAACATAATAAGAGGTTATTCATGCAAAATGGGTAGCTATTCTATTAGTTTTTCCATAGAATTCTTATTGTGAAATTACTATTTATAAAGGGATTTCATCCCCTTTAAACTTATTTCATTCTCAATTCAAGCTTATCAATCCATTCATACTTACCAAGAATTTAGTTTAGGCTATTTTTAATATTAAACCCTTACTCATTTCACTATTAGTTCAAGATTTCCTAGAAATGCCCAATTTGGTTCACTATTCATCAAATTATAATCTTTTGAAAATTTGAAGATTTGAGCTAGAGTATTCACTTAACTTGCCTAGAGGAAGGTTAGAAAGGCTGCATCTATTATTCTTCCTCTTTCATTATCTGAGGTTTTAAGAGATTTTAGGTTAAGGTTCCATTTTCGCTTTTAAGCCTTTGATGAGCTTCATTAACTATCCAAAAGAGAGAAAGAATGTAAGGTTAGCAAGGTTTAAGGATCTTTATCTTAGATGATGATTCTAACTTGATTCTTCACCTACCTTTGTGGATTTATATAATTTTATTAGAAAAGAGAGGAAGTAGAAGATGATGAAAAAGAAAAATGAAGGCAAGCAGGGTGCTCAGGTATTTAGGGAGAAATAAAGAAGGAAGAGGCTTGATTTAAGGTTAAAAGGTAGGGACATTTTCATTTTTTGCTCGAAATATCTCTTACATTCACTTAGACTCTTCAACTTACTTATATTTTGTAGTTTTTCCTATTTACAATGCTTATTACCCATTGTTCATCCTTTTTACTTTAGGTAAATTCTTAAATTACAAAAAGGATGTAACCATTTTTCCTCTAGTGTTTGTTTTTTCCTTTCACAAATAATTACTGATCTACTAGATCTAGTTTTTCATATTTTCCTCATCACACTTTCACTTAACATAATTCATATTAAACTATTTCTCATATTATAACTTAAACTTAGATAACTTGCTTTTTGTCACAAATATACCATGCGTTAGTGTATGGCTATATAAGTTAATTCAATTCATAATTGTAGAATAATTTCTATTCACATCTTGTAGCACAATTTCTCATTATTCAAATATAATTTCTTTCTTATTATATTCCCGTATTTCAATACCATTAATCTTATTCATATATCACATTTAATAATGAAGGTTACCTATGCCTTATTTCATGGCCATATAACTTTATTCATTCATTTAACAACATCAAAATTCTATAAGCAACATTATTTATATTTCTCAATTGCACAATGCTTCTTTCCATGATCGTACATCATGTGTTTAACCTTTATTCATCATACAATAAGTTAGCTTAATATTTAAATACTAAACATGCCTAGGCCCCTTTACATGTCATGATATCATTAGTTAAACTAAATAAAGTCGACTATATACTCAACTATAGGAGCCTCGAGGATAGCTTAGGGACCATAGTTGACAATATAGTTAATTAAGGGTTTAAAACAATTTTGATTGCTTATAGTCAACTATATAGTTAGTTATTAAAATGTAGGGAATGATTTTTTGGTTTATAGTCGACCATGTTTATAGTCGACTATACTTGCCCAGAATATATATTTAGGGCATTGTCGATCATATCACTACTACAAAATACCTAATTAATGTTAGGTGTTTAAGGAATTACATATCAAAAATCAATTGATGTTTAATCAAACATTGTTGTATATATTGTTTTAACATCGATTTTAAAATTATCATAAAATATAGCAATTACTTTAATTTTTATATCAAAAACAACTGACGTTATTTAATTTTCTATGATCGTGGAAAATAAAATTCAATGTTATTTATTTTAAGCAATCGATGTTAAAATCAATTTATTTTAATAACTAACATGATATGTCCTACCACTTTCATCATACTAACTAGCCTATCTCTGTAACTCCCTTACTTATCAACACCTTAATCCTCATTAAATAGGTAATTAACGCATACTAATTTGACTTCTACTTTGAACTAGCTCACAATACCACAAATTTCTGTATCTCATATCATAAAGGCAAGGGTCAGGTCATTATACAAAAGTTCAACTTTACATCCATCATTTACAAAATTAACAACTATACAATCATTCTTAATACATCTTCAAATCTCTATTCTCCCTTGTCAAGAGAGCCTTTAGAAGCATCACCTGGAATGGTTAGTAACAATACAGAAAAATATAAGAAACAGAGTTTCCCAGTAGCAAGCCATCACTGTAAAAATATATTGAGCCATTCCAGATCCTTAAGCAATTAAGACGTACATTTCGAAATCAATCAATCATTTATCATCTCATTCCATACCATTGTAGGAAATATGCACTGCACACAGCAATCATCAAGCCCATTCAAGGACTTATATCAATATCTAGATGGCCATCACAGATAATCGTACCTAGGCCTCATACAGCAATTCACTGTCTTCCCGGGGTGAACTTGGGCCATAGGCCTTACACACACAGTTCCACACTGTCTTCCCGAGGTGTCTAGCCATAGGTACCGCACACAACAATTTCATACCATCCCGGGGATAACTCGGGCCATAGGCCTTACTCACACAGTATTTGACTGTCTTCCCGGGGTGTGCACACAGTAAATTCATTACCATCCCGGGGATAACTTGGGCCATAGGCCTTACTCACACAGTATTTAACTGTCTTCCTGGGGTGTGCACACAGCTATTTCATACACATTCCATATAATGGCAAAGTATACCAAAAATCATGTAAATAGAAAATAGAGCTTAAGGATAAAGCTAACTACCTTTTATAAGCTTCCAATGGTGATGTCTCTTTTGCCCTCACTTAAAACTTCTTTACAATTTCCCTTTGCCTTTCCAAGTTGTCACTCCTTAGTCTATACAAATACATATCATAGTTCTTATTAGAACATCATCACTTTCCTTAAACCTTATGTATTCTTTACTTCCTCCACTTAAATAAATGCATACTTAGATGCTCTATACTTTAATTTCAGGCTTTGGAATAACACATAAGAGCATTAGAAAAGGATCCGGAGGCAAAATCGTGCAAACCATGAAGAATTAAAGCCAAAATGTTCACTTGACAAAGAACACGGGGGTGAACATGGGTCGTGTTCTACCCTGTGTTCAGAACATGGGGTACAACATGGGCCGTGTTCTGCCCCATGTACATTACTGATCTGCCTTCGTAAAAGAACACGAGGTACAACATGGGCCGTGTTCTACCCCATATACATTACTGATCTTCCAAAAACACAATTTACATGGCTAAACCTCCTTCTCCCCTTGGCTTCTCAAAAGGGAAGTTTCATACACACTTTCATAACTCAAAATTTCATCTTCCATAAGCTTCATAACTCATAAGAATCATCCTAATTTCATCATTTTAACCAAATTCCAAACAAATCATGTCACACCATTAAACATGTTCAAATCATCCTAAACTCCATGTTCAATCACCCTTGACCACTCCAACATCAAAATCTCAAGAAACTAAAAAGAGCACAATAAAGAGCTTTTAGAGGAGAACAATTTTACCTCTTGCTGCAACTTGAAAATCCTTACTTAGAGCTTACCAAACTTGATCAAACTTGAGCTTCTCTTAAATCTAAACACACCAATAGATAGAACTTGATGAGAAGAGCAACTTTCTCTTCTACCCCCAAGCCTAAAACTCACTATTTTTGGGTGAAAAACTCAAAAGAAGATTTCTCTCTCTTCCTTCTCTCTCTTGCACGTTTTTACAGCTTTCATGGAGTCTCCCACAGCTTTTGAGAAGAAAGGAGAAGGAAGAAGACTTTTTATGAAGCTTCAAGGGTATTCTTGCCATTTTTGACAATTCCAAGGGTAATTTAGTCCTTTTTCACCAATAGTAAGGCTATTCTTGCCATTTCTTCAAATAAGGACACTTGTCCATCTTCTTCTAACAAGGACACTTGTCATGTGTCTATTGGCCACACTAAATAAAATCACATATTACACCCCAAAATCTTAGTTATTCATATTAGATCCCAAATCCTTGGTTATTTCCACTTTAACCACACCGATTTTGCACTTTTGCAATTTAGTCCATAGGATTTTTGTCTGTTTAAAATTCCTTACACTGTCAGACTTAGACAACTCCCCATTTTAGGGTTTTCCAACCTCCTCTGATCATCTATACTGCTTAGGAAAATTAATTCTTTTCCCACTATCCTTTTTCCTTCAAAATTTCGTTTACCTTTACACTTAAATCCTTTCAACTTAAGATTCACCCACCAAGCTAATTCAAACGTGTTCTTCGTTTCTACGACCTTAGAATTTAGAGATTCAAATAATAGAATTGAAAATTCGGGATATTACAATCTCCCTATTCCTTACTCTTATATCCTAAACTTTAAACTTATCCCCTTATTCTTCACTTATTCTTCATCCTTATTTCCCTTATATTCCTAGCCAAAAATAAAAACTAATTTCAACAATTTTAAAGAATAAATTGAACAATAGAATATTGAAAATGGTGAAAGATTATATATAAAATCTTAATTAGAGGTGAATGCTTTTCTAAATTTATCTTGATAGTTGTTGCTCAATGTTTTAGGCGTGGACTACTAAGAGAAGCCTCTTGAATAAAATAGTTGTATATGCAATAAGAATTAATGAAAAATTGGTGTATGATATTGCATATTTTCATATGAATAAATAATAGATAATGCCACAAAATGCTAAATAAGATTAATGAGATCAAATTTTTTATCAATACAAATTTGTAATAGCTATATCAAAATGATAGGTAAGCAACAAAATATGGTTGCTTATGAAAAAAGAAACTAAATTGCAAGAACAAACATAAAAACTTAACAAATCTTTACTTTTATATTTTATGTTTTTCCGGAAGTGCATGTTTACACATATTTAGCAACATGCTAAAAGAGCTTTAGTCATGGAAAGTAATTAGTGAACAAAAATGAAAAAAAATGAAGAAAACATTTTAAGTCTAGAAGGAGAACATACCCTATAAGATAGATAACCATTTTAGGTTGGAAGAGTTTTAAGATAAAATTTCCAAATGGCATTATGCTTTACCTTTTTTATTTTCAACTCATGCCATGCCTTAGCCTTTTCATTTTCAATTTGTGCTTGAGATTAAAGTGTCTATATTGTTTAATTCAAAAAATCAATGCCTAAATATAAACTTAGATGTCGATTAAGTAAAAAATATTGTTATCTTTAATATAATGATGTCGTCCCATTAAGAAATGTTAATAATTGGTTATTAAACAAGAACTAATGTTATAATATTCTAAAATATATTTCCTTTGTTCTTATAACTTTATAATTTAAGTTTAAATCTTGTAAGAACATTACATCATTTTATGAACTAATTTATTTTGTTTTTAATTGAACTTTAATTGAAATTGGTAGCATTAAAATTCATTTTTGCATTACAACATTTTTTTATGCAAGTAAATAGGCAAACGATAATAAATTGAATATAAATGAAACATATGAAAAAGGAGACAACCTATTTAAAAAAAATGGTTCTGCCATTTTATTTATTTCAATTTAGTACATGAACATACATAATGAAAAATTTATTATTTATAATGAATAATAGATTTTTCATTTATAATAAAGATACATGGCATTCCTGCATGAATTAAAAGAAAAAGTAGTTATCTTTTACTCATAATTTCTTTATATTGTTTGATGACTTCTAAGATGCTTGTTATCATTAATTTTATATTTATCAACTTTGAAGTGCTTGATTACTTCATTTGTTATGAGCCTCTGACTATTCTTATGTTTCAATGCAAGGATGGACATGCTGATTACTTTATATGTTTTCTTAAACTTGGTAAAAAATGTCCTAGTTATGCCATGCTAATTGTTACTATTCAAGTAAGGTTATTAAGATGGTTCTAGAATTTTTTAAAGTTTCATGCATAATAGCAAAATAAAGTTATGCAATTGATTTATAGTAAGATTATGAAGCATAAAAACTCGTGCCTTTATAAACTATGTTTTTGCCCTCTTCTAGGTTATGGTTTTGTTGCTTCATCGAAAGAACTGTCGCTTTATTTCACCAGTGAACATGCAGAATCTATAATAAGTATTTGTTCTAGTTGTTAAATTGCAATATATTAATAAAAGTAACTTTAACTATCAATAAATAAATAATGCTTCATATACATAGTATATTGACAAAGCATTAACTCAATAATCTTGCAATATGAGTAGAAGTAATATAAATTAGAAGCAATGGTTAAATAAAATAGTGAATGAGTATCATATAAAATTGCAAAAAAGGGAGGAGTAATTTGACCAAAACACTTGAACTGTCACCAAGTCCTTGCTAAGAGATTTTTTAGGATGGGGAGTACTTCAACTAAGGTTGGAAACTCCATGGTTGGAGCTTTTTTACCTATTAGCATGGAGATATTTATAGTCATGTGGTCTTGTAATGGTTAACTACATGTTATCATCATCGATCATAATTTCTTAGAGTTGGTGGTTACTGTGTTAGAGTTGCTAATGTGCAAGAATTTATCTATATTATTTTCTCGTATTTTATGTTTTTTAGTTTGTTACACGTGCTTAATTTCATATAATTAACTTTATCTTATAATTAAGGGTTAGTTTTACAATGTTCTAAATTTGTTTAATTAAAGTTGGATTTTAACACTATTTCAAGTTTTTGGCTATGTCTTGGGCTCTGGATGTCAAATTAGAGTAATTTTTATATCATTAAAAAGCTTAAAGAAAGCCCTACAACTTTGATGACTTAGTCGAGAAGTTGAACTCCTATTTTTGTTCCAACCTAGCCAACTTTAAATTTTAGGCCATATTTGGAGCTATAAAGGTCCAATTGATGTGAAACTAGTGCCTAAAGCTTCTTGAGACTAGCTTTACAATTTTTATGTTCATAATTTATCAAAACTACATAATTTTAGTGGTCTTATATTAGCTAAAATTTAAACCTGCAGGAATTCACCATTGTAACTCTTGTAATTCATTGCTTTTATAAAATAGATTTTGAGCTTCTAAAAATTACCAAGGCCCCATTCTTGTAACCTTAAGAGGCATAGGAATTAGATCCATTAGGTTTTGAGGGTTATCAAGTCAAATGAGGTGGCAAGAATGTGTTACACACTAGACACTACATAATTCAGTAGACAATTTTTCTTCTTCTTATTCTAGTTTTCTTGTTCTTCATCCATGGAGGGCTAAACACTTGGAATTGATTCAAAGATTTTAAGGCTTCTCTTTACTAGATTATGAGATCTAATTTGTAACATTGACTTCTTCTAATTGATTTTCCTCTTTCCTTAATTTTATATGCTGATTTCTTGAAATTGTACATGTTAAATGTCAATTTGGTATAATCAGTATTCGACCTTGTGAGTTTTAAACTTTTGCTATTTTTATGTTAAATTGTAGTTGGTTAATTATGGTTTTACATATAGGGGTGGAGGGTTGAGAAATTAATTTGGAAGTTTCTAATTTAGTTTCTTAATTCAATTGAATTTTATCTTTAAATTAATTTCAATCTAGCTTTTTTACGGATTATAGTGATTGCTTAATTTGACTAATCTTAATTAATCAAATCCTAGGTGTTCATCTAGAGTAGGATTCATGAATTATTGTAAGGGTTTTGGATAATTCAAGGTTGAAAAAATAATTGAAAAATTCAAATTATTTGTGATCCATTATTAATCCACACTAAGAGTACTCAAATCCTTGAATTGAATGTTTCATTATATTAATTTTCCTTATTGCTATTTATTTTATATTTTTCTTTATTTAATACATTTATCTTAATTTTGAATCACACCCCTTTAATTTTGGTTTTTTGTTAATTCCATATACTACATCCTACATTTTGATTCTGTACAATTTCCTATTTTGCTTCTATTTACATTTGTCTCCTCTATTTCTTGTTCATAAATAATTTAAACAATTATGTAATCATTATTACTAAATCATTAAGAAAAATATAAATTAAGGGATTATTAAGGGTACAACTTAGTTTGTCATCCTATATTGCATTATTTTCAACAAACCAATAATAATCTAATATTGGTGTGCTATTACATGTATGTCAAAATTTTGGTGTCATTGCTGGGGATCCACTTGATTTTATCCTTTAGTATCTTTAACTAGATATATATTACATAATTGTTCAAGCATTGTCCATCTTGCATCTGCTAGGATCTTGCTTGCATTTTATGGTAGCTACCTTTTTTTCCATTTTCTTGCATTCCCTTGCACTTTTTAACTCTTGCATATTCTTTCATTTTATTTAATCATTTTTCATCACATATTAATTCATTCTACAATTTAACAAATATTTTTGGCACAAAGAAACAAGTTTTACACATATTCTGCACCTTACCCCTTTGAACAAGTATGGTAGTCACTAGCTTTAATTGAGCTAAAAACTTTTATGGTAGTAGATTTCATTATTTTGACTACTTTTTAAATTTTTTTAAAAGATTTTTTATTGCATTTTTTGATTTTGCATGGTCATAGCTTTAGTTTTGTGGTACTCCCATAATTTTTAAAAATGTCTAGATAGGTTAATTAGATGTGTTTAGAGTAATTTTTCATAGTTCATTAGTATTATGGTGTTTATGTGTTCCTATAGTTTTGCTTATTGTAGTGTAGTGTAGTGTAGTGGTATTACATGATTAGGAGAATCACTAGTGAATTATTAGAGTTTGATTTTGAAATAGATAGGACTTTTCACTTTCTATATAAGAGTAGAAATACAAGTTCTAGCATCCCTGCCCTACATTTTGATCCTATTGACAATTTTGATAACATGGTAAATAATAAACATTGAAAGAATCAGTTGCCTTTGATGTTACTTACCAACTATTAGGCATCCAATATCTTGAATTTAATGCTAATTTTGAGCTTAAATATGTTCTAATACATTTCCTTCCAAGATTTCATGGTTTTGTAGGTAAAGATCCTTATAAGCATTTAAAAAAGTTCCATGTGGTATGTTTAACCATAAAGTCTCATAGCATCTCAGAAGACTAAATTAAACTAAGAGCATTCCAATTCTCACTTACTGATGTAGCTAAGGATTGGTTATACTACTTGTGACTAGGTTTTGTGTCTTGCTGGAATAACATGAAGCAATTGTTCCTTTAGAAGTTTTTCCCTACTTCAAGAGTTGCTGCAATAAGAAAAGAGATTTATGGCTTATGCTAGATTACTGGTGAAACATTATATGAATATTGGGAGAGATTCAAGAAGTTATGTACAAGCTATCCTCACCACTAAATTAATGAGGAACTCCTTATCCAATATTTCTATAAAGGCATTCTTTTTATGGATAGGAGCATGATTGATACTACAAGTGGTGGAGCATTGATAGATAAAACTCCTATGACAACAAGATATTTAATAGCAAACATGGTAACAAATTCCTAAGAGTTTGGTGGTAAAGTTATAGTTACTATTAGAGATGTGCATGAGATCTTTTATTCAAACCAGTAAAGATTAGAGAATAGATTGAATGAGTTAACTTCTCTAGATAGGCAAATGGTAATGGATAGTAATAGTAAATATAAGCCTCCCTCCGTGCTATACTTTGTGGAATATGCTCATGTCTAGCTCATCCAACTAATTTATACCCTGCACTACAAGATGATAAGTATCAACATCTTTAAGCTTATGCAGCAACCATTTTCCCTAGTAACTACAATACCACTAGTAACAATAGCTTAATTAATACCAGTACTAATTGCAAGCTCAATACCCTGGTTAGAAAGATAACCAAAATTTTAGATATGACAATAATCCTAGTTAAATTTAGCATCCTCCTCCTACTTATAATAGAATGCAACCTAATTCTATCCATAAACCAAATTCCACTTCAACTTCTTAACAAGCAAATGGTAGCCAATAACTTGCAATTCTAGTAAAGAATAGAAGCCACAATCACAAATTTGCAAACTTAGATTGGCTAATTATCTTCTACAATAAGTGAGCTTAAAGTATAATTTTAAGTCAACTATCTTCTAGCAATACAAGAAACAAAGAAGTTATGAATGCCATTATGCTTAGGAATGGCGAGCAAGTTAATAGGCATTCATCTTCATAACGAGAATCAAGCAATCAACTAACAGGTAATTAGCTACAGAAAAGAAATAAATTAAATGAGAAAAACCATAAATAACAAAAAAAAGAGACCAAGCATGATGGAAGTGAAGTCAATTATGTCCATAAATCCCCACCTCCTACTATTTTTCCTATCCCCTTTCCTTTTCTAAGAAGAGTTTTTTCATAAAAGAAAATTGAAGATGAAAACTAGATTTTGGATTCACTTAGAAAAGTAGAAGTTAACATACCTTTATTAGATTTGATAAAACAAATTTTAATATATGCTAACTTTTTGAAAATTTTATGTGTTAATAAGAGAAAAATTAATGAGAAAGAGAGTGTAGGGGCAAATGTGTCTATAATCATTCAAAGAAAATTATCAAGAAAATGTAAAAATCTAGGCACATTCACCATTCCATGTGTTATTAGAAAAACCAAAATTGAGTATGCCATATTAGACTTAAACATCAATTAATGTCATGCCTCTTTCTATTTTTAATGCTTTAAATTTGGAACTTTTGAAACAAATAAAGGTGATTGTTCAATTGACAAATAGATCTAACATTTACTTCTTATGTGTTGTTAAAGATATTCCAGTGTGGGTTGATGGACTCATTTTTCTAGTAGATTTTTTTGTAATATCCCAAGTTAATATTCAAAGTTTTATAAACTTCAATACATGTTAATATATATTTTATTTATTTTACTAATATTGGTTTTAAATTTCTTTTTCCTTCTAAAAGTTCTAAAATATTAAAATGATGTTGAAAATAATATTTTTTATATGGCCATTATTAATTTGAGGCTTGTTTAAATATTTTTATAAGGATTTTATTATAAGTTGAAAATAGTAATTATGGGTGTAATGCTTTATAT
Source organism: Sindora glabra (assembly GCA_020226215.1). Classification (NCBI taxonomy): domain Eukaryota; kingdom Viridiplantae; phylum Streptophyta; class Magnoliopsida; order Fabales; family Fabaceae; genus Sindora; species Sindora glabra. Next base: position 81,329,028 of record CM035232.1, on the reverse strand, counting down.
AATTAATTGATGGTATTTGATAAATTATTTTTAGAAGTTATGGAAGTTTGAAACAATTATTTTATTAGTAAATATACATTTATATGTACATATTAAGGGAGCATTGAAAGTACATGAGATGAAATTTTAAATAAAATAAGTTTTATATAAAGTAGGTTTTTATTTAAATGAAGGGCCAAGATAAATCCTTATGAAACAATGGTTAAGATTGAAAGAAAAATGGGCTTATGATGGGGGTGAGAAGTATGGTATCAAAGCCTATAGTTTATGTTTTTAATATTTTCTTTCTTCCCCTCTTTCCTACTCAGTTCTCCCTCTCTCTTCCCACACTCCACTACTATTCTCTCCTTTCTTTTCTATTTCTATTTCAAGCTTTTCTCTCCCACTCAAGAAAGAAATTGGCTTCCTTTTCTATCGTTCTCTCTTTTTTTCTTTTTTTACAACTCCCTTTCTCTTCTCTTTTTTCACTACTTGCTATTGCCTTTCTCCATCCAACCACAAGGTCATTGCTACAGGGTGTTCCTCTGATGCATGTCATCTCACTAAACAATAACTTCTTATGGTGCAAGGGAAACTAGTTCAACAACTTAGAAACATGGGCTTTCCCTACATTTACTTTGCATAACCATTATCTAGCAAGCATTTCTTTTAGCTTGTAATGACTAGTGGTTACCAAGTAGGAACTGTCCAAGGTGCAACCAATAGGAAGCAGAATAGAGCTATTCAGCCATCCTTATCTACGAATGTTCCAGCAAGTTTTTACTACTGGCGAGCCTTGGTTGGGCACTCTAGATGTAGTTGAACATTTTTATATCATAAAATTTTAATATTTATTCTAACTTGAAGCTTAATCCAAGAAAACCCATTTATGCACTTTTGTGATATATGATAATATATGTGAAAAATGAGATTTTTATGCTATGGAGAGTTAAAGTTTCATACCCATAACATTTCTCAAATATTATATTTCATGATTTTGGATAATTTACAAATTTATTTAGAAAACCTACATTTATGCATATTTAAGATAAGTGATGATAGCTTAGAAAAATGCAAATTTTATGCCATAAAGTGTTAAAATAATATAAGAACAATTATTTTAAAGTATCATATGAAAATATTTTCAGTGGTACTAGTATGTTTTAGAAAATCCATAAATGCTCACTTGAAATATATGGTGATTCTTTCATAAAAATTTATGCTATATGATACTAAAATGTTATGATATAATATTTATGAAATATTGCATTTTAATACTTTGAATGATTCTAATTTCATCTAAGAAAAATCTATTTGCATACACATGAAATATATGATGATGCTTTTGAAAAATAAAAGCTTCATGCTATAAAATGATTGAATGGGGTGATTGAAACCTTTTTATGTCATTTACCTTAATATCTCCATATTTGTGAGTTTGATTTCAAAACAATATGATATTTCAATTCCAAGAGATAATGTTAGAATAGTAAAGAAGCAATAATATCAAATAATAGTGTAAGGTAGATAAATACTTTATATAGCATTAAATTCTAATATTTTCTTATCTGCATGGCTTTGAATTGAAAATCTCTATATTGTGGTATATTTTTGGATTCCTATGCCCAACTGAGAAAATAATAGAGTTATAATAAAGTTGTAATTAATTGTGTATTGTGGAGAATATCTAATTCATGTATCAATTTTAGAAGATGAGTAAGGTATGATTTGGAATGTTGAAATATATCATGATTAGAAATTAAAGTAGCAAGCTTGGAAAGAAAATGGATGATATCAATATTTATGATTATAATTTATTATAGTCATAAATATTGATGTAGGAAAATGGGAAAAGAGAAAGTAAAACACTTAAGAATTCTTGGAGTAAATAAGTGCTTCTAAGGGAGTATATATCTCATTATAGATTAATAATTTAATAAAAGGTTGCTTAAATGTGATGAATTATATTTCTTACTAATAGTACAGATTACATATCATCCATATATTTATTCATGTGTAAACTCATAAGGACCATTGTGGTGTAATATTATTGTGGTATCTATGATTGATAAAACTATAAATGTGTATGTTTATTAGGTGAATGTGGACTAACCATGCTTAGAAAGTATGATGATGTTATTATTGATTATTGAATGCTTGTGATTGAGCTCTCTTTGTTACTTGTATGCTTGAAATTATAGTATGAACTATATTAAGATGCAAATGAGTATTGTGGCCATGTAAGAAGGTATGGCAATGTTGCTATATAGATATTGTTATATGTTTATATTCACCTCATGTTAATGAATAATCATCTATAATGAAATCGACAATTAACCTGTTGTTTGTAGAGCTGAGCTTTAGTAAATTTATTACATTGTGAATTATACCATGAGCAGTATTGAGATTAGAAATGCAACGGGGCTAACGATGTGAAAGTTGGATGAGAAATTCCTGATAAATAATTTATGAAGGATATAAGTTTAATTTGAAAGTCAAAATGTGAATGCATATATGTTTATCATAAATGGTTATGTGGGTGATACAATACTGGAATATTGTTTATGATTAGATATTATTATTGATGTGATCAAGAAGATTCATTTGTGTTTGAGCCTTAGTAGTTGTTTACGAACATGCTAACTACTTGGAATGGGTGGCTTGAGATATAATAAGAATATTGTATACTAGTAAGTTGTTAAGTTTACTATGATTAGCAATGTGAAATATGAAATTTGAGTTATGGGTAGGTGCACACTCAATTTGAGGTTTGATTTCGTATAATTTAGAAAACTTGAAAATGGGTTTATTAATATTTTCTAATTTAATATATGATTAGCTTGTAACTTTTATGTATGCATATAAGTAATGGTAGATATATTCTTGTAACTCACTTTATCTTGTTTTTAATGTTTTTAGTTTCAGATAAATGTCTTCGAACCTTATTGCATCTATGAAAAATCAAGACTGCCTTGTTAAAGGATTTTGGCAATTGGATTAGGATTAGATTTGAGATAGAAATGTTATTAATTTATCATTTGATGTGGTGAGTTATTTTTTTATGTATAAGTTTGAAACTATATAGTACTATATGTATATTTGATGCTATCATATTTGAGAAAATTCACAAGTTTTATGATTTAAGGAGTGTGGCCCTCAAGAAGTGTTCAAAATAAGAGAGACTTTGTCCATTTTTTTTTGCAAAATTTAAAGTACAATTTGAGTCTCCTCTAAATAGGGATACTTCCATTGGATAGAATTAGAAAAATTAATGTTAAGGCTTATGGAAACTGAGTATTAGGATCCACATTGATCATGATCTAGTTAGGCTTTAACATTTTTACATTCTGAAAATGAAAAATGAGACATCTGAGATCCTTTTCCCAATCATTTTTGGTTAGCCTTTTCTAAAAATTGCAAAATCATGATTAATGTTTGAGATAAAATATTAACCATGGAGTTTGATGGTATTACAACCAAGTTTGACATTTTTTGAGGTTATACAGGACAATTCTATATCATTCTTCACACTTTAGTTTTGATTTTGCTATTTCCAATTTTGATATTTTTGGTTTTGCTATTTTTTATTTTGATTTTGCTAGTTTTAAGGTTATTCATTCTCATTTACATATTGATGCTAGTCATGATGACATGCTTGTTGAGTTTCTTGAAAATTTTGAACTTCTGGGTTGTGTGGATGGCCATGAGTGCACTTATAGAGATAGTGATATTATGTGTGCCATATGTGCTAAAATTTCTGCATTTATAAGTGATGCAAATGGTGTTGTCTTAAAAATTGTAGAAAAAATTAATGATGGAGATATTCCACTTTTAAAGGAAAAAGAGTGCTTTTATATTGATCATTCTAGCTATTTTGCTCATCATGTTAAATTCATTTTATAGGATGATTTTGAAAATTTAAAGAACAAAAGTGATTTAAGAATAACACTTAAAGAAATTATGGTGGATGATCTTAATTTTCAAAGCACCTTTTGATAGATGAATTAAAGGTTAGCAATTTAGAAGAAAAAGAGGTAGCTAATTTTCATATAGATCTTAGTTGAAGAAAATCAAGCTATGTCTAGCCAAAGACATTAAAAAAAGTACTTCTTAGGAGGCAACTTAAGCGTTTGAGATTTGCTTTCTCTTACCTTTTTTTTTAAAAAAAATTTACTTGTCCTTTATCTTTCTTAATGATGCTAATATGTTTTATATTGAGAATAATGTAAAATTTAAATGTAAAGGGAGACTTTTAACTTTTAGAATTTATCTTGTGCTTTGTATATTCATTTAATGCTTTTTAATACTTTAAAAAAAATTAAAAAATAGAAAAATTAAAAATTAAAAAAATATGTTTTGACTTGATTTTTGAGTCATTTTAGTTATTTGCCATTGATTAAGACTTTGCATTTTTAATGAGTATGATTGAATTGAATTTAAATAGGATTCATAACATGATTGAATGAATAATTTTACTTCTTGAAATTGATTAATGTAGTAATAGATTTTGAGTTAGTAGATTGAACTTGATAGCATGAGCTTTCTTGTGAGATTTTAAGCCTTTATATTAAAAATTCATGCTATTTTCTTTCTTTCTTGTGTGATGTTCTTCCATAATTTGTTTCTTTAGAACTTGATTTGATTCTTTTTGAGATTACAGTTGCATATACATGCACAAAAATGATAAATGCATTCTTTATTTAACTCTTATCTTTGTTAGCCCTCTTGAGCTTTAATTACCCTTTTCTTTGTTGATTAGTCCATGAGCATTTTTCTAATGAAAAATAAGTATTTTTACCTAACCTTAGGGATTAGTAGAGCATTTAAACTTTTATAAGATAGGTTTTTAAATAAGTGTAAGGGTGTGTGAGTTTATATGTTGTGAAAATTCATCAACTTCAAGTTCAAAGGTTAGTTGAAAAAAAGAGAGAAAGAAAAAACAAAAAAAAGGAAAAAGTTAAAAAAAATGAAAAAAATAAAAATGTAAAAAAATGAAAAACAAAAAAAGTTGATAAGTGTTTGAGTTTGAATTTGGGATATTATGTTGAGTTATAATTGTTTATGATTAGCTCATATGACTTTAGTTTAAGTGCTCTATTAGTTTCTTTAATTTTTTCTCTTCTATATCTTCTTTTTTCCTTTCCTTTTCTTTTCCTTATTACAATCTTGAAAAAAGTCCTTTTAATTTGTGTTGTACATATGATTTGAGTGGAAATTAAATGATTAGTAAGCTTATGATAGAGTAATTTCATATAGTGAACCTAAGTGAAACACTTTCACTAAATGCTTGAGAGTTGATGAGTGAATTTTGTAAGGATTTAATATGATTGATTTACTCTTTTTGAATGAAGTTGCTATATTAGTTAGTTTCGAGTTTGTCAATAATTTTCTTCTTCAAGTTATCTTATTTTTCTTATTAGCTTTATTTGTCTTTTACTTGTGGATTTGTGATTTTTGAAGTTCCAGAAAAGTAAAGCTTTTTATTTCTTAGATTTGAATAAAGTTGTGTTTTGTTTAAGGATGTGCAAGAGCTAAGTGTGGGGGGAGTGGCTTAGAAAATGGCCCTCCAACTACTGAAATTTACACCTTTAACTAAGAAGCCTTCTTTTAATGGAAGAGAGTTATCTTGGTATATTATCAATTTGTTTCAAATAGGCAATGAAAGTCCTATTTATAGGCCAAGAGCAAATCATTAGATATTAATTATTAATTTAAAATATACGTCATAAGTATAGTCATATGTTGTAATGCCTTAAAATGTTGGTGAAGTACTAAAATGATGTGAAAATTATTAATGAACTATTATGATAATTAAAATGGACTTATATGACAGTCATAAAAAAATTAATGTTGTAAGTTCCTTACCTTGATAAATGTTGTTCATTTACTCATCTTTAGTTTCATTTATTTAAAATTCTTTGTAAATGCCCTTTATTTAGTCATATCTCGTTTTATTCATTGAGACTTCTTTCCAAATGCCATTCATTTAGCTATCTTTAGTTTTGTAGGAAATGCCATCAATTTTAAAAATCTGACATTTTTATGTTTGTTGTTTCCTTAACAGAAGCCTTTCAATTATCTACAAATGTAAATAACCAATGCTATAAGAATATTCAACTGTAATTATTAAAAAACATTACAAATTGTTTTCATATTAAATTTATAATATATCTTAGTAAAAATTACAAATATGAAAAAAAAGTTATTATTGAACCAATTTAACACAAATGTTATATTTATTTTGATATATAATCTCTTTGTTAATCTATGTAATAGAAATGCCAATGATAGAATTTTTAATGTAAAAACAACTTATAGATTAGCAAAGAGAATTTTTTTTCCAAATTTATGTAGTTTTGATTATCATTGCTTTATTTATAATGAAACTACAAATAAATAAAGAGAAATAATATCTACAAATTTACACACAATAACTAAATTAAATAATTAATAAACAAAAACTATATGTCTATATGAATACACAGAAACAACAACAAAACCACTATATATCACAATTTTTATCCTTGATGCAAACCCCAATTTGTTGCTCAAATTTCTCTAGTTTGTATGCTTTGGCAATATGAAAATAGAGTAAGAATATAAAAGAACCACAAATCAAATCATCATTCACTAACTCTTTCATTTCACTTTTACTCCATTTCAATTAAGAGAGTATACAATAAGAAAACCAAAAGTTAAAGTTCTCCTATTACACACTTTCTCAATGAAAATGAAATGAGAGAGCAACAAAAATACTATATATCAAAATCAAGATACTTGATGCAAATTCTAGTTTGTTATTTATTTTTCTCCACCTTAATCATGAGAGTATATTAGATACTCTAGTGATAAAAGTGGTCAATCATTGGATAGATATTAAGAGAATATTCGACAGAGAGATGTTAGAAGTATTTCATATGCAAAGAAAGAATTAGAGAGAAATTTACAGGAAAATAATAGACACTAGCTAGAGAGAAAATTTATAGGAAAATAATAGACACTAGACACTGGCTAGAGAGAAAATTTATAGGAAAATAATAGACACTGGCTTTTAAGTAAAACTAACATCCTATGTATGTATGGTTTTTAAATGAAACTTTTGAAATGACTTTTAGATACGATTAGTAACTAAAACCAATATCGTAAGTAATTATGGTTTCCAATTTGACTTTTGAAATCCTTTTTAGATGACAATTATTACCTAAAATTATCATCCTATTTATATATTTTTTTCCAGTGTGACTTGAAATTCCATACAAGGTTTAGCTATTGATTATCTTATAACTAACATATTAAGTTTCCCACCATCAATATAGATATCGGTCATATTCTTATCCATCATCTTCAATTTTTACTTAGTTTAAAAAATGCCTTGGCATCAAAATAAACATCGGTGTTAATGTAAACTAATGTCTTTCAATTGACATAAATTAACATTCTTTAGTAGTTTATAGTCAACTATTAAATGATTTTTTGTAGATTTCTTTGAATTTGCTATTGTTCAATCACCAAATCTCTTGCTTTTGCGCACATCTAATTCATCACCAAGCCATACCATATGATAATACTCATTTCAATCACTTTGTATCCTTCCTATTCATCATTAATCTAAGTTAAATACTAGAAATCAACACAATCTAATGCAGTATGCACATTATCATAGGAAACCTAAAACCTAGGTTTAATTCAAATAAAATCCTTTAAAACTTTGAGATTGAGCTATAATATCCACTTAATTAGTATGGAAGAAGGTTTAGAATGTTAGGTTTGTTGTATCTTAGCTCTAATTAACCAAATATTGGATGCTTTCTTAAATTAGGAACAATTCCTTTATTTAAGTTTAAAAACCTAATTTCTACCACATTTTTGGGGAAGAATTCAAGGAAATTTTATCAAGGAGGAAACCTTACCTTAATTGTAGGAAGAAATTGATGAAGATCAACACTTCTTTTACTTGATTGTTAGCAAAAAATAGAAAAGCAGAAGAAGATGGAAGAGTGTAGAAGGAGATAGTTAAGATTTGAGAGAAATGTGGAAAAATCTTGAGTATAGGTTGAAATTAGGGTTAAATAAGGGTAAGTGTAACTCCCTTACTTATTAACACCTTAATCCTTATTAAATAGATAATTATTGCGCAATTATGCCTTTTTGAAACCAATTTAAGATTCTGCAAAACAAAATATTACAGATTCTGAGTTTCAGAAATTTTCTGCTCATTTCCAGAATTACTGGACCAACTTCAAAAATATGAAAAACTACTTTGAAGAACTCCAAAAATCATGAAATTGAATTATATGAACCTTTCACGTGTTAAACTCATCCTGTAAAAATTTGACATAATTTAGAAATCATTAGGCCTTTCAAAACTCACAGCAAAGAGTTCCTGTCCCAGTGCTGTCCAGAATTCACAACTGTAAAAGTAATCCCTTAGTTCATGGGGTAAATCAACTCCGAATAATCTTAAATTTGGTATGATACTTTATTAACATGTTATATACTTTCCATAAAATTTTCAGATCAAAATTAATTCATTTACTCCTTCTTATCACTAAGTTACAATTAGTACTCAGCACTGTAATGGTAACAGGGCAGTCCAAAACGTGTAATAAATTCGCATAGCAGAAGAGCTTATTTTAAGCTGAATTTTGGCACAGAGGATGGTAATAAATGAAGTTCACTCCTGAATTTTATCATAATTTTTAGAGTATCAAAACTTAACCAAAAGTCCCTGCAAACATACTCCTCTTACTGCCTACGAATTCACTGTTCATTTGGTTATTTACTATTCATTTGGTCATTTCCAATTTCGCACATATTGCATACTAAGTTGCCTTCTACTCCAAACCAACTCACAATACATCAAATTCATATATTTCATATAATATAGGCAAGGGTCATATAGTTATACAAAAATTTTAACTTACAAGACATATATCCATCACATACTAACATCACAAATTATATAAACATTTTTAATACAATTTCAAAACATTATTCTCCTTTGTCAAGAGGGCCTTTAGAAGCATCACCTGAAATAGTTAGTAACAATATAGAAACATAAGAAACAAGATTTCCCAGTAGCTAGCTATTTCAAGAAAAACATATCAAGCCATTCCAGATCCTTAAGCCAATAAAAATATACATTAAAAAATCAATTAATTAATCATTTAACACATTATTTCATACCATTGTCATTTAATACCATTGTAGGAATCATGCACCGCACACAACAATCATCAAGCCCATTCAATGACTCATATAGATATCTAGATGGCCATCACAGATAATCGTACCTAGGCCTCATACACAGCAATTTCACTGTCTTCCCAAGGTACTCGGGCCAAAGGCCTCACATACGGTATTTCACTATCTTTCCGGGGAACTCGGGCCATAGGTGCCGCACATAGCAATTTTGTACACATTCCATACAATGGCACAAGATACAGAAAAGCATGTAAATAGAAAACAGAGCTTAAGGATAAAGCTAGCTACATTTTAAAAGCTTCCAATAGTGATGTTTCCTTTACCCTCACTTAAAAACTTCTTTACAATTCCTCTTGCCTTTCCAACTTGTCACTTCTTAGTCTACATAAATGCACAACATAGTTCTTATTAGAATATCATTATTTTTCTTAAACTTCATGCATTCTTCACTTCTTTCACATACTCTAAGCCATGAAGGAAGTACCCAAATTTTAATGTATATTCCAATACCTCCTAAATTTCATTGTAATACATTATTCTAATATTCTAAAAACATAATTTAAATGGCTAAATCTCCTTCCCTCCTTCTTTTCCATGGTCACGATTTTGGCTTTTTAAAAGGTGATTTTTACACAAGCTTTCATAATTCAAAATTTCATCTTCCATAGGCTTCATAATTCATAGGAATCATTCTAATTTCATCAATTTAGCCAACTTCCAAACAAATCATGCCAAATCCATACATACACCATTATGCCTCTAAAACCCTAGTTTGTACATCATGATTTCTTGTTATTTTTACACCAAACCAAAGCCATATATCAACATAATAACATCCAAATCATCATTAGACATACTCAAATCATCCAAAACTCCATGGTCAACCTCCTTTGATTACACCAACATCAAAATTTCAAGAAATTAAAAAGAGTACATTAAAGAGCTTTTAGAGGAGAACATTTTTACCTCTTGGAGCAACTTGAAGTTCCCAACTTGAAGTTCACTAAACTTGATCAAACTTGAGATTTCTTCAACCTAAATACACCATGTGATAGAGCTTGATGAGAGGAGCAACTTTATCTTCTACACCTAAGTCTAAATCTCATTATTTTTGGGTGAAAAAGTCAAATGAAATTTTCTCTCTCTTCCTTTTCTCTCTAACTCACGATTTTAGCTTCTTTCATGGAGTCTTCCATGACTTCGGAGAAGAAAGAAGATGGAGGAAGAGTTTTCATGAAGCTTCAAGGGTATTTTGGTTATTTTTGAAATTTTCAAGGGTATTTTGATCATTTCTCACCAATTAGTAAGGCTATTCTTGCCATTTTCTTCTAATAATGACACTTGTCATGTGTCTATTAGCCACACTAAATAAAATTACATATTAGATCCCAAATTCTTGTTATTCATACTTTAACTCTTAAATTATTGGTTATTCACACTTTAACCCACACCCGATTTTGCACTTTTACAATTTGGTTCATAGGGTTTCTGTCTGTTTAAAATTCCTTACACTGTCAGACTTAGACAACTCCCGTTTCTAGGGTTTTCTAACTTCCTCTAATCATATATACTGTTTAGAAAAATTAATTCCTTTCCTATTGTTCCCTTTCCTTCAAAATTTCGGTTACACTTATACTTAACACCTTTCAACTTAAGATTCACCTACCAAGCTAATTCAAACGTGCTCTTCATTTTTATGACCTTAGAATTTAGAGATTTAAATGATAAAATTAAAAATTCAGGACATTACAGTAAGGGCACTTTTATCCTTTTATTCTAAATCTCCTACATATTCACTTACATACTCTAATCACTTATATTTATTGATTCTTTTATTCAATTCATTTTTCTCCAATCAATTTTTTATATTCTTTATTTCAAGCTAATTCAAATGATTTATTTTCATTTACCCAATATCTCATTCATATTCACTTACAAGAATTCACCCTTTTTTCTATACTAATTAAATTGTTATGAAGGGAATTCAAGTCATTCTAATTATTCTTGTCCTAATATAAAATTTCTTAAATTCTATATTCTAAAGAGAGCATAATAATACTTCTCCCCTTCAAGAGAATTTATTTTCAAATTCTTATGTCTTAGTTAATCCATTGTCCTAAGCAAAAATATATTAATATTGTATTTCGACATTTGAATGAAATGCCTTACCTTTTTTTTAGAATTCCATTGATTGAATTATATTTGCACATTATATATTAAAACTAATATCCATATGTTAAATTCAACTTATCAAAAGGTTTTACACTGTCAAATGTTATTAATGTTTCTAAAATTTGTGTGGTTCTCATCTTAATGGTACTGTACCATGCATTATTAAGTACTGCCATTAATCAAGTTCCTAATTTAGATCCAACCATAAATATAAATTCTTAACATTTTTTATTCTATTAGGTGTAACTCCCTTACTTATTAACACCTTATTCCTCCATTACTAGAAGATTATTACGCACTCATTCGTCATCTACCTCAAGCTAATACGAAAAAAATTCAAAATTATGTACTTTATACACATGAGCAAAAGTCATATAATTATACAAAAGTTCAATTTACAGGATATACATCCATCATATACAATATTTCCAACTATATAAACGTTTACAACTTCAAAATTATCATTGTCCTCTATCATGAGAGCCTTTGGAAGCATCACCTGGAATGGTTAGTCACCAAACAGAAAACATAAGAAATAAAGTTTCCCAGTAGCTAGCATTGCCATAAAAACATTTCAAGCCATTCCAGATCCTTAAGCAAATAAAACATACGTTTCGAAATCAATTAATCGATTATCATCATATTCAATGCCATACCATTATAGGAAATATGCATATCACACAGCAACCATCAATTCCATTCAAGGATTTATCTCAATATCTAGATGGCCATCATAATTAATCATACCTAGGCCTCACACAGCATCACGCTGTCTTCCCGGGGTTCCCGAGCCAAAGGCCTAACACAGTATCACACTGTCTTCCCGGGGTTCCCGAGCCAAAGGTACCACACACAACAAATGCACTATTATCCCCGAGGATCCCGAGCCATAGGCTAAACACAGTATTCTACTGTCTTCTCGGGTAGTGCCACAACAATTCCATACACATTCCATACAATGGCATAAAATACAGAAAATCATGTAAATAGAAAACAGCTTAAGGATGAAGCTAGCTACCTTTCACAAGCTTCCAATGTGATGTTTCCTTTGCTCTCACTCAAAAACTCCTTTATACTTCCTCTTGCCTTTGCAAGTTGGCAAGTTGTCACTCTTTAGTCTATACAAATACACATCATAGCTTATATTAGAACATTATCACTTTCCCTAATCCTCATGTATTCTTTACTTTCTCCACTTAATTAAATGCATACTTAGATGCTCTATACCTTGTTTTCAAGCCTTGAAATAACACGTATGAACATTAGAAAAGGATCTAGGGGTAAGGCCATGCAAAACATGAAGAAATCAAGCCCAAAAGTTCACTTAACAAAGAACACGGGGGTCTCATACCCCGTGTTCAGGACCGTGTTCCTTACTGGTTCACTTCTGGGCTACTTGACAAAGAACACGGGGATGAACACGGGCCGTGTTCTACACCGTGTACCTTACTGCCCTTCAGTCCTGAGGTAAACACGGGGAGTGTTGCACCCCGTGTAGCACGCTGATCAGCTTCGACGAAGAACACGAGGGTACAACACGGGCCGTGTTCTACCCAGTGTACTTCACTGATCCTCCGAAAACACATTAAACAGCTAAAACTCCCTCCTTCCTTCTTTTTCATATTTATAGTTTTAGCTTCTCAAAAGGAAAAATGCACATAAACACTTTCACAACTCAAAGTTTCATCTTTCATAGGCTTTAAGCTTCATAGAAATTATTCTAACTTCATCATTTTAGCCAAGTTCCAAACATATCATGCCAACTCTACACATGCACCATTATACCTCTAAAACCCAAATGTGTTCATCATGTTTCTTGCTCTTTTTACACCCAACCAAAGCCATAGCTTAACATAGCAACCTCTAAAACACCATTAAACATATTCAAATCATCCTAAACTCCATGTTCAAACACCCTCAACCACACCAACCTCAAGATTTCAAGAAATTAAGAAGAGTACATTAAAGAGCTCTTAGAGGAGAACATTTTTACCTCTTAGTGCAACTTGAAAATCCTCACTTGGAGCTCCCCAAACTTAATCAAACTTGGGCTTTTCTTCAATCTAGAGACACCAATAGATAGAGCTTGATGAGATGAGCAATTTTCCCTTCTACACCTTAGCTTAAATCTTGGTATTTTTAGGTGAAAAACTCAAAAGAAACTTTCTCTCTCTTTCTCTCTCTCTCCTGCACGTTTTGGAGCTTTCATGGAGATTTTCTACAGCTTTTAGAAAAGTGGAGAAGAGAGGAGAGTTTTCATGAAGCTCTAGGGGCATTTTGGTCTTTTTTTGAGGTTTCCAAGGGTATTTTAGTCCTTTGGCACCAATTATTAAGGCTATTCTTGCCATTATTTTTCTAATAATGACACTTGTCATAAATCCATTGGTCACACTAATTAAAATCACATATTGCACCCCAAACTCTTAGTTATTCATATTAGATCCCAAATCCTTAATTATTTACACTTTAACCACATCCGATTCTGCACTTTTGCAAAATAGTCCATAGGGTTTCTATCTATTTAAAATTCCTTACACTATCAGACTTAGACAACCTCCCCTTTTAGGGTTTTCCAACCTCCTCTGATCATTCATACTATTTAGGAAAATTAATTCTTTCCCTACTATTCGTTTTCCTTCAAAATTTCATTTACCCTTACACTTAATTCCTTTCAACTTGAGATTCACCCACTAGGCTAATTCAAACATGCTCTTCATTTCTACAGCCTCAGAAATTAAAGATTCAAATAATAGAATTGAAAATTCGGGACATTACATTAGGTTATTTCTTACACATAATGGAGTTATGGTGTGGAGCAAATGCCTTCTTCAATGGTTCATAGTGTACTATAAGAGGTGGGGGGAAATAATTATATCCTTCAATGGTTTAGGTTGTTATCTTTAAAATTATTCTTAAGGTTATATAGGTTCCTTCCTAGCTTGGTTAAATGAACTTATAATCTTCTTACTCTTATTCATTGATATAATTCCTTTCATTTAATCAACTTATGAATAATTTACTTTTTCTTACTAACCTCTAAACCTTGGAGTAATATTCATTCTATTGTACATCTATTTAGAGTATTTTATATTACTTTATTGCTTACATCCTTTAAAATTAAGGTTTCTAATCTTGTTGTACACAACTTATTCACTATCACCTTATCAGGGTTAGTGAAATATTAAACTTTAATTCTAAATAAACAACTGATGTAACCATATGATTGAAAGTCCCCTTGACTTACTTACTTACCATTATATGAAGACTTATTAATTTAGATTTTCATAATCATATTAATTAATATGTACCAATGACTACTGCTTCATAATTCTCATGAATTTAAGTATGAAAATCACTTGCTTTTTACTTTAGTAAACTTTTATAATCCATTTATGTAATACCTTAATAGAGAAAGAAAAGTTAAGAAGAAAATTTGAATAGGAAATTATCTTAACAAAAACATGGTAACAAAATCGGATAAAATTTGGTTGAACTGTAAAGATAGATTCAAAGTATATCTATCAAGAATTTTTGTCAAATTTATATTAGGCATTATTATGGGTTAAAATGCCCTAAAAAGCCTAATATTAGGCTTAGGAAAATTTTTATAGAAATTTAATAGGGAATTAGGATCTTACGTAATTAACAATTTGTTTGCTTAACTCGAAAACCTAGAGATTGAGCCTAAATTCAAAATAGATCTTCCTAAATTATTTGGGTTGCTTAATTTAATATTCTTAGGCCTAAACATGACCTTTGAACTAGAAAAATTTAGGCTCACAAAAAGCAAAGCCCAAGTGTGTAGAAAACCCTAGGTAATTTGGTAAATAAGTGCAAAACTAAGCGCATTTGTTAAAGAATATTTTAAGATATTTTATTTAGCTCATTTTCATTGGATTTTGGCCAAAAATATTTTGATCTTGAGCATAAAAAATGTTATCTCGTGTGCTGCCTATCATGAAGGAGAATTCTACAAATTTCTATTAGGGAAACTTTTAGTACTCTAGGGTTTTCTATAAATAGGCTTTTAGAGTGAAAATTTGGACACTTTCCTGGTTAAATCCTAGCAAAAAAGTGCACTATCTAGCTTCTTTTACAAGAGTTTTCAATTTTCTCACACAAATCAAGGGGTTTTTCATTTTGGCTATTTAAATCTAACAAGGTAACTTAGGGTTTCTTTCATCCTTCTTCAAGTTTTTATGACTAATTCTTCTCCTAAAATTCTAAAATTTGATTTATTTCATTAAAGTTGTTCTTGTTTTGTTCCAAGAGGTTGTTACAAGTTTAGAAATTCAAGAAGTGGTGGTAAGTGATAATTACCCTTATTCTATTGAGTTTTCTCAAAATAGATAAAGAAATTTGATGAAATTATTATTATAAATGTAATATGTGTGATGGCAATAAATGGTTGGACTTTAGAGCTATATATGTTATTATGATCACATTATGTTGGTAATATAATGTTGAAATACGTTGGAGATGGTTTGTAAAAATTTTCTTCAAGAAATGAGTATGAAAGAATGTTAGGACTAAAGTGGTGCTACGAAGGTTTTATGGTAAGTTTTTGTATTCTTTTAGAATCATGGTTAGAATTTTTTTTAAATTTAAAATTTAGCATTTTAAATTCATATTTAGAAGATGAAATTGGGAATTTTTAGTAATTTTCAGATGCATGAAAAGCCAAGTTATAGGTGAGATACTTAAATTTACCAAGTTTCAACCTTTACTTAGTTACTCTCAAGTTTCCAATTATTTGAGCCATCAAATGATTGATAAAAATTATCAAACTCTAGGGATATTATTTAAGCTTGTGTCAAAATTTGATGGCAATTAAAGTTGATTTAATTGGATAAATAATCATTTTGTTTTGATAATTCCAATATTGTCTGAATTTGATAGCTTTAAGTTTATGCCTTTGGTGCATAGGTAAAACTACGAAATTACTTGTAATACATTTGACTTATTCTTTATTCAACATGTTAGCATGTCATGGTAAAGTTTGAAAGTAATTAACTTCTATTTAATTGATGAAAAGTGGTTTGAATTGAAGATGTGCACATGCTGCCCTATTTCTGGAACTCCCATTTGAGTTCTAGATAAATAGTACCTATGGGAGTAAATATTGCAAGATAATTAGAGTATTATGCATAAAATTTTTTAGGATGGTTAGAACAAATTTTGAAAAAATTTAAAATTGATTTGATAGCTTCTAAGGGCATCAAATTGTGATATATACAAGTTAGTGACGTTGCAAGTGTTTAACATTTCTCTTTTAAGAAATGTTGAAAAAAGCTTGAATGATAGAAAATATGATGATATGAGAAACATATTATAGCCATGCAAGTGAGTTATGTGTTGTTACTAATACGAATGAAAAAGTTATATATATATATATATATATATATATATATATATATATATATATATATATATATATATATATATATATATATATATATATATATATATATATATATATATCAACTTTGAATACCATGATATATGGTTGAAGAAATTAAGTACATGAGAAATGGAAATTTTATTAGAAGGTTGAAAATGATTTCAATAGAAAATTTATAAATTATCCCTGAATATATTACCAAAGGATGGCAAAAATATAAGTACAAATAAGTAGTTAGGATTTATGGCAAAGTTGGTATTTTGACCATACCCAATAAAATTGCAATGAGTAATTAATGCTACGCCCGACATTTTATTACTACTCACTCTATACATGAAATGTGAAGGGGGGAGAATTACATTCTTCACAGAGAAAGAGGGAGATAGTAAGGGTTAAAGGGATAAGGCTAGAGGCTTAATACCTAGGGTGGTGGGGGATAAGGTTAGATCGAAAATATAAGGAGAAACATATACACCAACTATTGCCATTTGTTAGAATGATCTTTCTAGCTATTATACAGAAAGATTATATTAGATATGGTAGAGTTAAATTAAATCAATACTTATTTTACATGTACACTTTACACTGCTTGCTATCATGTTTTGATTTATTAAGATGAAAACTCCTTAGAAAAGTAAAGGTATGTCACTCATTGAGTATGTCAATACTCACACACTTTGTTGTTAATATTTTATTTGCAAATTTTGAGGATGGTTTGCCTTAGCATAACTGATATCTGCATTAGAACCTTTCATATTCCTCCACATTCCTCATCTATAGGGTCTGGCAACAAGATAGTTCAAATTAGGAGTTAATTTATTTTACTTTAGCATCTATACATTAACTTTGTATCTTTTTAAAATTTCAGAACTTTAGTATAACTCCTTTTACATATGAAAATTATATTTTGATTTTCAAAGTGCACGTGCAACAAATTTAATTTTTCATAAATGTCTATTATTAGTAGTAGTAAAGTTTGTTAAGTAGTAAGAGTCATACATATTTTAAAGGCTTATAAAGACATTTTTGTTAGTAGAATTATACTAATTAGATGTCTTTATGCTAGTCATGATGCTAGAAATTAGGTCATGACAATTTAATTTTCATTTCTTGCTATTGCTAACTTATTCTTACTAAAATTTAATATCAAGGCATAAGTCGACCTAATTATGTGAAGGTGCATATTGTATGCTATTATTCCTATACTTGTCCCAAATCACATAGTTATACTTCTTAATAATCCATAACACCACTCTCAGTTATTTACTTATACTAATAATCTTGGACTCAATAATGTCACATAATATTTTACCAAGCATTATCATTATTCATTCAAATTGCACCATCCTAGGTGGCTAAAAATGCAAGCCTCAAACATGAAGATGTACATAAAATACCTTAGACCCAATATAGTTAATTCCCACACAAAATTGAAGTATTATTTGGGCACATCTAATTCATTCATACAATTAATTTGGTAGGGTCCTAGTAGCTCTTAATACACAAATCCATCATTCTAATATTACTCCAACAACAATAACATTTTTACTAGCAACATTAACTAGAATAATATTGATATTTGTCACACTAGTATTATTAGAAGTAATGATAGTAATCAACAATAAGATGTATAACAATAACAACAACAATAACAACAATAACAATAATAATAACAATATAATTACAACATCACTCTATACGACCACCACCAAGTAGGGTTAAAATTACATGAGTAGGTAATTAAATTACTCAATCCATCGATTCAAGGAAAAATGTTAGGTTATAATCATGATCCATATAAAATTGTACTTATTTATTCTCTAATGGTGGTACCTCTAAATGCACTTTTTATCCTGTATTATCTTTACTATCTAATTACCCTTTAAATTCTTAATTCCTCCTTTAATGTTAGTTACCATGGTAAATCACTTAGTTAATTAATCAAGACCTATTTCTAGCAATATATGAGAAAATTAGGTTCTACTACATATCATTGAGGTTAGTAAACTTATATCATTACCCTGTAATTCTTATTTTAAAACCAATCACCATGTCAATCCATACTAAAATAGTTTCTTAATTCCTAATGTTTTGATGCTCATGCTCTCATAGCCCTATCCTATTTTATGTATCATCAACTCTTTAATTCATGTAAGTTCACTAACCCCTACTATCTTAACCTTATATTTTTCATTCTCATGATCATATAACAACTTAATTTCCTTCAATCTCATTGGTGTTGTGTTTCTAACTTTTACCCATTATTTTTATAGTGCACCATGAAAATTATCTACTTTCCTAGTTAACCATCCATCTTTCTTACACTTGAAAAAGAAGGCTCAGTATCTTTATCTCATAAAAGGTCTTTATATTACTACAATCAATCTAGTCTACTAATATCTTATTGAGATTCATTTTTAATTTACATTCTCTAGATTCACATAACCTTAATGATGCAATCATACATAGTTTTATACCTTTCTTCATCATACACCTTTAGTCATTTGTGCATTACAATAACTAGGATCATTTTCCTAATACTAATCTGGTTACATGTCTTACCAAATAGTCAAATCTTACTTTGATGGTATCATAGACTTAGTAGTTTGATGTTCATACTAGTAGGAGCATTTGTTTAATTGTTAATCGTATCCACCTAAGATTATACAATTTATTATGCTATTCCATTCTAGTTTCTTTATGTATCTTATGATAACCCTTAAGGAATAACTTAGCCATTTTCATTTACACACTCATAACCTTTTTAAATACTTATACATTATTACTGGGTTGATAAGCTATTAAACTCACAATTACAATTTCTATTGACCACAAATCTATAGTCCTTTAGGGGGAAACTTCTATTTTCCATACCTTTAGGTCACATATCCAAAATGTATATAGAAAATTACATAGAACTCGACTTAACTGTACATATTTATAAAGTTGCAAGATTCATAGTTTTTTATTCTACCACTTATTAACATGTTTTAAAGGATTCAATGTACATTTCTCTATAAAGCAGTTAAAATTGAATAAATCTTTTTACCCTCTACTTCGATGGTCTAACCCTTCTTACCTAACTCCATTCTGATTATGACAAATTAGTTTTGCATTTAGCACTAAGCATAAACATAAATAACATTCATATTTATTTCTACTAAAAATTTCTCAAGAGTCACACCTATCTCACCTCTATTAGGTTTCTTTCTTATCCCTAAGATAATTCCAGGTACATCTAGCTCGTATTCTTACCTCTACTACTTTAACATCATTTTAAACTTACCTTATTAAGCCTAACTAATTACATTCTATTCTTTCATAAAAAATGGTAAACTATTTATCTAAAATGAGTTTCCCTCAACCATAAAAACTCAAATAGTATGATTAAGTTTCTACTAAAATATGTTGTATTCCAACCATACAAGTTATAGTTTAAAGTCTCTAAAGCTTTTAAATTAGATAAGTGATGCATCTAGTACAACAAGGAAATTTAATGCAAGTATTTCTATCTTGTTCTGAAGAGCTTATTTTCATATAATAATAATAATAATGATGATGATAACGATGTGATAATCATATTGAGTTGTAACCCTAATTGTTGCTACTTAACACCTTATTAATATACCATACATTGTATTTAAACAATTACCACATAATCACATTAATATACCTTGCATTGTAGTCAAATCACATGATAATCTTATATAACTTATCTCATTATATTAAGCCTCTTAATCTTAGCTTAAATTCTTATTTCCTTATAAGTCACCAAATCATCATCTTCCTTGTTCTCTTATTAATTGTCTTGGTTTTGAGAATCCATGGATGATATCTCATGCTAGAGTTTCCCAACTTGCACTTTACTTTTAGAGTCAACTATTTTGAAGTTCATAAAATTTCTTAAATAATTAAAAAATAACTAGAACAATGATCAAACAATTGTTTACAAAAAAAGTCCACCACTAATATTAATAGGCATTATAGGGTCCATTAAAATGGTACTAGTAATACATGATCTTAGGTGCAAACATAACATTAGCATAGTTTTAGTCAACAATTATCTAGGTAGTACATAGGTATAACTGAAGGGCCTTTATGAATTTAAACCATACTCTAATACTAACTTTGTCATGACTTAAACTAGTTCTGGCTAGTATGGAAGTTGTTATCCGATTTCTACTAGCCTATTTCCCATCTTATACTAACATGGGTAAGCTTGCATGGGGATTTAAGACAAATGTTATGTATTAAGAGAAAAGGATGACATTTTATTTGTTTAAAGTAAGATTCACTTATAAAGGAGTAGGTAGTAGTCTTTTTTTTATACTTTCTTGCTTAATATAAATGAAAACCCAGAAATATTTATAATAAAATATCTTAGACTGCCTAAGTCATACCATATGGACTTTTGTGAGCTCAACTCTGAAATGGTGGTAGAAATAACTCAAGTTAGACATTTGTAGAGACAACAAGTGGAAGGGTAAATCTAGGGATTAATGAATAAATACTCTAACAAAATTAAATATTTTAGTAAATAAAGCTTATAAACTGGATTCACCTTCTTGAAACATAAATATTTTAAACAAATATTTTGCATCATACATTTTATTTGTAATAATTCAATCATTTATTATCATTCGAGCTCATTAATGCTATTATTCATATATGTGTGTGTGTGTGTGTGTGTGTACATTCAACTATGCCTTATTTCCATAATGCCATATAAATAACAACAAAGGTAGAAAAGCAAATAAATCTTCTTATGATTCCTAGGTTAGCCTAATCCTTTCCCAAATTCCAGTCTTATCCCTCTGGGATTTGTTTTATCCTTTCACAAACAATTATTAATCTACTGGATACGATTTTTCATATTTCCCCTATCACACTTTTTCATAACATAATTCATATTTAAACTTTTTCTCATATTATAGCTTAAGCATGAATAATTAACTTTGACTTATAACAATACCATGTCTTTATGCATGGCTACACATTTAATTCAATCAATAATTACATAACAATTTCTAGTCACATCATAGATCATAGTTTCTCATTATTTATACATAATTTCATTTTCATTATAATTTCATATTTCAATATCATCAATCTTATTCATACATCACATTTAATAGCATAAGGTTACCCATATTTTATTGCATGGCCACATAGCTCATTTCATTCATTTAACAACATCATAATTTTATCAGCAACATTATTTATGCATCTAAATTCTACAATGCTTATTTAGATGGTCATGCATTATGTGTTTAACCTTTATTAATTACATGATAACTTTGCTTAACATTAAAACACTAAAACATGCCATGACCCTTTAGATGTCATAATATCATTACTCAAATTAGGTATAATTGACTATACACTTGATTATAAGAGTCTGCAAAGCAACTTTAGGGACTATAATTAATTATGTAGTCAATTATAATAAAGTTGGTGAAATAGGCCTCAATTTTCATGTTAACCTATTAGGTAGTTAACTTTAACGGATCCATACCAACAAAGTGGCAACCTATATAAGAGTGGGTGAAAAATGGCCTAGCTCATTTAGCTCACTATTAACACGAGTCCATTTGTGGATGAACCTGCCTAGCCTATATTTTATTTTTTTAAACCCATTGGAATCTTCAAATTTTAGAAAAAAGCCCACCTAATCTTAACATAAACAAAAAAAATCCTAAAATTGACCCATTTCTTAATTCAATTGCTAAGAATGCCATTTTACTCCTTAGAAAGCAAATTCCATATAATTTAATTGTTCAAAGCTTCTACATTTATGCCCTTATAGAGATGTAGAGGGAGAAGATTGTGTTCTATTTGCTATCCTCCTTATTCCATTTCGGTGAATCAATAACAGGTCCTTAATGGCAATATCAACATCATGTAACGGTAATGCCTAATTCCATCAATTTTTGAAGATTTAACCTATTTCCCTATTCAAGGTAAACTTTGGAAAATCCTCATTTTTATTTTGTTTTGTTCCTAATTTTTTAATTTGTTTAATTTTTGTTTGTTATTCTATAGTTTTTATTGATTTTTGCTTATTATTATGTGGAGTTGTCTTTAACCTTCTATTATTTTCTATTCACTTATGTTTGTATGCAGTGAAAATAAAATTTTAAATTCATTGGTAACTTTAAAAAATGCTTATAAGCTATAAGCACTTGTTAGGAATTAGGATATATTTTCTTCTATTTATATATTCTTCAATCTATTTGTGTAAACTTAGGCACATAACTATGGCTATAGTATCTATTAGCTTAGAATACATTTTGAAGGTGATTCTCCTTTTAATACCTCTAGATTCTATCTACTTCAACTAACTTGAGTCATATTATTTAGAGTAAAGACCTACTATTTACACATTACTTGAAACATTAAATATATATTAAAGTAATATTTATTTATATTAATAATACATATGTATTAATAACATTTGATATTAATTTAATTATACAAGAATCACATTATCTTAAGTCAAATTTTATTGTTAATATTTTTAAAACATAAATTATTTGTAAATATAATTTTTAGTTCTTATAAAATGATAAATGATATGTTCTAATTCTGGAGTGAAATGGATGATCAAACTTTTAAAATTTTATTAAAAACCTTATCTATAAAAGAAAGAAGGTAAAGTTACCTTGAGTTAACACGTCTATTTTTTTAAGGTTATGTCATACATTTTATATTGATTGCTTAATCTTATTTGCAATATAAACAGTGAAATTATGAATAAGAGTGCAATTAATTGTGATAGTGGTGAGTTAGAAGTATTGGAACCACTCTAATTAATTTTGAAACTATAAATAAAGATAATAATAAACCATTTAAGAAACCTAAGGCAATAACTTAAGAGGTGTACAAAAATTAACAAAAACTAAGCCAAATGTAAATTGTGTAAGAAGGTGCTTATGTGTAGGGGTAGCATGTATGGTAATTTAGCATTATCACACCATTTAATAAGTTGTAAAAAGAAGTATAATTATAAGGATGTAGGAAAAATGTTAATTAATCATAAGGAAAGTTGACATCTAGGAAACTTGACCATATACATATCCGTGAATGCCTGTCCATATGTATCATAGAGCATGATTTTTCAATTAACTTTGTTGATTATAAGAGGATTAGAGAGTTTCTCAAGTTGCATGATCTAGATGTTAAGGTACATAATAGGTCCACAGTTGCTTCTAATGTCATGAAATATTATTTAAGTTAAAAAGGATAAGTTAAAATAATTTATGGCATGTAGTCTTAGTGGAATATGATTGACAGTTGATTGTTAGATTGGTTGCAATAATGAAGGTTACATATGTTTGATTACTTATTTTATTAATAATAATAAAAGTTGAATAGCAAGTTACTTTATTTTGTAAAATGGACACCCTACATATATGAGTTGAATTATCAAACAAAGTATATAACACTTTAAAGAACTAAGGCATTAACAAGAAAGTTTTTTTCCCCTTTTGCATTAGACAATGCATCCACCAATGATAAGATGAAAACTCTCTTGAAGCAGTGGTTAGTTATGCAAAATAGTTTTTTATGAGGGGGTAAATTCTTTTATATAAGATGTTGTGTTCATATCTTGAATTTTATTGTGTAAAAAGGTTTGAAAGTGACAAGTGATGTATTATCTAAGATAAAAGATAGTGTAAAATATATGAAAGCTTCTAAGGGTAGGATGAAGCAATTTCAAGGATGTGTTAATTAGGTTAGTGGTATTGACACCAAATTTAAGTTGTGCCTTGATGTGTCAATTAGATGGAATTCTACATTTATCATGCTTGAAAATTCCATTAAGTACAAGCATCCATTAGATGAAGAGTGGATAAGGGGAGCCCCTTTCTATGTGATCACTAAGTTGATATTTGGTTCAACCTATCCCATATCTAACCTTCACTTTATCCAAGTGCAGAAAATTAAATATTTGTTGAGGGAAAACATAACAAGTGAAGGTAAGATAGTTAAGGATATAGCTTATATGATAAAAGTGAAATTTGGCAAGTATTAATGCTTAATGCTTGATTGTGACCTTCAAGCTCTCATTTATACTTGGAATTAGTTAAATGATTATAGAATAATGATAAGTTAAACTTAGAGTTAGTGATAATAATTTGAATTCTTTTTAGTTTTATATTTACTTATATTATGATAACTTTTCTAATGTAGATGAAGAAGAAAAGAATAAAGATCAAGGGTTTTTAAAGGTGAACTTAAGTTATGTTGATGATATAGAGGAGAAATCAATTTGAGAATCTTTGATCGTTAGCATATGCTCGTTTTAGTGTTTAAATTTTAATATATGTTGCATCCTTTTGAAAATTGTTGCTTACTAATCTAGTACTTTATACAAATTTGAACTTATATTCAATTCTTGTATTTGAATTTGATTCATGTTTTCACTTTTTTGTAAGATGCAAAATGCATAAGTACTACCTTAAGGCTAAGTGGTTCAAATCCAAAATCCTAAAATTTAGGGATACTTTGACATTATTAAGAGGAAAATGGGTATTTTAAGGGAAGTAAGTGCAAGAAATATGGAAAAGAATTTCATATTCATCTAAACTATAGTGGCTTTTCAATTTTTTGGTATTATAATTCCATTTGTGACAAAAACTAGGTAAATAATGTTATTATTCTTCGATCCTTTCTTGTTAGATTTATTATCATTTATAAATTGTTGAAGATTATGTATGGATGATGTGTTTTTAATTTTTTATAATATGTTTGAATATTAGCCTATTAGATGTGATATAATTTGAATTTGTGAATATAATTTGGTGTTTTTTAAAGAATGTTTTCCTTATATTTAAGGTTTAAATAGGCTTAAAACTGATGACTTTGGCATAGCATTAAAAAATGAATGCAAAATTGTTGCCATTTTTTTTCATTGATAAGTTACTAAAATTGGCCTAATTAAGTCCAATACTATGCGATTCATAGGCTAGCTTGTTTACCCATGGACCACATATTGTAGGCCTCAATCCTATGTATTTAAAGCTAGTTGATTATCAACATCTAAGGAACAATTTTTTGGTTCATATTTGACTATGTAGTCGGCTATGTTTGCTTAAAATGCATGTTCTAGGGCATAGTTAACTATGACTTTTTTTTATAGATTTCTTCAAATTTGCTATTGTTCATCCACAAAAAATCATGCTTTTCACATATCTAATCATTACCAAGCCATAGTATATCATAATACTCATTTCAGTCCCTTCAAATGTTTCATATCCATCATGAATCCAAGTTAAATACCATAAATCAATACAGTTTCAAGCATTTTGCACATAAACATAGAATACTTACAACTTAGGTTCAACTTAAATACAATCCTTTAAAATTTTGAGATTAAACTAGAATATGTAGTCACCTAATATAGAAGAATATTTGGAAGGTTTAGTTTGTTGTATCTTGGCCTTAATTAACTAAGGATTAGAAGTTACATTAAGTTAAGGCACAATTCCCTTTTTTAATCCAAAAGATCTAATTTCTACCAAATCTTCAAAAAGGAATTGAAGGAAAATTCATTAATAAGGAAATATTACCTTGATTGTAGGAAGAAATTGACAAAAATCAACACTTCCCTTGCTTGATTGATAGAGAAAGTAGAAAAGGAGAAAAAGTTGGAAGAGTGTAAAAGGAGAAGGTTAGGTGTTGAAAGAAATAGGGGAAAATGTTAAGTATAGGCTAAAACTAGGGTTAAATAAGGGCAGAGGTTTTTCCATTCTTTTACCCTAAATCCCCACTATACTTGATATTCACCTTTAATCAATTATATTAATTTTTTTATTCAATTCTTTTTCCTTTACTTAATCTTTCAAATTCTTTATTTCAAGCTAACTCAAACAATTTATTTTCATTTATCTAATATCTCATTCATATTCACTTATAAAAATTTGCCATTTTTCCTTGCAAATTAAATTCTTATTAAAGGCATACAAGCCATTCTAATTATTCTCATTAGAAAATAAAATTTCTCAAATTATATATTTTACAAAGGGTGTAACAAGGAATATTTAGCTACATCACTAGTATTAAGTTAACTAAAAAATAAGGACATATTATATCTTTATTTGGCTATATTAGATAGAGTCGTAAGTTCTATCTTAGTTAAAAAAGTAAAAGACACCTAATAATCAGTCTACTTCATGAGTAAAATCTTACAAGTGCTCGAAATTATACCAAAAAAATTGAAAAACTAGCATTCTCTTTGTTAATTGCCACAAAAAAGGCTTAAACCTTACTTTCAAAACCACCAAGTTCTAGTTTAAATGAACATCCCAATACTATGAATCTTGCATAAGCCTAATTTGGTTAATTGATTAGTTGATTGTGTAATTGAACTTTTAGGGTATAACATCATCTATGATTTAACAAAAACTTTCAAGTTGCAAGCATTGACCAACTTTAAAGTGGAAATGACTAGAAAAGAACAAGGTGATCAATCCTCTAGATGGCTAACATACATTGATGGGTCATTTAACAAAACTAGAAGTGGTGTAGGAGTAACACTAGAGGGAAAAGAATGGAGTTAGTTTAGAATAGACAATCAAATTATACTTCAAAACTACCAATAACCACGTGGAATGTAAGGTTGTGATTACCAACCTAAAATTAGTAGGTAAAATAAGTATGGAATGAATCAAAACCTATAATGATTCATATGTAGCCATTACTTAACTAAAAGGAGATTTGAAGTAAAAGAACCAATTTTAGTTGAATATATGGAAAAGACCAAATCCTTCTTAGCAAAGTTTAAGTACAAGCTAGTTAAGATTTGCTAATAAAAAAATGAAAGAGTAAACGCTGTAAGAATGTAATGTCCTAAATTTTTAATTCTATTATTTGAATCTCTAAATTCTAAGGTTGTAGAAATGAAGAGCCTGTTTGAATTAGCTTGGTGGGTGAATCTTAAGTTGAAAGGAATTAAGTGTAATTGTAATCAAAATTTTGAAGGAAAAAGGATAGTAGGAAAAGAATTAATTTCCCTAAACAGTATAGATGATTAGAGGAGGTTAGAAAACCTAGAAATGGAAGTTGTCTAAGTCTGATAGTGTAAGAAATTTTAAACAGATAGAAACCCTATGGACTAAATTGCAAAAGTGCAAAATCGGGTGTGGTTAAAGTGTGAATAATCAAAAATTTGGGATCTAATATGAATAATCAAGAATTTGGGATGTAGTATGTAATTCCATAAAGTGTGACCAATAGACACATGACAAGTGTCATTATTAAAGAAAAATGGCAAGAATAGCCTTACTAATTGATGAAAAAGGACTAAAGTACCCTTTGAAATTTAAAAAATGATCAAAATACCCTTGAAGCTTCATGAAAACTCTTCTTCCTTCTCCTTTCTTCTCCAAGCCGTAGACCACCTCCATGAAAGCACCAAAAACGTGCAAGAGAGAGAAGGAAGAGAGAGAAAATTTTCTTTTGGCTTGTTCATCCAAAAATAGTGAGAATTAGACTTAGGTGTAGAAGACAAAGTTGCTCTTCTCATCAAGCTCTATCTATTGGTGTGTTTAGATTGAAGAAACCTCAAGTTTGATCAAGTTTGGTGAGCTTTAAGTGAGGATTCCCAAGTTGCTCCAAGAGGTAAAAATGTTCTCCTCTAAAAGCTCTTTAATGTACTCTTTTTAGTTTCTTGAAATTTTAATGTTAGTGTGGTCAAAGGAGGTTGACCATGGAGTTTTGAATAATTTGAGCATGTTTAATGATGTTTTGGATGTTGTTATGTTGATCTATGGCTTTGGTTTGGTGTAAAAACAACAAGAAACCATGATGTACACACTAGGGTTTTAGAGGCATAATGGTGAATGTATGGATTTGGCATGATTTGTTTAGAATTTGGCTAAATTGATGAAATTAGAATGATTCCTATGAATTATGGAGCCTATGGAAGATGAAATTTGGAATTATGAAAGTTTGTGTGAAAATCCCCTTTTGAAAGCCAAATCCATGAGCATGGGAAAGGAAGGAGTTTTAGCCATTTAATTGTATTTTTGGAAGATTAGAATAATGTATTACGATGAAATTTAGGAGGTATTGAAATGTACATTAAAATGTAGGTCACTTCCTTCATGGTTTGGTGTATGTGGAGGAAATGAAGAATGCATAAAGTTTAAAAAAAGTGATGATGTTCTAATAAGAATTATGATGTGTATTTATGTAGACTAAGAAGTGACAAGTTGGAAAGGCAAGATGAATTGTAAAGAAGTTTTTAAGTGAGGGTAAAGGAAACATCACTATTGGAAGCTTTTAAAAGGTAGCTAGCTTTATCCTTAAGCTCTGTTTTCTATTTACATGCTTTTCTATATCTTGTGCCATTGTATGGAATGTGTACAAAATTGCTGTGTGCGGTACCTATAGCCCGAGTACCTCGAGAAGACAGTGAAATGCTGTATGTGAGGCCTATGGCCCGAGTGCCCCGGGAAGACAGTGAAATTGTTGTATATGAATCCTAGGTATGATTATCTGTGATGGCCATCTAGATATCTATATGAGTCCTTGAATGGGTTTGATGATTGTTTTGTGCGGTGCATGATTCCTACAATGGTATTAGATGACAATGGTATGAAATAATGTGTTAAATAATTGATTAATTGATTTTGAAATGTATATTTTTATTGGCTTAAGGATCTGGAATGGCTTGATATGTTTTTCTTGAAATAGCTAGCTACTGGGAAACTTTGTTTCTTATGTTTCTATATTGTTATTAACCATTCCAGGTGATGCTTCCAAAGGCCCTCTTGACAAAGGAGAATAATATTTTGAAGTTGTATTAAAAATGTTTATATAGTTTGTGATGTTAGTATGTGATGGATATATGTTTTGTAAGTTGAACTTTTTGTGTAACTATATGACCCTTGCCTATATTATATGAAATATATGAATTTGATGTATTGTGAGTTGGTTTGGAGTAGAAGGCAACTTAGTATGCAATATGTGTGAAATTGGAAATGAGCAAATGAATAGTAAATGATCAAATGAACAGTGAATTCGTAGGCAGTAAGAGGAGTATGTTTGCAGGGACTTTTGGTTGAGGTTTGATGCTCTAAAAATTATGATAAAATTCAGGGATGAACCTTACATACTCAATGAACTCTTTCAAAAAATTCAGCTTAGAATAAGCTCTTATTCTATGTGAATTTATTACACGTTTTGGACTGCCCTGTTACCATCACAGTGCTGAGTACTAATTGTAACTCAGTGATCAGAAGGAGTAAATGGATGAGTTTTGATCTGAAAATTTTATGGCAAGTATATAACATGTTAATTAAGTCTCATAACAAATTTTAGCTTATTCGGAGTTGATTTACCCCATGAACTAAGGGCTTACTTTTACAGTTGTGAATTCTGGACAGCACTGGGACAGAAACACTTTTCTGTGAGTTTTGAAAGGCCTAATGATTTCTAATTTATGTCAAATTTTTACAGGATTTATTTAACACATGAAAGGTTCATATGATCCAATTTAATGATTTTTGGAGTTCTTAAAAGTAGTTTTTCATATTTTTGAAATTGGTCCAGTAATTCTGGAAATCAGCAGAAAATTTCTGAAACTCAAAATTTGTAATATTCTATTGCGCAGAATCATAAATTGACTTCAGAAAGACCTAATTGTGTAACAATTACTTATTTAATGAGAATTAAGGTGTTAATAAGTAAGAGAGTTACAAATAAAGCTACCCAATGTAAAGGCCATTGTTAATAATCAAACAATTAGGCAAGACTCATTAGTTGACCTAGATTATGAAGAAGAAATCTTGCAAGTCAATCATTTTAACTTTTAGATCACTCTTATCCAAGCATGTTTTAAAAAAGGAAAGCTTTTGACTAACAAAAACAAAATAAGGAAAGTTCAAAGGCAAGCTATGTACTTTTTTAATGGATAATGGTCAAATCTACAAACATGGCTTTTACTTTTCTACCTTAAAGTGCCTTAAATTGAGAGAAGCTAATTACATCTTAAGAAATCTCATTGAAGGAACATGCAAAATCTATTTGGCTAGGGCTTCTTTAGCTCCAAAGGTAACTTGATCGAGGTATCATTGGCCAAAGATGATGGAAGAAGCCAATAAATAGTAAAAATGTGGCAAATGCTAGATATTCAAAATCCAAATGTAACTATCAATGCTGATGGAACTTATATTATCAACTTGGCGATTTTCCAAGTAGAGAATTACCATCCTTGCCCCTTACCTATACCTAATCAAGTAAAATACCTAATTGTGGTAGCTGACTACTTTACAAAATGGATTAAGGTAGAACCCCTTGCATCTATTACAACTAGGAATGTATATAAGTTCCTTTTGGAAATTCGTAATATGTAGAAATGAACATAAGCAATAATCTCATCAAACCTATGTTCTTTAAAATAGTAAAACTTTTCATGTAAGTTTGGCTAGTCTTAAACAAAAGAGCATAATTCACAGCTAAAAGCTTAATTAGCTTTTGTCAAGCATAATATTCCTCATTTTTTTACAAATTTATTTACATATTATATGTTATCTCACCTACCTACCTAATTTTTAAAACATAGGAATCAAGCAAAAATTAATGTCAATCAAACACCCATAATCCAATAACCAAGCAAAATTAGCTAACAAAATCATTCTTAAGACTTGAAATGAGAAATGCAAAATGGAAAAGAAAAGGGGCAGAAAAACTCCAAAGCATCCTATGGTCATACAGAACTACACCCTAATTGGCCATTAGTGAAAGCCCTTTTAATTTAACATATAGGTTAGAGGCCATGACGTCAATGGAACTCGAAAAAACTAGTATGTGTTAAAAATACTATCATGAAAAAATTAACAATTGGAGAAGAAGGGAAGACCTTACCTCATTTTGAGATAACCCAAATTAAAGCAAAGTAATGCAAGAAGAAATTAACAAATTTGTTCAATAACAAGATAAAAAAGAAAGAATTTTCAAAAAGAACATTTATCATTTGACTTATCAATAGACCTTTAGAAAAATTCAAAAGAAGGAAAACTCACCCTAAACTGGGAAAGTTCCTTCAAGCTAAAAGAAAGCTTAGGAAATAGTGTATTTTAACTTGAAATGATAGAAAGAGTGCAAATCCCTCAAAAAGGAATGTGACTCATTTCAAGCAATATTATATAACTATTTAAAGCAATAAAGTAAAGTATTTTTCAATAAAGGTATGTACATAACTAAGAACCCAATACTTAATCCCTTAGTACCAAAGCTTGAGTAATTGCTTCAGCATAAAAAACCCAAGGCTCAATCCCTTGGTACCAAAGCCTAAGCATATCCTTTAACACCAAGAATCTAAAACTCAATCATCTAGTATCAAAACCTAAGCTAATCCTTCAGCATTTAAGACCTAAGACTTAATTCCCTAGTATTAACGCCTAGGTATACTCGCCAGCATATAAAAAGATCAAGAAACTTCCTTGGCAACATAAAGTTGAACAAATATTTTAGCATCATCCAAGTGTTCGATAAAAAAATTTCCAAGTGCAAAAAACTTGAAAAATATAGAACTAACAAATACAAGGTCGAAATGATCCTAAAATCATTGAAGCACTTTTAGACCAAGCGAAAGAAAATGCTTAAGAAGCTATAAGAAAATGACTCAAATGATAGAAAAAGTATGAACCGCCTTAAAGAACTAATAAAAAACATGATAGCTCATTGGAAGTCATCTTGAAAGGTGGTCCAAATGACATCAAAGAAGGGAAGGCCTGTTAGAAGACATCCCTTAAAAGATTAGTTTGAACAACATCTAAAGGCATTATGACCACTTAAGAGCCACTTTAAAAAATTAGTCTGAATGAGCCATAAAAATATGGCTTATTAGAAACCTTACCAAAACCATGATTCAAACAACTTGAAGGTATGATAGGAGATAAGTTCACAAACTAACCTTCATTCATTCAAAACCATATATGGCAAAAAATAATTCAAACAAATAAAAAAATCATCAAAAGATAAAGTACCAAACAAATCATAAAGTTTATAACTAAATTCAAAGGGCATCCCTTTTATTAATCAGTTCTTCAAAAGTCAACTCCTTATTAGACCTCAACATATCAATCGTGAAAGTAGGATTGCAATGCTAAACATAACGTAAAGCTTCTTCAAAGCCACGTTGGTGGAGTGGCTACCATCCACTTAGGTATCCAAAAGCTTTGCTTCCAAGTCCATCACCTTTATTCCTAGCTTTTAGATTTTCTCATCTTTTTTAGATAACTCTTTATCCCATTCCTATTCCTCATAGCGAAAAGTATTAAAAAATGATTTAGTAGACAATCAAGAATATTGCTCCTCTTTTAGTTTTTCCTTCAAGTCCAACTCCATTTTCTTTAATTCAACCATCTTATACGATTTTTCCTCTATAGGCTTACAAGTAGTAGCCAAACCTCTTTTATTGCATCTAAATTTCCATGAAAGGCAACTTGTTGTTTTTCTCCAATTCTAGAATAGCCACTAAATGGCTTTCACAAAGTAAAAGGCTTGCCCTTGTCCGTGTTTAGCAAAGTAATCTTGATTTTTCTTTTGATTAACATTGGTCATGAGTTAACGTTGCATCCAAGGAGTGGAATCTATATTCTAATACTATAAACTTTTAAAATGCTAACATGAAAAGAAGCATTAATTGAAGCCATCTTAAAATTGGAGACATGAGAAGGATCATTAATTTTCACGCTCTCATTAACTACTTTAGCAATTTATTTCTTTTTACATTTCACTTTTAGGATAAACTTTGATCTATTAAGAGAAAGAACCTTAAAAGTATACACCATGTGAGCTTTTTCAGCTATAGACTGTTAGGTTTTGAATCATCATATGCAACAGAATTTTAAAAAAAATTAATTTGAATTCTACCTAGGATCCATGCAAAAGGGCGTAAATTAATGTTAGGATTTTACCTTTTTGTGTGCTTGTGTTCTTTCTAAATAGAACCTTGAAAAAGCGAGATGAATCATGAATCAAACACCGGCCAGATGGTACAACATCTCTACAGTATCTACACGGAGTCAATGATGACTTCTCACCCTCTATGAATCTACTAAGATATGTCTCTCTCTCATTAGGAGTCCTACTAGAATAATACTTTCAAAAATCCTAATCACACTTGAAAACTATTACCGTATCCTTATCATGGAGAGAATGAGGAGAGATAGGACTTATTCATTATCCAATATTAGATAATAACATTATCTCATAATATAATTATCTAATATTAAAAAGGCATATAGTTATCTTATATTAGAAAATAATATTATCTCATAATATAATTATATGATATTACTTTAATATTAAATAATATCACATAATATATCATATATATTACATGACAATATATTATTATTTTAATAATATATATGCACAAAAATAAGTCCAATTAATTGAATTTTAGTGCAGCTGAAGCTCAATTAATTATTATTTCATTCCTACTCCTTTTGTATGACTCTGTAAGTTTTTACTACATTAGTAATAATCCATTTGCGGATCATAAACAGTGAGCGGTATCTAGCAATACATCATTGTCACGCAAGTAGTAAAAATATCTATAACTCAATATTCACTTAATGTGTGAACGACACTTTGCAACGTAGTCCCTTTTGTAACGATATCCAAATCGAACTAGAGGTATAGAATGCGTCATCCTCGTTAATGTTCAATTTATGTTTCTTGATACCAAGTAAACTAATTTAAACAAATAATCAATATCTCACATTGATCCATTTGAGCATGGCCATGCATTTCTTAATCTCACTCAATTAAATGGTCCAAGGATATCACTCCTACTATGTAATAGGAAAAAAAATTCCCATCTACATCACTCACATCCCTTTGTATGATTCATGACACACCTAATTAACGTCCTACAACACATCTCGATTAAAGGTGATACAAGATGACATCAAAGTGTGTGACTCCTTATGTAGGGAACTGTAATGACTTCAGGTTAAAGGACTACGTGTATTGTGGTCACATGAGAATAACTAATGACATATGATAATTCATATAATTTTCTCATTGCGGGCTAGTCGAATACATTTGTTCATTAACAATGTATCCATGTATTGACTTGATATCATATATCCATGATTCATAATCATTAGTCACTATACATGCTAGTCTTAATGTATTATTACTATCCTTTTCACAATAATACCAGACTAAGGGTATTTTAGAAATAGTAAAACTATTCCAAGAATAATTATTATATTAAGTTATAAATTACGTAGAATAAAGAAATATGAAAATAAAATATAATAATAGAATTGCTTGAAATAAAAAAAATATAATACATTATACATTATTACAATCATTCGTATGATTGGCTCTAGGACACACACCAACATAGACATGATAGTAGCATTAATTATAATGCTCTCTTTCAAATATGGTTCATAAGATCAAGTAGTCAATATAGAACTTAAAGCTTTTTCTTTCTCTAAATAATTCTTTCATAATAGAGCTAGTTTGGAATGATCCATTGTAGATTTTGTGATTGTAATATCCTTTATCTTTAACTAAACCTCTAATGCAAACCAAACGCAACAAGTTAAAAAAGAGACAAAATAAGATATTATAAGTAGAAATTGAAATGCATACTATGAACTTGGTGAATTTCAATTAGTTGATCGAAAAAACTAAATAAAAGATGAATGATAGTGTCCTAATAATCATCTTTGAAACCTTATAGTTTTTAGGGGAGAGGATAGTTGATGAGAAATTATGTTGGATCTATCTCAAATTCAGTAGATGCGAAATTAAAAATAGAAGGGTATTCACACCACACTCTAGAAAATGAAGAAGGAGGGTGATAAGTGATGATGAACATGCCATAAAAGATATAAATCCTTCGATAAGTGAAGAAGAAAAACATGCCACAAGGAAGAATCCTTGATTAGTGAAAATTAACGCCACAAAAGGTGAATCCCTTTAATAAGTCACAAGTTCATTCAAGAACTTAAAAGAGGCACTCAGTCAAATTCTTTAGTTCAAAATATCAAATCTCAAAACTGATTTGTATAAGGAACAAGCCTTCTTATATAGCTTTCTAAAACTCTAATTAAAAATGGGATTAAATGATAGCATATTGGCCTAAACTAATCCATTAACCTAAACCTAATAAATAGGCCTCTAAATGACTATAAGTAACATAGTTATCCATAGAAACATGGTGAATGTTTTAAATTAAAATAGGCCTAACATATTCAGCCTAAATTGAAGGCCCAAAAGGTCTAAAATGACATAACACAAAATAAACACAAACTAAAGGTCCAAATACTAAGTCAAAGCCTAAAACATTAAATAATAGTGAAAATAGGTTGAAGTGGTGCCAACTACGATAATGGTTGATGCGGCACCATCTCCTTGATGATGTGGCACCATCTCCTTGATGATGTGGCAGGGATGTGGATCATGGCTGAGGTGGCGCCATCTCCTTGATGATGATGTGGCACAATTCTAATGCACTTAATTAAGCTCTCATCCTATCTCATTTCTTTATAATTGACCTCCTTTGGATGCACATCATTCCCCCTCTCTTCAAAAAGATTCATCCTTGAATCTTTAAAACATACATCAAAAGGAGAAAGATTAGGAATACCCAAAGAAGCACTCACATCAAACTCACCATGAAAATTCAAATTAGGAAAACAATTATTATCTCTTCAAGACTTGGAGTGAACCATCTCCATCGAGATGTAATAAGGATTCTTAGATTTGGAACATCTCCTTTTCCATTCACACCCTTAATAAGCAACCACCTGGATCAAATGCAAAATGAAAGTCATCAATCTTATGCAAGTATATAAAATTATCAACAATATCAAGTTTGTCATTGAAAGCTCATAGAACATGATTCTTTATAAGCTTCCCATCAAAATTAATCAAACCATGAAAGCTCTCAATTTCACCAACAAACTTAGGTGGAGACTATTTTCTAATTGTTTTCACTTCAATTTCATTGATCTTTATTCCTATGCCACTCACAGTATGATTCAAACAAGCAATTCTTTCCTTGTAAAATGAGCACTTCACACATTTAGCATACAATTCATCATGTACAAGATCATGTAGATGTGGCAACTCTTTCCAACTCTTTAAGTTTTCAAAAAAGAAGAACCATCCCTTGGGCTCATAATAACAATGAAAACCAGCATTAACAACTTTATTCTTAAAAATACTCAAAACATGAAAGTAATAGAAACTCACAAAAAACTTGCAAGTAAAAACACATAAACTCATCAAAAGAATTTTATCTAAATAAACCCTAACAAATTTATTTAAAGAAGTATGCAAAACAAAATTAATTAAGCTCACAAAAATACTTAGTGCATTAGACAAACCAAGAAGTAAAGACAACCATTCATAGAACCAATGTTTTACTTTGAAACTATTTTTCTTTTTAACATCTTTTCTTAAGGACATTTGATGATATCTCCATTTCAAACCTTGTTTAAAGAACAAAAAAGGGTCATGCAACATATTAAGCACAATATCAAGGGGTTCCTTAATGCTAAAATATTTTATCAAATCATGTCCATGGGCTTTCCTTCTAAATAGATTTTTATGAGAACTTTTAGGCACACACATGTTCTTTCCACACAAAAATTTATCATACATAAAAATGTCTCTAAAAACCATTTCCTTACAAGCATCAACATTTGAAACACCATCAATAAATGTAAGAGTAGCAAAATAAACTAAAGGAATAATAACATTGAGTGAAGAACTAGGAACACCATAATCATTTACATGCAAAATTCCAATATTTTCAACACCTAACAAATTTTTATACAAAGTGGAGATGAAGTATACCTCTAAGACAACATATTAACCATTACAATAAAGTTACCTTGCTCCAATTGGGGCATTTTCCTTTTCACACATGATAGCTCTTTGGAAGATTCTTTTGGAAGCACTTCTTGGAATTCTTTCAAAACAGCATCACAAGTATTTAACAAAATAATTTCAAGATTGTTGGTATTTTCATAAGCTTTCTTGTATAAGACAATTGGCTTAGAAATATATAAGACACTCTTTATTGTACTTGCTTTTCTAATAACTCTCAAATTTTATTTTCCCTCTTTTTCTACAAAATCACTCTCTTTTTCACAATCACTCTTTTTCTTCTCATTGCTTTCACTCTTTTCTACTCTCTTCTCCTCTCTATTACTTTCTTCCTTTTTTCTCTCATTTTCTTCTTTCTTTTTCATTCTTCTCTATTCTTATCTTTTTCTCTCTTTTTCTTTTCTTTTTCTCTCTTCTTTTGTATTCTCAATTGATCCTCCTACACTTGTTTTAGGGTTAAAGGATTGAGTTTTATTTTCCTCCCATTTATGTCAAAGTTATATGTGTTGAGGACTCCATTATGTGTAACTTTCCTATCAAATTGCCATGATCTTCCAAGCAATAAATGACAAGCATTCATAAGAGCAACATCATATAACAACTCATCTTGGTATTTACCAAGGATAAAAGAAACCAACATTTGCTTTGTTACCTTTATTCCATCACTATCATTCAACCATTGCAACTTGTATGGAGTAGGATATGACAAAGTAGGCAAATTCAACTGGTACTAGTAACATTAGCACAATTTCCACTATCTATGATCACATTGCACATCTTACCTTTAATATTGAATTTAGTATGGAAGATGTTCTCCTTTTGATCTTCACTTTCTTCTTTTGCTTGTTGTCCTAAGGCTTTTTGAATCTTTAATGCTCTTTTGAGTGAACAATCAATGGCATGATGACCATGCTTTAAGCATTTAAAACACTTGTCCTTGAAATACTTTTGATGCTTTTCAACTTTGACTTTCCTCTTAGACACTTATTTCTTAGGTTTTAATGATGATTCTCCCTTAATTCTTGAAGAGCATTCATACTTGCATGGAACCATTTTGTTTTCATTCTTTTCAATAATCCTCTACCAAGATTTACATGAAAAACTATAGTGGTAGCCATGAATGAATTTTTCCTTCATAATAACCTTAATCTTTTCCCAAGTAGCAATAGGCTTTGCACCCTTTCTTCTTCTAGTTGAATCAAGTTGATCCCACTAAATATTAGCATAATCACTAAATTGAAAGGTAGCAAGCCTCACTTTTATCTCTTCTGAATAATGGTGATAAGCATAGATTGATTTCATCTTCTTTTCCCACTTTAAGTAAGCTTGAGGATCCTTCTTTCCTTAAAACAAAGGAAATTTCTTTTTGCCACTTTGAAGGTTTGAAGCCATTCCACCACTTTTCTGCCTATCTCCTCCACTCCTATCATTTCTTCTTTCATCTCTTTTTACATCATCATGATACACTCTTTCTCTTTTACTCGTTTCATTTTTATTTTCAACTCTTTCTTCTTCAATATATCTCTCATTTTATCTTCTATCTCCTCTTTCTTTTTCACCCCTCTCATCATGTTAACTCTTTTGAGATTGTCTATTTTCGAGCCTTTTAAGCATTTCATCAGATTTTTTTATGGCTTCTAGCAAATTCTTCCATGTGAACATATTTTTCCCACTACCTTCTAACATCCTTAAATGATAAACCTGCAAGAAAGGTTAGATAAAGAAAGGACCTCACAAAAAGAGCTCACAACTCCTTTATTTTGGAACGTTCACACTCATGTTTGCACCCTTTATAGGTTTTACCCTTAAATGTGATCACACACTCTTGCCTTTTCCTACTCTACCACTCTTTTTCTCTTGTGGTTCTTTGACAACTAGGAGACATAACTAAATAAAATTTAACAAATGTGGCAATCACCATCTCAAATTGAATGTCAACACATGGTGACAGCACAATAACAACATGGCAGCATGAAATTAATACAATTGCACTTCAAGAAGGAAAACAACAAGAGCATAATCACATAAAATAATGAAAACGAGAATAGAAAAAAATAAGAGATACTGATTTGAGAACATAAGAACTTGAAAGAGATAATGAATAATCAATTTCAAAATGAGAAGTTTAAATGTGATTAGAGCATATCAAGAACTAACAATAATTACAAGCAAATAACTTTTCTTTTGATTTTGTTTCACTTTATTTTAAAAAATTTAGTACTTTTTTTTTTGCCTCTTCTTTGCAAGTTATCTTTTGATTCACTAACTTGGCTTTTCACCTTTGTTTCTTGCTATTTTTGTTCTTTTTTTTTCTTGTCACATGTTTTTCCTTTATAACTCAATGCGAACAATATTAATTCAGCACTAGTTTTGCTGATTTCAAGAATATCACATAATTCAAACTTGGTGCTCTTTATTTTGCTTTAATTAATTACTATATTCAATTATAGCACCTTGATGTTATGCTATTAGAATATGGCAATTGGTTATTGCAAGCTAAACTTTTTCACTTTGAACTTTTAACAAACATGTTCAATGCACCTTTCATTTAATGTACTAGCAAAATATTTGGAGCAAATTTTGAGCTAAACAACAAGAAATAACACAAAACAAAGAAGGTGATCAAGTATCAAAGCAAATTCAGACCTACAATTGACTTGGACAACTTATCAAATACATGAAGGGTAGAATTGAAGAACAACTCAGATTTTACACAAAAATGAATCAAAACACATAAATTTAACACAAGCTTGTTCAAAAATGAAATAAATACAAAAACAAAATCAAAACATGGTGGGAATGAAGAAATAAGACATGAATGGATGAATAGTGATGTGAACAGTAACAATGTGAACTGTATGATGAACAATGATGAATAGTAATGCAATAGTATAGAAAATTAAAGAGATGAAACCTGAATTTGGGAACCTTGCTCTGAATACCAAATGATGAGAAATTGTGTTGGATTTATCCTAAATTCAACAAATGCAAAATAAAAAATAAAAGGGTATTCACACCAAACTCTAGAAGATAAAGAAGGAGAGCGATAAGTGATGATGAACACGCCACAAGAAAGAATCTTTGATTAATGAAGATCAATGCCACAAAGGGTGAATCTCTTTGATAAGTCATAAGTTCATTCAAGAACTTAAGAGAAGCACTCAGCTAAATTCTCTAGTTCAAAATATCAAATCTCAAAACTGATTTGTATAAGGAATAAGCTTCTTTATATAACTTTCTAAAACCCTAATTGAAAATGGGCTTAAATGATAGCATATTGGCCCAAATTAATCCATTAACCTAAACCCAATAAATGGGTCTCTAAATGACTATAAGTAACATAGTTACCCATAGAAACATGGTAAATGTTTTAAACTAAAATGGGCTTAACACATTCAGCTTAAATTGAAGCCCCAAAAATTCTAAAATGACATAACACAAAATAAACATAAACTAAAGGTCTAAATACTAAGTTAAAGCCTAAAACATCAAATAATAGTGAAAATAGGTTGAAGTGGCACCAACTAAGATATCGTTAATGTGGCAATGATGTGGCACCATTTCCTTGATGATGATGTGGCACAATTCTAATGCATTTGATTAAGTTCTCATCATATCTCACTTCTTTATAATTGACCTCCCTTGGATTCATATCAATACTCTTGATCCCTAGCCCACTTAACTGGATACAATTGGTGTTAATAAAGCTCAATTTCATTTTTCATCTAAACCTTAAAAAAACTATCCTCCCAACCCTTTAACACTTGTGTATAACTTGTTAAAAAGTAAATGACTAGTTTATTGCATGATGTGAGTATAAGCTCATTTCCTTTGTTAAATTAAGTAAGAAATAAGAGGAAACTAAAATTTAAGTTTAATCTACATTCCAAGTCAATTGGATAGGCACATGTTCAATCATTTCATAAACTATAGTTAGAAAGTAGAAAAAAGAGGAGAAATTCCCATCTAATGAATAATATCGCCATAAAAAATAAAGAACAAAGATATGTCATAACTAAAAGCCCATTCATTCTCCTTAGTAGGAACAAACACTATACCTGTGTCTTCAGTAATTAGATAACACCTTTAAAGGTTGGCTTTGACTTTAAAGTCAGTCTATTGATTAGAAAGGTGTGGCTTTTACCTTAGTATTCACTTGTTCTAAATCCTCCAATTCATCATCTAGATAGGAAGGAAGATTCACCTCATCCACATTTCTAAAGCGATCCATCATCACCACAATTAAAAGGAGAACAAGTATAGCATCAAAAAGCTTTTCCTACTCCAAGAAAATCAAAAAATTGGAGGAAAATTTCAATGGAGGTATCATGAAACCACATGAAGAAGAAAATGACTTCAATGATGATGCAAAACTTTAAATGATAGTACAGATTGAAGGTTAGGATACAATAATGTGAAAACATTGACTAAACAAAATATATACTTAGTAGCAACAATCACCATCCAAAGAGATTAATTTTATAACAACTATAATCAATTGGCAATGAAACCTATAACTAAAAAATTTTGGAAATGTCTCTAAAAATTCCCAATAATGCATTTCTTAAAAACCTTTTCTCATGTTTCAAATAAAAAAGGAATATCACTTAAACATATTTTATAAAAAACATAATAGAACACATAACAAAGAATAACAAAAAATACGCTAAAACAAAAAGAAACAATGCTTGAAAGCAAAATCATAAAGTAAAAAAGTAAGCAATTGTACCAAGTTAATGGCAGAGGAAAGGAACAAGCTAAAAGACTTGAAGCTAGGGAAGAAAATTTTGAAATGGTTGGAGAGAGCTTAAAAGAAAGAGTAACCATGAATGTAATGAATTAGAAACAAGGAAAGTTAGAAAACTGAGATGAAGAAATATAAATGGATATCCTTAATCTAATTGCTAGAGGATTATCACTTTAAAGGCCAACATGGCAATCTTAGTGGCAAATCATGTTAACATATTCCTAG
Organism: Sindora glabra; assembly: GCA_020226215.1. Taxonomy (NCBI): domain Eukaryota; kingdom Viridiplantae; phylum Streptophyta; class Magnoliopsida; order Fabales; family Fabaceae; genus Sindora; species Sindora glabra. Next base: position 81,286,429 of record CM035232.1, on the reverse strand, counting down.
AGATCTACACTTATATGCCAATTGACACTATCATAAGTACCGATGCATGCAAGCATTTAATACTTGAAATTAGAAGTCTTTAGATAATACTTCATTTGAATGGAGAAGGGAGGTAGGTGATAAAAACTAAAATAACCGACCAAACTTCTTTACCCCCAACAAAGAATTGGCATAATTGACTACTATCCATAAATAATGGCTTACAATTAACCTTAATATCCAATTAGCTTACTCACAACTAACTTATTAGCTTACCCTTTAAGCCAAGATTAATCTTGAATATTAGCAATTAGCACAACAAAAATACTCTGACATATTAAACAATCTTAGCAAAAGATAAACCCTAAATCCAACCAAATTACAACATATTCCTTAAATGTCAAAAGTTCTATAAATAATCCCAAGTATGCAATTAAGACCTAAGACACAACTTTATGTACAATTGGCTTGTCCTCTTATTGACTTAGACATCAAAGTGTGCTCAGTGGACCACATCCACTATACACCTTACCCTTTGTTACTTGTGAAAGCTCAATTGAACTAACCTTAGTCCAATAGGACATTTAAGGAATTGTTAAAATTATAAGTAGGCAAGTTGTAAAAAAATTATACACACATAGGTAAAATATGTTTTTGCTTAAAAAAATACAAATGTACTATGATACATAATGCCATTTGTTCATTAGTTGCAAGTAAACCCACACTAGGCTTTTAAATTTTAAAAGTACTTATATAATTATAATAAATATTTTTAATTTCAATTAATGAAAAAAAGCCACTTATTAGTTTTATTGTCCATATGCTAATTTTATGGAGCCCTCATGTATTAAAAATTAAAAAATTCAATTGTTAAGTCATTAAATGTTGTAATTACCTTTTTCCTAATAGTTGAAAGTAAGAAAATTTGTTATAGAATTTCTCTTCATTTGCTCTTATGAAGAGGAGAAATTCTTAAATGTTATAATGCATATCCTTAATCCTACATAATAAATAAAGGATATTGTCGATTTTATGCTCTATTTACTAATTTTATGAAATCTACAAATATTAAAAATGCAAATTTTCAATTTTTAAGATATTAAAAGTAGTCATAAAATTTGGCCTTTATTTACTAGATAAAGTAAGAATGTTTGTTATATTTAAAGCATACAAAATCCGTCATTACAAATTGTTAACCTTTATTGTCTCAAAAAAGTTAAAAGATATACTAGTCTTAGGATGATAATTTGACCTATTTCTAATCGGTAATTGTATGTAATTTTAACCCATTTAAGCATGGGTAGAGAACATCAAACATGTGTACAAGTATTGGCATGATAATTTTTTGTGAAGTTTTTATCCTATACAAGTGCGCATACATATATTACATTATCTAACTCATATCTATATTTTTATGTGGAGATTAATAGTTTCTACATTTTCATTTGAATCAAATAATCAAACTCCTTTTTGAAAAGCAATTTACAGTAAGACTCTTTTAAACTTAATATAACTTTCCCCGTTCCCCCTCATTTAAGAAATTTGTGTCTTTTACTCACCTTTTTCATTCTTTTTTTCCTAATTTACTTAACTTACCTAATTTTAGTCTTTGTTAATTAATTTCAATGTCAATCTAAAGAAAGTAAAATTGAAACTCCTAAAGTTATTTCTCATTTACTTTCCAAAATGAAGAACAATCACTTCCATCATTCATTCTTTATCTTGATGCTTTTTTTCCCTCTTTCACTAAAACTCGCTACTCCTCCACTATTGTTTGTAGTTCATAGAGATTTACTTCTTATAAGCTTTTAAGTTACCATTATATCCATAATTTTATCTCAATTGTGTCTTGAGATTGTATAAATTTGTGTTGAATGAGTTTTATGTTATTTCTTAAGTAATATTTGGCTTGCAAATCTTTCTCAAAATTTTAAAAATATTTTAATAGAATGTTAGATTCTCACATTTAGCTAAATTTAAACAAAAATTTACTAAAAATAATCACACTTTTAGAATTTTTTTTATCCTAATATCCTCTCAAAATATTCTTATGGAGAAGTGACTATCCTACATTCTCATTTATGAAAATATTTTATTGATATATATATATATATATATATAATTATTTTACCTACCTACACCATAACCACTTTGACTCACCACCACCTTCCACTATTATCATTATTAACTATCACCCATTGTATTTGACCATCACTCACTGTCATTGTCATTATTAACCATCACCTACCTCCCTACTATCACCATTAAATGTTGCTTACACCATCACCACTGTTGATCATTACTTATTACCACTACCACTATTAATGGTTTCGTATCATTCTTGCCATTAACCACTACCTACCACCATTTTTATTGTAGAATATCTATTGTCACCATTGTTATTGTTGACTGACACCTACTACTAGTAGGAAAATCAATGGAGGGTGGCCTAATCTTCATGGTATAGGTAGTTTAAAAAAAGCATAACAAAGTAAAAAAAAAAGTATATGAGTATCACACTCCAAAATTAAAGAAAGGAATTAGGAATGATAAGCTCTGGATTTGGGTGGTTCAATGACTTGATGAATGCAAGTAACTAACCAACGTTATAAGGAACGTGACTTGCTACTTAGATCACTTGTCTAACTATAAGTACAAGTTAACCAATTCACACAACAATGCACCTAGGTTGAAGCACAAATTGGGGGCTTTTATGAATTTGAATCACTAATCTTATAATGAAGATTGACAAAGCAAGGTTTCATAAGAGCAAAAGAAAATAAAATTCTCACACTTTGGAGAAGAAATGCTCAATTTCATAATATATTCATCAATTGCTGAATTCTGAGTTACATAGCTTCTTATTTATACTAGTTTTAGGAAAATACAAATAGTAAATGTCATATTTAAAAAAATACAAAGCTTTGACTATCATTAAATTAAAAATAAAAATTATCTTTAGATTTTCTTTATTTGTTGCACTTCTAATTAGGCAATATATCTCCAAATTTGTTGCACTACACATTAGGAAAAATATGTCCAGATTCATTGCACTTTATATTTGAAAAATATCTCTAGATTTGTTATACTTCATATTTGTAAAATATGTCTATATTCTTTGCACTCCATATTAGGAAAATATGTCCAGATTCATTACACTCAATATTAGGAAAATATGTCCAGATTTGTTACATTCTATATTAGGAAAATATTTCCTTATTTGTTGTGCTCCATATTAGGAAAATATGTCTAGATTCTTTGTACTTCGAATATCATCAAATTTCTTCGGCTTGTATAAGCAACACTTCAACTTTATTTATCTCTTCTACTTGGGCTATATTCCGTTGGGCCAAAATTTTATTCACGTGGGTTCTAATTACCTCTTGTATCTTTTTAAGCTTTCCTCTTGTCATTGGGCCTTCACTTAGAGTTAAATCCTTCTCTACTTAAGCTTAATCATGAAATGTGTTGGACAGATTTATATTAACTACCATCTACTACAGTTGATTGTCCTCTATCTCTATCACTGCCATTGTTATTCTTTATTACTTACCACCACTCACTAATATTATCGAGTTCCATAACCACCATTGCTATTATTGACCATCGCCTATGTAATATCTCAAATTAATTTTTTTATAAATTTTAATGCTTGTGAATATTTATTTAATTAGTTAATATTTAATTTTTTTTATAGATTTCAATGCTTGTAATTACCTAAGTTTTATTTAATATTTGTTTAGTTAAAATTTGGTTTTAAATTTCTTTTTTAAAGGATTTTAGAATATTAAAATAATATTGATGATGATATTTGAACTATATTTATTTTTATGGCGATTATTGGTTTGAGAGTAGATAAAGATAATTTTTATGAGAAAACTTCTTGTAAATTGAGAAATAATTTTTAGTAAGCATGTGTGTGAGAATTTATGAAATAAGGTTTTTATATTTGATAAATTATTTTTGGGAATTGTGGACATTTGAAATAGTTATTTTAGGACTTTAAAAAATTTATAAAAATAATGGGAAAAGTTGAAAATAACTAAGGTGATATTTTAAATAACATTAGTCTCATGAGAATGGGATTTTAAAATACATAAATGGTTAGGATGACATTGAATTTAAAAAGGTTGAGATTTAACTGAAGAAACAAGTTTACATTAGGGTGAGAAGTATGGTAGCAAAACTCATAACTCCCTTTTTATTTTACCCTTTCGAGCAACCTTTTCTTTCTTTCTTTATTTATGTGCCTCACCCTTTTATGAATTTCTAGGTGTTATCTTGTTGTCTCTTATACTTTTTTCTAGATTTTTCCTTTTTTTATTTTCAGGTTTTACTCTCTTTTCTTTTTTTTCTCCACTACTTTCTTCTTCCCATCTCATTGCCTTACTTCTCCTTTTCGGCTTGTCATGTGACATTGCTAACTTTCCTCCATTGTGACATTGCTAACTTTCCTCCATTTTTATCTCAAAGTCATTGCTAGTGGTAGATGAAAGTTGCACAGAAGCAACTATATGCTAAGTTTTCCATATATCAGCTTAGGTTGGTGGCTTCCAACAAAAGGCGTTCCAATGAGTAGCTTCTTTAGCTTACGATGAAGGTAAGAGGGGCGTTGGATACTCTATGAATTCTAGTCAGCTCACCTTCCGATAACTGCATGCTTCCTTTTACTTTTGTGAGTCACCACCATTTAATGGCCATAATTTCCAGTAGTAGCTAGAGTCATGGATTGGGACTGTGACTATGCCTTGGCTAATCAAGGTACTAGTTCTTCTCAAACTCTAGTGAGAGGTATTTTTTCTAGCACCAGCAATGTTTTTCAATAATAGTAAACTCTTCTTTATTAAAAAAATGATTTATATTTTAATGATTTGAGTTGCTTCAAGGAAAATCCATTTTTATTTGTTGTTGAAAAATGTTATAGTGGTATACATATATATAATAAAATAAATAAATAAACACTTAACCATGGCTTTGAGAAATATAGGATTTGCATTATATAATGTTGGGTTCATATGATCAAGGCATTTTAGAGTACCATCACTTGTTATTTAGAATGTTATTTATGGGTTAGTAAATCTTAGCTATATGAAATGAGGTTTGACGATCTTATCTACTTAGAGTTAAAGAGTGCAAGAAAGTAAGTTTGTGGGTTTGCAAAACCTGATTGGAACAATATTGGAGTGTAAAATTTTTAATATTTTAACAGTTCTACACATGATTCAAATAAACCCCTTAAATGGTGAAAATATAAATCGATGACTTTGTTAAAACAAAGTTAATGATAGTAGAAACTAAATGTATAATTTCATGAAATAGTATAAATATGGTATTTTTGTAGATTGATTGGAATTATTATAACTAACTTAAATATTTGGGTGTTTGAGATTAACTCAAATAATATATTTTTATAAAATTGACATAAAGATGATGCATAAAGAGAGTTTAACGTACTAGTGGTAAATGAGTATGAATATAAGATCTTATAACCTAAATATAGAATTATAATATCTGGGAATATCATTAGCAATACCTTATGTTTATAAATTATTATTGTAATTTCGAATGAGGAAAAGAGAAAAGATGATATGTTTGAAAATAAAGAAAGTAAGGATTTAGGATAATTCAATGGCATACTTGGATTACCAGTTAATATTGGAAAATATAAGAAATAAGTGATACAAAATACTATTATATCATGCTCAAGTTATAGCTTTTTAATATGTGAAAAGAAAATAATTAGTGTTCATATAGCTATAATTTGTCCTTGTAAATGGTGATATTAAGAGGAAAATGTGAAATGATGATTATGGACACTTCAAAATTTCCAAGATTGCACTAGTATTACTAAATGAGTATATATCTTACTATTGATTAACATTTTAATAAAAGATAAGCTTAAATGTTATGAATGGTATTTCTTTATTTAATAGTGCAAATTTTATATTCATGTATATATAATTAAGTACAAATTCAATTCTGTGGCATATTAAAGGAATACTATTAGTTCAGAGTGCACAATGGAAGTGTGGTGATATTGTTTCTATCTATTGATGAATTGTGCTTCAGTCCATTGATATCTATGTGCTATGGCCATATAGGAGTACACGATCATTATTCTATATTCATGCATAAACTATTTTGTGCTTGATATTGTCTAATGATGAATTAGAAATTTTGCATTGAAATTATATAAACAATTAAGAAGTGAGAATTGAGCTCTCGTGTATGTTATCTATGGGAAAATGTGAATTGTATTGGAGTATTGACATTAGAAATTATGAATGAAAATGGAGCTATAATGTGAAAACCTAATGGTAAATTTGTGGCAAATAGATGTGAAGGATATAAGTTTAATCTAAAAGCTGAATAGGAAATTTATGGCAAGCCACATGAGAATGATGCAAGAATATATTAGGAAATCATGAAAAAAATGGATTCATGCACACTTATTGTAAATGATTACGTGATATGATGTAATATTAGAACTTTGCTTATGATTAAATGTCACTATTTGACATGGTTGCAAACACTTGATATGACCATAATGATTTGTTTGTATTTGAGCCCTAATAGCTGCTTATGATTATGATGTCTACCTGGAATGGGTAGTGTATGATATGACAATAATGATGTAGTGAGCTATTAGATAACTGAAATTATTATGATTTATGATAAAAAGTATAAAATCTAAGTTATGCAGGTGAATACTTCATCTGAGGCTTGGTTTCACACATTCAAAAACTCAGGGAGTTTAGATTGAGTTTATTTCCCTAATTAAACTCTTGGCTTGCATGAAATCACTTAATATAAATGAATTGAGATTTAGTAATCATAAATACATGCTTATTGAGTTCTCGTAACTCACTCTATTTTATTTCTAACATTTTAAGTTAAGATTCGAGCCTTGTAGTATCTATAGAGAAACAAAGACCACTTAAATTAAAGGATTTAACATTTAGGGATTAATATTGAAGTAGAGACTGATGATGTGTTGAATTATTATATGTGTATAAATTTGAAACTATATTGTATTGTGTGTATTATTATTATTGTACTTGGAAATATAAAGGTTTTATATTATAAGGCATGTGAATTTTGGAAAGTGTTCAAAAATAGGGAAGACTCTATCTATTTTTTCATAAAATTTAAAGTTAAATTTCAAGTCCTCGTAGAAATAGAAATTTGGAAAATCACGTTAAATAGAAAAAGTGAAAAGTGTTAAGGCTTATGAAAACCAATATCGGGATTCACTCCAGTCACAATCAAGTTAAGTCATGACAACCTATCACCACCCACCATTGTTAACCATTGCTATTAACCATTTGCCTATCACCACTATTGTTGTTGATCACCAAGTTATTGTTAATTGCTGATCACTATTATGATTGTTGTTGACTACCACCCACTACTATTCACCATTATTGTCGCTACCTATTACCACTTACCACCATTGACCCTCTTTTACTACTATTTATTATCCATTGATTATTATTCACCATCATTAATTAATGAATGAAATGCCTCTATATGGGGAATTCCTTTATATGATATATATATATATAGAGAGAGAGAGAGAGAGAGAGAGAAGGAAGGAGGGGTTCTTCTTTGGTATTAGGAGTATCGAAATCCGTAGTTTCCTTTATAAATCATGCAAATCTTTTTTATAAAATCTTATGATTTTTTCATGAGATTTTGCACCATTTTTATAGTACTCCTAAAATTTTTGCAACAAATATTATTTTTCATATTGCAAGATTTATTATAAAAAAACATTATATGATCTTATGGAAAAAAATTACAACATTTATGTAAACAATTACACTTCATTATGAAAAATTGCAAGCTTTATGAAAGAAAAAGTTGCAAATTTTATGAAAAATTCTTACAAAATTCACAATTTCATCAAGGATTTAAGTTTAATCCATTGTTAGTATAAATTAACTTTACACTATCACCTATCAATATATTACCATATCAATAAAAAATCATTAAATTCCTTTATTATTGTTAAAAAATTTTAATTATGTTTTTTACTAATATATCTCTTTTCATTCACTTAAAATATTTTACATTAACAATAAATTGAATTTAAACTCTTTGATCAAAGTAATACCAAAACAAACTCCCTTTTATATATATATATATATTACTACTATAAATTATAATTCTAATCGATGGATAAACGTTAATAAAGGGCAAAATCCACGTCTATATTAATGTGATGTCTCTAAAATTATTGAAATTAATAAAATAATTGACTACTAACATTTATCTTAACACGTGACATTTTTGAAATATTCAAAAAACTTAAAATTCAAGAAACTTAAAATAACATTTTTATTTAACCAACATAATGTATAATAATTAAAAGTTACTGAAAAATGATAAAATTTAAAATGTTAATTTTAAAATTAATTCATGTTTATTTCAAAATAATAATATTTTTGAAGTTATTAAAAATTTAAGACCTTAATTTTTTACTTAATCAATATTAAAATTATGGCATTTGAAAGTTGTTGAAAAAAATAAGAAAATTTAAAATCATGATTTTAAAATTTCATATATATATATATATGACCATTTCCACTTAGCAATAGCCACAGGCCAAACTAATAATCAGACAATGCTCATGGCCCGTACGTATCTAATTGCAACTGAAAAAATTAAAGTTCATTTAGAATGTCAAATTCATAGTCAAGATGTTCACTTACAAACAATCAAATCCATACCGTTGGATGGGATAGGAGTTCACTGCAATAAAACCCTTTAAGATTCGGTTATTCTTAATAGATTCTACTAAAAGTTTCCTGCGTTCTCCACCCACCTGCACACGTAGAAGTAAAAAGTGTAAATTTCTGTAATAAAAATAAAACTGAAGATTAAGTACATAAATGGATCTAACTAAGAACACCAAGAACACTCGTTGAGAATTGAAATAAGTTAAACTAAACTGATTTTCATGAATTCTGTTCAGAATTTCAGACAAACATCAAAATTTAGGTATAGCTGGCTAGAACCAATTTTCAGGCAAGTCCTTCAAGATAATAACCGTATTTGGATAATATAGGAAATTGGTCAGTGACTTGTTCACCTCTTCATTCTAATATTCAGTGCTCCATTTGAAATCATTTTTTTTAATTCATTTCATTTAAGTAGAAATTAGTTCAATTCAAATGAATTTTATTATTTAAAAATTAAATTATAAATAATAATTTCAATTCATTTGTAAGTGATTACTTTATTTTAAAAATATTAAAAAAATGCATGTAATGCTATTAAAAAAATAATTTTTAATAGTATTATGGTAAATAAATTTTTAAGAAGAGGATATAAGTTTTAATATATATTTTATGTTAAATGAAATAAATTATAATGAAATTCTTAATAAATTTAATGGATTTCAAAATGACATAAATGTAATTGTAAATAAAATAAAATAAAATGAAATGAAATCTCTCATTATTTAAATTCAAGCACTATTTTAAATAAAAATTTATTTAAAAATAAAATAAAATTTTACTTTTGACTCTACCAACAAGCGGCAAATATATTGGATCAATTTAAGAGATGATAGGGTACTACAAAATTATGACATTTTTTTTAATAGAAGGAGTCTTTAAATTTCTCTCCTTCTATATCTATATATATAGAGGAGGATTAGGGATCAAATCCTTAATATAAAAAAAAGATATAAAATTTTTCGGGAATTTCAAATACCGCCAAAGGTATTTGACAAATTATGACATCTTTGATTCTCATCTAGAAACCAACAATAATGTCAATTAATTACTTTCATTTACAGTAATTCAAAGTGCATTTCGATATTTTCAACAAGTTGGTTAAATAAAGCAGAACTTCTACTGTTTTAAAAACGAAAAAAATAAACAAATGAAAAAGAATTCCTAATATTACTTTTGATATAATGAAATGGAACGGATTAAAAAAAAATAATTTTATAATTATGTTTGATATGTTTAGGATTAATGAAATGAAATTTTTATTTTATAATTATATTTAATACAATAAATATTGTAGGAATAAAAAAGAAAAAATGAATCAATAACAATAATATTCTTACAAATAAAAAGAAAGTGAGGAAATGAAATCATACTTATATGATAAATGATATTGTCATTTTTTATTTATTTATAACTTTTTTACAATTGAATATAAAAAATCATAATTATTAATATTATAATTGAAAAACAATTTTTTACAGTAAAAGCATAAAATTTTAATTTACCAAAATTTTATATTAAATAATTTTTTATAAAAATTATAAAATATTTTATCTTAATTTTTATTATTAAAAATATAATTACTAAAATAATTTAATAATATAATATTAAAAAATAAATATTATTTTATTATTTATTAATAAAAAAAATATTAAAGTGTGTAACATATGTGAAGAATAAACATATAAAAAATTCATAACGCCTATCAAATAGCCTTTCTTCATCTCATTTTACTTTATTCTATATCATCGTACCAACTATGAAATATTCTCTAAATTCATGATTAGTAGAATAAGCTTGTCAAGCGCAAAGAACCAGTCACTAAGCAAAAGTGTCGTTACCCCTGATGTGCTCCGCTTGGAACCATTGACAAAAGTAATGGTCTTGGAATTAGGAACAAGCCGAAGCAAAGTGTCCACAACTCCATCCAAATCTGATGCAGAGACCATCGTTTTCAATTCTATTGTCAAATGCCTCACATATTAATTCCGAGGAAGAACACATTAAACTAAAAGGGCCTAATCTAGAGAAAAATAATAATGCATATATACTAAGCTAAATTATTCTTTTCAATGATAAGATCTAGTCAAATTAATATAATTTAATTAGTAAATTATACTGAAGTGTCACTTTTTGAACTTCCTTTTAAATAGGTGATAGTGTTAATCTTTATTTTAAACAGGTGCCAGTTTTATGAATTATTACTATCATATTTTCAAAATACTCTTTTTTAACTAAGAAAATACGATTATGAATTAGGAACTTCGAAAAGATATAACTCTATAATTAGTTAACCAATTTTTACATATGACTACTCATTTTCATTTTTCTTTCTATGATCTTTCAATAGAAAATAAAAAAATTTGATTTCAGTGAGATTCACCTTACTGGAAATATATAGATTAAATTCAAAACTTTGAACCATCATAACTTTCCGCTTAGTTATCCGATTGAGGCAAATTATATTGATTTCATGTAACTTTTCGAAATTTACGTACTTATAAAACTCCAAAGACATTTTGCCCACTTTGGTTGATGAGAAAAGATCTTTTTTAATGATATTTTCTTAATTTTTCTTTATTTTCTTGTTGTTTTGCCAACATTAATCTCATTTTTCTTAATTTAAATTCATTCGAATTTCACATTAAACTTTTGCTTCTCAATTCCTTTGGTATCTAATAGTGTCATAATAACTTTCTTAACAATAAAACTATCAAAGAACAATATATTACTATTTGCAGACTAAATAGTAACATATTACTATTTGGTTTCCAAATAATAATATTGATAAAAAAATCTAAAATAAAATAATAAATCAAGTCTCATTAACAATTAAACTATCAAAGAAAAGTATGTTACTGTTTGGAGATACCAAACAGTAGCATTGACCAAAAATCTTAAATAACATAAAATATCAAATTTCATAAATAACTAAATTGCTAAAGAAGAACTTATTACTATTTAGTCTCTAAACAGTAACATATTACTTTTTTTGTTTTCAAATAGTAACATAACAAAAAATTCAAAATAAAAGAATAAATAAGTCCCATTAATAAATAAACTACTAAATAAGAGTATGTTACTATTTCATTTCCAAATAGTAACATCAACTAAAAATCTAAAATAATTAGATAAATGTACTCTCATTAATAATAAAACTATCAAAGAATAGCATACTATTGTTTGTAGATCAAATAGTAATATGTTACTATTTGACCCCCAAATAGTAACATCGACCAAAAATTCAAAATAAAAGGATAAATTAAGTCTTATAAATAGCTAAATTGTAAAAAAAGAGCATGTTAGTATTTGGAGATACTAAATAGTAACATCAACCAAAAATTTCAAATGATATGAAATATCATCTCATTAATAACCAAACTACAAAAAAAAAAGTATACTACTGTTTTGTTTTCAAATAGTAATATTGACTAAAAATTTAAAATAAAAGGATAAATCAAGTTTCGTTACCAATCAAACTATTAAAAAAGAGCATGCTATTATTTCATCTTCAAATAGTAACATTAACTAAAAACCTAAAATAATTACACAAATGTATTCTCATTAATAATAAAAATGCCAATGAATAATATATTACTATTTGCAGGTCAAATAGTAACATGTTACTATTTGATCTCTAAATAGTAATATCGATAAAAAATCTAAAATAAAAAGATAAATCAAGTTTGATTACCAACCAAACTGCTAAAGAAAAGCATGCTACTATTTGGTCTCCAAATAGGAACATTTTACTATTTCATCTCTAGACAATAATATCGATCAAAAATTTAAAATAAAAAAAATAAATTTAGTCTCATTAATAACCAAACTGTCAAATAAGAGTATGTTACTGTTTGATCTCTAAATAATAATATTGACTAAAACCCCATAAAATAAGAAATATCAAATTTCATAAATAACCAAACTACCAAAGAAGAGCATGTTACTATTTTATCTCCAGACAGTAATATTAATAAAAAATATAAAATAAAAGGATAAATCAAATATCGTTAACAACCAAATTACTAAAAAAAAGCATATTATTATTTTATCTCTAGATAGTAACATGTTACTATTTTATCTCTAAATAGTAACATTAATTAAAAACTTAAAATAAATGGATAAATTAGGTTTCATTAACAACCAAATTACTTAAGAAGTATATGTTATTGTTTGGTCTCTAAACAGTAACATCAACTAAAAATTATAAATAATAGAAAATATTAAGTCTCATTAACAACTAAATTTTTAAAGAAGAACATGTTGCTGTTTCATCTTCAAATAGTAACATATTACTATTTGACTTCCACATAGTAACATATTACTGTTTATTCTCTAAATAGTAACATCGATAAAAAATCACAAATAATATGAAATATCAAGCCTCATAAATAATTAAATTGTCAAAGAAGAGCATGTTACTTTTTTATCTTCAAATAGTAACATTAACTAAAAACTTAGAATAAAAGGATAAATTAAGTTTTATTAATAACCAAATTGTTAAAGAAGAGTATATTACTATTTCATTTCCAGATAATAATATCGATCAAAAACTTAAAATAAAAGTATAAATTAACTTTTATTAACAACTAAACTGCTAAAGAAAAGTATGTTACTGTTTCGTTTCCAGACAATAATATCAATTAAAAACTCAAAATAAATGAATAAATTAGGTTTTATTAATAACTAAATTGCCTAGGTAATGTATGTTATTGTCTGGATGTTCTTATTTAGTTTCTAGATAGTAAGATTGATTAAAAATCCCAAATAATAGAAAATATCAAGTCTCATTAACAACCAAACTTTCAAGAAAAAGCATGATACTGATTCATTTCTAAATAGTAACATATTACTGCTTAGTCTCTAAACAGTAACATTAATAAAAAAACTCAAAAAAAAATTAAGTTTCATTAACAACTAAACTACCAAAGTAGAGCATTTTACTATTTTATTTTTAGATAGTAACATCAATGAAAAATTTAAAATAAATGAACAAATAAATTCTTTTTTTTCTAGTTGCTATTTTTGTGTTTATCTGCATTTTTTTTCTAAAAAGATAACTTTGTTGTTGTTTGAATTTTTAATATAACAATAATTCATTTAAAAAAATTTTTTAAAATAAAAAGGAAAAAAAGAGAGACTATTTTATGATTTTATAAAAGGTTTTATGCCTCTAAATTCTTATTTATTTTTATTTTTATCTTAATTAAAAATTTATTTTAATACCTAAAAATTGAATTTTTATTAATTTTATTTATAATTAAAATTTTATATTAATTTAATTTTTATAAAGTTAAATATTAATCAATTTAAATTTTTATAAGTTTTTAATCTTTTATTTTTTATTTTTATAAAATTAAAAAATTTTCAATTTTAATATGTGACAAAAAAGGTTTCTATTTCAGTAATTTTCTTTTTCTCGAAACATGCTTTAAGTATGTCATTTTGTCATACGGATATTATGATAAATTATTGTTTACAAGTGTATTTAAATGAAAAAAAGTGCACTTAGAGTACCTTGCTATAATAAATTGTAATATACAATACCGACTTGATTTTTTCCCTAATTTGATGTCATAACCCATCTTATAATTATCGTGACTAGCGTAAAGATATCCATTTAGTGCTAGTATGCTAACTTGATATCTTCACAAGCATTTTATATTCTGATACCCTTATTAGATTATCATTGTAAAAGAAGTAGATATCTAAACCCAAAAAACAAATTACATACATTATAAGTTTAAAAGTTATATGTATATATATATACATACATATAGATATATATATGTATACCCTAAATTTTATTTATACAAACATATGATTCGCAAAACATTTCAAAAGACACAAATTGAACCTAAAATGAGAAGTATGCCATTAATGTTATGGAGAAACTAGAAGATTTCTTCACAAGTATTAATATGCTATCATAGCCCCATAATTAGTACCTGTAATTAATCTTACATAATAAGAGCATAAGTATGAAACATGCTTAGTGAGTAGTATTCATCATCTTATACAAAAGGTTTTCATCATAAAAGATTAACTTTATCTTTGTGTACGATCTCTAACTAGTGTCTTATGAGAAATTTTTCTTATGTATATTATTGGTACAATTTATCATACAAAATAACAATAGTAGGTATAAAAGTGTGACTTTATATTTTCAGTTCAATTTTATCCCCTACCACCTTAGGCTTTAAGCCACCAACTTTTTTCTTCCATTGCTAGCCGCTCCTCTCTCTCTTTGCGAAGGATGTTATATCTTTCCCCTTTTAATTTATAATAAATAATAGTAGGATGTCAACACATTAACCATTTTATCCATTTCCAAGTGTATAGTCAAATACCTACCATGCCATAAGTGTTTTATGTATTACATGAATGTGTCATATACATTCAAATTCCTTTTTAACAATTCTTAAAAAATTTCAAGTAAACTTGTAGTTGTACCATGGCCTGAAGCCTCTTTTTTGCACTCCTAAATTCATTCTAAATTTTATCAATTTTTTTTAATATTTTTAACATTTTAATAATATACAAAAATTAAATTATACAAAATACTTCCACAAGTACTGTTCACTCAGAACCCAAAAGAGGAATTCAAAAATAGGGTAGCATAGAGGTACATGTAATTAAAGCCCCTCTTTATCAATCAAATGGAATCTAATTACTACCAAATTTTTTCATAATTTTCCTAATGCATTAATGTTGTACAAATAATTTTGTAATTTTTTTGGTGTATCAAAAACAAAAACTCAAACTAGCCAAATTCAAACAACTTTAGAGCTATTTCAATAAAGTCACCATTTGGGCAACCAAATCAGCTCCGATTGCCACAAAGTTTTGCCACGAGCTTGTTAACATCCTAAGTGACATATCCTAGGAGTTTCATAATTTTTTTCTTTTATTTTATGGGTTAAATAAATTGAAACCTAAGACTAACTAGTCTGGGGTTTTGAAATGGACAGAATTGAGAGTTTTACCATTAATTTATCTTATCATTTACCTAAAAAATTTTAAAAATTTTTAAATTCATCTACATCCATCCTAACACCAAGTACGACCATAGAATGTTAAAAATTAAGTTCTTAAGATTTCCTAAATCTTAGTTACTTAGGTATTCCAAACCCTTAAATCAACATCACATGAGAAAAGTTGATTTTATTTCCATAAATTTCTATTTCCATTTCTCCTAAATAATTTTGATAAATCCTTTTTTCCTTATTCACAACATCAACTTATCAATAACATATGAACATAATATCATTTGGATAATTTCAAAATAGAATCATATAGCATTGTACCTTAAATAACAACATAGAAAATATAAACTATCAACAATATCATCTTTTACTTAGGAAAACCTAAAAGTAAAGAAGAATTATCACTCACCTAAATTTTTTTCTCATTCTTTTATTTTTAGCAGCCCTTATAAAGAATTAAATTTTTAGAAATTTAAGAAGTAGAGGCTTAGGAAGTTTTAAAAAGATTGGAAGAAATTCTATGTTATCTTTTTATATGTGAAGCTACTAGTTGAAGAAGACTTGTAGGCTTGGATTTCCAACTAATTTCCACATCCTTTTCCACAATTTGGCTGGCCAAGGACCATAATTTTTTTACTCCAAATGGCCAGCACATTTATATATATATATATATATATATATATATATATATATATATATATATATATATATATATATATATATAAAATTCAAGAAAATTCCACAAATGTCCATTATTTTCTTACTAATTTTTATTGAATTGTGAAAATTTTTTTAGGACATTTGACAAGCTAACTAGATGTCTAACAAGCAAGAAAAGATTAGAAAAGAATTATTCTATGACCAATAAAATTAATCCACATAAAATAGGTAAATAAGATATATCACAAAATGACCTCTAATTTTGCCTCTTTTTCACTTAGATCCTTAACTTCTTTTAGAAGCTTGGGCTCATGTTTTTTAGCTAAAAAAAAATTAGATTTAGGCCTCCTAAAATTGAATCAAATAGGCCCAATACCAAATTAAGTTAATCACTTAAAAAGATAAAAAAGAATTTATTACAATTTAGCTATAAAATTTTTATTTTCTTACATTTTTACCCTTAAACTTTTAAATATTTTTGGACTTTCATTTTTTGTCTTCCATAAACATTTTTGGGCCCTAAAAATTTAATTTAAGCTAATCCATAAGTTTTAAAGAAAAAAAATCAGGCCGATACCAGTTGTAGCAATTTATTGTAATGAGATACCCCAAGTGGACTTTCTCTCATTAAGTGCATCCATCGAGTACGATTTACCAAAATGGCCATAAGTTCAAACAACATACTTAAAGCGGATTCCGTGAAGAACAAAAGCACATAAATAGAAACAGAGGAATCACATTCCATCATCGTGCAGCCCCAGTCAAGCAAATCTAATATAAATTAAAACTAAAAGATTAAAGATTTATAAAATTAAAACTTGGTGTTACTATTTCAGAATGAAATAATAATATGTTACTATCAAGAGAACAAATAGTAATATGCTATTATCTATTTATTTGAAATTTTTTCTTGGTGTTACTATTTTAAAATAAAATAGTAACATATTATTGTCTAGAGAATAGACAGTAACATGCTATTATTTAGCAATTTGGTTGTTAATTAGACTTGATTTATTCATTTATTTAGATTTTTTGCTTGGTGTTACTATTTTATTCCAAAACAGTAACGTGTTATTATTTAACCATTTGGTTACTAATTAAACTTGGAACAAAATAGTAATATATTACTAAAACAAAATAGTAATATATTACTATCTAAAGAACAGATAGTAACATGCTATTATTTGATAATTTAGTTATTAATTGGACTTAATTTATCCGTTTATTTGGGGTTTTTAGTTAGTGCTACTATTTTGGATGAAATAGTAATATGTTACTATTTAGAGAACAAATAGTAACATACTATTATCCATTTATTTAGGATTTTTGCTCGGTGTCACTATTTTAGAATAAAATAGTAACATATTACTATGTAGAGAATAAACAATAACATGCTAGACTTGATTTATCTATTTATTTAAGATTTTTAGTTATTGTTATTATTTTGGAACAAAGCAGTAACATACTGTTATTTGATAATTTAGTTGTTAATTAGACTTGGGACGAAACAGTAACATGATACTGTCTAAAGAACTAATAGTAACATATTATTATTTAGCAGTTTGGTTGTTAATTAGACTTCATTTATCCATTTATTTAGAGTTTTTAGTTAGTGTTACTATTTTGAAATAAAATAGTAACATCTTCTTCTTTGATAGTTTGATTATTAATTAGGCTTGGAACGAAATAATAACATGTTATTGTTTAGAGAACAAACAGTAACATGCCATTATTTGGTAATTTAATTATTAATTAGACTTTAGTTATCCATTTATTTGAAAATTTTTATTAGTGCTATTATTTTCGAATGAAATAGTAACATGTTACAGTCTAAAGAACAAACAATAATATGCTATTATTCATTTTTTTGGAGTTTTTGCTTGATGTTACTATTTTAGAATGAAATAGTAATATATTACTGTTTAGAGAACAAATAGTAATATGCTATTATTTGATAATTTAATTATTAATTAAACTTAATTTATCCATTTATTTAGGTTTTTTAATTGGTGTTATTATTTTATTCCAAAAAAGTAACATCCTCTTCTTTGACAGTTTGGTTATTAATTAAGCTTAGAATAAAATAATAACATATTATTATTTAAAGAACAGATAGTAAAATACTATTATTTAATAATTTAATTGTAAATTAGATTTAATTTATTCATTTATTTGGAGCTTTTGGTTAATATTATTATTTTGGAATGAAACAGTAACATGTTACTATCTAGAGAACAAATAGTAACATGCTATTATCAATTTATTTAGAGTTTTTGTTTAGTGTTACTATTTTAAAATAAAACAATAACATGTTATTGTCTAGAGAACAAATAGTAATATGCTATTATTTAGTAATTTGATTATTAATTAGACTTAATTTATCTATTTATTTAGAATTTTTAGTTAATGTTACTATTTTAGAATGAAATAGCAATATCATTTTCTTTAATAATTTGGTTGTTAATTAGGCTTAGGATGAAATAGTAACAAGTTACTGTCTAGAAAATAGACAATAATGTGCTATTATTTAGCAATTTAATTATTAATTAGATTTAATTTATCTATTTATTTCAAATTTTTTATTAATATTATTATTTTGAAACGAAACAGTAACATATTACTGTTTAGTTTACAAATAGTAATATACTGTTCTTTAGTAGTTTTATTTGTTAAAAAAATTATTATAACACTACTAGACACTAAAAGAGTTGGGGAGCAAAAGTTTAATATGAGATTTGAATTGATAAAAATAAGATTAAAGTTAAAAAAATAACAAAAAAAGAAAAAAATTAAGAAAAATAATAGAAAAAGGCCTTTTTTGCCAAACCAGAGTGGTCAAAACGCCTTTAATTTTTACAAGCATATAGATCTCAAAAAGTTATATAAAATAAAAAAAATCATTTAAAACGGACAACCGAGTACAAAGTTATGATCGTTCAAAGTTTTGAGTTTAATTTATATGTTTTTAACCAGGTGGACTTTGTTAAACTTTCATTTTCTTATTTTCTGTTGAAAGATCATATGAAGATGATTGAAAATGAGTAGTCATATACAAAAATTAATTAACTAATGATGGATTTATAGCTTTTTAAAATCTCTAATTTATGATCGCATTCTCACGGTTAAAAAAAATATAATTTCAGTATATAATATTTATAAATCATAAAATCGGAACCTATTTAGAAAAAAGTCTAGTGCTACCACCTTTTTAAAATAAAGTCTACAAAGCGACACCTCACTGCAATATATCAAATTTTAAAATTAGATAGCTATCTTTTCCTCTCTTTTTTTCACTTTTTTGGTTTATCAAGTTTTGGAAATTTAGTAAATTTTCAGGTGAAATTTCCTAAACCTATTATTGGACTTTTAATTTAGTTCTTACCTATTTTATGCATATTAAGATTCCCAAAATTATTCTAGTTAGGCTCATTCCTAAATTACTTTTACAATTCCTCCGAATGTTGTCTAATTTTCCTATCAGGATTTCTAAATTAGGATTTTCTAAAAAAAATTTTATTTGATATTTCCTGTCCTATTTTTTAGATATTACAAATTACAACTTTATACTTTTTTTTTCTAATTGGATACTTCTCTTTAGCTTTTTTTTTTCTTTTGGGTTAAATCTCACGTCATTTTGCAAACATAGCTTCATATTTGATGATGTAGCTTCCATGTTATTATATTACAATTAAGTTAGATTAAACTATTACATTTTACATATAATTTTTATTTTAGAATGAAATGATGATCATATGCCACTTAATTAATAAATTGTTAGCAAACTTTGTTCACATGTGTCGATTATATTTAGTAAAATCTAATAGAAAACTGATATGAAGAATGTAAACAGAAACAGAATATATATAGGTGTGTGTGTAAAAACTCGAATTAAAAATTTTAAATTATCGCGATCTAACTAGAGAGCAAACAAATTAATTTAACCAATATATTAAATACAATACACAATGAGCAAGCAAATACCTTTGCTGAGGAACAGACAACAGTCACTGAATTGCAATGACCAAAGGGCGAAAGGAATTTTCTCAGGTACTCAAACCAGTTGTTACAGCGCTTAGCTTTTTCGAATGAGAGCATGGGATGACATTTTGCCGATGTGATTAAAAGTGCAGTGTCCACATTTCCTGAATATGAAAAATTTAAGCAAGTTCCTATTGTCAATCTCTGCTTCCTTAAGGTTGTAGCAGTCTTTCAATTTCACAGCCGTAAGCTTCTTATTTGCCAATAAAATCTCTTTCAACATATTGCACCTACTCTAGCGTCTCAAGAAAATACAAAGCCGATATGCTGTCCTTGACCGAACTGTCTGTTATGGTAGCTCCAGTTAGTGTTAAACTCTTGAGATAATTACAAGCTGTGATGTCGATAACACAAGATTGTCTGCAAGAAGCTTGGTATTTAAAAGAATCGAGTTTTTCTGACGAGATGATTAAGCTCTGAAGGCGTCTACAACATTCAATCATCAGTACTTTGAGCTCTGGATTATTATTGGTCATGCTTGAGGGTATTATGTGGCAATAACTGAGTCTAAAGAACCTGAGATGTCTTAGCCCAGAAACCTGTCTAAAGAGTTCATCTGAAACTAGACCATTTTCCACAGAAAAATTTCTCGGGAGTTTACATACAGAAATGTCAATTCCACATAACTGAGGAATTTGAGTATGATATTCACCACCAATGACAGCATAAGGAGAAATACGATGATCGCGGTCTAGGCCAAGACCTTGTTTTTGATGTCCAACAAACGAAAAAGATTCAAGATTTCCAGCTTGGACTAGCATTCCTTTCAGCCCGTCTCAATTTCTGAATATTACTTGTTGGAGTCTCACACATGAAGAGGAAATGGTTACGTTTTCCAATGTCTGTTTGCATGTGTTGATGCTGAAGACGACTAATGAAGGGCATGTAATAATCAAATCCTTGAACCCTATATCAAACCCTTTGGGTTTCAAAACACTGACTGATTTTAGGCTGAAAACCCTTTGATCAATTGTATAGTAGCAATTAGGGGTAGTGTTAAGATCATCTAAGCTCAAAAGCCTCTAATCAATGAGATAGTACCAATTTAGTGTAGTGACAAGATCTAACTGTCCCACATTGTTCTCTAGTGCAAATTTCACCAACCTACCAAGCACTGACAAATATTGAGGGCAAGACTACAATGCCCGAATTAAAATTGGGATACATTTGCCTGAAACACATGGCGACACTGCAAAAATGTGAAGTCAAATTTAATGGTAAATGGTAGGCAATCAAACACTTCCTGCTAACTTTAATTTTTAAGGGGTTTCTTAAATACTCTTTCTTATGATACTTATTATATACTCAACTAAAATCTCATCTAAAACTTACATGTGGAAGGGTTACTTGCTCCTTCTAGTCATTTTTTTAGCAAAACCAATTTCAACTTCTACCTTTCAACAAGATAAGGAGAGATTGCGATTGTTGCTTGAAAAAAGGAAATTTAGAAGAGAAGGAAATTGATGTTAGTGTGAACTGGAGAGGGATAAAGAAAACACAATGTGGGTAGGGCATGGCAAGTTCCATTGGACATATTGCCAACCATACTAGAGATTGTAAACGACTATGGTGCAGCTGTGGGTGGATGTCATTCACGATGGTGAAATTGCTTTTCGTAACCCTTTTGTTCAAGGATGATTGTTGTGGCTTCTAGGATAAATAAAGTGATTTAATCTTTTCTCCAATGCTATAGAAAATGTTATGGCTATTTTAATTGGTTCATTTTCAACATATTCCTTGTCAGTGGAGGAAAATATAGGGTTCAATATTATTTATAGGCATTGTGTAGTTTATTGAAATGCACCACCGATTTAAAATTCAAAATGTTAGTACTTTATTGCACTTTGCATATCTCTACCAGCTTAAGCATTTTACTGCTGGCAGCACCTTATCATAAGCATTTGGATGAGTGCATAGTTTTTTGGTGAGAAGAAAAATAGAAATGTTGCAAAAGTGCTATATATGTTGTTCTTGATGTGTTTTGCTAGAGCAAAATGCCTAGACTTTTAAGACTTATAATTTTAATTGTAGTCTTTTATGGGATAGGATAGTGTTTTGGGCTCCTTTTTTGCATTGTAGAGCCAATAAGTTGTGCTAATGAAGAGTTGATGATAATTCATTTCTTTGTTAAAATAAACTAAAATTTACTATCGAAAACCCATTAATGCTTCTTTCAAACTTATCAAAATTTAGTTAGAATACCCCTTCCTAAATATGTCACATGGCAAGAAAGGAGGGTTAAGTGTTCCTAATGTGTTTCTGATTGATTGATTTCATACAGATGGTGGCAACATTGGATTGAATATGTTAACCAAGACTAGACAAACAATGTGGATCTTCCTTTTTAGAGCATTGTGATTTGACTAATTCAAGTGCTTTAAAAAGGCTAGCTAGTATTAATAATTTTGACTTGGTCCCTGAGGACTCTAATATAGGTATTGAGATCAATGATACTCTTTTGGAAGGCTGTGACTATGCAGTACTTCCATAAGAAGTTTGGAACTAGTTACATATATGGTAAGGTTGCATACTTGTCAAAGAGGTGATATGAAGGCTTTCATGTTTGCTATCACTTGCAATTTGTTATTATGAGTAGCTAATTTTTTTATATTGCATGCATTTCTTTTTTGGCCAAAACATCAAATATAATTTTTTAGTTAATGCCAAAAATGATTTATACTGTGAGATACTTAAATACTTCTTGTATGAAGTATAAATGGTAATTAAAAGAACTATATTTTATGAATAGCATCATTGCTTTCTTCCTGAAGGAAGATATGCAATGAAGCAATGAGAAGATAATATCTTTAGCTATGTTCTTATCTAATTTTAATATCACACACACTAGTTAAACAACATCTATATACTCAAAAATTCCAAATCAATTATGAAAGACAATATCTTTATATTTCTAAACTAAGCATAGTTTTATCATAAAATGGTCTAAAGTAAAATAACAAATAAATGTTATTTATTTAATGATTGGTATTGTGATAGGAATTCCTAATTGAATATTTTCCTAAAAAGTGGTACATTTGGTTTTGACTCCATTATAGTTACTCTTAATCTTTTTCTACCCAATGAATAAATAAATGTATGATAAATGCTTATATTTGAAAAAAAAAAAAGCTCTAATTAATGCTCAGAATTTGTGCTCAATTTTCTTGAAACATTTAATTTTTTGAATATATAACTATATTGCATGTTAATATATTTGGTTGGTAGAAAAGACTATGTCACTATAGTAAGTATAATGATCTTTTCTCCAAATGTTAAACTTAGCTAAATTATGTTAATTTTATTTACTTTGGCTGGCTTTCTTCTTCATGGATGTCTAAAGTACTTAAAAAAGTTAATGCTATCTATGTATGGATACTTGGTAATAAAGATTATTTATTGTTCTAGGTATGGGGGTGGTCCTATATCAGTAAGGCAGTAGCCCTTTCGCAAATAGAATTAACATTAGAGGTGCATCCTTTACGACTTAAATTACTTTTGATGCCAAATGGTGATCATTCCACCATAAGAATAAGCAAAAAGGTATAATATGAGATAAGGTAGTGACTTATGATGAATACATCTTTAGCATTTTTTTAACCCTAACCATAACACGTTATCACTTATTTACATTCAATTTACCTTAAAGTGAGTTGTTTTGGGTAGGAAATTATTAGGTAGCTTCACAAAAAAGCTTGTGAAATATATGATATTCATTTAGACTAAGTAAAAGCTTTATAATTTCCACTTCAAATTTTAATTTATGAGCAAATTTGGAGCTTCTTATTTAAGTTTACATTTAGTGTATTAGATTCAATGTCACCTTCATGGTAGGTGTTTATTTGGGATTATTATGGCTGTCAAAAAGCATTATTTGATGAATGACATGGAAAAAACACATGATAATGCCAATATATAAATAGACCTAGATGTGTATCTTTTATTTTAATTTTGATGTATTAATGTCTTGTTGCTCTTAAATATTCTTTTAACAATGTCTTTTTTCTTTTGCTTTCTATTCTTATAGAGGTCTAGAGCAATATGAATAACTCAAGTTCTACTCAAGACAATGGATTTTCATAGAGGGAAGTAAATGTTATTCTTATGGAGCCATCCAAATCAAACTTATCAATTGTTAGTGGTTTTTCTTCTAGTAAAGGTACATTTAGAAGGATCATATATGGTCATAATAAGACATGAAGTGCAGATATTGAAACCATCTTGCAATTTTCATTATGCAATTCTATGTAAAGATTTGAAGATAGCAAGGATCATCCCCTTATGTACATTAGACTTGAGCTTTTTTTATCTAATTAAGAGTATGTGCCATTTATAGTGGGAGATTTAAGGTCAAACATGATAATATTTGGTTACTTAATCATATTGGAGGTTTCTTGAATGTTCATTTTTACAATTTTCATTTAGTGCTCATAGGTGATATGTGACTTGAGCTTTACACATGGCTAAGCAACTAGTTAATTTCAATTAGTCAAGGTGAAAAGAAATTGAGATTCTACCTTTTGCCCTTGGATAAAATAAGAGAATATGTAATTATTGTCCAATAAAAAGCCATTTTCAAAGGAAAGAAAATTAATGGGAGTTGGAACTACTTACAGATGAAAGAGGCATAGGTGGGTAAGGTGTGGTGGATTCTTTTTGACACATTGCCATCCGTATTGGAAATTATCAATAATTAAGAAGCAACAACAATGGAAAGCAATTTATGTTTTAATCAAGGGTAATTTTCTATTTTTTCTTTTTATATTTCAATCCAACAAACAATCTTGCAATTTATTTTTGTTTACATTTGAAAGTATGATTCTAATTTGTGGTTGTATAACTGTGATTACAAAACTACAGTAAATTATTTTTTTAGAAGTTGTGATAATTGTGATATTATGTGAATCCTATGATTATGAATTAAAATTATGATATCAAGTGTAAAAAGAAAAAGAAAGAAAGAACTTAATTTGGTTTGTGGAAATTTGTAGGTTATTTTATAAGTTTAATGACATATATTGCCTAGTCTTTAGGAGTTTGAACAATCTATGTTCACTGATAAAGCAATATGATTTGTCAAAAAGTTACAATGAAGCCATGTTTATGATTGAAGCTTTCAAGATACTGCATCCCTTACCGTGCAGACCATGTTGTGAAAGATCTTGATGGCAGCTTTGCCTTTGTTGTCTATGACACCACAATTGGAATTGTCTTTGCTACACTAGTAATTCCATTAGCTCAACCTTGTTTTGCCATGCTTCTTCATTTTTAACTTAGATCTAGATACTATTACTTTCTTGCAAATAGAAAAATCTAAACACTTCTATTTTGCTTAGCTTTAATTTTCATTTGAAAGGGTAATTAAGAAGATATGAAAAATATGAACTTTAAGAAAATATATTGATTTTTGGTTGCAGGGTTCTAATGATGGGGTTAAGTTGTAATGTAACTGATGGATCTATAGTAATATATGATGCTTTGGAAGTCATAAAAGTTAATTGTGCCAAATCTTTTGTTCCCTTCCCATAAGTAATCTAGAGTTGTTATTTATTTATTTACAAGTAAATTACACTCAACTATTCTAAACTATGATAAAATTATAGAAATATCCTTCTTTTTATATGTTGTAAAACAAAGAATTTAACTAAATACACAAGATATCTATGTAAGGTTTGAGAATAGATAAGAATGTGTATGTTATATTAAAACTCAAAATGAAAGACTATATGTAATTTTACTAAACAAGTAAGAATGTGTATAATTTAAGATAAACTTAAGGGATGAAGAGTAATTTACTCTTTGAGCAAGCCTTTTAAAGATTAAATTACATGAGATCTGAGGATAAAAATGGATTTTCAAAATACGAATTTCCTTCTTCAAAATAATGTTCAGTTTCATTTGTATAAATGTTGGGTATATGTTTCCTAGTGAAAGAGGGTTGATGAGCTTTGTGCATCCAATGAACAGGTTTGAAGGCATTGTTAATGGTAGATAGTAAATGAGTAATGTGTGGCTAACTTTAGGGTTGACAAATATGGAAGGTTGAACGGTATCCCTCATGTGAGAAGTGAAGCCAATTGAACTTAGTAGGACCAACACTAGCTTTATCTCTTGATATGTTTTGTTTGGTTTTCATGTTCCTTCCTTGGTAATATAGAGTGGTTTAGAATGTTCTTTGATTCATATTTGCTCTTATCTTTAATAAAGATCTATTAAGGGTTTCATAGTCATAATGTATAATGAACAATGTAATCATATAAATGAGAATAAATGGATATTTAGCAAGCACAAAGTTAATATTCTAACAATATTTGTGGTTAATGATATACTATTGGATGTATAACAAAGATATGTGCATATAAATTAGTATATTTTGGTCTTCCTAAACATATATAATATGTGTAATATATAGCAAAGATTGAAGTTCATTTCAAATTTTTCACTTTTTGGAGGACCATCACAATTATCTGCAATAAATATAGTTACAATTGGATTTTCAATCATTTATTAATATAAGACTCAATAATTTGCAATAAATACAATTATAGTTGGATTGTTGACCATTCCCTCAAACAAACAGGACTCCTGATAATTTATGTGGGCCAGACATAAAAGGATATTTCATAGCCCCAATTACAACTATTGCATTTAATTTACTTTCAATTACTTCCTCCATCCCCTTTTATTAATTTAACAAGGTTAGTTTAAATTAGTGTCTCACATTATTAGTCATATTTTGACAATTTCAATCTTAAATCAAAGTGTAGTAGGAGATACAAAAAACAAATAAATTGATTCCAACTAGATGCTATGACAATTGATTTTACTTGGTCCTTGTCTCTATGCAAGCAAGTAATCTGCTTGCTTGGTTCTATGGAAAAGTATGCATACGTACAAAATAACTCTTAGAAAGTGAGAATATCTTCTAGGAATATAAGGTTAACAAAATAGTTATTGCATAATGCCTTTCTTGTCTAACATGTTGTAAAATAAGAAACACCTCTAGTGTTGGTGTGTGTTCTAGGAACTAATCATATAGATGATTAAAGTAATACATAATGTATTATATTTTATTTTAGGTAATTTAATTATTATATTATATTTTTATAATTTTATTATTATTCTATGCGATTTATAACTTAATATAATAATTTTCCTTGGAATAGCTTCGCTATTCCTGAAATGCCCCTAGTCAAGTATTATTACGAGAATGATAGTAATAATATATTGAGACTAGCATGTATAATGACTGATGATTATGAATCATGGATATGTAATAATACATGAGTACATTATTAGTGAATAATGTACTGGACTGACTCACTATGAGAATATTGCATGGATAGACGTGTCATAAGTTATTCTCATATGATCACAAATACACATAAACCTTTGACTTGAAGTCACTACGGTTTCCTACATGAGAAATTACTCACTTTAATATTATCCTATGTCACCTTTAATCAAGATGATGAATAGGGCATTGATTAGGTGTATCATGAATTGTGCAGAGGAAAGTGAATGATATAGATGGGATTTTGTTACTCTTGTATAAAAGAGAAATATCCTTGGGCCCCTTGATTGAGTGAGACTTAGAAATGCATGACCATGCTCAATTGGATTAATATGTGATATTAATCATTTATTTTAAGTCTACTCAGTATCAAGAAATATAAATTGAATATTGACGAGGATGACACATTCCATGCCTCCAGTTTAATTTAGATATTATTACAAAAGGGTTATGATGCAAAACGTTGATTATGTATTAGGTGGATGTCGAATCACAAACATTCTTACTACTTGAGTGGCAGTGATGTATTGCTAGATGCCGCTCACTGTCTATAGCTCAATAATGAGTCATTGTTAACGTAGTAATAACCTACAGAGTCACACAAAAGGAATAGGAATAAGACAATAATTAATTGGACTTTAATTATATTAATATCCAATTAATTGGATTTATTTTCGTGCATATATATATTATTATTAAGAATAATAATGTGTTATTCACGTAATATATATATATATATATATATATATATATTATGTGATATTATTTGATATTAAAGTAATATCAAATAATTATATTATCAAATATTAGATAAATATATTATGAGATAATATTATTTTGATATTTGATAACTATATGCAATTATCTAATATTAAGATATTTATATTATGAGACAATATTATCTAATATTAGATAATTAATAGATAAATCCTATCTCTCCTCATTATCTCTAGGATAAGGATAAAATGAGTTGTTAAGTGTAATTAAGATTTTGGAAGCATTATCCTAGTAGGACTAGGATTGTGGCTTGCCTAAGTTCTATAAAAAGGGGCTTGAGGACAGCACATTAAATACACGCTCATAAGCCTCATAAAACCCTAAATCACTCAGAAAATATTGAATCCTAATTCCTAGAGAGAGAAATGCATCCTAGCAGATTCGTGGAGGGCGAGAAGTCGTTGTTCACTCCGTGTGGATACCATAGAGACGCTGTACCTTCCGGCCAGTGTTTAATTCATCCACTCTCAAGTTTTGATTAGTAGAAATACGAGTGCCTAATAGGTAAAATCCTAATCATTGATTTATACTTTTTGCATGGATCCTAGGTAGAATTCGGATCAAAATTTTAAAATTTCGCTGCATGTAATAATCCGAATTCCCACCATCTAGTATATAACAAAATAGTAGAGCCAAAAAGAACTAAAGAAATTAGAGTATGAATTGTAACTACTACTTCTCTAGTAGTGATGATAATAAGATTAGAACCTAAATTACTTTATATCTTGAATTAGACGTATAGGCAATTTCTTGGAATCAAGAATTTTCTTGATGACATAGGCCACTATCTAAAACTTGTAGTTGATGCAGGAGATAATGTGATTTAGGGATTCTTCTTTGGTATGTTAATTGTTGATGAATTCTAAACTCATTCTTTCTGTATATTTGCAAACATAAGGCTCTAGAGGATTAGAGATTTCATGCATTTTCTTCCTAGCCTTTGCTTTAATCTTCTTTGCATACTTTCTTGCTTTGTTCCTCTTATCAAATGTTTGAATCTATAATAGGAACACATAAAATGGTATTAATGACTTAATATATTAACATAGCTAATGATAATTTTAATTGCTTTTATCTAGGATTCTGACCAAATTATAGGAATTGAATACAAGATAGTAGATAATACTTGATTCAATGAAAAATATTTTATAAAAATACTATTATCTATATACAAATTAAACTAATATTGCACAAATGCCATTAAGATTTTAAAAGCACATAATCTTTACAAGGTTACAAATGTCTCTATATATCTTGAAACCAAGCCTATATTGCATATATAGCAAAATCCAACTACATTCGCTATCTATATCTTGACAATTTATGAGTAGTACAAGTCTTTTCCACACTTTAGTAGTAGTCTTATCAAAAGAAAATTTTTTCATTTCTTGAAAGTTTTCCTCAACAATGTAGAGTTGGGGGCATGACCCTTTAACATAGAAGTTTATAAAACTTCAACTAAATTTGAGGTTCAGTTTTAGTAATCCAAAAAATAAAATAGTTCAAATTTATTGTCTTAGCAATAGGTCCAAGTATTTTTTTACACAGCTATTAGTGATCCCTTTTTGAATATGACTTGATTTACATTCTTCATTCAAATTATTTAGTAGCAATAACTTAAACCTAAAGCTTCACAACCATTGTTGAGGTTATTGTCTTTAGCATATTATTTAGCCATTCAGATTAATCAAGCAAAATATTGAACACATGGAATGCAATTGAAAATTAATGATATCATGCAACCACTTATAAAGAGAAAGTAGTAAAAAGGCTCGTTTTTGAAACCTCATAGTTATAATTTCCTCCTATAATTAGCTTGCATTCTATAAGAATCCCATAAAAAAATAACAAATTCAAATATAGAATTTTATACTAAATTTAAAAGAAAAGAGAAAAAAAAGGAAAAGGATTGCAATGGTTGGTAATAGCTAGTTAGAATAGCTGCACTACTAGTGGTTGGTTGTGTTGTGCCAATTGAGTAACCAAGACAAACCTCACTAGGAACTAGCCACAACATGATGCAAATGAACCTACTCACGATGCAAGAAAACCAATTAGACCATCTTGAAAACAAGCAGAGCATAAGAGGAACTTGACCCTAACTGCGACTTGCCAATAAAACCAACAATATAAAATTTAGTTTTAACCCAAGAATAAAAGGAAAGCTGTCACAATGAAGAAACACTTAAATTTTATTAATCATTCAAGTCTACTAAGTATGAGGAATAAGCCTCCTTAGATAGCTTTTTAAAACCCTAATTGAGAATGAGCTCTAGTGATACCAAATTAGCCCAAAACTAATTCAACAACTTAAATCCAATAAAAGGCCTTCTAAATAACTCTAAGTAAACATAGTAAAATTCTCACAATAACATGGTAAATATTTTAAAGTAAAAATAGGCTTAAACACATATATCCTAAACTAAAGCCCAAAATAAATACCTACGAAAATTCAAATAAAAATAGAAAATTGGGCTTATTTATTATCCAATCATGTCCAAACAAAATATAGTCCAATCAAACTAAACAATTATAGCCCACAAGTGCATCTTAATCATGTGAACTGGGCTCTTCAAATTGATGTCTTCAAGTTGGGCTTAAAGTATCCTCAAGTTATAAGAAAGTGACCCATCTTAGTGCAGCCTTTATTCCATGTTAATCTTCTTTTCCTTTGATATCTATAATTAGTCCTTGCAAAGATTGTTTCATCCTCTTAGTCTTAGCTTTAGTCATGGGACCTCCAATTCCATGCAAATGATCTTAAAGTTAGCTAGTTGGATCTCTATCATTCCCTCCCTCTTGCAAAGGTGATAAGGAAATCAATAAGGGTGGCTCAATTTTCACGACATAGGTAGTTCAAGACAGTAAAAAAATTAATGTAAAAAAAGGATATGAGCACCATACTCCAGAATTGAGTAAAAGGAATTAGGAGTGATAAGCTTTGATTTGTGTGGTTCAATGACTTGAAGAATGCAAGTAGCTAACTGATGCTATAAGGAACATAACCTACTACTTAGACCACTTGTCCAACCATGAACACAAGTTAACCAATCCACACAACAACACACTTGGGTTGAAGCACAAATTGAGAGCTTTTATGAATTTGAATCACCAATCTTATAAAGGAAGATTGACAAAGCAAGGTTTCACAAGAGCAAAAGAAGATAATATTCTCATATTTTGAAGAAGAAGCACTTGAATTGGTATTATATTCATAAACTGCTGAATTCTGAATTACATAGATTTCTATTTATACTACTTTTAGGAAAATACAAATACTAAATGCAATACTTAGGAAAATACAAAGCTTTGACAATTATTAAATTAAAAATGGAAATTATCCTTAGATTTTCCTTATTTGTTACACTCCCGATTAGGAAAATATTTCCTAATTTGCTACACTCCATATTAGAAATATGTCCAAATTCATTGCATTTTATATTTAGAAAATATCTTTAGATTTATTATGCTTTATATTAGGAAAATATGTCCAAATTTATTACACTCCATATTAGGAAAATGTGCCCAAATTTGTTGCATTCCAAATATCTTCAGATTTTTTAGGCTTGGATGAGTAGCACTTTAGCTTTATTGTTTCTTTTACTTGGGCTATTTGGGCCAGAATTGCATTTACATGGGCTTCAATTACTTCTTGCATTCTTTTGAGCTTTCTTCTTATCATTGGGCCTTTACTTAGAGTCAAGTCCTTCTTTACTTAAGCTTGATCATGCAAAGTACTTGACTGGTTCATATCATCCTCCCCTTCTTGAAAAAGAGTTATCTTCCACTTTTCAAGATCTGTATCAAAATAAGGGGAAAGGTCAGAAACATTGAAGGTCGTACTAACTCCATACTTACCAAGTAATTCTAGCTTGTAAGCATTATTATTAATTCTCTCAAGAACTCGAAAAGGTCCATCTCCTCTAGGCATGAGTTTAAATTTTCTCTTCTTAAGAAATCTCTCCTTTCTTAAGTGCAACTAGACCAAGTCTCCAGGTTAAAAAATTATTTACTTTCTTCCCTTATTGGCATGATTCATATATTATTAAGTCATTCTTTTAATGTTATAATGTGCCTTTTCATGGATTTGTTTAACAAACTTAGCATGTTTCTTAGCATCAATGTTGGTTCTTTCCTGCAAAGGTAAAGGAAATAAATCAATAAGTGCAAGAGGGTTAAAGCCATAAACAATTTCAAAGGGCAAATATTTAGTAGTGGAATGAATAACCCTATTGTAAGCAAACTCGATGGTGGTAGACACTCCTCGCAATTCTTTAAGTTTTTCTTGATGATTGTTCTCAACAAAGATGAAAGGGTCTTATTCATAACTCAATTTGTCCATCAGTTTATGGATGGCATGTTATAGAAAATAACAACTTTGTCCTAAGCTTGCTCCATAAGGTTTTCCAAAAATAGCTTAGGAATTTAGATTCCAATTAGATACAATGGTTCTTGGCATCCCATGCAACCTCATAATTTCCCTAAAGAATAAATTAGCAATGTTAGAAGCATCTTTAACTTTATTGTTGGTATGTGTCCTAGAACTAATCATATAGATGATTGAAGTTATACACAATGTATTATATTTTATTTTAGGCAATTTGATTATTATATTTTGTTTTTTATAATTTTATTATTATTATACGCAATTTATAACTTAATATAATAATTATCCTTGGAATAGCTTTGCTATTCCTAAAATGCCCATAGTCAAGTATTATTATGAAAAGGATAGTAATAATACATCGAGGCTAGCATGTATAATGACTGATGATTACGAATTATGGATATATGATATCAAGTCAATACATGAGTACTAGTGAACAGTGTACTGGACTGACCCACTATGAGAATATTGCATGGATGAACGTGTCATAAGTTATTCTCATATGATCACAAATACACATGAACCTTTGACCTGAAGTCACTACGATTCCCTACATGAGGAATTACTCACTTTAATATTGTCCTATGTCACCTTTAATTAGGATGACAAGTAGGGCATTGATTGAGTGTGTCATAAATCATGCAGAGGGAAGTGAGTGATGTAAATGAGATTTTGTTACTCTTGTATAAAAGAGAAATATCCTTGGGCCCCTTGATTGAGTGAGACTTAGAAATGCATGGCCATGCTCAATTGAATTAATATGTGATATTAATTATTTATTTTAAGTCTACTTAATATCAAGAAATATAAATTGAACATTGACGAGGATGACACATTCCATGCCTCTAGTTCAATTTGGATATTATTACAAAAGGGTTATGATGTAAAATGTTGATCATGTATTAGGTGGATATCGAATCACAGACATTCTTACTACTTGAGTGGCAGTAATGTATTGCTAGATACCGCTTACTGTCTATGGCTCAATAAATGAGTTATTGTCAACGTAGTAAGAACCTACAGGGTCACACAAAAGGAGTAGGAATAAGACAATAATTAATTGGACTTTAATTATATTAATATCCAATTAATTGAACTTATTTTCGTGCATATATATTATTAAGAATAATAAATTCACGTTTTATATATATATATATATATATATATATTATGAGATATTAAAGTAATATCAAATAATTATCTTATCATATATTAGATAAATATATTATGAGATAATATTATTTTGATATTTGATAACTATATGTAATTATCTAATATTAAGATATTTATATTATGAGATAATATCATTATCTAATATTAGATAATTAATAGATAAGTCCTATCTCTCCCCATTATCTCTAGGATAAGGATAAGATGAGTTGTTAAGTGTGATTAGGATTTTAGAAGCATTATCCTAGTTGGACTAGGATTATAGCTTGCCTAAGCTCTATAAAAAGGGATTAGAGGGCAGCACTTTTATAATCACGTTCAAAGCTTCCATATAAACCCTAAATCACTCAGAAAATATCCAATCCTAATTCTTAGAGAGAAAAACGCATCCTAGCAGATT
Source organism: Sindora glabra (assembly GCA_020226215.1). Lineage (NCBI taxonomy): Eukaryota > Viridiplantae > Streptophyta > Magnoliopsida > Fabales > Fabaceae > Sindora > Sindora glabra. The sequence goes on along the minus strand of CM035232.1, from coordinate 81,252,000 downwards.
CGTGGAGGGTGAGAGGTCGTTGTTCACTCCGTGTGGATACCGTAGAGACGCTGTACCTTCCGGCCGGCGTTTGATTCATCCGCTCTAAAGTTTTAATCAGTAGAAACACGAGTGCCTAATAGGTAAAACCCTAATCATTGACTTATGCTTTTTGCATGGATCCTAGGTAGAATTCGGATCAAAATTTTGAAATTCCGCTACATGTGATAATCCGAATTTCTAACATTTATGACATGGAATGAAGTGTGTTATTTTGGAAAATCTATCTACAACAATAAAAATAGTCTCTATCTTAGACCTAGGCAATCCAAAGGGAAGTGTACTATCTATAAGGATTTAATTTAGATTTTGCTTTATGACATACAATACATTTTCCCATAAATTTCTCAACATCCCTACGCATCCTAGGCTAATAAAAATGTTCATTCAGAACAACAAATGTCTTTGCAATGCCAAAATGTTCCATAAGACCTCTAGAATGTGCCTCTTACAATAATATCACACACAAAGAATAATCTAGGATACAAAGTTTGTCAATGTAAAATAAGAAGCCATCATGCAAGAAAAAATTGTTCCAACCAACACCTAGTTTACAATGACTAAAAGCCTCACCAAAATTGACATCATTAGCATATAATTTTTTAATAAATTCAAAACTAAGAATCTTAGCATCTAACATGGAAAGAAGATCATAACTTCATGATAAAGCATTAACAACAATATTTTCTTTACCTTTCTTATGCATAATCTTATAGGGAAATTATTCAATGATTCAATCCATTTAGCATGCCTACGATTCACCTTGCTTTTTAGCTTTTTATATGTTTGATAGCTTTACGATTAGAATATATAACAAACTCTTTGGGTCATAAATAATGTTGCCAAATTTCTAATACTCTAACTAATGCATACAACTCTTTATCATAAGTTGAATAATTAAGAGTTGGTCCATTTAGTTGTTCACTGAAGTATGTAATGGGCTTACATTCTTGTATGAGTATACCTCCAATGCCAATTCCACTAGCATCACATTCAATCTCAAAAGTCTTACCAAGATTTGGAAGAGCTAGTAAAAGCACACTAGTGAGTTTCTCCTTAATAGCTTTGAAGGCTTTCTCTTGAGTTTTCCCCCACTTAAAAGGAAGGTTCTTTTTGGTTAATTCATTCAATGGGGCAGCCAATATGCTGACGTCCTTCATGAACCTCTTATAAAAGCTTGCAAGTCCATGGAAGCTCCTTACTTGTCCAATAGTGGTAGGGGTTAGCCATTCTTGGATTGCTTTGATCTTCTCTTCATCCACTTTTATACCTTTACTACTTATAACATAACCAAGAAAAATAACTTTATCTGTGCAAAAGTCACATTTTTTCAAATTACCAAACAATCTTTCCTTTCTTAGAACATCTAAAATTTACATAAGGTGATTCTCATGTTCATCTAAGGTTTTGCTATACACAAGAATACATAAGAATATCATCAAAATAAACTACCATAAATTTACCAATACAAGATTGCAAGATATGTTTCATTAACCTTATGAATGTACTAGGTGCATTAGTTAATCCAAAAGGCATAACTAACCATTCATAAAGTCCTGGTTTAGTCTTAAATGCTATTTTCCATTAATCTCCTTCTTTCATTCTAATTTGATGGTAGCCACTTTTTAAATCAATTTTAAAGAAGAGGGTAGAACCAGTCAATTCATCAAGCATATCATCTAACCTAGGAATAGGATGACAATATCTTACCTTTATATTGTTAATAGCTCTATAATTAATGCACATCCTCTATGTACCATCCTTCTTAGGCACAAGTAATACCTAAATTGCATAAAGACTAAGGCTCTCTCTCATATACCCCTTGTCCATCAACTCTTGAACTTGTTTTTGGATTTCCTTAGCCTATTCGAGATTTGTACGGTATACTGATGATTAGGCAAGAATGCTCTAGGAATGAAATCAATTTGATGTTCTATCCCTCTAATTCGTGGTGATCCTAAAGGTACCTCATCGGGAAAGATATCCTCATACTCCTACAAAAGCGATAAAACAACACTAACCAAAATAGAGGTTAAGTCATTAGTGTTCAACATGGCCTCTTTGTACACAAGTACTAGGAGGTTTTGCTAAGAAAATAAAGTTTGTTTAATCTCACTCTTTTTTGCCACTAACAAGCTCTTTTCTCATTTTCCTTTTAAATTTTCTTTTCTTTTCTTTCTTTCTTCTCTCTTAGTTGGCTCTCTTTTTCTACCCTTTTCTCCTTTTTATTTTCACTTTCTTCCCTTTGATTTTCTTTCTAACTCTCGCTTTCTCTTTTCTTTTCTCTTTTAATTTAATCTTCTAATATTTGCTTTGGTGACATAGGAAGGAGGGTTATAGGTTCCCTCAAAGTATAAAAGAATAACAGTTTGAAAACCCATCATGTGTGACTTGCCTATCATATTGCCAAGCTCTACCTAATAAAAGATAACATGCTTTCATGGCTATAATATCACATAGAACTTCATCTCTATATTTGCTAATAGAAAATAAAACTTTCACTTGTTTTATTACTTTCATTTCACCAAACTCATTTAGCTATTGGAGCCTATAGGGACAATTATGCTTAAGTGTAGGTCGGCTCAACTTCTCCACTAGTTCAACACTTGCCACATTGCTACAACTTCCTTTATCAATGATTACACTACATACCTTATCTTGGATTAGGTAGCATGTGTAGAACAGGTTCTCTCTTTAGTTGTTTTCTTCCTCCATTGTCTAAATGCTGAGTGCTCTTCTAGCCACTAGGAGTTCTCCTTCTTCTGCACTTTCTCCATTATTATTAGACAGCTCCTCTTCTTTCTTAGTGGTTTCTTCTTTAGTCTCCCAAGTTAAGGCACTTGATTGAAATATGTTTTTTCCTTTGACACTTAAAGCATCTTATGACACGATTTCTTATTAGGTTAGGTTTTGCTTAGTCTTTCTTAAGTTTTGGTTTTTTAGCTTTCTTTGAATCAGCCTCCTTAGAATTCAAAGCAAAAAGGGTGTCTTTCTTTGAGTTGTTCCTCCATAAGTTAAATGAATTTGAATTTAAGTTCTTTTTTGCACTATTTCTTTTTTTAAGTTGTTATTTAACCTCAATGGCTTGATGTACCATCTCTTGAAGTTCTACATGGTGATACATCTCCACAGCATTAGCTATGTCATGATTCAGTCCATGCAAGAAACGAGCCATTGTTACCTCTCGATCCTCCACTATGTTGGCTCTAATCATGGCAAATAAGGAAATATTTTCCTAATCGAGAGTGTAACAAATAAGGAAAATCTAAGGATAATTTTCATTTTTAATTTAATGATAAGCAAAGCTTTGTATTTTCCTAAATATAGCATTTAGTATTTGTATTTTCCTAAAAGTAGTATAAATAGTAATCTATGTAATTTAAAATTCAGTAGTTGATGAATATAATATCAATTTGAGTGTTTCTTCTGCAAAGTGTGAGAATATTATCTTCTTTTGCTCTGGTGAAACCTTGCCTTGTCAATCTTCCTTTATAAGATTGGCAATTCAAATTCATAAAAGCCCCCAATTTGTGCTTTAACCCAAGTACGTTGTTGTTTGTATTAGTTAACTCATGTTCATGGTTGGACAAGTGGTTTAAGTAGTAGGTCACGTTCCTTATAGCATTGATTGGCTACTTGCATTCGTCAGGCCATTGAACCACACAAATCAAAATTTATCACTCCTAATTCCCTTTACTCAATTTTAGAGTGCGGTACTCATATCCTTTTTTACATTATTTTTTTACTTTCTTAAACTACCTATGTCGTGAAGATCAGGCCACCCTTATTAATTTCCCTATCAAAAGGATTCGTCCTCAAATCAAATTTATCACCCACATCAAACAAAGATAATTAGCAACATTAAATGTAGTATTTACATTATCATATTCACTTGGCAAATCTAGCTTGTAGGCATTATCGTTTATTCTTTCTAGAGCTTGAAATGGCCTATCTCCTTTAGCTTGTAACTTAAATTTTCTTTGTGTAGGGAACTTCTCCTTCTGCATATGAACCCAAACCCAATCACTAGGTTCAAAAACAACTTTAATGGACCTTTTATTAGCTTGCTTTGAGTATTGCTCATTCTTTTTTTCAATGTTGGCTCGAACTCTTGCATATACCTCTTTTACAAAATCTACTTTATGTTTACGATCCAAATTAGCATGTTCATTAGTAGGCAAAGGTAAGATATCCAATTAACTCAAGGGATTAAATCTATACATAACTTTAAATGGAAAATAAGTAATAGAATGAACAATTCTATTATAAGTAAATTTAACATGTGGCAAACATCTCTCTAATTTTTTAAATTCTTTTGAATGATAGCATGTAGCAAAGTAGTTAATGTCTTATTAACTGCTTCATTTTCTCCATCTATTTGAGGATGTGTAATAGTAAAAAAATAAAAGTTTGTTCCTAACTTACCCCATAAAGTACACCAAAAATAACTTAGGAACTTAACATCTTTATCACTTACTATTGTTTTAGGCAAACCATGTAAGCATACTACTTTCTTAAAGAACAAATCATTAATATGTGTGGCATCATTAATTTTAGAACATGCAATGAAATGTACCATTTTGCTAAACCTATCAACAATAACAAATATGTGATCTTTTCCAGCTTGAGTTCTAGGCAATCCTACCACAAAATCCATGGAGAGATATTAGTCCAAGATTGATTAGGTATAGGTAAAGGTGTATAAAAACCATAGAGCATGACTTTAGATTTTGCTTGTTTACATGTTATGCATTTGTCATAAACAAATTGCACATCATGTTTGATGTTAGGCCAATAAAAATGCTCAAACAAAATTTCTAAAGTCTTTTGTATATTAAAATGTCCCATCAATCCGTCATTATAAGTTTCTCTAACTAGCATTTCATGCAAGGAACATATAGGCACACATAATTTATTTTTATTAAACAAGAATCTATCATGCCTATAATAGTCCCCATAAGCACACTTAGAATAAGAATTCCACACTCCCTAAAATCAGAATCATTGACATACAAGTCCTTAATATGTTCAAAACTAGGTAATTTAATTTGCAAAGAAGTAAGCAATGCATACCTTCTAAACAATGCATTAACCACAATGTTTTCCGTACCACTCTTATGTTTGATTACGTAAAGAAACATCTTAATGTACTCCAATCACTTGGCATGTCTCTTTTGAAGCTTGCCTTAGGATTTCAAAAACTTCAAACTTTAACAATCTAAATGAATGATAAACTCCCTTGGCCACAAGTAATGTTGCCATGTTTGTAATATTTTCATCAATGCGTAGAACTCCTTGTCATAAGTAGGATAATTCAATGTTCCTCCATTAAGATTTTCACTAAAGTATGTAATTGGTTTGGAGTCCTGCATTAGTATAACTCCTATTCTAACTCCAGAAGCATCACGTTCAACTTCAAAAGCTTTATCAAAATTAGGCAAACATAACAATGGAGCATTGGTCAATTTTTCTTTCAAAGTATTAAAATCCTTTTCATGCACATTATCCCATTTGAACATAATATTCTTTTTAACAAGTTCATTTAAAGGTGTTGCAATAGAACTAAAGTCCTTTACAAACCTCCTATAAAAACTTGTTAAACCATGAAAGCTTTTTACCTCACTTGCATTCTTAGGTGTAGGCCTATCTTTAATTGCCTTAACCTTCTCTTCATTAACACTTATGCCTCTTGAACTAACAATAAAACCTAGAAATACAATAAATTCCATGCAAAATTAACACTTAAGATTTGTATACAATTTATTTTCCTTTAAAACTCTAAACATCTTCCAAATTTTTACTGTAAACCAGAATGTCATCAAAGTAAACCATAACAAATTTCCTAATGAAAGAATGTAAGACATGGTTCATTAATATCATAAAAGTACTGGGTGTATTAGTTAAACCAAATGGCATCACTAATCACTCATACAAATCATATTTTGTCTTGAAAGCAGTTTTCCATTTATCACCTTCTTTCATGTGAATTTGAAAGTAGCCATTTTTCAAATCAATTTTAGAAAGTATACAAGAACCATGTAATTCATTAAGCATGTCATCTAATCTAGGGATAGGATATCTATACTTTATAGTGATTTTATTGATGGCTTGGTAGTCAACACACATGCCTATGTCCCATCTTTCTTTGGAACTAGGATCACTAGTACAAAACATGGGCTAAGACTCTCCCTTACAAATCCTTTTTGGAACAATTCATCCACTTGCCTTTGAATTTCCTTTGTCTTCTTAAGATTTATTCTATAGGCTAGTCTATTTGGGATTGAAGAGTTAGGAATGAGGTTTATTTGATGTTCAATACCTCTTAAAGGAGGTAATCCATGTGGTATTTCTTCTGAAAAAACATTAGCAAATTCTTGTAACAAAGAATTAACCACACTAGGTAAAAAAGAATTAAGATCATTAGTGAAATATACATCCTTGTACATTAGTACAAGTAATTGCTCTTTTACTACCAAAGCATTCTCAACTTCACTTTTTCTTGCAAATGCAATAACTTTTTTATTTTTCTCTCTATTATTTTACTACTCTCTAAATTTTTCTCCTTACTACTCACCATTTTATTTTTCTCTTTCAACTCAAACTCAATTTTCTTATCTTTCCTCTCTTTTTCTTAAATACTTAGTTGTTCTTCTCTCATCATACAATCTCATACAATCTTAATTTCATCAGCATATGCCTCAGCAGGTTTGAGAGGCGTTAATATAATAATGTAGTTATTTATGGCAAAGGTGTATTTATTTTTGTAACTATCATGAGCAACCTTTTTGTCAAATTGCCATGGATGCCCAAAAAGTAGATGTGCAGCATGCATAGGTACCATATCACAAAGAACATCATCTTGTATTTTGCCAATGGAAAATGAAACTAGAACTTGCTTAGTCATTTTTATGTCTCCACATTCATTCAGCCACTATAATCTATATGCTTTTATGTTTTCACATATAATGCTTTTGAATTAGCATTTAATATTCGAAGCCTATTGTTCCTAGAATTTCAAAAAGAAGTTAAAAGTCATTTTTCTTCAACTTAATTTTAAAAAGCATAAAATGAACCATGTCTATGTTAAGGCAACCAATCCATAATTAGGGCTTTCAAAGAGAGACATTGCATTCATGGTAACTAATCAACTATAAACTTTCTACTTTCTAAAATTTGCAATTATTAAACTATTTTGAAAAATATATAAGTCCAGTTTTTGATTTTTAAAATCCATAATTATAGTTTTTTTACAACAATGTGTAGGAATCGTAGCACAAAATATGCATTGAAAACTAGTTATTGCACATACTCAAAATATGATGAAAGGAAGAGGGAAAGAATAAAGAAGAAACTCATTAAGCAAGAGCAAAGCCATACCAAAGATTAATAGATTTGAAACTAGTCACTGATGAGTAATGAACAGGGTCATACTGCTAAGTGCAGAAGGGCGAGCTACGACAATACAACTTCATTGAGGCTAAATGAACTATAGTGGCTAGACACCATGCAAGGTGGTGATATGATGTTAAATGAGAGAGGGAAAAAGATAATTGTGATATTGAGCAAGAGGTGATGAAGAGGGATAGGGATTTGTTGTCTGAAAGAATGTGAACAGAGTTAAAGACCTATGAATAATTGGGTAAAACAGGTTAAATTAGTTTTCAAAGGTATAAAATAGGATGGAAAGGATTTGAACTATAGACCACTAATTTGAAAGAATTATATGCTAACATCTACTAAATCTACTAATAGATGGTAGCTTTATATTTGACGTGGTTGAAAGAGAACTTGAGGTAGCTCAAGTGGCCTCAAATATTCGTTCTAACCCTTACTTTCATATAGGAAAAATTAGGGGAGAAAGAAAATGAAGAAAAGAAATTAAGGTGGAAATTCATTTTTCCTTTGTTTGGATGGTGAGAGAAATTAAGGAGGAAAGAAAATATAGTAGAAAAATTAGTGAGGTCTAGGAAAAATCTCTCCCGCATCAAGTGGGAAGAAATTCGGGGAGAAGAGGGCTATTTTTCAGATTTTTTGCAGCTACCCTTCAGCACAAATAGATAGATCCATAGCCGATCTTTTTCTCCACCGCCAACAATGCTTTTAGCTGGACTTCTTCTAGACCGCCATCGCCTCTTTCAATACTATACAGGTATGTCCTGTCTTCCTCCTCTACATTACTTGAGTTGGCATTACTATGTTGTACTATATTGCTGTCTGCGTTTGCATTTGCTAGAGGAGGGCTGATCAGATAGAAATTGTGATCGCCTGGTGAGATCTGACGAAGCACCCTGAAGTTGTAGGCAACTGACGATGAGTGAACAGATTTGCTGCTAAGGGAGTAGGCTTCTAGTCCGGCATTGGAGGACGGACGAGAGTAGTAGTCCGAGGAGGTTTTGTTGCGAGCGACGGGTTTGGGACCTCTCCACTCGAGTCTGGTAGTTTTGAGTGGGTTTGATTCTTATGTTTATGTGAACAATATGCTTGCATATATTATAGTAAGATTAGTTTCCTTGATAAGGCAAAGCAGGTGTTTTTTGGCATGGGTGATATTCAAGATGAGGTGTCATGGAATTCTATGATTGTGGCATATAGGCAACACCAGGAGAGATCAAAAGCACTAGAATTGTTTCTGGAGATGGTTCTCGTGGGATTGAATGTCGACATATTCACTTTGGCCAATGTAGTACATATGTTCAGGATCTATTAAGAGGCCTATAGTTTCATGCTAAGTTAATTAAAAGTGGATTCCATCAGAATTCTCATATTAGGAGTGGTTTAATTGATTTGTACTCAAAAGTGTGCAGATGACATGTTTGATTGCAGGAAAGCATAATCCATATATGAGATTTCGACAAAGTTTTTATATTAGTTATCGAAGGCCTAACACAACCCCTAGGGAGAGAAGTTCCCTCACTTGGGTTATAGGCTGGCGTTACCCAACTCAACCAGAATAAATATATATATATAACCATTAAAAAATGAAGAAGAAGAAGAAGAAGGAGGAGGAGGAAGAGGAGGAGGAGGGGGGGGGGGGAGGAGGACAAAAGAAAGAAAGAAAGAGTAAAAGAAAAAAGATATCTGATCTATCATACTTCTCTTTGCACATTGTTCATACAAAAAGACTTGGCATGATTAAAAGGGAAAAATCAAACAGCACTGTATAAATTTAATATAGTACAATTCTTTAGATAATAATGCCATACAGTTTAAGTTTGAATAAATTAATTAGAGTAGTAAGTTATCACCTAGATGACTAGGTGATATTTGGAACACCATGATTTCTAGATTTTCCCACAATGTGAAATTTTCTAAAGATGCTCTTGGATGTTTTTGATAGATGCAGCAAGTAGATTATCACCTAGATGACTGCAATTTTGTTTGTGTAATTAGTGAATGCTCCAATTTGTCATCCCCCTCTTAGGGGAAACAGATTCATGCCTTAGCAATCAAATCTGATATCCTTTCGAACCATATTTCAGTGAATAATGCTCTTGTTGTAATGTACTTTAATTGCAAGAATCTTTAAGATGCAAGAAAGTTATTTGATAAGATGCCAAAACATGACACTATTTCACTAAGTTCACCAATAGCAGGTTATGCACAACATGGTGTTAGGGTAAAATCACTCCATCTTTTTGAATAGATTCTGCAAAAGGATATTGCCTTTACAAGCATAACCTTCATATTTGTTTTTTCTACGTGTGTACACACTGGAAAGGTTGACAAGGGTCAAGAATATTTCAATATGATGAAGGAGAGGTTTAGGATTGAACCAGAAGCAGAGCATTATTCTTGCATGATTAATCTTTTAGGTCGAGCAAGCAAACTCACTGAAGCTTCTGATTATCGAGACAATGCCATTTAGTCCCAATCCCATTGAATGGGTTGCTTTAGTTGTTGCTTGTAGAAAATATAGGAACATAGAGCTAGCAATTAAAGCAGCCAATCAATTCCTCTGGCTGGAACCTCATAATTTTACTCCTTATGTTGTGCTTTCAAATATATATGCCAGTACTGGCAGATGGGAAAGGTCTGCAATAGTTAAAAGGCTAATGCGAGATAGAGGTCTCAAGAAGAAACTAAGGTTGTAGTTGGATTAAGGTTGACAAGAAGGCGCATGTATTAGTAGCTAATGCTTCACTTCCTAAGATAAAGGATATTTATAAGTACTTGGAGGAAATGTTAAGGAAGATGAAGCAAGCAGGGTATGTGCCAAATGTGAGATGGGTATTAGTGAGAGACACAGACACAGGGTTGGAACAGAAAGAAGGTTAATGCACCATAACGAGAAGCTAGTAGTTGCATTTGGGCTGATCTCGACTAGAAAAGAAGTGCCAATTCTTGTGATGAAGAACCTAAGAATTTGTAGTCATTGCCATAATGAAAGTTGTTGTTAGAGAAATAACTATCGGAGATGCACATAGATTTCATTCCTTTAAGGAAAGGCTATGTTTATGTGATTATTGGTAATATCCGATACTGTTACCACATCTAGAATTGAGGTATTTTATGTTGAAGAATTAATAATTTTATTGTGTTGGAGAAAAATACAGCTTAATTATTACAATTTAAGTAAATAATAATTTTTTTAGAAATATTTAATTATTTAATAAAAATTTATCATTAATTAATTCTATTTAATTAAATTAGTAATAAAATAATTTTTTATTGAATTTGATGAATTTACTGTATGAATACCTCCATATTTTATGCAATAAGGGTATTATGATCATTTAATCCCATTAAATTTTCTTTCTCCTTAATTTTCTCTTCATTCAAATAAAAGAAAATATCTTCTCTCTTATTTTCTTTCTCTCCACTCAAATGCACCAAAAGAAAATACCTTTTCCTTTATTTTCTGTCTCCTTTAATTCTCCCTTATCCAAACAAAAGGTAAATCAATTACATTCCTTTATTGTTTGTAAAAACAAGTTTACTAAATAATAGAAATAATAATTACAGAAAAATAATTTTACAAAAGATAATCTATTGGTAAATAGTTTCAAATAACTTAATTATAATTAAAACATATTTCAAAACTATATGCATTTTATCTTTATATGATTCATATTTCATTCATAAACTATCTATAAACAATATATCAAGGTGGAACATTGCAATCATTGTATCATCTCATATTTCATTGTTTCATATTTTCAATTCCAAACCATCTTATCATTTTGGAAAATTATAGCTTTCAATATATTAAAACAAATGCATTTCATAAACCTTTCATTTTCAATAAAACAACTCACATAAGCCAATTAAATCATCATATCATCAATTTAACAACATTTATCATAATTATAGTTTATAAGAAGACTTTCAAAATGCTTGTCCGAAGAGTACTTAGGGCTTTAACATATAAAGGAAGTAAAAATATGAATAAAAATATAATCAATTAATAAATAATGAAAATAATAATTTGTAAATATAAAAATAGTTGAAAAATATAAAAATATATTAAAATACACATTATCTACTCACTTAGAGATCTAGAAATTAGAAAATCCACAGACCAACAAATTATAGACTAGCAAGGATGCCACTCTCTAATTAGTATCCAAAATACAATATCAAAATCATATAGAGTTAATAAAAAAATTTAAAAAAAGAGTAGAAGAAGATAAATAAAATTTTCCAGAGATTAGGGAGTCATACCTTATCCCAAATGAATTCTAGAGCTAAAAGTTTACTAAATCTCTGATAAAAGCTTAGGGAACCTCTTTCCCTCGCTGTAAAATGATGAAAATTACCAAGAAAACCTAACTCTCCTTTCCTCACACACTCCCTATATGTATCACAAACTAGTGTAAGAGGAGGATTCATAATCCTAACCTTTATATGTGTAATATACTATGATATAATAAGTGTATGTGTGTACGCATGCTCGCTAAGTCTCTTTTTTTCTCTCTTTCTCTCTTCCTTCTCTCTTTTGGTTGTGACCTTATTTTTGCAAAATGCAAGAAATTTGCTTGCCTTTTATACTAAAAAAACTAAAGAATATCCTTTTAGAACATTACCATTTATTCTTATCTCCTACTTGGAAATCAAGTAAGCTTAATTAACAAATTTCCTTAAAATACTTAATTAATTACAATTTAAGCCATTAGCAATATCTTTTACCCTCTTAAGGCCTTATGGTCATGTATCTCAATGGGCCAAATTAGGCCACAAAGTTTCTTTCCAATTAATAATTAATTCGCCAAAAATGCCTTTTTAATTTCTTAAATAATATAGGCTTCTAAAGGACCAATTGAGTCCAATTTGTTCTTTTCCTAAGCCATTTGGTCATACATAATTGTATGCTAATTGGATCAATTTGAAATCAATTTTATTCTTTTCAATTTTGCCTATTTTTTCATAATTTTTTAAATGAACTTAATTAATAAAATTAATTTAATCCTAAATTCTATCAACCTTGGATTTTGTATTACTCTAACAATTCCAAAATAATATTTTATAATTTTTATCACTAAAATTAAATTCTCACATCTTTCACTTAATTTTTCATGAATTTTGAATAAATTCTTTTAATTTTCAAAATTATTTTTTTCTAAATAATTTCAACTATTGTTTCATCCACTATTTTCAATAAATCTTTTTAATATCAAAACTACATATTTTTATTGTTCAACCACTTTCAAAAACCTTCTCATTTAATTATGTTTACTTCTAACTATTGAGTCTTCGACTGGTATTAAAATGTAAATTAATTATACAAAAAGTTACATGAGTCATGCAATAGGCGAATTGGTAGAGTTTCAAAACAATTATATAGATAAAATAGCCATACAACAATTATCTAGCACAGTTTTAAAAACAAAATTAAAAATAGGCAAACATAATATTTATCAATTTGGACTAGTTGTTAGCCATATGTATATTGGAATAAAAAATCTCAAGACTGGGGAGAGTGGTGGTAACTCCTCAAGAACTACTAGTGGTGGTGTAGTTTCTATTATTGCTATAGTTGTTGCGAGATCTAAGGTGATTACAAAACTTAAACTTATACTAACTAGATGTAGTTTCATTTAGGTGCGATCATATGCTTAGAGATCTTAGTTCCATATGCATTAACATTTGGATCTATCATATATACCATGTTATGTATTAATCTTGATATCTTATATGCATTAAGCATGATTAGTAGGTTGCACTTAAATCCTAGTGATCGTCACTGAATTGTAATTAAGAATATCCTTAAAGTACTGAAGAAAAATAAAGGATTCATTCTTGATATATGGAAGTGAAGAGGAATTAGTTATAAATGGTTACAATGATGCTAGTTTGCAATTCAATAAAGATGATTTCATATAGTAGTTAGGTTATGTGTTTTGCTTGAATAATAGTGTTTTAAGTTAGAAAAGTTCAAAGGAAGAAATAATGGTTAATTCTACCATAAAGGCTAAGTATATTACTACCTTTGATGTATCAAAAGATATTATTTGGATAAAAAATTTCATTATTGAACTTGCATAGTTCCTAGCATTATAAACCTAATGGACCTTTATTATGATAATAATAAAGCTATTGCACAAGTTAAAGAACCTAAATCTCACTAGTTATCTAAAGCCTATATTTCAATCCTTCTATCTTATTCATGAAATCATTGATGAATGAGATATTAAGATATGAAAAATGCTAATAAACTATAATATTATTGAGCCACTAACAAAGCCACTTGTGCACTAAAAGCATGATAGTCATAATTGGTCACTTGGTATTTGATACATGAGTGATTTTCTTTAATGTAAGTAGGTGATTGTTAGTGTGTACTCTAGTAGCCAATCATAGGATGATTGCAATTGCATACATTGTATTAATTTTTCTTATAAAAGCATTTTAATTATTATGTTTAATGTTGTATCTATGTATTATAATTAAATATAATAATTATCCTTGGAATGATTTATAAAAATGTCCATGGTTAAGTATTATTGTAAATTAGGGTAATAATAATAAATTAAGACTAGTATGCATGTTAGTTGATGACAATGGTCATGGGTGTATAATTTTAAGTAAACTCATATGTACATGTTAAAGAAAAAATGTACTAGATAACCTACCATGAGAATGCTACATGGATTATTATGTGAGTGTTTTAGGCAATTTTCACAGTTATAATAACATAGGTGGTTTTTTAGCCTAAAATTATTATGGTTCCCTACATTAAGAGTTATGTACTTTGATGTCATCTAACATTAATTGTAAAAGGGTCAACTTAAACAATTATGATTGGGTGTACCACGAATCAATTAGAAAGATATAAGTAATCTAGATAAGATATTGTTCCTTCTATGTAAGAGGAGTGATATCCATAGGCCTTTTATTTGAATGAGATTATAAAATACACGATCTTGCTTAAAAGGATTAGCATGTGATATTATTCATTTGTTTTAGTTAGTTTACTCAAGAATCAACATTCAGATTGAATTATGAAAAATGTAACTCATTCGATGCCTTAAGTTCAATTTACATATCCATGATAAAAAGAACTAAAATACATAAAATATTGGTTATGGAAAAGTTATGTTGAATCACTAACATTTTCATTACTTGGGAGGTAGTGACATATTACTATATATCAATCACTATTTGTGATACTGAAATAGGATTTTAAGGTCATTACCTACTATGAGAACTTATAAAGTCACACATAAAAAGAGTGTTAAAGGATCATAATATAATTAGAAACTTTTAGTTAGACTAAGGCTTCTAATTGACATTGGCCCCATATGATTGAGGTTCACTAAGTAATAGATAATATGATTGGGATATGCTTAGAGGATGCAAAATATGGATTGATTATTAGTCATAGTCATTTTTAGGCTTAATTAATAATCAAGGCCTAGTTATTTCCTTTCTTAAAGTGGTTTTGGTTAGAGATCAAAAAGAGATTTTATTTATAAGATACATAAATTATTTAGATAATAATATCTAACTAATATCAATCAAATATTTTAAAAAGAAAATATTTAGTCAAGATATTAATCTTTTAAAAAAGGAAATATCTAGCCATTAATCCCATAATTTGATAAATATTTGAACAAGATTAGAAAAACCTATGGTTATCATTTAGTGAGAGTGTCATGGTTGACTGAGAGAATAATCCAAACGTAGAAAAATCCTGTGACTTGCACTATGTTGAAAGAAAGAGCGATTCCATTCGATTAGATTGGATTATTCGATTACTCATGTAGATACTATACAGACATTGCTCCTAAGGACAACATTTATGATTTGCCATCCTAGTTCATGTATTTGTGATGAGATTATTCAAGTGTTCAAGAGCAAATCATTCATGCATTTGTGATTAAATCATTTAGACACTAGTGATCAAATTGTTCATTAGGAAGTAGAAGTAGATTTTACTATAACAAGTGTCTTTCACTAAACTAAGGTATAATGGGTGATGTATGTTGCTTCACATGAAAAATTAATAATGGACCTACTCTAACAAGTAGATAGGGTGGGTTTAGGTTGAACCTATAGAAATAAAAATCAATTAGTGAAGACAAAATATAAAAATGGCAGGTTTTCAAAAGCAACTTAATTAAAACAATAATAACAAAATCAAAGTAGATTATAATAGAATATAAAAGTTTAGTCAAAGGAATATCACACTCTAAAATATAAATTAATCATTGACCCTTAAAAAAATTCATAATTGATTTAACTACTTAATCAAAAATTATCCCAATGCAATAGTAATCATGAAAAGTTCCTAATAATTTTTAATCTAGAACAAGCACCTAAATTAACCTCTCACTACTGATTTCAATTGAAGACATGGCTCTAAATCTAATCAATAATAGCATTAAACACCAAGAATAAAGTTAAGACCAAATTAACAACTTTATAAAAGAAAATTACCAATTCGTCTTTTATTTTTCTTAAGCAACTAATGATTTACATGTGCATCAAATCACCAAAGCCTGATTGCTATTAAAAACAATCAATCATAATTAACCTACATGTGAGAATTAATTGTAATTAGTTATTTAGTCATAGACTACAATAGATAATCAACTAATCAATCGTAATTAGAAAACTATCTAAGCAATCATTCATAACAAGAGCAAAAAAATAAGAGATAATCAAATCAAAAGTAAAATTAAGAGAAAGATCTCAAAATTAAACCAAAGTGAAGTGCTAATCCCTTAAATTGATATAAAAAACTAGTCACCTATGGTGAAATACAAATGAAGGTAAAACAAGAAAAGTTGTTGCCTAGAGTTGTGTATTCTTGCCTTTACAAGCATAAAACCTTATATCAAGTTTCTTATCCTTTAAAACCCTAATAGACTAAAATTGTATGCCTCCTAAGATTATAAAGAATAAGGCTTGCTAATTTTAGAAGCCTAGAACTAAATTTACAAAATAAAATACTATAAAAGTTACTATAATAAAATCTTAGAGTTCTAATTTCTAGTCATTGGAAGACTTTAATACTATATAGTTTCACCAAAACCATAAATATGAAAGTTATAGAGCTAGGTTTTAAGAAAATTTAAACACTAGTTTCACCTTGATTTATTTTTTAGTGATTTAGATATGGCCTAAAAATTAAGACTTGATCAACTTGAATAAAAATAAAGTATTAACTTTACAGCTAAATTCGACCTTCTAGACATATAAAATAAGCTTCAACCAAAACATGAAAATTTTAAAACATCCTATAAGATTTCCAAATATAAATATCATCCAAAACTAATATCTAGAGCTCAAGTTATAACTAAAAACCTAAAATAATGTAAAAATCGAATATTGACCGAATAATTTCAAAATATTAAAAAACCAATATCCAAGCACATAATAAGGCCAATTTCATAAAATTAAATATATGTAACATACTAGTAGGTATAAAATAAAAGGAAATAATATAGATAAAATCTTACACATCAATAGGTTTTATAGTAAAATTTTTAAAATTTCCACTATCCTATTTAAACTGAAACCTAACACATTTAATAGTCCAAAAGATCCATTTTTATTTTACTTTATATCCTATTTAGGTTAATCATGCCTTTAAGGCATTAAAATTGAAATAACTATTCTTTGGAGCAATATAATATCAACAAAATATAAAAAGATAACAATCTATAGTTTTTCAAATAGTCAATAAACTATAATAAACACTAATTTTATTTCATAAACAAAACTAGTTGAAAAAATAAATTTCTTTAATACAATTGAAATAAAAAATAAATATAAAAATTATTTTAACACTTGAAAAATACTAATTCTATTGTTTTACTATTGGCTCATAATGAGGATTCATTCTTTACTCTTTTATCCAAGTATTCTTTCTTATTTAAGCTAAAGGCAGCTTTCTATTTTATGATCTCATTTTCTACAAAACTTAATGTATTTCCTTTTGCTTAGTCTTGTTACTATGGTATTTTTATTTTTTCCCCTTAAATTTGATACTAGTTAAAGGAATAGTAGTCATAGTAGCCAATGTGAATTTCTTAACTTCTTTAAGATGATGTATAAGTTTCGAAAGAGAATATTTTTTCTTGCTTGCATAACAATTTCTTTTCTCTTTATTGTATATATTAGGTAATGATGCAACTATCGAAGGAATTTGCACTTCCTTTATCATAGTTGCTCCATTGATTTTTGCCCAACACATAGTATTAACCATGTCCCAAACATTATTAGAAACCATTATATTAGGTGCCATCTTTGAACAAATAATGCAAGCAAGTGCATTATTCTTTTCCTTATCACTTTCAAAAGGAAAGAAATCAATGATGAAATCAAAGAACTTATTAATATTGTTGCTTAAAACAATGTACTCTAAGTCTATGAAGACAGAACCTAATACAATGAGCATAGTCATAGCATTGACATGCATCTATTTACTATATGATCCATGTAGTTCTTTATGAAGATTTTCTGGCAAAAGTGGATAACTTTTGTACGTACTTGTATCCTTTTCAAAGTATAAACATAAAGGATATTTTTCTTCCAATTCATATAGGTATTTAACCCAGCTTATTATTTTTAAAATAATTAAGGATTTGATTTGGGTTATTCATTTTAAATTTTGAAATATAGCATGCATAATAAACTAAATAACTAATAAATTTTCAATAAAATCAAATAAAATCATGCATCACTTTTATTGCAATGATAATAGCACTCGGTGAAATAAACTATCCTTGGAGAAGTCATGTTTTTACTAGTTAGACTTGACTACATTAGATTAATTCTTTTAAGATAAGTCTAGAACCATGTCTTTAAATTAACTATCATATCTTTTTGGGCCCATAATTAATTAACAAAGTTTCTTGGAAAGGTCAATAATTAATTCTTAGTTAAGTGTAATAAATATTTTTTCAATATAATACTTCCACTACAATAGTTACCTTGGGACATATGTATTATAGGATAAGGATTTCTATTTTATTTAAAAGAGATCTAATGCATAATATACCAATATATACTTATCCTTTGAAAGTTCATATATATATATATATATATATATTATAATGGACTAGTAATGGAACCTATGGGTATATTATCCTAAATTTCCTTCTTCCCAATATTTTGACAATTGATTTTTCATCACATGCAATATTCTAAAACTAATATTTAAATATTGCAACATATGTATCATGATGCATAGAGTGACACTAATTAAATTATACAACATGTTTAAAAATCACACTTATCAATATAATTAATCACATAAATAGTTCTAATTCATGGATTCTTAAAGAAACAAAAAGATAAAAAATTTAATAATAAATTCTCTTTGTCTTTTCTTCAAATTACAACTTGGATTCGCTCCAAATTTTACACTTTCCACTTCTTGTAGTTGCCAAAGTTGAGAATTACATAAATAATTCTTATGCTAAAATTAACTTACAAAAATCTAGGAAAAATAAAGTGCAAAAATAAACTAAAAAGGAAACATGACAATATAGGTTACTCTTTTTGTTACAAGCCCAAAAGAAAAACACATGGAAATATTTACTAAGAATTGGAATAAACCATTATTTAAAAATTATAAACCACTATAATATTAAACATTCACCATAGTAATAAATTATAATATAACATAAAAAAAACATAATTCTAATGCCATTCATCTAATACATGCATAGTACATAAAATTAGAGAGAGAATGCAGACAATAGAATATTCATATATTCATATCATAAACTCCCTTTATTACTACTTGTTAGTAACCATTTAGAAAAATAGTCCTAAAAATTGTTTTGGTTATAGAATGGATTTTAAAAATTTTATTCTTTTAAAACTTCTAACTAGTTTTTGTTATTAGATAAAATATATAGTCTGAGATGTAAGATTTTTCATTATTCTTAAAGAATTATGAAAAACTCCTCTTGTAAAGTTTAAAGATAAAAAACTCCCCTATGATTCAACAGACTCATCTATTCTAGATGGCACAACAAAGTAGGGTGTAAGCAATAGGAAAGTGCTAACATAATAAAGAAAGTGTTTAGAGGAAAAGGAGAGAGCAAATGAAAGTTAAGAGCTCTTGTAATTAATTTTTCAAAAATAAAAGGTAGATCATGGTATTTAAAAGCTACCAAGGAACATTCTAGAGAAAAACATTAGACCATAATTTGGGAATGTGACATTGGAATGAGTAAGAAAATCTTTGGTAGTGAGTTAGAAGATAAGTCTAATAACTTAAAAAAATGTTAGCAATGAGAATTAAAGAAAAATATTCTAAAAAATATTTTTTTATCTTTTCAAAAATGGACTTAGGCCAAGCCTCATGTGACATTTGTGCATAAGGGACAAATCCACTAATTACACTTACTTTAGCTTACCTCATGCATGTAAATCCACCACACTCTTTATTTGCCAATTTACTTATATGTAAACCTTTACAAGAAGCCTGAATTAGTTAGTGTGGAATTGAGCTTTTTGAAATACTAGTTTATTTACAATAATCACCCACATATTTCAAAAAGCTCAAAAGGAAAACATAAAGTAAAAAGAAAGATTATTTTGTTAGCTTCTCAGTTAAATATAAATTATTGATTTGGTGTTTTGTAGATTATGAACCAAATCTAGAAAGAGATATACATAATATGTAGAGTTATTGCTAAAGTATATAACATTTATAAACTAATAATATTTGGTTGTAGATTAATGATCTCACTAATTAATTTACATTTGTAAACATTTCCTTCTATAATGTAGGTTTTGCACAATAGTTCATGCATGCATGTAAAAGTTCATGAATACTCTAAAGATCTTGCCAAAATCTGACAAGAGCAATCCCATTTCATACTTATATAGGTGATCCATCAAGTATACACTATAATTGAACACGCCATCCATAGAAGGCTACAAAATTCATTAAAAGCTAAACTCATTCTCATATATAGTTTATTGTTTAAAGCATAAATCATAGACACCATAGAAGAGACCTATAAATAAAATTTTAGTACTTTTAGAACTAACACTAACTTGTTATTACCCATATGAATCTAATTCATAGATTGCCAATCATAAAGGTTAGGTTAACTATCAATATTAATTTTTTAAATTTGCTTTGGTCTTATTCCTCTTGATGTCACCTAAGGGCTTCATCAAAGGATTAATAAGATTCTTTTTAAATTTCACATAATCTATAGAAATTATTCCATCTTTAAGCAATTGCTTCATAACATTGTGTCATAATCAAATATGTCAATTTTTTCCATTGAAAGCTTTATTCTTAGTAATGGCTATATTTGATTGGTAGTTACCAAGCATAGATATTGAAGGTATTGATTTTCCACCTAGTGGTATGTTAGATAAGGAGTTTCTTATCCACTTGGCTTAATTACTAGTCATCATTACAGCCATAAATTCTAACTCTATGTTGGATTAAGCTATAATTGTTTGCTTGGATAATTTCCAAGTCACTGCACTACCACCAAGGGTGAACATAAAGACACTAGTGGACTTTATTTCATTTGAATTAGATATCTAATTAGCATCATTGTATCTTTCCAATATAATGAGAAATCTACTTTTTAAAATACCATAGTTCATGGTACTTCTTATATATTTCATTACTCTAATTAGTGCATTCCAATGATCTTGGTTAGGATTATAGGTGTATTTACTCAGTCTACACATAGTGTATGCTATGTGAAACTTAAGAAAATTCATTAGATGTATCTAACTCCTAATAATCTAAGCACATTTAAATTGAATGATTGAGTCCCTTAATTTTTTTTAATTAAGGATGTAATATCCCAAGCTAAAATATAAAGCTTTATAATTTTTGAAGCCTATAGATAATTATTTATTTAATTGGTTAATATTTAATTTTAAATTTATTTTTTAAATTAAAGATTTCATCATATGAAAATGATACCTATAATAATATTTGAAATTTATTTATGGTCATTATTAATTTAAGATTGGTTTAAATGAATTTTTATAAGGAATTTCTTACAAGTTGAAGAAATATTTTAATGATCATGAATGCAAGAATTTACAAAATAATTTATTTGTATTTTATAAATTATTTTTGGAATTAAGGTAAAGTAAAACATTCACTTTTGGATTTTCAAATTTATTAAGTTATTATAAATATGTATATTTGTACATTCTTGAGGAGAAATTAGAAATAATTGAATTTGAGATTGTAACAAAATTAGCTTTATAAAAATAGGTTATGATAATAAATCATTAGTTAGGATTTTATTGCATCATTTGGAGAAATGGATTTTGGTTATATTAGAAATTATGATGCATTGCAAAACAACAAATAATATTCATTAGTCCATTAAGCATTTTCTTTTTTGTATATGTTGGCATAGGCCCCTCCTTTTGTTATTTTTCCTTTTTACCAACCTCTTTGCCTTTAAAGTCAATGTTAATTTTAATTAATTGTTCTAGCTCCTTTTTTTTACATTATCTCATCACACTTTCTCTCCCAGACCTTTAGATTTTTCTTTCTTCTTTCTCTCTTTCAATTCCTTTCCTATCACCTACTCCTTTGTCTCCCTTGGAACATTGTTATTGGCATCAATAATTATAGCTATTGTGCAACTTCTTCTGTGTCTAGTTTAGTTTGGTGGCTTCACAGGAAGCACCACGGAACATGATGGTAGCTGGTGTAGTCTTTTCCTGCCTTCCATATGTCTCTTTTTTTATTGAATTTTGCTACTCTACCATTATTACTAGTTTATCCTCAGCTAGTTGTCGTTGTGAATGGTGTGAGATGGCAATGAACAACAAAGTTAGGGCCATGCTGCTCCGTTTACAACAGAACATCTTAGAATCCTCTTCCATAGTCATTTCGATGAACTTTTGCCACTAACAAGCTTTAATAAGACATTTTAGGGTGTGATAAGCTGATTTACATCATGGAACCTTAATATATATGAAGATTTAGTGCATTATTCAAGATAAACCCACTTTATATATATTTTGGTTTCTGGCTAAAGCTTTTGAAAAATAATATTTTTATGTTATTAAAATTAGGATAGGGTGATTAAAGCTTATCTAGAGTATTATATCTTAATTTTACTAGTGATTTGAAGTTGATCAATGAAACTTGTTTTAGCATAACTGAGATAAATGATAATAGATTAGAAAAAATGTAATTTTTATGACAAAAATTGTTCAAATGACAAAAGTAGAGTTATTTTAGAATATTGTATGGTAATCTTTTCAATAATGGTTGTATACTTTAGAAAACTCATAAAATCTATTTTTATGAGTAAACGCTTAATGATGGCTTTAAAAAATAAAATTTTTATGATAAAGATTATTAGAATATTATGATTAGAATAATTGCAAAGTATTATATTTTCATATTTTGAAGAATTCTAATATGATTCAAGAAAACCTTGTTTTATAATATTATTTGGATACTTGGTATAATATTAATCAAATGAGGATTTTATGATTGAAAATATTATATTAATATATGTAGAATAAAATTATATTATCTAGGTGAGAGTTTTTGTTAAAAATGATTTTCTGGTTCTTTACGGAAAGATACAAATATAAGAAAATAGGTACAATTTTTATATAATAATGTAAGTAGTCATGTTTTGATAGTTTTGTACTTTGATTTGGAAAAGCCATTTTATACGAGAATTTCTAATATTTCAATGATAAGTTTGAAAATAAAGAAAGTGAGGATATGTGATAATTAAATAGTATAATTGGATTACCAGTTAACATTGAGAAATACAAGTAATAAGGAATGCTATTATATTATGATTTACATAACGATTTGTAATATGTGGAAAGGAGATAGATAATGTTTATATGATTATGATTTATCTTTGAAAATTATGACATTAAGAGGAAAATATGAAAAGTTGAATATGGATATTTTGGAGTTTCTAAGGGTGGATCAATGTTACCAAGTGAGTATATATCTCACCATAGATTTTTATTTTAATAATAGATGACTTAAATGTTGTGATTCATATTTATCTTATTGATATTATAGAATTTTATATTCATGTGTAAATTCAATTCTGCGGTATAAATACAATTAGCTGAATGATATTATTAAATCAAAGTGCACAATGAAAGCATGGTAATGGTGTTTCTAACTATTGATATATTATGATTGAGTTCAATGATATCCATGTGTTATGGCCATATAGGAGTATATGATGGCATTGTTATATATTTATGCATAAATTGTTATGTGCTTGGTATTGTCTAGTAATGAATTAGTGATTTTGCCTTGAAATTATATAAACAATTGTGATATAAGAGTTGAGCTCTCATGTGTGTTACTTACGAGTTTTGCCATGTTCAGCATGGGAAATTATGAATTGTGTAAGAGTATTGACATTGAAAACTATTAATGAAGGTGGAGCTTTGATGTAAAAGCTGGATGGTAAATTTTTAGTAAACAATTATGAGGCATATAAGATTGATTTAAGAGCTAGATGGAAAATTCCTAGCAAACCATATGAGAATAATATAAGAATGATCAGGAAATTAAAAAGATGGCTACATGCATGGTTATTATATATGATTATGTGATGTGATGTATTCTTAGAACTTTGCTTGTTATTAGATATTATTATTTAACATGTTTATGAAAACTTGATATAACTATGATGATTTATTTGTATTTGAGCTTTAATGGCTGATTGTGAATGTAATGTATACATGAAATAGCTAGTATACGATATGGTAATGATATTGAGTACTAACGGATGTTATGACTCCTATGATTTGTGACATGAGAAATAGAGTTTAAGTCATGTGCAGGTGAACTCCCATATCAAGGCATGGCTTCATATATTTTAGAAATTCATAAAAAGGGTTTTGCTAATATTTTCTAATTTTGTATATGATTAACTTACAACAAATATAATTGATCACTTGCAAGATAAAGCTAGATATATGTTCATTGAGTTCTTGTAACTCACTTTATTTATTTTCAATGTTTTTAAGTTAAGTTTCAAGCCTTTTAATATCTATGGAGAAACAAAGAGTGCCTAGATTGAAAGATTTGATAGTTAGAGTCTTCTTTGAATTAGGATCAACATTTGAAATAGAGATGTGATTGAGCCATTAGTTGTTATGTTGAATTTCTATTTGTGTATATGTATTGAGATTATATAAAATGATGTTATTATATCTGGAAAGGTTGTGTATTTTAGTGTGTGTGACCCTTGGGAAGTGTTTAAAAAATAGGGGAGACAGTGTTTGATTTTTCATAAAAAAATTAAAGTGAAATTTCGAATCTCCTTGAAAATTTGGAAATTCCTATTGAATAGAAAGAGTGAAAAATGTTAAGGCTTGTGAAAATTAATATTGGGATCCATGCCAGTCATAATCAGAATAAGTCATGATAGAGGAATATCATTATAAATAATACTAACTAATTTTTCCTTAAAGTATCCAAACTTCCTAAAAAGTTTCTACATATAGTGCTCTTGTGTTAACATTATGCCATTATCTTTCCTTATGATTTTAATACCTAAGGTAACACTAGCTTTACCTATATCCTTCATATTAAAATTTAAGGTTAACAAACTCTTAGTTTCATGCCTTATGTGAAAACTACTACCAAAAATAAGAATATCATCAACATATAAATTGATGATTACATATTTATTATTTTCATGTTTTGTATATACACATTTATTCACTTCAACACACATAAAAAAATTATTTGCCAAAGTTTGATCAAATCTCTCATATCATTATTTATATGCCTCTTTTAGACCATATAAAGACTTTTTCAATTTTCAAACTTTATCTTTTTATCTTAGGACCTCACAACCCTTAGATTGTACCATATAAATTTCTTATTCTAGATCACCATCTAAGAAGGAAGCTTTTATGTCTATTTGATGCATAACTAATTTGAAAATTAAAGCTAAGGAAAACCTAATGCCAATTAAAGAAACCCTCATCATTGGTGCAAAAGTATCAAAATAATGTTTTTTTTTATGTAAAACCTTATATGCCAAGACAAGCCTTAAACCTTTCAATTGACCCATTAGGAAATTATTTCTTCTTACATCCATCGAGCTTTGTTTTGATTGTGTAAACCCCCTAACTTATTAACACCTTCAACCTTATTTAATAGATAATTAACGCATACTAATTTGCCTTCTACTCTAGGCTAACTCACAATACCACAAATTTCTGTATCTCAAATAATGTAGGCAAGGGATGATGTAATTATACAACAAGTTCATCTTACAAAACATAAATCCATCATTTACAATATCACCAACTGTACAATCATTTTTAATATACAACTTCAAATCTCTATTCTCCTTTGCCAAGAGGGCCTTTAGAAGCATCACCTGGAATGGTTAGTAACAACACAAAAAATATGAGAAACAAAGTTTCCCAGTAGCTAGCTATTACCATGAAAACATATCCAGCCATTCCAGATCCTTAAGCAAATAAAACGTACATTTCGAAATCAATCAATCATTTATCATCTCATTCCACACTATACCATTGTAGGAAATGTGCATCACACATAACAATCATCAAGCCCACTCAAGGACTTATCTCAATCAATATCTAGATGGCCATCACAAATAATCATACCTAGGCCTCACACAGCATCACGCTGTCTTTCCGGGGTTCCCGAGCCAAAGGCCTAACACAGTATCACACTGTCTTCCCGGGGTGTCTGGCCATAGGTACCACACACAACAAATGCACTATTATCCCCGAGGATCCCGAGCCATAAGCCAAACACAGTATTCTACTGTCTTCTCGGGTTGTGCCACAACAATTCCATACATATTCCATACAATGGCATAAAATACAGAAAATCATGTAAATAGAAAACAGCTTAAGGATGAAGTTAGCTACCTTTTACAAGCTTCCAATGTGATGTTTCCTTTGCCCTCACTTATAACTTCTTTACAATTCCCCTTGCCTTTCCAAGTTGTCACTTCTTAGTCTATACAAATACATATCATAGTTCTTTATTAGAATATCATCACTTTCCCTAATCCTCATGTATTCTTTACTTTCTTCACTTAAATAAATGCATACTTAGATGCTCTATACTTTGCTTTCAAGCCTTGAAATGACACATATAAACATTAGAAAAGGATCCAGAAGTAAAACCATGCAAAACGTGAAGAATTAAAGCCAAAATGTTCACTCAGCAAAGAACACGGGGGTGAACATGGGCCGTGTTCTACCCCGTGTTCAGAACATGGGGTACAACATGGGCCGTGTTTTGCCCCATGTACATTACTGATCCGCCTTCGTAAAAGAACACAAGGATCAACATGGGCCGTGTTCTACCCCGTGTATAGAACATGGGGTACAACATGGGCCGTGTTCTGCCCCGTGTACATTACTGATCTTCCAAAAACACAATTTTACATGGCTAAACCTCCTTCTCCCTTTGGCTTCTCAAAAGAGAAGTTTCATACACACTTTCATAACTCAAAATTCATCTTCCATAAGCTTCATAACTCATAAGAATCATCCTAATTTCATCAATTTAAACAAATAGCAAACAAATCATGCCAATACTACACATGCACCATTATGCCTCTAAAATCCAAGTGTATACATCATGGTTTCTTGCTATTTTTTACACCAAACCAAAGTCATAGATCAACATAACAACATCTAAAACACCATTAAACATGTTCAAATCATCCTAAACTCCATGTTCAACCACCTTTGACCACACCAACATCAAGATTTCAAGAAAACTAACAAGAGCACAATAAAGAGCTTTTAGAGGAGAACAATTTTACCTCTTGCTACAACTTGAAAATTCTCACTTAGAGCTCACCAAACTTGATCAAACTTGAGCTTTTCTTCAATCTAAACACACCAATGAATAGAGCTTTATGAGAGGAGCAACTTTTCCTTCTACCA
The DNA here is from genome assembly GCA_020226215.1 of Sindora glabra. NCBI lineage: Eukaryota > Viridiplantae > Streptophyta > Magnoliopsida > Fabales > Fabaceae > Sindora > Sindora glabra. Next base: position 81,224,619 of record CM035232.1, on the reverse strand, counting down.
CTAAGCTTAAATCTCACTATTTTTTGGTGAAAAACTCAAAAGAAACTTTCTCTCTCTTTCTCTCTCTCTCTTGCACGTTTTAGAGCTTTCATGGAGGTGCTGCAGCTTTTGGAAAAGAATGGAGAAGAAAGAAGACTTTTCATGAAGCTTCTAGGGGCATTCTTGCCATTTTTGACAATTTCAAGGGTAAATTAGTCCTTTTTCACCAAAAGTAAGGCTATTCTTGCCATTTCTTCAAATAAGGACACTTGTCCATAAGTCTATTGGCCACACTTGTCATGTGTCTATTGGCCACACTAAATAAAATCACATATTACACCCCAAAATCTTGGTTATTCATATTAGATCCCAAATTCTTGGTTATTTCACTTTACCCACATCCGATTCTGTACTTTTGCAATTTAGTCCATAGGATCTCTGTCTGTTTAAAATTCCTTACATTATCAGACTTAGACAACTTCCCATTTTAGGGTTTTCCAACCTCCTCTGATCATCTATATTGTTTAGGAGAATTAATTCTTTTCCCACTATCCTTTTTCCTTCAAAATTTCATTTACCCTTACACTTAATTCCTTTAAACTTAAGATTCACCCACCAAGCTAACTCAAACGTGCTCTTCGTTTCTACGACCTTAGAATTAGAGATTCAAATAACAGAATTGAAAATTCGGGATATTACAGATTGCCTCATTCCAAAATTTTAATTTAGAAAAAGAAATTACTTCAAAATAAAATTAAGGATCATTATAATTAATAAAGGAGTAAAAATCATTTCCAAAATTTATTTTCTTTTCTTTGTCTTTTACTTCTTCACAATATTTCATTAGGTTATTCTAGAATTAATGCATAGGGACATAGTTTAAGAATAAAGGATTACCTCTTGAAGTGCAGATCTAAATCACAAGCACAATCAAGTGATGATGCCTTTATAATATCCATACAGAGTGAATAATGACTACTCAACCTCTACGAATCTATTAGGAAATGTTTCTTTTTGAAGAGATTGCCTCCAATTTTTAATTATATTAAACCACTAATACCTTATCCTTATTATGATGAGAACGAGGAGAGATAGAACTTATCCATTCGTTATTAATATTAATACCTTAATATTAATAACTAAATATTATTAGATGATAATATTATCCCATAATATAATAATCTAATATTATTATATAATAATATTATCTCATAATGTAATTATCTAATATTAAATAGTATAATTATCTAATATTACTTTAATATCAAATAATATCACATAATATACTATGTATTATGTAAATATATATATTATTATTTTGATAATATATATGCACTAAATAACAAACCTAATTAATAGGATTTTAGTTCAACTAAAACTTAATTAATTATTATCTCATTCCTATCCTTTTTGTGTAACCTTGTAAGTTCTTACTATATTGACAATGGCCCATTTATAGATCATAGACAATAAATGACATCTAGCAATACATTATTACCACCCAAGTAGTAAGAATTTCCACTTAATGTGTGAACAACACTTTGTAGCACAATCTTATTTGTAACAATATCCAAATCGAACAAGAGATATGAAATGTGTCATTCTTATTAATGTTCAATTTGTGTTTCTTGATACCTAGTAGAATAATTTAAACAAATGATTAATATCACATATTGATCTATTTGAGCATAGTCATACATTTTTTAGTCTTACTTAATCAAGCAGCCCAAGGATATCTCTCCTTCTATATAGGAGGAATAAAATCCTATCTACATCACTCATATCTCTTTTGCAGGATTTGTGACACACTTAATCAATGCCCTACACATCATCTCAGTTAAAGGTGACACAGGATGGCATTAAAGTATGTGAGTCCTCATGTAGGGAACTATAGTGACTTTAGGTTAAAGGACTTTGTGCAATGTAGTCATATGAGAATAGCTAATGACACATGACAAATCATGTGGTATTCTCATAGTTAGTCAGTCCAGTATATTTGTTCACTAACAATGTATCCATCTATTGACTTGATATCATATATCCATAATTCATAATCATTAATCACCATATATGATAGTCTTATTGTATTATTATTATCCCTTTTGTAATAATACTCGACTATCGATATTTTAGGAATAGTAAAACTATTTTAGGGATAATTTTTATATTAAGTTATAAATTACGCAAATATTAAAATGAAACAAAATATAATAATAGCATTACCTAAAATAAAACATGATGCGTTATGTACTATTACAATCATCTTATGATTGATTCCTAGGACATACACACTAACACAAACATCCTTAATTGTGAAAGTGGTAATAATATATAGAGATAGTGATGATAATGATAGTAGTGGTTTTCCTATATGACAACTAAGTATTTGTTAAGGTTGAGTTAGTGGTTCATTAAGTATAGGAGCCTTTACTCTTACCATAATCTAGAAGGCATACAACCAAAAAGGGTCAAGCATAAAATGTTTGTTGCTCCTATAAGTTGTGATGAAGCCATTATTTTAATCCTTTCAAGCCATGTAATCTAAGTATTCCTAAGAGGTTAGGAAAGTTTTTTTATTATGTTTCCCATAACCAAAGCAATCTTTGCCTGTGGATCAAATAACTACCACTTAATTTTTTAGCCTCTATGGGTCCCTATTTGTTCAAATTCCTATAGTAAATGTGGTGCCTAGGACTGAGTAAATAGTCTCTTTTAGGCATTAAGTATGGGTAAGGAGAAAAGGTAGTTTTCTATATACTCCTTCATACACTTTATGATAAAAGGTGAATCCTCTAACCTATTTTGAATTCTTGCTTGATATGGAGTATTTTGACCTTTTTTTAATATCATTTTAAAGGTGAGACCTTTTGATCCTTTATACCTTTTGTGAAGATAGAGGCAAAGGTGGGTCTTATAGCTTATTTTGAATCCTCCTTTGAAGTGAAGTCTTTTGATTCTATAGCACCTTTTTAGAAGCAAAATCTTATAATTCCTTATGCCCTTTATGAAGATAATGGTTAGATCGCTTCAAAGGCAAAGCCTTATGATTCTTTATGTCTCTCTTTTAAGATAGCCTTCTCAAAGACAATATTTTATGATCCTTTCTGACCCTCTTCAGAATTATCTTCTTTAAAGGCGAGCTTTTGTTATCCTTCCCAACCTTTTTTGGAGTAGGTGACAATATTTCTTTAAAGGAAAAGCCTTTTGACTCTTTAGGACCCTCTTTAAAGATGACCTTTTTAAAGGAGAAATCTTATAATCCTTTCTAACCTTTTTTAAATTAGGTTGCTAGATTTCTTGGATGGAAAAGCCTTTTGACTTATTATGACCCTTTTTAGAGTTGCTCTTTTTAGAGGCAAGATCTTATGATCCCTTATGTCTTTTATAAAATGGATCATTTTTTGACCTATTTTGTATTTTTCTCAAGATAGGGTGGTCTTTTGATCACTTTGAGCCTCTTTTAAAGTATCTTTCAATAGTTTAGGCCTTTGATAGAGTAACCCGACTTGGTCTCTTACAAGTATTCATTTTATAAATTCTTTATAGGATTTTCTTGGTGAAGGTTTAAACTCTTTTATAGTAGCTTATCTGATCTCAATGACTTTTTGCTTTTTTTGATAATGCCTTAATTAATAGGCCTTGTAAATTTTGGTATCAATAATTAGCCCCCTACACATGAATCACCTCGATGAAAGAGTGTGGTGAGGCATGGACTTTGGCTTTACGGTGGGTCATAACAATCTTTTCCTACAGTAGTATTTTTTAGAAGTTTTGTAGAAACATACTGATAAAACATTTAGGATTTATCATTTTATTTATGTATTTTTATATGTATGTAACCCTTTGAATCATTTGATGCTATTGATGTAAAGCATTATAGATTTAAATGTTTGAGATTGTCTCTAAGTGAACTATTGTGATCTGTCAACTATCTCACAAGTTAGCTTTCTATAAAATCCATAAATTTTTGCATCATCTAATTCTTACTTTGTTATATCCAATACCTTAAAGCTTTTTCCCTATATCTTGATTTCTTTATTTGTTGTTGAGTTTTTTTTCCTTCTTTCACTTTCTTGCTAATTTCCCTATCTAATATCATCTTTGAGTTTTAAAGGAAATCATAATACTATTGCATTATTAAAGATTCTGATACCAATTTTCATTTTGAATAAGTTTGTTCTCTTTTTTTCCTTTTTCGATAAAGGAAAGGTGGAAATAGATGACACTTATAGTGAGACTTTTCATGTCATATTCGAAGATTTTGGGGAAGTGTAAGTTTTTTAGAGAGAAAGTTGTTAGAGGTAATTATATTAGGGTCCATTATCTAGAAACCAATGTATCTAAATAGATAAGCTATGATAATTATATGTTACATCCAAGATTTGTTAGGAAAGAATATTCCTTTAGTAAAGTAAAATTTGTTTCTAAAACTTCTCCCATTGAGGGTTTTGATCTTACGTGTGGTGATTTGGATGGCACAAATTATGTAAGACTTCTTGAGTGAGCAAGCGTTTTGGATATAATTAAAGCTTCTGTTAATCTCTTGTTATAAAGAAATGTGGATGACTTATGTCTTCTTATTAAGAGATAGGTAAGCAGTGCCTATGTTTTTATGACTAAATGAGGGAATTTACTCCTACATTAAAGATGTTTTTGTTTTGTATCATTCTTCTATTTTTGGGGAGATAGTGCTTTTATCAAATAGTTTAGAATATGATATAGTTTGTTATTTGAAAAGATGCCTTGAAGAATGTGCTAAGTTGTTAATGAAAATGAAAAGTCTACCATCTTAAAATGCTTAAGATTCTTCTTTGAGAGAATAAAGAAGAGCATTGATAAAGATAGGAAGATCCATTTTTTCCATGGTAAGAATCTCAATGCCAATGTAAAGAAAGATTTAGTTTTTCCTACCTTTATGGCATACTAGCTTAGTTATTTTATCTTTCTAAGTCCCTTAGTTGAGACCTTAAATTAAAGTGCTTTTATTTTGGTAACTTATATAGTAGCAAGGAAGTGAATGGTTTTAGCTCATATCTTTCTTGTTAGGCTAGACCTTTGTCTTGATCAATTTCAAGGGAAAATTGAGCATTCTAATGGTCAGTACCATATGAATTGCTTTGTTGATTTAGTATTCTTACAACTATTTTTATTTAAATGATTCACTGATTATCCTCCAAGGATTAGGCCTTCTTTCCTATGACATGTCTATCTTCATATACGTATGTAGAGTAAGTTACAAAGGAGAACACCATTTACAAACCTTATTGATAATATTTCCAAATTTCTATTCAAACTTTATTTCTTAACTTTTTATCTTGGCTATTCCAAACCTAATATATACATAAAGAGATCTAAGAAATATGTCAATCATTATCTTAATAATGGGTCTTAGGTTAAAGGTAATTTTAATCATTGGCTAATGATTTTTAATCCCTCTATTCTTCTTGGTTTTGTTCATATAGACATATTTTTGCAAGCAAGGAGAGATATGTTTTGCTATTGTTACCTTCAAATAGGGTGGTGTGATAACTTGGACATACTTAAACATTTTAAGCTTCATTCATTTCCTAGGGTGCTGAAGACATAAGCAGATGGATTACTTTTGAAGGACTTTAGTCCTTTTCAAAATCAACAGCATTGATTGATTTTCTTCCTTCTCTTACTTTAGAGAAAAGTTACTTAAAGTTATAGTTGAAAAAATTTATAAAAATAAAAAAAAGATTACTCTTTAAGCAATTCTAGTGGGGGTTTGTAAAAAGAAACTAATTCTTGTTTTAAAAATAGACCTTTTGTATATTTGTTAGATTGGAAGCCAAACAAATGCAGAAGAATTAACCAATCCCAGCTAAGGATCCATGTGAAATAATTAGATCAGGATAGGAATTTGATTACTTTTTATGAACACTTCAGAGGATTGATAACTGATCACCCTTTTCAACTTACTTCTAGTCTAAGATTCTGAGGTATCCATATGAACCCATGAATCACTAGTGAATGTCTCATGTGTACTAATTGGAATTCACCTCTTTTTCTTTCGTAGTGCTAGTTATGCCCTTCAAGGGTTCAAAGGGGTTGCTAGGTTTTTCTATGTTTTTGAGATGTGTAAATAATAATTCTTATTATTACCTAACAAATTTATTTAAATAGGTGCACAGAAAACCTTAACTAATTAGGCTTTGTTTCATGTATAATTACAAGCTTATTATTGGGCCTTATAATTATAACATGGAATTCCTATATATTAGGCTTAAACAATTTGGTTTATCAATTTCAAATCCACAAGGTTCTAAATATGCAACCATATAGGCTCTCATTACATTGGTAATGATCATAAATCATATTAATGATCATAAACAATGAGCAGTGTCTAGCAATACATCAATGTTACCTAAGTAATGAAAAAGTTAGTGATTTAATTTAACCTATATGTGATCATCATCTATGACCTTTTATCTTAGACATCTAAATTGAACACAAGACATAGACTATGTCATTCTCACATAGCTCAATTCAAAGGCTTCTTGATTCTTAAGTAAACTAACTAAAGCAAATGTAATTGACATCCCATATCAATTCATCTGAGCATGGCCATGCATTTTTTTTAGCTTTACTTAATCAAGGGGCCTACATATGTCACTCTTATTATATAGAAAGGACAAATTCCATCTTGATCACACAAATAGGGCCACATGATATATGACATATCCAATAACTACCCTTACATTCATTCAATCATAAGTGACATAGAGTAGTATCACAATATGAAACTTACATGTAGGGAACCTTGGCGATCTCAAGTCAAAGGACCATATTAATATTGATCACTAAGAATTACTCATGACATCTATATAATGATCCATGTAGTGTTCTTAGGGTGGGTTAGTCCAATATACAAGTTCTCTAACTTGTACTCATGTGTAGACTTAATATCTCATATAAGTCACCACACATGCTAATCTTAACATATCAAAGTTACCTAATCCATAATGATATATGACTAGGGACATTTAAGAATATTATTATTCTAAAGTTATAATCATAATAAATATATTACACAAACAATATATGTATAAATATGATAATTTGAATTGTCATTAAAATAATATGATTCAAATTTACAATCATCTATATAATTGGTTTTAGAGCATATAAACCAACAATAGTTCGCCACCCTAACTAAAAGTTAAGAAGGAATAAAAAAGGAAAGAAAGTATTGCTTCTAAAAAGAAAAAAGATGAAGGAATTATCTCCTCTAATATTGGAGTTAAGGGGAAAGGAAAGTAGAAAGAAATCACCTTTTCTCAACTTAGAGCTAAAAAAAAGAAAGAAAAAGAATTATTATTTCTTCAACTAAGGTTAAGAAGTGAAAAAGTGATGAGGTTACTACTTTACAACCTAAAGTTTAAAAGGAAAATGGAAAAATAATTGTTTTTTTTTTCTAAACTTGAAGTTGAAAAGAAAATAGAAAAGGAATCTAAATCTAAAAAGGCTAAAAGGTCATTAATAAGAAAGGTGTTTAAGGACATAACATTCAAGCCCTAAGACGAGGTTCAACAAGAATGACCTACTCTTACTATAGGAGTAGCTATTTGTCCTATAGGTGTTAATCTTCTTCATAAGAACAAGATAGAAATGACTACCATGGATTATAATGAGCTAAAGTCTCACTTAGAATTATAGTTGCCATTTCTTTCAATTTACACATTTGAAACCAAGTATATTTTCCTCAAACATCTTACTTTCTTCAATCTTTATTATTTTAAAGCTATTTAGAGGATATATTTAGTGAAAATATAGAAGGTTTTCATAATAAAATGGAGTCCAATTTTATAGATGATCTCCAGAAAAGTTTTGTTGTTACTTTGTTTATCTGTGTAAGTTAGGGTGCTTCCCTTTATTCAGGTGAAATTTGTAATTCTTTAACTTCAGTTTTTTATATAAGTACTTGACATTTTCTCCTTTATTTTAGGTCTTTAGATAGGAGAGATGTCTTTATACTTAATAAATGCTAATTTTGAAATTCTAGAATTGATAGGCGAGATTCCCTTAGAAAAAAGGAAGTGCCTAAAAGCTAGGTCCCATGAGGGCAGTATATCTAGTCTTTATACTTTGTGGAGTTAGACTGCTACTAGTGCATTATAATTCTTGCTCCAATCCAACTAAAAGGAGTTAATGATCTTTTAAATAATCAGGCCTCTATTGAGGAAACACAATGAATGAATTTAAGAAAGAAAAAGATATGTTTTCTAAAGAAACACATTTGTTTGAAGATATTTTCAAAAGTGAATTAGCATAGGCCTCAATTTTCTACCATGGGTACTGCTACTGAGGGTTCATGATAGGAGCCTTTGGAGCAATTAAATAGGTCTACTATAAGAAAGGTTCTACAAGGAGGTAATAACCTTATTAAGGTGATAATTAAGATGGGACTTGCTCCTATTATAGTTGAAAGTAAATCACTGGAAACTATTTAGTTAGAATTTATGAAAGTTAACTGTATTATTCAATTTCTTATTAACATAACCACTTGTATCAAATTTAAAGAGATTGAAGATACATTGTGGGAGATATGGAGGGCTTAAGAAACTATGGAGATTCCTTTAGATATAATAGTGGCTCAAAAGAAGGTGCTCAAGATAACATAGAAAGGACGGTAAAAATAACTTTTAAAGATCTTGCTGCTTTAGAAGAACCCCAGTATGAAAAAAAGGACTTTTGAAAAGTAGATATTAAATTTTGTTTTGTATTAATTTTTTTATTCTTAATTTCTTTAGCTCACTTACATCTCTTCTAAATATACCAATAAGAGAGCATTTTACAAGGAAAGAACCCTTTATTAATAAGTTAGCTTTACTTTCTTTTACTTTTCATCAATATTGTTTCTTTACCTTTGCTTATTTCTAACATTTTTATTCTTCTTTTGAGTAGATAAGAGAGTTTTACCTTATATTCTGGCATACTCTCTAACTTAAATTTTGGTCTCAGAACTTGTTTTTGAAGATCTTCCTTTAAGTCCTCAATCTACCACTTTATGTGATGCCAACTTAAAGATCATTCTTTAGGGCACTTTTGGTTCCTTTGTAAGATGAAGAAATTACTAATACATATCTAGGAGCATTAGTAATAATGATGCACTTTATTATTCCTTTCTTAATCTCTAATGCTGCTCTAAATGTGCTTAATAAGATACTATGCCAATATCCTAAATTACTTTTGTTTGGCTCTAGTGATGGAAACTTTGTAATGGATCTGAAATATGTTAGTCTAGCTTTAATTTTTAGAAAAATAGGATGAGAAAAGCATGACTAAATTATCATGAGAATAGGAATCTAAATTATATCAGGAAACTAATAGCCTTACTCGCTATTTTCAAAGACCATATACATTAGGCATCATAGGACAACTTTTATTTCATGTGTGGAATGTTAAGTTTAGAAATATTTTTGAATCCATACATAAACTTGACTTTAGTATTGAATGAGCTAGACTTGATATTGAAAATGCTAAATGTGTCATTAAAGAAACTGAGCATACCATTAAGGATGCTAAATGCCTCACCAAATAAGGTGAGAAGAATATTGTCAAGGTAAAGACTAAAAAGGATGAACTCCAATCATGACAGAAACAATTAGATAGAAAAGTTCTAGAGTTTTTTTTTTTATCTTTTCCTTGTATCTAAACTTTGCAAAATATTAATGAAGTTACTATTTTTTTACATTCATTTACTATATCTTACTTTCTTTTATTGCTACTTGCTAAAGGCTCTAGCTATCTTTCTTTATATATTCTTTTCTTTTCATGTACTTTGTATGAAATCCTTAGTACCTTAGTTGAAAACTTTGTACTTGGATGATGTACCATCCTAAAAAGGCCACTTACTTTGTCTTGTTGTATTGATGATTTTATGTGTAATCATATCACCACATTGTCTTTTTTCTTCAACTTATTTTGACTTATAAATCATTACCTTTTGTATTCTTTATCTTTATCTTTCTAATTTATATTAAATAGTATACTTTCTTTACCATAAAACCATGAATGTTTATCGTGAAATAGCTTCGTATAGGTATATTGGTGAAGTAAGACCCCTAGAGTTTGATATAATCTAAGGTATTCACAAGAGAGGTCAAATTTTCAAGTTAGATTATGTTCTCATTGATTAAATAGTAACAAACCCTTTAGATACAATAAACCACCAAATCTTGGGCTTTAGTTTGACATGCATAAATGTGTATTTTTTTAATCATTATTGCAAATTTAAGGCTATCTTAGATATATTTGCTTAGGAGGAAACTTGACTTGTCACATGTGGGATCACCTCACATAGCAAAAACTAGGATACTTATTAACTTTCTTTAAAAATAGAGAATCAAGAATATCCATACTTTTACCTTTAAAAGGCTAGACATGTTGTCACTTGCCTAGAATGGTGGTCTTTTACACATATTGAAAACCATGACTTGGATAATGAATCTTTGCTAATAAACTACACAATGAGTGAACCTAGCCACCATTGTATAAGGCTTGTAAACTTTTTTTTTTATCTGAGTATTAATGCTAAATGTCATCAACAATTTGATAGGGATAGCCAATGGTGTTTTAAGTGGATATCACCCTAATTCAAGGTGCAGTTCCTCAAGAAAATCACTATGTGTTGAGCAAGGAGATTAGGATCTAAAATTCTTGTAGGATTTTTCACCTTGATTTCAATTAGACTCACTTTAGAGTTTATATGGGAGTAGGACTTGAAAATTTTGGTACTTTTTAGAGATAAGGATGTCTAGAATTAGGGCTGTTGAGATTGCAACAACACTTCCTTTACATAAGACAAAGATAATTGGTGCTTTACGATTTGCACATGGGATTTAGATGCTATAAGTTCTTGAAGTAGTCAAAGTCTTCTTTCAATAGAGTGCTTATGTCTTAGACTCTATTAAAGCATGAATTTTTCCTATGGATAATATTTAAGCATGGAAACATATGTCATGGTTTAGCTTTCCTCCTTTTTTTTTCATTACTATTACCTTCTTTTCATACTTTATAATCTGTAATTAATATTAATGGATAACCTTTTGATTTCTACATTGTAACTTGTGCTTTGAATTCTCTTTTGAGAAATTATTTTTCTTTTTTAATTTTTCTTTTCAAGACACTTTAAATTCTTGAACAATCACATTGGTTTAAGTTTGCTTCTCATATCTTATACCTTAAATGAATAATTATGCCATTTAAAAGCTATCATTAATGTTAGTCCATTATGATGGTAGTTAAAAGGTTAGCTTTGGAGTATAAATACCTTTTCTTAGTCTATTATTGAGCATCTAGACCTTCATAATCATTCTAGTAAAGAATTCATGAGAAGAATTTTCTTTCCATCTTCATAAATCATAAGTCAGTCTACTTTTAGTTCTAGTAATGATTTTTTGCACAGGTGTTCAATTGAATGGGGCTTTTACCATCATGGCACCTTTATAAGAATACCCAAAAAGGTTCTAGATGAGGAAGTACTTAATCTAAGAGGTAAATTTGAGCTCTAGCATGACAATTATCTACAAGCTTTATGGAATGAACTTCATCCATTTTAGTTTAGTCATGAAAAGAATGATATAACACTTTTAGGTGAAGAATATGAGTTGGAAATATTCATTTCATTGACGTGGCATGCCTATGATGCTCCAAATTAGAATGACTTGGTGAGTCCATTATATATACCTACTTATGTGGATGAGGATTATGGAAAAGCTTATATTCTCCTAAATTAACATCAGGTTATGAAACATAGGTTATAAAGAATGCATTTATGGGTGAATTGCATAATGTTAGATGGAAGTAGGCAAATCGTTCAATATGATAAGGGAAGACGTGCATTTTACACTATTTAGTAACTAAGCCATCTTTTTACAAGCATGTGATTCTCCCTTGACTTGATCTAAGAGAATAGATGAAATTGGGTCTATGTCACATTCTTTTCTGGATCTTATATTTATGGCCAAACAAATTTTATAATCAATCTTTCCATTATTAATGAGGGCATTTGGAATGCCAAAAGTGTGATATACCCCTATTTTTGGCAATTCATTAACCAAGTCCTAGCATAGAAAGAGTTTTATATCTTGATCATTACTAAAATGTGCTTAGATGGAATAATAACTTAGAGAATGACAACACAGCTCCTCTTTTCTGGCTTAGACATGGTATTTCCCATTAATTATTCTAGTGGGGCTTAGATCCTTTGGAATTGGGACGTTATTTGAGTAATGAGACTAGATAATGGGCTAAGCCACTTTTTGGGTTCTCTAATATTTCCTCAAGATATTTGATAGTTAATGAGAAAAATATTTGCTATATTATTTTCTCCTATTTCATATCTCTTGGTGAGTTATATATGCTTAATTTCATAAGATTAGCCTTGTTTTATAATTCAAGTTTAGTTTTACAATATTTTGAATTTATTTAGTTAATGCTAGATTTTGATACTATTTCTATTTTTCAACTATATCTCAAGCTTTGGATATCAGATTAAGGTCATCTATAATTGTTGGAAAGCTTAAAGAAAGATCTATAACTTTGATGTTTTAGTCAAAGCCTAGTTTAAACTCATTCAAATCCCTATTTAGCCAAGAATCTGAAGCCTCATCTTTGTTCTAGCTGAACTAATTTTGGTTTTTAGCCTATATTTGGAATTATAGAGGTCTAATTAACTTAAAACTAGCACCCAATCTCCATAAGACCTAACTATACAACTTTTATATTTATGGATTGACAAAATTATATTATTTTAGTGGTTTTATATTAGTAGGAAGTTAGACTTATGAGAATTCACTACTATAACTGTTAGAGTTAGTTATCTTGTAAAATTAGTTATCTTGTAAAAAATAGGTTTGGGCTTCTAAAAATTAAGAACCCTAATTCTTGTACTCTTGAGAGACATACTATTTAGATGCAGTAGGATTTTAGATTAATTTGATCAAATAAAAGGAGAAAATTGATTAGACTTAAGAGGGTTCCATACATTCAATAAACAATTTTCTTTCTTCTTATTCTAGCTTGAGTTCTCTAGTCATAGGGGCTAGCTTTGGAGTTGATTCAAGGAGCTTGAGGCTTTCCTATACTAGATTATGAGATTATAATTCATAATATTGACTTTTTTAATTAATTTTCCTCTTTCCTTAATTGCTTGTGCTAATTTCTTGAAATTATTTTTATTAGATATTGATTTGGTATAATTAATGTTCATCCTTGTGATTTCTAAGTTTTTACTATTTTGATGTTGAATTATGGGTAGTAAATCATGATTTTACACATAAGGGCAGAAAGTTAAGGGATTAATTTGGAGATTTCTAATTTAAATCAATTTTGATCTAGCTTAAGGATTATAGTGGTTGCTTAATTTAGCTAATCCTAATTGATCAAATCCTAGATGGTTATCTAGTATAAGACTCATGGATTATTACAAGGGTTCCAAGTAATTCAATGTTGAAAGATTAATTAGAAAAGTCAAATATTAATTGATCCATGATTAATCTAAACTAGAGTTCTAAATTCCTTGAATTGGTTGTTTTATTACATTGATTTCTTTCTTACTGTTTACTTTGTGTTTTACTTTGTTTAATGCATTTATTTCAATTTCAATTTAGAAACTCCTTAATTCTATGTTTTGCATAATTCTACATTCTGTTACTACTGCATATTGTATAATTTTGCATTCTATATAACATAGCATTCTATTAGCATATTGCATCCATTTTGTTGCATTCTCTTTTAGCTTATTTTTTGCATTCTATTTTCATGTTTAATTCTATATTTTGTGTTTCGCATTCTACTAATAATTCATAATAAAAGATATCATCAAAGGATCACTAAATGTATGATTTGGTTTGTGCCATTGTACTACATTATTTTGTAATAAACCAGTTTTTAATCTAATTTTAGCACATTGCAATGTGCTAATCAATAGTATACTTCAAATAAAGAATTGTAATTCTGTTCGAATTTTATTGAAAACTTTACCTTTTCACTTTCCATCTTTTGATGCATTTATACTTGCTTGTTTCTTTTTACCTTCTTCTTGTACTTGATTAATTCATGAAGGAGAAATAATAAATGTCATCACTTTCCTATGCACTAAGAAAAGTAATTATAATATTTCTAGAGTGCTATAAAGGCTAAATCATAGAACTTATTCTTTTATTAAACAAGTCAATTTTGCTGAAGAATTCTTAAAAATCCAATTTTATACTTTATTTTTCAAGTCTTCACACTTCATGTCCATTATCATGAAAGAATCTCAATTGGTGTAGGTAGGTTCTAATGAATTAGGCCTAACTTTTCTTTCATTGCTTGGAGAACTATTTTGTCATATTTTTTAGGATCTTTATTAGTGTGGAGGTTTATCTAGAAAACTTTTAGTAGAAATGCTTTAGGAGGTTTTTTTATACATTCATTTTTTAGAAAGTGGGTATATTATTCCTTTAATTGTCTATCATAAAGCACAACTAATTTTTCCATTTATTTGTCATTGTGGCAATAAGCGAAATTGAAATAGATTAAGAACATAAATGTCATTTTCAATAGATGGAGAAAAGGCGGCTATTAACCTAACCATAAATCTTCAATGTCACTTGGCATTCATAGATTGGTAGGGCATGATGCACCCTTGCCATCTTGATCTTGAACTTACTCATGATTTGTGGTTCCATAGTAGGCATCCTTGTCTTTTTCTTTATTAATGACCTTTTTATTTGGACTTCATTATCAAGGTAAAAAGGTACCAAGGCAGTTTTTTTTTTATAAGGATTAACATATGGAGGATATAATTTGCTCAACATCCATCTTCCTTATTCTTGGTGGGATTCCACATAAGACCCATTAGCATTGCCATATGGAATGATAGAAGAGCAACTCATCCAAATTTCCTTTACTTAATGATGGACATAAAAACCATATTTCTAGTATATGGTCAAATGATGTTGATTATCATTAAAACTTAGCTATGGTCAAATGTGCTTAAATGATTCTAAATACTTTTCTTTTTACTAATTTTGAAGATACAAAATCCTTTTGCTATATGGGAGGCACTTGGGTCATATAAAATCATGGGCAAGTGTAGCTTTACAATTTTCAAAAAGGGCTAAACTTTGTATCTACAGCTATCATGTTTGAGTGGGCTTGATTAATATTATTGTAATAATTTTTAATAAATGAAGTTTTGTCATTTTGATTATAATATTCTAATGCATTCTCCATGTACATCTCTTTATAATGAGATGATAATTAACATTATCAATTACCTATGTAGCAAATGGCTAACTAAAATTCATCCAAGATTACTTTCCATTAGGCACCAATTTTAAAGATATTTAAAAGCCATCCAATAATTTTCGTTTAGTTTGTACTAAATGACATTTTACTTTTCCATCTCCCTTTTATACCATGGTTATGGTGAATCAATGGTTTTTTCTCTTTTAGGTTATACTTATTGCTTTGAAAAAGACAAATAATTAACTGTTGCGAATTTCATATGCATTAAAAGAATTGATTGTAATAGACCAAAGGTATTATAAAATTCAAACTTCTATACCCACTTTTCATCAAGCACAAGCATTCTTCCAGTAGTTTCAAAAAGATAAGTTTCTTTTTCATTTTCTCTTGCTTCTCACAGCTTTGCTTGTTACTTAAAGAGGAATCCCAAATAGTGTAAGGTGACTTTGATGAATATCAGTTAACATTCTTGATACTTTTGGAGAAGTTTCTTCAAAGAATTTCTTATGATCCCCACCATTGTGAGGGAGCAACTTTGTGGAGACATGTGATAGGAAATTTGCCTTTATACCTTTTTCTTAAAGAGCAACCTTATTTTTCCTTTAAATACTTATTAAGAGGCTCAACTAGTTCCACCTTTTAATTTGTCACCATGGTGATGATCTTGAATGAGGCATAGTTGATATATAACTACCATTATTAATAGAAGATGAAAGGATAATTGTTGTTTACACTTCAGATTTTTAGTGTCAGCTAGCATCCATAGATTGGTGGACTATGATGCAACCTCATCATTTCTCTTCTAAAACTTCTCATGATTCAAGGTTTCATAGTGAGCACCCTTGTCTTTTTATTTAAGAGTTTCCTTTCCATTTGGACTTTGTCATTTGGGTCAATTGAAGTAAAAAAAGTCCCTTACAGGGACAAATATATAAAAAGTACAATTCATCCAACAAACATCTTCCCTTTATCCAATAGGATATCATATAGTCCCAAGAAGATTGTTATGGGGAATACCTAAAGAGTAGCACATCCAAGCTTTGTTCACTTACAAATGGAGATAATAATATGACATTAAATAAAGTTCATGATAATCATAAAGATGCAACTAAGGGGTTGCCCCTCCTAGACTATCTTTAACAATTTTTCTTCTACTAATAGGGAATGTATAGATCCTGAATATTATGCAGGCAAGGCTTAGGTTATGTGGAACCATAGGTAAGTTATGTTTCATGGTGTTGGAGGGGAATCAATTCTGTGTCTAAAATTATCAAGCCTAAATGGTATAAGGACTACTTTCATTTCCTTTTTTTATATCTTTATTTTTTTCTCTTTTCTTTTTTGTCATTATGAATGAATGAAGTTTCTCACATTTTCATTTTCGAACCTTAATATTTGTGTCTCTTTTTTATTTTATTAATATAAATTTCTTTATATCAAGAGTGTAACTATAAAAATTTATAACATGGGACCTTGGTAACAAATCATCAATTAGAGTCTTATAAATTTCCATGCTTACCTAATAATCTTGCTCATTGATTTTTCTTCTACTATTCCATAACTTTGAATTTCTCTTTCATTATCTTGATAATATGGATCAACGAAGTTCTTCAATATCTAGGGTCATGGCTATTGAAAGTGAAGAAGTGTGGGAAATTTTTAATAAATTTAAATTTCTCCCTTTATGTTATGATTCATTTAGCATGATTTTTAAACACTTGCATAAGTGTCAAGGTTTAAAAGGTCAACTTCCCAAGGAAGTGATATAGGAAATTCATCCTTATTTTTGCTATCTTTTAAGTTACAACATCATCTTGCTTTGCATATATCATAAGGCACAGTAGATCCTTCATTTTATTCACCATAAGTAACAAATTAAGCTTAAATCAATTTATGATTAAGCTTAAACATTAAAAACTAACCCAAATTGGAAAATCACAAAAATTCAAAAAAAATGGAGAAAACTAATTGATTAAATGCTACTGTAGCTAGTAGGAAAGCTTTCTACAATGGTGAAAGGTGGCAAAGGTAGTAGAGGAGCGAGTAGTAGAGTGAAATAATAGTGGTAGTGTAAGGGTGGGAGGAGATAAGGAAATGAAAAGGGAAAGGGGAAAATGAGGCGCTACTATCAAGTACTTAAATATAGTCCAATTTAACGATGGAATTAGCGACAGATTTATCCATCACTAATCTATTTTAATGAAATATTATGTTTTGATTAAAAATAGACTCTAAGATGTCTACCACTAATTTTGGCAAAATTTTAGTTCACCACTAAACAAAAAATTAACTTTTCATGCCTAAATCCATCATTAATTCCATCAACATTTTAAAAACAAAACTTTTAAATTCCATCATAATTTTACTGATGGATTTAGAGACAAATTTGGTTTTTAGTTGGAAAATTCAATAAATTAAAAACATTAGTGATGAATGTCCAATTGCTCATCCCTAATTCTATTACTAAAATCACAACATATATTGAAGGCTTGCAAACTTATTTACCAACACTTATTCCATCATTAATATCCATAATTAAATAAAGATTTTCTTGTAATATAAGAAAATTAACAAAGTGAATTGTTACAAATTTAAAAATTATTTTTTAAATTAATTGTTATTTATCAAATTTTAAGTCTTTTGTTTTTGTATTAAGTGTTGTAACCTTGCACTTTAAAAGAGGTCAATCCTAAGAAAATAAACCTATTCATACAAACATCATCTCTTTTAGTCCTAATTCAATACCGAATTCCTACTTTATTAAAAAATAATCATTATAATCCTAATTGAATAATCATAATTAAATAATTAGGTATAAAATAATTAAAAATTAGTATTAACCTTTGTCATCAAGTGAAAATAAGTGTAAGAAAGGCTAAAAAAAGGAAACTATAACTTGAAACTACACCAAAAGCATAAAAATCATCAAAATCAATCAATAGAATTAGTAAATAAAGTATTAGAAATAATTTAATTAATTTAAAATTATAAAATTTACCTTTGAATATACAATAAAAAAGTTGATCTAAGTGCTAAGAATAAGCTTCTAAGTAATGGATGGAGGAAGGAGAAGAAAGAAGTGTGCGAAAAGAAAAGGTTGCTTGCGTGTTAAAAGGTTTTTGAATTTTTTATGGAAAAATCCTTCATATGGTTAAAAAACTCATTGGAAGAAGTAAATTTTCTTTTTTAGAAGAATTTGTTCAAATTTTTCAATGATTTCTCAACAAACTTTAATTTCATCGTAAAATCATGTGATTGAATTTTGACAGCCATTTTCCAACAAATGAAACCCATTGGAAATCTCCATAAAAAATAAAGCATATTTTTAATAGTGACAAAATTTAGCCTTGCACCGCTTTTGCATCAATTATGGCTTATAGTTTTTCTTCTTATCAACTTGTTCTATATGCTTGCTATCAAGGAACACTCAAGCATTGCAATCCTATCTCTAGCATATAATCTTTTTTCTTTATTATTGTATTAAACCTTATTGCATCTAACCCCATAACCTATTATCTTAGCATATTTTTTGTTCCATAAACAAACATTATCTAACATTTGAAACTTCATCTATTCTTAAACTTATCTGATGTTAGAGATCATATTCATCCTCCTTTAAGTTTTACTCAAGGTTAGTACAACTATTGGTATTGGCATGAGTATCTCTAATGACCACATCTATTATTTGCACATGGTTATTGGATGCCTCTAATTCAATCTAAATGTCATCTTCCATTATGCTAATTATATTTAATATATCCCCTATAGTGCATAATGCATTTGGTGATGTAAATAACATATAGGCACCATTTCAACGTACAAGTCCTGAATTTAACACAATAAATGAATTAATAAATTCAAAAATAACAAATAGGAGATTATTCCTTTCTTTAATACATTAGATAAGACTTCAATTTTCACTAATGGTAGTAGAATTCAAAAGATTCAACTCAATTTAAGGATTTTCAATTTCAAACAAAACCAAAAATACAAATTTTCTCTCATCTAAAATAAATCAAAAATGGGAATGGCATTTGGATGATTTTTAACTCTCGATCACCAAAAAAACGTAATTTTTTTCTTTCCTCTAAATTAAATTAAAATCAAGTGTGGTGAAGAAAGTTGTACTTTGTACCTTAAACTATAAAGGTATAATCCCTCGATTCAATCCTTTATCTTACTTCTAAGATAGTAAGACACTTCAAGCTTTTAATTGGAGTCCCAAGATGGAAGAATGCTTCAAACCTTCCTTTAACACCTAGTTTTTCTTTTCAAGTTTTCAAAGAAATGGAGAAATTTCCTCTCCTTTTTTTTTTGTACTTTTCATTTGATTCTATCAAAACATTCATCAATGTACCAAAACTAGTCAGTGCAATTTTGTGTGTCAATCATGGAAAAGCATTGAGTTTGTTTACATGTTGCATCATAGATGCCTTAATTACTAAGTCCATTATAAGTGTATTTTATTCAAATTGTTACACCACTAGTGCAATGAACAAAAAATTAATATGTGACTCCAATTGCCTATTTTAAAATCAGTAATGGGTACAAAATTATGCTACTCTTATTCTCTTGAATTCATATTTTGTGCACTTTCCTTTCACAAACTATAGATTAACCTAGCTAGTTCAATTAATTAGATTAAGACTTATAATAGTTAATGGACCAAACTACACCCAAAACCTAGAATAGCTTTTAATTTGGATAGGGTTGGTAAAAACCTTCCACACCCAATGCGAGATCTAAAGCATTCTCATTCAAAATCACAACAACTAAGCCAATAATGACTCTTATTACAAGTATGATAAAGTTTTATATAATATAATTATCATATTATTATATAGATATTATATAGTTATTTATAAATTTATAATTATATCATTATTCACACATATTATACAAATATATTTATTACATACAAGTTAAAAAATATATGGTTTAATACTTAAATTAAATTAAAAAAATTGAAAGTCCACTAAAATTAAACTAATATATATATAGTTGTAATCAAGATTAATTGAAGATTGAAATCAATTTTAGATGATGATAATTATAGATTTAATTTTTGTTTCATAATATATTTTTTAATATTATATATAATATATATAATTATATATATAAAACATATCAATCGGTTTAATCATTAGTTTAATTGGTTTGAACCAATCTTATTTTTATCCAATCATCTTGCAAAGTTAATGGGCAAACTAGATTTAAACTCTATGAATTCTATTATTTGTTAAAGTAGAATACATAATACACTATCAAAAATAGCGATGGTAATAGAGCGGGGTAATGACAAATTAGTAATATTTTACTATATCCTACAGTCATGGTAATCTGCCCCATTTCTATCCTATCTATGATCGTAAGGCAAATTGGTGTCCTAACCTTGTGATTTGTGAGATATAGATAATTCATGAAAAAATTGGAAAAAAAATTAAAAAATTAAAAAAGCTTAAAATTTATAAATTTTAAAGGTACACATAATTAACAATCAATATTTAGCATAATATAATAATATTAGTCCAAACTCACATAATTTTATCCAACTAATCTTAAGTTTAAGAGAAAATAATTAAGATAAATATTAATTAAGATAAAATAATTAATATATATATATTAATTATGAAATTACTAAAAATGAGCTTATAATAAAATATATTTTCAAGTATAATATAAAAATAATTTATAATTTTAGGATACATTAGAATATCATAGGACAATATTGCCTTATCTCATACAATTGTTTCAAGCCAAAAACTTGCTCTACACATTTTCCCATGATACAAAAATTTATACCAAATTTATTCCTAATTGGGCAAACCTCGAAATCTATTTTTTCTCATCCTTACTCAAAAGAGAAGTGTACTAAGCATTTCTTATAAATACACAACAAAAAAACTAATTTTATCAAAAATATATAAATAATATGAACAAACAAGAACCCATCTCATGCAATAACAAATTCAGAGGTTTCCAATTCAGAACTCACAAAGTGAGGAATACTAATAAAAATTAAAAAATTAAAAGGTTTATTATGTTATATAAAAGTTAATAAATAGTTTTAAATCAATCCACGAGTATCATAATTTATAATTTTTATAATAATAAATATTATTAAATATAAAATACATCAATATTTAGAAAATTATGTAAGAATTAATAAATCAAAATCATGTTTTTTTATAATTCATACTTAAAAAATAAAAACATTTGTGTACAGGAGACGAGGCCGTGGGAGTCCGAACCCGGCTGGCCCCTCTCCCACCATCCCTGATCACGTGTGACAGGGATATGAGCGTTGGCATATTGGTTCTAATTATTAATGATTGGTATACAATAATTGGATTGTGGATATTTTTTAGGAACCCGATTAAATTAGTAATTTATATAATTAACTTTATATTTTTCAAATTTAAGATATTTTGAAGGATATAAATTTGTAATATAAAAAAAATGTAAGTCTCATAAATATAAAATTATTTGTATTTCCTTAGGTTTGTTTCTTTTTCAATTTATTTAAAATATTTTTAAAAATTAAAGTAGGTAAATAATAACTAGTTATGTAAAAAAACTACTGAAATGCACTTATTGTGCTCCATAATAATAAAATCTGTTACGTAAGCTAGACGTAAAGATAATTTGCTAGAAATCCCTTGGAAAGCGATTGAAGTCAAACTCGTTTGTTCACTAATGTCAAAACAGGTAATGGAATTTGTGCCCTTCAAAGCAGGCTTTCATGCGCTCCGGCGTTTGCACAGCAGGATATGGGTCACCCACAGTGGATTACATTTCCTTAACTTTGGGTCCCACTTAATCATAATCAAATTATACAGGTCGGTCACGGACAGATCCAGAGTAATCACGGGCTGGCAAAATTATAATTTCCATTTGTCACGGGTTCTCAAAACAATATAAATATTTATTTCATTGACAAATAAAATTAAAAAAACATTTTCGAATTCCATAGTCGTCGTCAGATGAGGACGAGAGCCATCCCGGTGCAAACAACTTTAAAGTGCTTTTGGGTTTGTTTATATTTAAATGGTATGCAACTATAAAATTTATATTTCTATTTTTCTTATAAAATAATAACAACTTGAAAATCACACTAATTTGATTGTTCAAAAAAATTTAACGATTTAATCCTCCAGTTATTTCATTATTTTGAAATGAGTTTATCTTTTTCCTTTATTTGGCCAAAGTGAGAAAATCACTACTCACACACATATAAGTTTGAAATTGAACTCAAAAGAGAAAGAAAAGTAACATCTTTAAAGTTTATCCATTATCACTTTAATAAAAAAAATTTCAATAAATTAAATGTATATGATAACACCAAAATTTTTAATGCTAAAATTAAGTACTGAAAATCCGTTAAACATTAAATTTATATTATTTAAGTAAATTTAAATACTAAATTAATTTTTTTTGGAACATCATTTTAAGTGCTGAATTTTACTTAATAAATAAAAATTTTTATCACAAAATATTGTACTTAATAAAATTGTAAAATTATTCTTGATTATGATTTTAAAATCCTCCATATCACAATTTCAAAATAAGTATCAGAGGATCTGGCATAGGAAAAATAATATAATAAGCTGATTAGAATTATTTTAATTATTCATAATATAAAATTTTAATAAAATAATTATTATCAATTTCATTTAAAAAATTTGAAAAAAATAGTTAAACTAAATATAACGTTGATCTTTATAACCACCTCCAAGAATAAAGAAAATTTTTATTAAAATATATATCAACTAATTCATAATAATACCTCTTATATATTAAAAATAAAATTAATATCAATAAACTCATCACTTACTTTTTTTTATCAAGCAAGAATAAAATAATATTAAATGTCTTGTAATATATGAGATATATAATACTTATTAAAGTTTATACTTCATAATAAAAAAATTATTATACATTTACTAATAAACATCAATTATATATACTTTATTATGTTATTTTCTTATTACTAATTTATATATATTTCATTAATATATATTGTTTATTAAGATTAAAAAAGGACGTTAAATATATATATATATATATATATATATATATATATATATATATATATATGCACGAATTTTAAAATTTGAATTATTGCAACATCTAAATTTAAATTGAAAACTTCCATACTTGAAGAAACAATGATATGGAAAATACCACGAATATTAATAAATTGATCAACATTTTCTTTTGGTAGAGGGAAAAAATATCATTTTTCCTTTCTTACAAAAGTAGTGCATTCTTTCTATAAAATGTAACTATTCTCTATTTCTCATAATTACTTGTTAATATTCTTCCCTAACTGATTGAATAAAAGCAAATCTATTTAAACACAAATGAGTAAAAGCATCAAAATAATTGTTTGAATTTTAGAAACTTAATTATCTTAATCATAAAATAAATGATTAAATTTTATACATGATTAAGAGATGGAGATGGAGATCGTTTCTAATGTATTGATATGACTGTGAAAGTTTCAAAAACGCAATTGATATTGTGAAAAATATCTAACAATACATAATTATAGAGATTATTTGAAGTATCAATGCTAATCATTTACACTTTTAAAAAGGTAATTGAGATTGTGAAAAATATCTACCATTTTAGATATGAACTCAATTTAATTTAAATTGATGTGTAATTGATCATATGTTACCCTTTGAATTTTGATTTGGTAGTAAATTAATTGTAACAAAAAAACCGAATAATTGCACTTTAATTTGGTAAATTTTTTTTTGACAAATTTCATGTGATGAAATAATTGACACTTTTAGAATGTAATTGAGATTATGAAGAATATCTGCCAATATAAAATAAGGAATAATTTTGATATAAGTTAATATGTAATTGATTAAATGCTATCTTTTGAAAATTTTGAATTCTAATTTAATATTCCACTTAATTTTTTAAATTACAATAAAATAATTATACCAAAAATTTTTATAATTGCATTTTAATTTAGTAATAAAATAAAGTTTATCAAATCATACTACATAAAAGTGAGATTATAATGTTCGAACAAATACATTGTACCACATCATACTATATGCAAATGAGATTAATCATAATGCTGATCAAATTAATGTTAATATACTTCAGTGTTTAAATGATTTCGATGCTATCTTTTGAAATTTCGAATTTTGATTTTATATGATAATTAATTTTATTAATCATAATAAATTAGTTACATCAAAGTCATGAATAATTGCATTCTAATCTTATAATAAAATTGATCGAAAGTTATAAGAATGATAATCATATCTCCAAGGTTCTACATTATTCAATTCTGCGCCAAATTTAAAATTAGCTTATTTTTATACATTAAAAACAACATATTAAAATTAATTAAATGAAGGCATTAAAACAATATCTCCTTCTAATTAATATGTGATTATTGGGAGAATTTGATCTTTTAGAAATTTGAATATTTTTATCATTGGATTACCTTTTATTATTGAAGTTGTATTTTTTTCCTTAAGATAATAATTGGTACAATCAAATAACATATCAAGATTTTTACTAAAATTTAAAATATAGATTGTATATTATGTGAATAAATTGTAATTGACTAACATTTAAATTTCAAATTTTTTACTCATAATTTAATGATGCACTTATGATCATAATTAATTATAATAAAGTAATTGAAGACATAATATCATCATTGAAATTTTTTCACAATAAAATAATTGGTAATAAAATTTTATTATTAGCAAGTTGATTATGTAAAGAAATCATAGACTTATAACTTATCATAACACCGAGAAACTCTTCAAAATTCACTCAATATTAATTAATATATATCAGTGGAAATTTCATAAAATTCTAAATTAATCATAATTTTAATAAAAAAAATAGAAGAGTCCGATAGTTTACTTATCATAATATGATGTTGTTATTAATTAATAATTAAAGTGTACTTAAAAATATTAATAATTCAAAATGTCAAAAAAAAAATGCACGACTCAACTATAAAATAATTACTAGTATTTTCTCAATTAATTAAGTAAGAAAATCAAACTCATATATGAGTTTCCCCAAGTTAGTCAACGGAAAATTTTTGCAGGAGGATCGATCAAACATCACCAAACTTATATTTTTTTCTGTTATCTTATTGGACATATGCATTTGATTCAATATATGTGCATAAATAAAAAGAAGAAAAAATCATATAAAATATATAAAATGATCGAAACCATATAATAAGTTCCAAATATTATTTTTTTTCTTGCATACTTAGAGGGCATGTTTCATTCTCACTTATACACTTGACTTGTTTATAAAATATAAATTTGAATTTGTGAGGGAAATCTTGATATTATCAAAATTATAATTAAAGTATTTTGTTTGAAATTTAAGAGGTATCAATGTCAATTTGCATTGTACTTTTTTGGTTAGTAAACCATGTAAGATTTAAGTAACCCAAGTAATATTGATAAGTGGTTATTATGACTAAAAAAATAAATATTAAATGAATTAATTTTTTATTAGTAAGTTTGGAGTATATTTTCCTAAAGTAACAAACTATTTGATAGGAGTAGTTAATAGAAAGTTGCTAGATAAATAAATAATTATATAATAGATAAATAAAAATTTATTTAAAAGGTTATCTAATAAATAAAAGATTTATCTATAAAATTATTTGATAGATAAATAAAGGATTTATTTTGAAAGTTATCTAATAGATAAATAAAAGATTTATTTAAAAGATTATCTAATAGATAAATAAAATATTTATCTAGAAAATTAGTCCCTATCTTTACCTATTAAAGGTTTTATGCTCTCCTTCTCTCCATCACTAACATAGCATGAAAATTAAGAGAAGTTAAGAGATTGAAACAGTTATATTTTGGTATTTAAGCTATCAAGTTATAGATCAAGATAAATAATCTATCCTTAATTTGATAGTATGAAATTTATAATGAGTTTGTGAAAATTTATGAGTCTCCAAGATCTTGCGCATTATAGATAACTGATGAATTTTATCATCAAGATTAGATAGAAATTAAGAAAACTTACATGTGGTATTAGAACACCTAGTTTAGGAACTTATAATTTTCTATTAAGGAATCCTAAGAAAAAAAAAAGGATTTCATAAAATTTATATGGTTTAGGAAATAATCATTGTTTTCCATATATTTTGTTGCTTTACCGCATGATTGCAAATGAATTATCTTTTATAAATTATCACACAATTGTATTTTCTTGGATATCATGAGAATTGGCCATATACATATGAGTATGCATATTATCTCTTATACATAACTCAATTGTATGATTGGATGTAAAGCATAATGGGTCATTAATGTTCAATGTATAAATATAAATGGATGCAAGGTATATTGTATTATAATATTAAGCAATGGCAATTAAATTTCACGTGATCAAATTTTATAATGTTGTTATTCATTTATTTATTTTGATATCTATATTATGAATAATTTGTTAATCGCCAAAGTGGCCAAATTAGAAAGTTATAATAGATATCAAATTAAATAAAAATTGAATTACCCATGATTATGTGATGCTATGAAAGATGTAATGATTATTGTTTATGGGTACATTGAAGTTCACTGATTATAAAATATTTAAGGATCACCTAAAGGTTAATTAATTATTTTATAATTATGAACATAATCGTGGCTAATTAATGTACTTAGATATGTTTAGTATATCCAAAGATAGCAAATATGTCTAATTAGAGTAACATAATTGCCAAATATGTGAAATTGAAATTTAGCATCAATTATGTTTTATAGTTGTATATTAGTGTATCACCCAAAGGAGAACATTAATATGCATTTGATTGTTTAATTAATTGTTTTGAATATGTGTATACGTCAATTATGACTCAAAGCATTAATATTGTACATTATTTCTTGCGGTATCTCTTCCAAATTTACTTCATTCGCATGTTTCATCTGTCCCAATCTTTAATGGGCTAAATTTTCCCAATTGGAGTGAACAAATCTAATTTCACCTTGGTATATCAAATCTTGATTTGGCACTCCAAGTTAATAAACTTGCTACTATTACTAATGCTAGTAGCAATGAATAGAATGCTTATTATAAGAATTGGGAAAAGTCAAACAAACTAAGCCTAATGTTTATACAGGTGAGCATAGCAAATGATATTAAATCAACTCTTCTTAAAATTGAAAGTGTTAAATAATTTAATAAATTTGTGAAAAAGCACTCCTAAATTGCTAATAGGTCTCTTACTAAGATATTAATAGGTACCTTAACCACCATGAAATTTGATGGTTCACGTACCATCCATGAATATGTCATTAACATGAAAAATATAGCTGTAAGACTTAAGTCCTTGGGAATGAATATAAATTAAAAAAATTCTTGTACAATTCCTTATTAACTCATTACCATCTAAGTATAACCCTTTCCAAATGAACTATAACACCATGAAATACAAATGGAATGTGCATGAATTGCACAATATGTTACTTCAAAAGGAAATGAGGCTTAAGAATCAAAGAAATCATTCTACCCATTATGTGAACCATCAAGAAGCTAGACAGAGATCGAAAAAAAGACATGGTAAGAAAAAGGAATCACTAAAGTTGAATGAGTCTTCCTCTCAAATCCATAAGAAGGAATAGAGGAATAACAAATGTCATTTTTATAAGAAAATAACATGTCATTTAGATTTATTGGGAACCTTTTATGTACCTAGTATTTCTAGGAATTTAATTTCATTGTCTAAACTTAATGTTATTGGATATTTTCTTAATTTTGCTAATGAATGTTTAAGTTTATTTAAGCATAAATATCTTATTGGTTCTAGTATTCTATATGATGGATTATATAAGTTGAATCTTGATAGTATTTATATTGAAACACTTTTGACCTTGCATTATAATGTTAGTACAAAGCAGAGTCTAGTAAATGAACATTCCACTAACTTGTGGCATAGATGTTTGGGTTATATTTCCAAGGAAAGACCGGATGAAATCCTTCTAAACTTGGATTTTACTGACTTAAATATTTGTATGGATTGTATAAAGGGAAAACAAACAAAACACATAAAGAAAGGAGCCACAAAAAGCGCACACAACTTCTTAAAATTATACACACTGACATATGTGGATCTTTTGATATTAATTCGTTTAATAAAAAAAGTACTTCATCACCTTTATTGATGACTATTCACATTATGGATATCTCTATCTACTTTATAAGAAATGTCAAGTAGTGAATGCCTTAGAAATATTCATAAATAAAGTTGAAAGGCAATATATAAGAAAGTAAAGTTTGTTTGATTAGATAGAGATGGTGAATACTATAGAAGATATGATAAAACTGGATAACACCTAAGTATGTTTGCTAAATTTCTTGAGAAACATGATATATGTGCACAATATACAATACCAAGTACACTATAACAAAATGGTGTATTGGAAAGACATAGTAGAACATTAATGGATATGGTTAGGGGCATGATAAGCAATTCATCTTTACTTATTTCATTGAGGATGTATGCATTGAAAATTACTATGTATTTATTGAATAAGGTTCTTAGTAAAGCAATTCCAAAGACACATTTTGAATTGTAGACTAGTAAGAAGCCCAATTTAAGGCACTTGCATGTCTAAGAATGCCAAGCAGAAGTACAAGTATATAATTCACAAGAAAAGAAATTGGATGTAAGAATAATCAGTGGATATTTAATTGGTTATCCAAAAAAATCTAAGGGATATATATTTTACTATCCTAACCATAGCATAAGAATTGTTGAAATTGGAAATACCAGTTTCATTAAGAATGGTGAAATCAGTGGGAATGAAATTCCTCAAAATGTGGAAATTAAGGAAATAAGAATGCAAGTTCCATTAGCTTGCAATTCTTCTAAAATAGTTGCTTCTCAAATTATTGAATCACACAACAATGAAGAAGAATAACAAATTACTGATCCTATAACTCATAATGAACCTATTATAGAAGAACTGTAAATGATAACATTAAAAAGATCCTAAAGGGAAAGCAAACCAACTATCTTGAATGATTATATGGTTTATCTATAGGAGTCAGTGATGTGCACACCGCAATGCACTAAAATTGTATTAAAACTGATTGTTGAAAAATAATATTGTATAATGGCACAACTAGGTTATACCCCTAGTGATTATTTAATTTTACATTTTCTAAATGATTTCCTAACAATACCTACACAATTATTTAAATTTTTATGTAATGAAAACATGAAGAATTATTGTAAATAGAATGTAATGCAATGCAACAGAATGCTATGCAGGAACAGAATGCAATATATATAATATATGATGTATGCTATTTATGCAATTGAGCAAAACAAAATGCAAAATGGGGGGTTGTTGCATGAAATTAATGTAAAAGCAATGTATTAAATAAGAATAAAATAAATGCAAAGCAAAAGTAAAATTAGAAGAAACTCAATATAATCAAATAGCCAATTCAAAAAAATTGAGAACCCTAAATTAAATTAATCATAGATCAATTAAGATTTAATTTTTTTTAATTAATTTTTTAACCTTGAATTACTCGGAATCCCTATAATAATTCATGAATTCTAAGCTAGACAATCGCTTAGGATATGAGTAATTAAGATTAGTTGAATTAAGCTTTTATTATAATCCCTATACTAAATCAAAATTGATTTATGAATAGAATTCAGTTGATTTGAGAAATCAAATTAAAAATCTCTAAATTAATCCCTCAATCCTCTATCCCTATGTATAAAACTATAATTTATCAACCACAATTTCATATTAAAATAACAAAGAAATAAAAAATCACAAGGGTGAATTCAATTTTATTAGATCAATATCCAACATGAGGAATCTCAAGACTTTCAACACAAGTAAATAGAGAAAGAGAAAAATTAATTAAGAAAGGTCAATATTACAAATCATGATCTCATAATCCTCAAGAAGAGATCTTGAACTCCTTGAATTAATCACAAATTGAGGCTTCCATTGATGAAGAACAAAAAGAGCTAGGAGAAGAAAGGAGTTGGTTGCTGGATGAATCTATTTGTAATTCTGAACATGCTCCTCTCTTCAACTTTCTTACCTATTTATATAATCTAATTAGCGTAAATCCTAATTGGACTAGGATTGTATGACTCTTAGGATTATATTTTCTAGAAGAAGGCTTTCCTAATTTCTAGAAGTTCAAACAGACTTGTTTTATAAGTCAATTAACTCCATCAGATAAATCAATGAATTCCCGCAGGCTTGTCTTCCAAGCAAAATAAGACTATGAAATCGATAAATTTTAGAAGATCTATAAACATGAAAGTTGTAAGCCTATATCTTCTAAGAAATTAGGTGCTAGTTTTAGGTTAATTAGTGTTGGGAATTCGGATTATTACATGTAGCAGAATTTCAAAATTTTGATCTGAATTCTACCTAGGATCCATGCAAAAAGCATATATCAATGATTAGGGTTTTACCTATTGGGCACTCGTGTTTCTACTGATCAAAACTTGAGAGTGGATGAATCAAACGCCAGCCGGAATGTATAGCGTCTCTACGGTATCCACACAGAGTGAACAACGACCTCTCGTCTTCCACGAATCTGCTAGGATGCATTTCTCTCTCTAGGAATTAGGATTCAATATTTTCTGAGTGATTTAAGAGGCTTATGAACGTGTATTTTAATGTGCTGCCCTCAAGCCCTTTTTTTATAGAACTTAGGCAAGTTACAATCCTAGTCCTACTAGGATAATGCTTCCAAAATTCTAATCACACTTAACAACTCATTTTATCCTTATCCTAGAGATAATGAGGAGAGATAGGACTTATCTATTAATTATCTAATATTAGATAATATTATCTTATAATATATTTATCTAATATCTGATAACGTAATTATTTGATATTACTTTAATATCAAATAATATCACATAATATATATATATTATGTGAATAACACATTATTATTCTTAATAATAATATATATATATGCACGAAAATAAGTCCAATTAATTGAATATTAATATAATTAAAATTCAATTAATTATTGTCTTATTCCTACTCCTTTTGTGTGACCTTGTAGGTTCTTACTACATTGACAATGACTCATTATTGAGCCATAGACAGTGAGCAGTATCTAGCAATACATCATTGCCACTCAAGTAGTAAGAATGTCTATGATTCGGCATCCATCTAATACATGGTCAATGTTTTGCATCATAACTCTTTTGTAATAATATCCAAATTGAATTGGAGGCATGGAATGTGTCATCCTCATCAATGTTTAATTTATATTTCTTGATACTAAGTAGACTTAAAATAAATAATTAATATCACATATTAATCCAATTGAGCATGGCCATGTATTTCTAAATCTCACTCAATCAAGGAGCCTAAGGATATTTCTCTGGTATACAAGAGTAACAAAATCCCATCTACATCACTCACTTCCCTCTGCAAGATTCATGACACACCTAATCAATGCCCTATTCGTCATCTTGATTAAAGGTGACATAGGACAATATTAAAGTGAGTAATTCCTCATGTAGGAAATCGTAGTAACTTCAAGTTAAAGGTTTATGTATATTTGTGATCATATGAGAATAACTTATGACACATCTATCCATGCAATATTCTCATAGTGGGTCAGTCCAGTACATTATTCACTGATAATGTACTCATATATTGACTTGATATTACATATCCATGATTTGTAATAATCAGTCATTATACATGCTAGTCTCGATGTATTATTACTATCATTTTCGTAATAATACTTGACTAAGAGCATTTTAGAAATGATGAAGCTATTCCAAGGATAATTATTATATTAAGTTATAAATTGCGCATAATAAAATTATAAAAATAAAATATAATAATTAAATTACCTAAAATAAAATATAATACATTGTGTATTACTTCAATCATCTATATGATTGGTTTTTAGGACACACACCAACAATTAGACCACTATAGCTCCAGATATAGCCTAAATACAGAAATGGGTTTAGTTGGGATGAAAATAGAACTTTAGCTTCTTGGCTAAGTGGAGGCTTGAAGGAGTTCGAACTGGACTTTGACCAAAACATAAAGGTTATAACTCTCTCTTTTAGCTTTCCATCAATATAAAGTTTTCCTCAATATGACATCCAAAGCCCAAGATATGATTAAAAAATAGAAATAGTGTCAAAATTTAGCATTTACCAAATAAATCCACAAACTTATAAAATCAATCCAAAATTATAAAACAAGGCCTACTCTATAAAATTAAGCACATATAATACCTAAGAGATATAAAATAGGAAAAAAATAAAATATTAAATATTTTTCTCATTAGTCAGAAGTTGACTTAGGAATTAATAATGATCTGATTTCATTTTTACAGGCTATTAATAATGATAATATTGATAAGTGGTTGGATACCATGAAAGAAGAGTTAAAAATCTATGGAACATAATAAAGTATGGGACCTTGTAGAATTCCTGAAGGTTGTAAAAGAGTCAGATGCAAATGGGTCTTTTAGACCAAATTTGACTTTCATGGTAGCCTTACACATTACAAGGCCAAATTTGTTGCCAAAAGT
The DNA here is from genome assembly GCA_020226215.1 of Sindora glabra. Classification (NCBI taxonomy): domain Eukaryota; kingdom Viridiplantae; phylum Streptophyta; class Magnoliopsida; order Fabales; family Fabaceae; genus Sindora; species Sindora glabra. The sequence continues at coordinate 81,191,799 of CM035232.1, read as the reverse complement.
TTTACTCAAGAGAATGGCAGTGACTATAATGAGACATTTTCACCAGTCTCTAAGAAAGATTCTTTTAGAATTATCATAGCACTAGTAACTCATTATGATCTAGAATTATATCATACATATGTGAAAATAGTATTTTTTTAATGGAGTTTTAGCAAAAGAAGTTTATATAGATCAACCAATGGGGTTTTTAATTGAACAAAAAGAACTCATGGTGTGTAAATTAAAGAAATCAATATACAAACTTAAACAAGCTTCCAGGAAATGGTACCTCAAGTTCAATAATACCATTATTGCCTTTGGATTTAAAGAAAACATTGTTAACTAATGCATATATCTAAAGGTCAATAAAAGTAGTCTATATTTTTTATTCCATACGTTGATGATATTTTGCTTGCAGCTGATGACCTTCATCTAATACATGAGACTAAGAATTTTCTCTCTAATAACTTTGAAATAAAAGATATAAGAGAGGCAAATTATATAATCAAAATAGAAATACTTTGAGATAGATAACAAGGATTGTTAGGTTTGTCTCAGAAAGTGTATATCAATAAAGTTTTAGAGAGATTTAGGATGGCAAACTATTCAACATCTCTCATTCCAATTCATAAAAGAGATAAGTTTAGTCTTAAACAATGTCTAAAGAATAACTTGGAGCATAAATAGATAGAAGATGTTCCTTATACATCTGTCATTGAGAATTTAATATATGTTTAAACATGTACTAGACTAGAGATTAACTTTGCAGTTAGGATGCTAGGCAAGTACCAAAGTAATCAAAGATTGGATCACTTGAATGCTGTAAAGAAAGTGTTTAAGTACTTGCAAAGAACAAAAGATCATATGCTTACTTATAAAAGATCTAATCCCTTTGAGGTGATTAAATATTTAGATTCAAACTTCAATTATTATATGGATAGAAGAAAGTCTACTTTTAGCTATCTATATCTTTTGGCTGGAAGAGCTATCTCATAGAAAAGTGCAAAATAGTCAATAATTGTGGTATCCACCATGGAAGCTAAATTTGTGGCATGCTTTGAGGCCATGGTTCATGCTAAGTGGCTACAAAATTTTATTTCAAGACTTAGGGTAGTCTTGCCAGGCCATTGAAAATTTATTGTGATAATTCCACAATGATTTTCTTCTTTAAGAATGACAAGTACTCTAAAGGTCCTAAACATATGGAATTCAAATATTTTGACCTTAAAGAAGAAGTTTAAAAACATACAGTGTCAATAGAGTATATTAGCATTAATTTTATGATAGTTAACCCTTTGACAAAAGGGTTACTGCCCAAAACATTTAATGATCATGCTACGAATATGGGCATCATTGCTAATAAGGATTATTGAATATTATTGTTGATTTTATGTTAATGTATATTTTGGCATGTGAGCTCTCTAATGAATATGTTTTTGATGATCCTGTATATTAAGTATTGTATACATGTTTGAATCATAATAATAGGTTTTGTCTTTGCTAAAGACATAATGTTGGACCAATTATACATTTCTCACTTATAGGTCATAATAAGAGAAAAGGACTGGTATAGTAGTACATGGAAGGGAATATATCTAATAAATGGCATGCAACTGTCATGACTCGTATTAATTCTTGCTCTTATATATGATGCAACCAATGTATAGAAAATTAGCTTTATCTATGTGCATTATGTTAATTTATTTATTTAATTATGAAGTAAGCTAATATTGCATGAACCAAGTAGGAGAATATAAGACTTAAATGGCCTAAGTGATATTGATAAATGGCTATTATGGTTAAATAAATAAATAGTAAATGGGTTAATTTCTGATTGGTAAGTTTAAGATATATTTTCCTAAAGTAACAAACTATTCGATGGGAGTAATTAATGAGGAGTTATCAAATAATAAATAGTTATATAATAGATAAATAAAGATTTATCTAAAAGGTTATTTGATATATAAATAAAGGATTTATCTTGAAAGTTATCTAATAAATAAATAAAAGATTTATCCAAAAGGTTTTCTAATAAAAAAAAATAAAAGATTTACTTGGAAAAATGGTCCCTATCTTTTCCTATAAAAGGTTTTACACTCACCTTTTCTCTATCAGTAACGTAGCATGAAAAATTAAGAAAGGCTAAGAGATAAAAACACAATTCTCTCTCTTACATAATTCTCTTCTAGTTTTTTTTTTAGGATTAAAGGTTATATTTTAGTATTTAAGCTATCAAACTATAGATCAAGGCATGTAGTCTATCTTTAATTTGATAGTATGAAATTTATAATAAGTTTGGTGAAAACTTATGAATTTTCAAGATCCTATGCATTATAGATAATTGATGAATTATGTCATTAGCATTAGATAGAAATTAAGAAAACTCACATACCAATCCAAAAGTTTGATATTGACATACTCCTTTTAGTTAACACATCTTTAAACCTTTAAAACAAATTCCGTTACACAATTACTTGAATAGTAGAAGTTTAAATGAAAAACATATATGATAAAATTAAATCTTAAGCATATTCTATAAAAAAAATTATGATGCGAATGAAATAAGCAAATCATATATTTCTAAATTGATTCAAAAGAATAGTTGAGAATTACCCCTTATCATTGAGGACCATGATTATGTCCTTTAATTTCATCATTGTTTAATGTGAAACCATACACTCATTCTATAAATAAACAATGCTAAATAAATGGTCGTTAATTGTAATGTTTGGTGGTATTGTCAACTAAATGGAAAATAATTTTAAGAAAAATGTGTTAAAAGAATTAGAAATTAATATAACTTGATTATAAAAATTATTTTCAATATCAAATATTTGATAAAACCTTTTGATTGATTATGAAATTAATGTATATTAAGCAGTATTTAAATAAAAGATATTATAATCAATTTATTATTTTTGATAACATACTAATTATTTTATTCTAATAAAGATATTTAATTATCATAATTAAGTGTGAAAATTAATTGAATATTTAGATAAATATGAAAATAATTTTTGAATATTTTTTAATAATTATTAATCACCAAAAGTCAATGTCAATTAATGAAAAGTTCAAAAAACTATCATATTAAGGTACTCGTATATAAAAAAAAATAAATGAAAGATCTTAATCATTTGTTGAGTACAATATTTAATTTAATTAATAATAAAATTCAATTAAATAAAGTTGTCAAAGCAATAAATTAATATATTTTTGCAAGACATTATCTAATTTTTATAATCGGTTATCACAATTAATCTAGTATTAATTTATTTTAAAAACTTAATATTTCAGTTTAAAATGAATTGATATATGGTTTCTAAATTTTTAAATTCAATTAAATATTATAATTTTATTTGCAATTGCAATTTTTTTATATTTTGGTTTTAAATTTTAATTTAATATAACACTTAGTTGTATTAATAATTAAAACAATTAATAAGCTATAAAATAAATGTGATAATTGAAATTATAAAGCAAGTGAAGAAATATTATTTGGATGATGATTTGAAATATGCGAGTCTCCAATATTTAATACTTAATTGATAAAAAAAAATCAATTTACCGATCAAAACATGAATTATATATTTTTGTAAACTTTTCATAGTAAGTTACATTATGTTAAATTATATTAGAAACAAAATTAATTTAATTTAGAAAGAATTAGTATGTTATTTCATAATTTTAAAATTTGAGAGTGTCAATTAACTTTAATTCAAATTATAATATTAGAGAAAATAATATAAATCTCAAGTGTATTCAAAATTTGAAAAAAGATTGATCGATGATAATACCTTATCATCAAGGACCATAATTTTAATGGAAGCAAGTTTATTCGATTTGTAAAAACTTGGAAGGAACTATAATTGAACAATGTGGATTTTAATTGTTAGGATCTTATTGTTGCACAGTATATCCTTCAATTTTATGATTGTTACATGTGAGGCCATTGTTTCATCCTCTTTATAAATGAATTATACTAAATAGAGGATTATTTAATGATAATATGTTTGGTTCTAATATTGACTATTTATATTCTTAATAAAAAAAATAACTTCAACAAAATATTTTTAAAAAAATTAAAAACATTAGTCCAATTATGTCAATTATATTTTAAATGGAAGTTGAATATCAATAATAATATGTTGACAAAAACCATGATCAATCTCCATATATGCATACTATATATTTAAATTAATCTTAATAGAAAACATGATTGACTACAAATCAAATTAATCTTTATATATGATATATCTTTATCTATACTATTTTCTTATATTTTATCGATAATATTTTTTTAACCAATTGATCTTATATATAGTTAATAGAGTGGTTGATTATTGTACATTATTATATTTTTACTATTTATTTATAAGTTAAATGATTTATTTATTTCAATAATGCAATTGAAGGGTAATTTAAATAGTATTTTAAAAAGTTATTCAAATTAATGTGTTTTAATCAATAATAAAAATCAAATTTCTAATCACAATATTTAATTAGTTGCACATTATACAATCAATTAGATTTCATTCAAACTTTAAATCAATAGAGATTTTCCTTGTCATTTGCTCCTATTATTAATATTGTTATTTAATTACAATTGAATACACGTATTTTTTCACTTGACATTAATATCATTATTTAATTGCATCTTTTTCACTTGGCAACTTCCTTTGTTAGTTAGTTGACACATGTCAATTTTGAATGTTATTTTTATATACTAAAAATATAAATATAGTGAGTGTATGTGTATATGTATTTGTTATTCCAAAAAATAGAGATAATGTTCGATGTATCTATTCAACAAAATCTCATTAAGGTAAGGATGATTGTTAGGAAAAAAATACCCATGAATAGAGAGTAACATGCAGCAAAAAAATAAATAAATCACTTAGACTGACTTTTCCTACACATATAATAAAATAAATTATCAAAAAATATTGCAAGAAAAATAAATTAAGAGACTAACAATTTTTAATGTAAAAACCTCTCAATATAAAAATAAAAACTATAGAACTTAATCCAGTAGGAAAATCTACTAATAAAATGATAGATATAATGTCTTCTTAGAAATTCTAAGGAAAAACTAATATAAAACTTTTTACCAAAATAGATAGGATTCTTAACAAAATGAACACAATTATTAACACCAATTACTATATAAAATTAGCTAGTAAAGAAAAAAATTATCAAAAAAATATACATTATACTACCTAAATTACTAGATATAATATACCTAAATTTAATGTGAATTTGAGTAAAAAAAGTGATAATTCTTTTGGCACAATTTGATAAAATTGTATAATGCCTCATTCTTTCTTTGTCACTATACAACTTCTACCTTACACTGACAATGTTACATGAAAACCAAGATGTAAATTTTAAGTTTTTGAACAATGATGATTTACAAGGCAATAAGCAATATATATACATATCAAAGTCTTCACACCTTTCAAGACTCCTTTTTCAATCTACTTACAATTCCTACAGGTCATATTCAGCATTATATATGCCTTTCGTACAAAGGCCTTAAGCCTTAAAAGCTCTTTTGTCAAACTACAAACCTAAATTTGGCTTTTCTCAAAAACTCCAAATCGGGCCCTTTTTTAATCTTTTATATTTTTATTATTTATACATAATAATAAATATTAACATATTATGGATCGATATAGGAGGAACCTGTAACTCCCTTACTTATTAACACTTTAATTCTCATTAAATATGTAATTATTGTACAATTAGATCTTTTTGAAACCAATTTAAGATTCTACGAAATAAAATATTACAAATTTTGAGTTTCAGAAATTTTCTGCTCATTTTCAGAATTACTGGATCAATTTCAAAAATATGAAAACCTACTTTTTAGAACTCCAAAAATCATGAAATTGAATTATATGAACCTTTCACGTGTTAAATTTATCCTGTAAAAATTTGACATAATTTAGACATCACTAGGCCTTTCAAAACTCACAGCAAAGTGTTCCTATCCCAGTGCTGTCCAGAATTCACAACTGTAAAAGTAAGCCCTTAGTTCAGGGGGTAAATCAACTCCGAATAAGCTAAAATTTGGTATGGGGCTTTATTAACATGTTATATACTTTCCATAAAATTTTCAGATCAAAATTCATTCATTTACTCCTTCTGATCACTGAGTTACAATTAGTACTCAGCACTGTAACGGTAACAGGGCAGTCCAAAACGTGTAATAAATTCACTTAGAATAAGAGCTTATTTTAAGCTGAATTTTGGCAAAGATGATGGTAAATAAATTAATTTCACTCATGAATTTTATCATAATTTTTAGAGTATCAAAACTTAACCTAAATTCCCTGCAAACATACTCCTTTTACTGCCTACGAATTCACTGTTTATTTGGTCATTTACTATTCATTTGGTCATTTCCAATTTCACACATATTGCATACTTAGTTGTCTTCTACTCCAAACCAACTCACAATACATCAAATTCATATATTTCATATAATATAGGCAAGGGTCATATAGTTATACAAAAAGTTCAACTTACAAAATATATATCCATCACATATTAACATCACAAACTCTATAAATATTTTTAATACAATTTCAAAACATTATTTTCCTTTGTCAAGAGGCCCTTTAGAAGCATCACTTAGAATAGTTAGTAATAATATAGAAACATAAGAAACAAAGTTTCCCAGTAGCTAGCTATTTCAAGAAAAACATATCAAGCCATTCCAGATCCTTAAGCCAATAAAAATATACATTCCAAAATCAATTAATCAATTATTTAACACATTATTTCATACCATTGTCATCTAATACCATTGTAGGAATCATGCACCGCACACAACAATCATTAAGCCCATTCAAGGACTCATATAGATATCTAGATGGTCATCACAGATAATTGTACCTAGGCCTCATACACAGCAATTTTACTGTCTTCCCGGGGTACTCGAGCTAAAGGCCTCACATACAGCATTTCACTGTCTTCCCGGGAAACTCGGGCCATAGGTACCGCACATAGCAATTTTATACACAATCCATACAATGACACAAGATACAGAAAAGCATGTAAATAGGAAACAGAGCTTAAGGATAAAGCTAGTTATCATTTAAAAACTTCCAATAGTGATGTTTCCTTTGTCCTCACTTAAAAACTTCTTTACAATTCCTCTTACCTTTCCAACTTGTAACTTCTTAGTCTACATAAATACACATCATAGTTCTTATTAGAACATCATCATTTTTCTTAAACTTCATATATTCTTCACTTCCTTCACATACACTAAACCATGAAGGAAGTACCCAAATTTTAATGTACATTCCAATACCTCCTAAATTTCATTGTAATACATTATTCTAATCTTCCAAAAATACAATTAAATGGCTAAAACTCCTTCCTTTCCATGCTCACGGTTTTGGCTTTCAAAAGGGGATTTTCACACAAACTTTCATAATTCAAAATTTCATCTTCCATAGGCTCCATAATTCATAAGAATCATTCTAATTTCATCAATTTAGCCAAATTCCAAACAAATCATACCAAATCCATACATAAACCATTATGCCTCTAAAACCCTAGTTTGTACATCATGATTTCTTGTTATTTTTACACCAAACCAAAGCCATAGATTAACATAATAACATCCAAAACATCATTAGACATACTCAAATTATTCAAAACTCCATGGTCAACCTCCTTTGATCACACCAACATCAAAATTTCAAGAAACTAAAAAGAGTACATTAAAGAGCTTTTAGAGGAGAACATTTTTACCTCTTGGAGAAACTTGAAAATCCTCACTTGGAGCTCACCAAACTTGATCAAACTTGGGATTTCTTCAACCTAAATACACTATGTGATAGAGCTTGATGAGAGGAGCAACTTTGTCTTCTACACCTAAACCTAAATCTCACTATTTTTAGGTGAAAAAGCCAAATGAAAATTTCTCTCTCTTCCTTCTCTCTCTAACTCATGGTTTTAGCTTCTTTCATGGAGTCTTCCATGACTTTGGAGAAGAAAGAAGGAGGAAGAGTTTTCATGAAGCTTTAAGGGTATTTTGGTCCTTTCTCACTAATTAGTAAGGCTATTCTTGCCATTTTCTTCTAATAATGACACTTGTCATGTGTCTATTGGCCACACTAAATAAAATTACATATTAGATCCTAAATTCTTGTTATTCATACTTTAACTCCTAAATTCTTGATTATTCACACTTTAACCCACACCCGATTTTGCACTTTTGCAATTTGGTCCATAGGGTTTTTGTCTGTTTAAAATTCCTTACACTGTCAGACTTAGACAACTCCCATTTCTAGGGTTTTCTAACTTCCTCTAATCATCTATACTATTTAGGAAAATTAATTCCTTTTCTATTGTTCCCTTTTCTTCAAAATTTCGGTTACACTTATACTTAACACCTTTCAACTTAAGATTTACCTATTAAGCTAATTCAAACGTGCTCTTCAATTTTACAACATTAGAATTTAGAGATTCAAATGATAAAATTAAAAATTCAAGACATTACAAAACCTACCACTAACAAATCTTCTCCTTCTAACTAAGTGGGGAATATTGTCATTCTAGTTATTGAGCAACATGTTTCAAGCTTTTCCTTTGGTAAAGGTTTAGTCAATATATCAATACCATTATCATCTATATGAACTTTCTTAAGTTCTAACAATTTATTACTTAAAACATCTTATATCCAATAGTAAGGAATATCAATATGTTTTGACCTTGCACAGAAAGCAGAATTCTTATGAAGGTGTATTACACTCTGATTGTCACAAAATAAGATATAATTGTCTTGCTTAATAAATTCTACCTTTGTTATTGAAAGAGCAACACATTTTTTAAATCTAGGTTGCCATGCCATAGCTTCCCTTACAAATTTGATCAAATAACTACAAGTAGACTTGTGAGAATCAATATCTTTAGCTAAGTCTTAAAGATATCTCATAATCTATTTTATAATATACTAATGCTCTTTACCTAGATTTAAAAGAAAATGACTTATAGTATCAATGGCATGAGTTGTAATGACCCAAAATAATACAATAATGATGATGATTGAGAATAAAAATATTTCCCTAATTTAGGGTTTCCGATGAAAAGAACATGACAAAATCTAAAAGCATTGAAGAAGGAATTTCAAAGCAAGATTAATTAGATAAATCTTGAAAATTTTTAGAGGCATTACAATGAGTGAAAATCAACTTAAAAACCTAGTAATAGTTTTGAGAAATTTCACTTAGAAATTTACTAAATTTCTAGTACCCAGTAAATCGAAAAAGTAAGGAAATGAGTCGAAATTATAGTAAATTAAATCTAAAAAAAATTATGGATGGCCAAAAATAATTTTAAAGATAAAAAATGATTATGAAAATTCAAAAAAAAAATTTTAAAAATATATATAATACCTAGAAGCCCAAGGGTGAAAATGCAAGGAAAGTGAATAATTTGGAGTCAAATTGTAATAAAACCTTTTATCTTTTTGGGCATTTTTTTATTTTTCATGTGTTGGGTTGGGTTGGCCCAAGTTTTTAAGGTCCAAATATAAAAATTGGAGGCCCAAAATCGTGCGCCCAAGGTCAGTCCAAGCTTCCAAAGGAAGCTAAGGACCAAAATGAAAGAAAAAGGGTAAAACTTAAGGCCAAACTGTAATAATTGAAAATTTTTAAATTTGTGTCACATTTTTACTGGTTGAAAGAGGTTATTATGGTATAAAAATTCAGACCACTTGGGCATGCAAGGAGAGTATCCATTTGTCCCCACAAATCTTTCAAAATCCAAGAAAAATCAAACTTAGAAATTGATGAAAATTTATAGAATTTTATGGAAAAATTTTTAGGCAAGTTTTATATAAAAGAAAGGAGACTTAGGAGCAGAAAAACACCACTCCATTCCAGCCCAAAACTGTGCAGACCTAGAGGAAAGGAAGAAGTTATTTAGCCAAAGAAATTCAAGGAAACATTGCAAGCCAAGTAGGTAAATCATCAATTCCTCTTAACCCCTCTTGATTTCTTGTAGTTTTCCTCTTCTCCTCAACCCTAAAATCTGATTTTTGTTTCCTTGAAGTCACCTCCCTCTCCCTCAAAACAAAGTGTTGGAAGAAAGAAGAGAGTGAAGAATTAAGGTGAGTAATAACTTGCTTTTAGGTTACAAGCTGATTGTTGTTGAGGTTTGGTTAAATATAATGATGCTCTTGTATGCAATTGTGTTGGCTGCTGAAAACTTCACCTAAAAAGTTGTTATGTGATGTGTGATGCTATTGAATTGAGTAATTTAATTAGAAGAGATGAGGGAAGAAAGTTTTTCCATTTTTCTATGAAGAAATTGGTTAGATATGTAAGTGATATTGTTGAAATAGAAATTAGATTTTACTGGTGAAAAACTGTTGAAATTGGACCACAAAATTCCTAGGCTTAAAATTATCAAAAATTTGGTTTATTGATGTTTTATGATTCTTTATAAAGTGAAGATGAATTATGAAAATTTAGGTGAGCTTTAGATACCTTTAGATAATTTTAGAGAAATTTCCTAAGCTAGGCCATCAATGCTGTCCAGAAACAGGGCATCTTCACGTTGGTATCTGTTCTCAAATTTTTTTGAGGTACCAAATTATCATGAAAAATTGTGAGAAAATTCAGAGTAGTTAATCAAGGTATTATTAATGTCATGTAAAATTTTCATGGAAAATAGAAGTTTATTTGTTTGCCCAATAAAATTGTGATTTAAAATTGTTCAAGACAGAACCCAAAAATTGGCTGGTTCTATTCACGAAATTTTTAGGGGTATCAAATGGTTTAGAAAAATTCTGGAAAATTTTATAGGAATTATTCAGAAGGTTAGATACCATGAGCCAAAATTTCAAGAATTTTAAAATTTATTTGGTCCTCCAAATAATTCACACCCTTAGACTACCTAAATAGGGTCCAAAACAAGAAAAATCAAGGAGCATCCTTGATATTAAGAAAATGAAATTTGGAAAACCCTTGTGTAGCATTTAAATTTATTGTTATTTAGAATATTAGGACTAATGTTTGATGATGGGAAATTTTTATTATGATGTAACCATGAAAAAAGGGTAATAGATTTTGAATGTACAATAGCTATACTTTAAAAGTGTTACTACACTAAGTGTAATACTTGTGTGACATGAATTGTTTGATGTGTGTATGTGAGTATCCATTAGGAATTGATATGACATTAAGCTTAGAATGACAAATGAAGCATAAAATACTCATAGCATAGTTGGTATTTTAATATATTCCTCAAGGAAGATTTATAAAAATTGTGGTTGATGCATGTGGCATCCCACGATTATTCACTCTGCTTGTAAAATTGCGGGAGGGAGATAACATCCTTCGCAGAGAAGGAGAGGAGTGGTTAGTAGTGGAGGGAAAATGTTGGTGGCCTCGGACCTAGGGTGGCAGGGGATAAGGTTGGACTGAAGATATAAGGTGATACTGCATACCAACTAATGCCATTTCTTAAAAAACAACTATCAGAATTTGGAATTTTAATTAAATGTAATAACTATAAATAGAAAAGAAATCCTTAGACAAGAAAATCGGAAAGGGAATAACAAGTTATTACTCATTAAGTATATCTTATACTCACTCTGTTTGTTATATTAAAATTGCAGGTTTAGATCATGGACTCGTGGACACGCATTAACACTTACAGAGGATATGCCACCACTCCCGAGGGATGCATGGATTAATGTTCCATTTTAAAATTTAGGTCACCCCTATAGATGTAAATATTTGGTATTGTGTGGACTTTTGGCCTATGGACACTAAACCAAATGTCGTTGAGATTTTCTTTCCGTTAGTGCAGGTTACCCCAAAGGATGAATCTGGGAGTAACGTGACTCCATCAGTGTTTAGAGTGTTTAGTTCCAGTTCCCCTTCGGAATCTGACTTGGAAGAGGAGGGCCCTAATCGGGTCAGTGAATCAGAGGATTAGAGTTAGTTTGTCCGTGGTATTATAAACTAACTTTACCTTTTGTAAATATTTTTTTTATAATGTATATATATATTTTACACTTTATTCTAGTACTTTTAACATTATTGTTGTCTGCTTTCTTTTATACGCCTTTGGTATTATATTTTTTTGTTATAAAGGTGTGGGATATTGTGTTGTCTTGGAAGGCTAGTAAGGATATCTAATCAGTATAGAGTATTGGTTGGGTATTTTTACATCGGTCATGACAAAATAAGTCAGGTCGTGACACGAGCAATGTCAAGTTCAGTATATACTATGGCATACATTAAACTTCCAACTATTTAGGCATAAGGAATTCTTTCCATATTTTGTTGTTCCTTATCTGTAATTGGACATTGTCTGGTACTTAATTTGAAGTGACTAATAAGAGGACTTAAAATAGTTTTGGCATTTTCCACACTAAACCTCTAGAGTACCTTTTTAATATACCTCTCTTATGACAAATAGAGCTTTCTTGCACCTCTATCCTAAATAATCATCATGCCTAAAATCTAATTTTCTTGACCTAAAACTTTTATGGCAGAAAACTTACTCAATTATTTCTTCAATTCAGTAATTCTTATAACATTCTTACTCACAATTAAAATATCATCAATATAGAGTAAAATAATGATAAAACCATCATCAAAGAATTTTTGAAGAACACATAGTAATCAAAGGTTATCTTTTGGTAATTTTGCTCTCCCATAACCAACTCAAACTTCTTATATCATTGTTTAAGAGCCTGCTTTAACCCTTAAAAGCTTTTCCTCAATCTACAAACATAATTTTCTCTTTCTTTCACTTTAGAACTCTCTGACTTCTCCATGTAAATCTCTTCTTCTAATTACCATGAAGAAAAGCTATCTTCACATCTATTTGCTTAATTTCCAAATCATGACTAGTTACTAAGCCAAGCACTATATGAACAGAAGATATTTTTACAACAAGAGAAAAAATTTCACTAAAATCAATTGCTTTTCTCTAACTGAATCCCTTCATAGCCAATTTAGTTTTATATTAAGGCTTAGAGTTGTATCTTCATTCTTTATTTTATACACCCACTTATTTTTAAAAGCTTTCATACTTTTTGGTAATTTTTGCTAACTTTTAAGTTTGATTTTCTTGCAAAAATTTCATTTTATCTTGTATTTCTTTAGTCTACTTAGTTTTATGTTTATCTTTCATGGCCTTATCATAACATTCTACCTTTTCTTCATTAGCTAAAAGAATAAACTCATCTTTAGTATACCTTGTAAAAGGTTGCCTAATTCTGATGAATTTTTTTAGTGCAACAACTAGAGCATCTGGTATTAATTGTTCATCATAGACATTGTCATATTGTGTAAGGTTATTTGCATCAGCTATGTCATGCTCAAAATTTTGAAATTCAACTTTGTCTTGCTCCTTTCTTGGACATGTTGGTGTGTGTCCTAGGAGCCAATCATAGAGATAATTGTAATAAATGCACAATGTATTATGTTTTATTTTAGGCAATTCAAATTATTATATTTTGTTTCATATTTTTTATTACTCTATGCAATTATAACTTAAATATAATAATTATCCTTGGAATAGCTTTATTATTTCTAAAATGCCCTTAGTCAAGTATTATTGTGAAAAGGATAGTAATAATACATCGAGACTAACATGTATAGTGACTAATGATTATGAATCATGGATATGTGATATCAAGTCAATACATGAGTACATTGTTAGTGAACAATATACTGGACTGATCCATTGTGAGAATACTACATAGATAGATGTGTCATTAGTTATTCTCATATGACCATAAATGCACATAATTCTTTAACCTGAAGTCACTACAGTTCCCTATATAAGGAATTACTCACTTTGATGTTATCTTATGTCACCTTTAATCGGGATGACAAGTAAGACATTGATTGGGTGTATCACTAATCATGTAGAGGTAAGTGAGTGATGTAAATGAGATTTTATTACTCTTGTATAAAAGAGAGATATCCTTGGGCTTCTTGATTGAGTGAGACTTAAAAATGCATGGCCATGCTCAATTAGATCAATATGTGATATTAATAATTTATTTTAAGTCTACTTAGTATCAAGAAATATAAATTGAACATTGATGAGTATGACATACTCCATGCCTCCAGTTTGAGGTGAATATTGTTATAAAAGGAATTATGTTGCAAAGTGTTATTCACACATTAAGTGGATATTAAGTCATATATAATTTTTACTTCTTGAGTGGCAGTGATGTATTATTAGATGCCGCTCACTGTCTATGATCCACAAGTGGGCTATTACCAACATAGTAAAAACCTATAGGGTCACACAAAAGGAGTAGAAATTAGATAATAATTAATTGGGCTTTAGTTGGACTAAAATCCAATTAATTGGACTTATTTTTGTGCATATATATTATTATTAAGATAATAATATATTTTTTCACATAACATATATATAATATTATATGATATTATTTAATATTAAAGTAATATCAGATAATTATATTATGAGATAATATTATTATCTAATATAAGATAATTATATACAAATTTAATATTAGATAATTATATTATGAGATAATGCTATTATCTAATATTAGATAATTAATAGATAAGTCCTATCTTTCCTCACTCTCTTTATGATAAGGATAAAGTGATAGTTGTTAAGTGTGATTAGGATTCTTTTGAAGCATTATCTTAGTAGGACTAGGATTGTGAAATGCCTTAGTTCTATAAAAGAGACTTGAAGCCAGCACTTGCAAAAAATGCACATAAGCTTTTATTAAATCCTAAATCACTCAAAAATGCCCAATTCTAATCCTAGTAGGATAGATGAATCCTAGCAGCTTCGTGGAGGGGAGAAGTCGTCATTCACTCTGTATGGATACTGTAAAGATGTTGTATCTTCCGGTCAGCGTTTGATTCATCTCAATCTATCAAGGATTTGTTTAGAAAGAATACGAGTACAAATAAGGTAAAATCCTAATACTGATTTATGCCCTTTTGCATGGATCCTAGATAGGATTTTGATTAAAATTTTAAAATTTCGCTGCATATGTTGATCCGAAACCTAACAAGACAAACTATATCTAAGTTAGGCAATGGTTCATTATGTTAAGGTACTACTATTTCTTCCTTACTAATTTCTTTTAATACTTGATCTTCCACAAACACAATATCTTTACTTTTAATTAACTTCTTTTCAACAAGATTATAAAATATGTAACCAAATTCATCTTCACCATAACCTAAAAATATGTGTTGCTTTATCTTCACATCAAGCTTGGATCTCTCATCCTTAGCAATATGAACAAATGCTTTACATCCAAAAACTGACAAACAATCATAAGAAATATTCTTACTTGACGAAACCTTTTCTAGCACTTCAAACTGCAATGAAACATTTGGAGAGCGATTTAAAACTTGCATAATTGTATTCAAGGCTTTAGCCTAGAAAGTTTCTAATAGTCCAACATGTAAAAGTACACATTTAACTTTCTCAACCAATGTTTTGCTCATCCTTTTAGTTAAGCAATTCAATTAAGAAGTCTTTGGTGGTGATTTTTAATGTTTAATACCTTATTCTTTGCAATAAGCATAAAAAAGTCCTGAATATTCATCTTCATTATTAGTGCATATGCATTTTTAACTTTTTCCTTATTTCTCTTTTAATTAAAGCATGAAATTGTTTAAATACTGCAAACACTTAGTCTTTTATCTTTAATGCGTATACCTATATCTTTTTTGAGTGATCATTAATGAACTTAATAAAATAAAAAGAACTGCTAAGTGTCCTCATACTTATAAGACCACATATATTAGAATTCACTTATTCAAGTATTTCTAATTTTCTAGAAGGTGGATGACTTTTAAAAGCTACTTTGTTCTATTTTCTAGCTAAAGAATGATTACATTTCTATAAATGTGAACTTTGCATTCCATATAATGCATTTCTTTTTCACTCATATGAGATAACCTTTTATATCATAACTTTGTTTCATTACTTAACTTTACAGAATTAACAATGCTTGAGTTAAGAAAAATTTAGAATACCTTAAAATTTTAGCCATAACCATAGAACCCTTGATAAGCTTCCATTGGTCACATGAAAAGAAATTATCATAGCCTTTATCATAAAGTTTACTTCTAGAGAGTAAGTTCAACTGAATATTTGAAACATATTTTACAAGCTTGAGGATTAATCTAGTTCCATTAGATATCTTCAGAATGATATCTCCAATAGTAGCACACTTTACTGTGCCTTCATAAGCCAATCTTATATCTCCAAAATCATTAGGAGTGTAAGATGACAAAAATATCTATGCTACATGTAATATGGGTGGAAGCACTACTATTAATGACCTAATTAGTTTCATTCTCTACAAGGTTAATGACATCATCTTCAAGAACAAAAACAAATGGATCAACAATTACATTAGCCTTGTCTTCATCATTTTTATTCTTTACCTTTCCTTTTTTGTATGACTTTTGCTTTAATTGTCTTTCTTCAATTTCCCACAACATTTCTTGATATGCCCCTTTTTGCTATAATAATGGCACTTAATATTTTTAAACCTTTTCCTTAATTTGCTTTTGATTTGATTTCTATTCCTTATACCTTGACTTTTATTTCCCCCTCAAGACTTAACAATCATAACATTTGATTATGAAGAGGAACCTTGTGATTTCCTTAACTCTTCATTTAAGATGTGATTTTTAAAAATTTCAATTGCCATCATGCCATCTAAGGTAGAACTAAATATAAACATTCTAAATGTCTCCCATTAGTTTGTAAAGAACTAAGAAGCATTAAAACCTTGAATTTTATTTTTAAATTTGATATCTACAGTAGAAAGCTAATTAATAATATCTTGATATTTATTCAAGTGATCTGTCATCAAAGTGCCATCTTAATATTTTATGCTCATCATTTGCTTTATTAAGAACATTTTATTATTCTCGATTTTTCTATCATATAATTTTTCAAGTTTAATCCATAATGTACAAGCATATATCTCTTTTTCAATATAATTCCACACATTTTCTTCTACACACTATTTGATATATCTATAAACCTGCTAATGCAACATATCCTATTCTAAATCTTATTTATTTTCAAGTTTTTCAATGGTAAATACAAACAAATAGTAGTCTTTCATATAAAGTAAATCTTCCATCTACCTTTTTGAAATACAATAATTCTCACCAATCAAAAATACCATTTTACTTGTATTAGCCTTCATGTTCACATAAGTAGAATGTACTAGAACCTGAGCTCTAATACTGCTTGTTAGGGAAAAAATTGAGAATAAAGAGTGACACATAATGAAAAATTAAATAATTCACTTAGATCGATTTTTCCTACATATATAATAAAATAAATTACTAAAAATATTGTTAAAAAAGTAAATCAAGAGACTAATAATTTTTAATAGAGAAAACCTTCAATATAAGAGTAAAAACTACAAGACCTAGTCTAGTAAAAAAACTTACTAATAAAATAATGAATATAATATTTTCATAGAAATTATAGGGAATAACCAATATAAAACTCTCCACCAAAATATGTAAAATTCTCAAAAAATTAACACAATAATTAATACTAATTACTTTGTAAAACTAACTAGCAGAAAAGAAGAAAATGAATAGAAAAATATGCACTATATTGCTCAAATTATTAAAAATAATGTATCCAAATCTAATATGAATCTAAGTAAAAAAGATGATAATTCTTTTGGCATAATTTGGTAAAATTGCATAACACCTCTTTCTTTCTCTGTTATTGCATACCTTCTACCTCACACCACAATGTTGCATGAAAACCAAGATGTAAATTTTAAGTCTTCAAACAACTGCAATTCATAAGGCAATAAGCAATATATATATATATCAAAGTCTTCATGCCTTTCAAGATCCACCCACAATTCCTACAGAATCCTATTTAGCATTATATATGCCTTTGATACAAAGGCTTTAAGCTTTAAAGGATTTTTGCTAAACTACAAAACCAAATTAGCTTTTCTAAAAAATGTTTAATCAAGCCCACTTTTTTTAATCTTTTACTTTTTTTTTATACAAAATATTAAATATATAGATATTATGGATCTCCTTAGGAGGAATGCACCATCAATAATGATTGCTATGTATCCGATTACACAATTGGTGGGAAATAAGTTTAGTAAATTTTTGCTTAATTTGATATTTGGTCTAAATAAATCATATAAATAAAATTTTAAATTTGAATCTATTCACTTAAATATAAAACTTGTACTTCCAAACACATTCGTAGGAGTCATTTGATTAGAAAATCGCACAAATAAAATCTTAAATTTGAATCTATTCACTTAAATATAGAACTTATAGTTCCAAACTGATAAGAATTGAAGAAAGCCCATTGAAGACAGAGACCTGAAGATGTTGAAAGGGCTTCAAGGACTAATGACAAGGGCAAAGACAAAGAGGATAAAGGGAGACTTAGAGAAGATGGTTGTTGCCCTATTTGAAAGTAGGCCTAATTTGGAGTTAGAAGAGTTCAAGATGGTCAATTGCATATATTTGGAAGACATGGGCTCCAATGGAATCCATTAGCATTTAGTCAATTTAGTTAATTTAGTATTTTTGCAATAAATGGGCCATGTGGGTTGAGGCTTGTTTTTGGATTTATTTTGGCATGATGATTTGTTATTTTTATTTGGTCTAATTAAAATTAGGCTTGTTAGTGCAAGAGGCCTATTAGGGTTTGCATAAGATGACTTATAAAGGCTGCACCTATATAAGCTCTTGTAAATAGATTTTTATTTAGTTTTGAATGCAATTTAAGACTTAACACACTTGTTTGATTCTTTGGTTCTTGAGTGAGCCGATTATTTTTGATCTTATCAAGAGGCCAAGACTTTTGTGGCAATCGTTCCTTTGCCTTATCAATCTTGTGATTGCGGTGTCATCCTCCATCTATTCTATTTTTGTTGTTTGAAATCCAATTCAAGATCTATTTTATGTCATCAATTAGTATCATGAGCTTTGGTTGGAGTTGGATTTGAGAGCACTATTCATCGCACACTGTTCATGTGATATTGTTCATCTGCACTATTCATAGTATTGTTCATCCAATAATGTTCATAACACTGTTCATGCATCGCACTATTCATACAGTTAGGTTTCATCATTTCTTAGTACAATCTTTCCTAAATCTTGTTGTAACACTTGTTTTATTGTTAGATTCTTATTTCTTGGTGATTAGAACAGCTAAATTCATAACCAATTGTTAATTTTTTACACTTGTGTTCTTCATGTTCATTAATTGTTAATCACATGTTCTTAATTTTGAATCTATCCAATCTTGTGAAATTCTATTAGTTTCATATTTGGTGTTAAATAATAGCTTGATTTGATAGGAATTGTGAATACAATTAATTTTAATTCCTTGTTGTTAGGAATTCGGATTATCATATGCAGCGAAAATTCAAAATTTAATCCGAATTCTACCTAGGATCCATGCAAAAGACATAAATCAATAATTAGAGTTTTACCTATTGGGCACTCATGTTTCTACTAATCAAAACTTGAGAGCGGATGAATTAAACGCCGATCGGAAGGTACAGCGTCTCTACGGTTTCCATACGAAGTGAGCAACAACCTCTCACCCTCCACGAATCTGCTAGGATGCGTTTTTCTCTCTAGGAATTAGGATTGGATGTTTTCTGAGTGATTTAGGGTTTGTATGGAAGCTTTTAGCATGTTATTAAAGTGCTGCCCTCAAGTCCCTTTTTATAGAACTTAGGCAAGCTATAATCCTAATCCTACTAGGATAATGCTTCCAAAATCCTAATCACACTTAACAACTCATCTTATCCTTATCCTAGAGATAATGGAAAGAGATAGGATTTATCTATTAATTATCTAATATTAGATAATAATATTATCTTATAATATAAATATCTTAATATTAGATAATTGTATATAGTTATCAAATATCAAAATAATATTATCTCATAATATATTTATCTAACATTTGATAAGATAATTATTTGATATTATTTTAATATCAAATAATATCACATAATATATATATATACACATATATATATATATATTACGTGAATTTATTATTCTTAATAATATATATATGCACGAAAATAAGTCCAATTAATTGGATATTAATATAATTAAAGTTCAATTAATTATTGTCTTATTCCTACTCCTTTTGTGTGACCCTGTAGGTTCTTACTACGTTGACAATGACTTATTATTGAGCCATAGACAGTAAGCGGTATCTAGCAATACATCACTGCCACTCAAGTAGTAAGAATGTCTGTGATTCGACATCCACCTAATACATTATCAACGTTTTGCATCATAACCCTTTTGTAATAATATCCAAATTGAACTAGAGGCATGGAATGTGTCATCCTCGTCAATGTTCAATTTATATTTCTTGATACTGAGTAGATTTAAAATAAATGATTAATATCACATATTAATTCAATTGAGCATGGCCATGCATTTCTAAGTCTCACTCAATCAAGGGGCCCAAGGATATTTCTCTTTTATACAAGAGTAACAAAATTCCATCTACATCACTCACTTCCCTCTGCACGATTTATGACACACCCAATCAATGCCCTACTTGTCATCCTGATTAAAGGTGACATAGGACAATATTAAAGTGAGTAATTCCTCATGTAGGGAACCATAGTAACTTCAGGTCAAAGGTTTATTTGTATTTGTGATCATATGAGAATAACTTATAACACGTCTATCCATACAATATTCTCATAGTGGGTCAGTCCAGTACATTGTTCACTAGCAATATACTCATGTATTGACTTGATATCACATATTAATCATCAGTCACTATACATGCTAGTCTCGATGTATTATTACTATCTTTTTCGTAATAATACTTGACTAAGGACATTTTAGGAATAACGAAGCTATTCTAAAGATAATTATTATATTAAGTTATAAATTACGCATAATAATAATAAAATTATAAAAATAAAATATAATAATTAAATTGCCTAACATAATACATTATGTATAACTTCAATCATCTATATGATTGGTTTTAGGACACACACCAACACTTGTTACTATTTCTTTCCAAAATTTTGGTTCACTGGATTGAATTTTTACTGTCTCAAATATGAACATTCTCATATTCTTGCAAGTTCATCATTAGTGGCTAATTAAAAATTATGTGACAAAATTTGAAAAGGGGTACAACTATTGTGCAGTAAAAAAAATCTATAGCAAAAAAAAATTCGCAATACACAAAAGTGCTTCTTGGATGCCACTTTCTTGTAATTTTTAGCTTGCTTTTACTTAGTTTATGATTGATTCCATACTAGAAAATTTTGGAAACAACTTAGCTATTATTTAACGTTACTTAATTTTCTTTAATTTCTCTATTCTTGTCTTGTTGCATTCTTCTCTAATTTAACGTTACAGTGTGTTTATTTCTTATTTAGTTTTTCTTAATTGTCTTTGTTGGCCTCCTTAGTTTTATCTTAAAGTTTTCTTTTTTTCGCTTCACTTGTGTTTTGTTGATTGATCATCACTTGGTTATGGTTGATTGTGTGGATTGGAGGTTGACTTCCTTAAGAACTCTTGAGAACACTTAAGGGGAAAAAGGCAAGAGAGAAATCCTTACACAAAAGCCAATTTTAAGTGAAACACGAGTGAACATCTATTAAGAGAAACACTTAGCGAGTGGAAAGGGTCTTTTATTACATTAACCTTTTTGTTTTGTAGATATGTCTCATGAAGGAGGATCAAGTAGTGAGAGCATTCCTCCCTCACCTAAGTCCTCGGTTATCAGATTGCAAATTGAAGGACTTGTACAAAGATTTGAAAGAATGTTTGAGAGGAAGAATGAAACCATAAGGAATATTCAAGAAATGATGGCAAATAATGCAAGAAGGCAAGCATGTGACCATTCTCCATATATCCATAGAGATTCTAGTAGTTCTCCAAGAGAAAGAAAAAGAGATAGGAGGGATGATGAAAAGATGAGGTATGATAGAAGGAGAGATAGGAGAGATAATAGAGAGAGGAGGAATGATAGGAAAGTGGGAGAAAATGAGAGAATTGGTGGAGTTAAAATAAAGATTCCTAGTTTTCATGGAAGGAATAATGTTAAAGCATACTTAAAGTGGGAGTTGAAGATAAAGCAAGTATTCTCATGCCATGACTACAATGAGGAAAAGAAAATGAAGGTAGCTTCCTTAGAGTTCCATGACTATGCCTTGGTGTGGTGGGATCAAATTCAAAGGGAGCGAAAGAGATATAATGAGGAACCCGTAATCACATGGATTGAAATGAAGAACCTAATGCGCAAGAGATTTGTTTCTACATACTACAATAGGGAGCTTCATACAAAGCTTCAAGGTTTGAAGCAAGGTAGAAAAAATGTTAATAACTATTACAAAGAAATGGAAGTTGCCATGATAAGAGCCAATGTAATTGAAGAAAGAGAAGCAATAATGGCCCGTTTCTTGAATAGGTTGAACCATGATATCCGTGATATGGTGGAACTCTATCCCTATGTAGAACTTAAAGATTTGGTTCACCAAGTTATCAAAGTAGAAGTACAACTCTAAAGAAAGGGGACTTTGAAGAAAGGTACTTCTTCCTACAACTCAAAAGGATAGAAGGAAGGAGTGAAGAATAAGGGAACTTCAACTAAGGATGCGACTGTCCAAGATGGTAAATCTTCATCTAAAACTTCTTTTAATTCTACTAATGCTTTTGCTTTCTTTACTTCTTAGTATAGGGAAATCAAATGCTTCAAATGCCTTGGAAAAGGCCACATTGCATCCCAATGTTCGAACAAGAAGACCATGATTTTGAAGGAGAATGGTGAGATCTCAAGTGCGAGTTCATCTCCATCATCACATATTCTAAGTGAAGAAGATAATGAGTGTGAGGCTTTTTTCCACGAGGGAGACTTACTTATGGTGAGGCGTCTCGTAGGTAGTTTAGCCAAGGAGGATGACACTACACAAAAAGAAAATATTTTTCATTCAAGATGCTTAGTACTTAGGAAGGTTTGTTCTCTTATTGTTGATGGTGGTAGTTGTACCAATGTGGCTAGTGTTAGGCTTGTTGAGAAATTGTGTCTCACTACTATTCCTCATCCCAAGCCCTATAAGCTACAATGGTTGAGTGATGAAGGGGAATTGGTTAATAATAGGCATGTTTTGATTACTTTTTCTATTGGCAAGTACGAGGATGAAGTCTTGTGTGATGTAATGTATATGGAAGCAAGCCATATCCTCTTGGGAAGACCTTGGTAGTTTGACAAGAAAGCTATTCATGATGGTTATTCTAACAAGTTCACATTTGTACATAAAGGGTGCAAAATCACTTTACTACCCATGACTCCTAGTCAAGTGTGTAAGGATCAAATAACTATGAGGTTGAAAAGAGAGCAAGAGAGAAAAGATGAGAGAAAATTGAAAAGAAAAAGAGTGAGTTTGAGGGCAAACTTAAAAGGAAAAGGGAAAAAGTGAGGACACTTATAAGTGAGAAAGACGAGAGTGAAAAGAAAAGTCAGTGTGAAAGGAAAGAAAATTTGTTTATGAAGAAAAGGAAGTGAGGAAAGCTTTGTTGGCCTCTTAGCCTATGTATCTACTTTTGTGTAAAGAAAGTCCTCATGATGAATTGATTGATCCTTTTGCTAACAATGCTTTGCCTAGTGGTGTTTCTTCTCTTTTATAGGAATTTGAAAATGTCTTCCCCAAGGAAGTGCCTCATGGCCTACCTCCAATTAGAGGGATAGAACATCAAATTGACTTGATTCCGGGAGCAACATTGCCTAACTGACCTATATATAAAAGCAATCCTCAAGAAACTTAAGAGATCCAGAAACAAGTAGAAGGATTGCTAAAGAAAGGATGGCTGAAAGAAAGCCTAAGCCCTTGTGTTGTACCAGTTATCCTAGTACCTAAGAATGATAAGAGCTGGAGGATTTGCACTGATTGTCGTGCCATTAATAATATCATTGTAAAGTATAAACACCCCATACCCCATTTAGATGATTTACTTAATGAATTGTTTGGTGCTTATTACTTTTCTAAGATTGATCTTAAGAGTGGATATCACCAAATGAGAATAAGGGAGGAGGATGAATGGAAAGCAACTTTTAAGACTAAATATGGGTTGTATGAATGGTTAGTTATGCCATTTAGGTTAACTAATGCACCTAGTACCTTCACGCATTTAATAGATCATGTGCCTAGAAACTTCTTAGGCAAATTTATTGTTGTTTACTTTGATGATATCTTAGTTTACAACAAATCTTTTGATGAGCATGTGTTGCATTTGAGGTGTGTGCTGGAAGTTTTGAGACATGAACAGTTATATGCAAATATTGAAAAATGTACATTTTGTAAAGATCATGTAGTTTTTCCTAGCTTTATGGTTAATTCCAAAGGTGTGCATGTGAATGAGGAAAAGGTTAAAGCCATAAAAGATTAGCCAACCCCTAGGACCATGAGTGAAGTGAGGAGCTTTCATGGGTTAGCAAGCTTTTTATAGGCACTTTGTGAGAGATTTTAACACCATTGATGCACCCTTAAATGAAGTTATTAAGAAAAATGTGGGTTTTAAATGGGAAAGGGAACAACAAGAAGCTTTTAATACATTAAAGGATAAGCTTATACATGCACCCATACTTGCACTTCTTGATTTGTTAAATTATTTGAATTGGAGTGTAATGCATCTAATGTAGGGATAGGGGCTATTTTGATGTAAGAAGGGCGCCTTATTGCTTACTTTAGTGAAAAGCTTAATGGAGCATGTTTGAAATATCTTACTTATGATAAAGAATTCTATGCTTTGATTATGGAACTTCAAACATGGTAACATTATCTTCTACCTAAAGAGTTTGTGATCTATAGTGATCATGAATCATTGAAGTATCTTAAGGGTCAAGGGAAATTAAATAAAAGGCATGTTAAGTGGGTAGAGTTCCTAGAACAATTTCCTTATATTATTAAGCATAAGCAAGGTAAAATGAATGTAGTGGCTAATGCTTTATCTAGGCGTTATGCTTTGCTTTCTATGCTTGATACGAAATTGGTTGGATTTGAACGTGTAAAGGAACTTTATGTGCATGATGCTGACTTTGCTGGATTATATGTGTTTTGTGAAAAGAGGGTTCACGATGGGTTTTATAAGCATAAAGAGTATCTATTTAAGGGGAATAAATTATGTGTGCCTAAATTCTTAATTCGTGACTTGCTTGTGAAAGAAGCCCATGAGGGTGGTTTGATAGGGCATTTTGATGCACCTAAAACCTTAATAATCTTGCAAGAACACTTCATTTAGCTTGGAATGAAACATAGTGTTTATCAATTTTACAAAAAGTGTATTGTGTACAAAAGGGCTAAATTCAAGGTACATCCCCGTGACCTTTATACTCCATTACCTGTTCTGGATTACCCTTGGACTGATGTTTCTATGGATTTTATTATAGGTTTGCCAACGACAAAGAATGGTAAGGACTCCATATTTATGGTTATGGATCGCTTCTCAAAGATGACTCATTTTATTCTATGTAGGAAAGCAGATGATGCTACACATGTTGCGGACCTATACTTCAAAGAGATTGTGAGGTTGCATGGCTTGCCAAGAATCATAGTTTCGAATAGAGACTCTAAGTTTTTGGGTCACTTCAGGAGGACCTTATTGCAAAAGCTTGGAACCAAACTTCTATTCTTTACCATATGTCACCCACAAATAGATAGACAAACAAAGGTAATAAACCGTACCTTGACTACTCTTCTTAAGGCTATGGTAAGTAAGAATCTCAAATCATGAGAAGAATGTTTGTCTCACATTGAATTTGCATATAATAGGACATTTCATTTGACTACCATGCATTCACTGTTTGAGGTTGTTTATGGATTTAATGCCCTCACCCCACTTAATTTGTTGCCACTGCCTAATGTTTCATCTTTAGTGCATAAGGATGGTAATGCCAAAGCTGAATTTATTAGAAAGTTACATGAAAAGGTGAAGGCTCAAATTAAAAAGAAAGTAAAGCAACAAGCAAAATATGCCAACAAGGGAAGAAAGAAAGTGGCATTTGAACCCAAAGATTAGGTTTAAGTACATATGCGCAAGGAAAGGTTTCCCATGCAAAGGAAATCAAAGCTTCGATCAAGAAGGGATGGACCATTCCAAGTCTTAGAGAGAATTGGGGATAATGCATATAAAGTGGACTTACTAGGTGAGTATGGTGTAAGTGTTACTTTTAATTTATCTGATTTATCTATCTTTAATGTAGGTGAGGAAGAGTCAAATTTGAGGGCGAATTCTTTTGAAGAAGGAGGGGTTGATGAGGATTGAAGAAAGTCTATTGAAGATAAAGGCCTAAAGATGTTGGAAGGGCTTCAAGGACCAATGACAAGGGCAAAGGCAAAGAGGATAAAGGGAGACTTAGAGAAGATGGTTGTTGCCCTATTTGAAAGTAGGCCCAATTTAGAGTTAGAAGAGTTCAAGATGGTCAATTGCGTATATTTGGAAAACATGGGCTCCAATGGAATCCATTAGCATTTAGTTAATTTAGTTAGTTTAGTATTTTTACAATAAATGGGCCATGTGGGCCGGGGCTTATTTTTGGATTTATTTTGACATGAAGACTTGTTATTTTATTTGGTCTAATTAGAATTGAGCTTATTAGTACAAGAGGCCCATTAGGGTTTGCACAAGATGACTTACGAGGGCTGGACCTATATAAGCTCTTGTAACGGATTTTTATTTAGTTTTGAATGCAATTTGAGATTTAACACACTTGTGTGACTCTGTGATTCTTGAGTGAGCCGATTATCTCTTATCTTATCAAGAGGCTAAGACTCTTGTGGCGATCGTTCCTTTGCCTTGTCAATCTTGTGATTATGGTGCCATTCTCTATCTATTCTATTTCTGTTGTTTGAAATCCAATTCAATATCTGTTTTATGTCATCACAAACACATTCATAGGAGTCATTTGATTGGAAGAAGTTAAGTTACAAAAGAAATGTAGCTTCTCAAAATGTAAAAAGTAGATGGGTTATTTGATTGGTTATTATTTTGCAAAATGGTGGAAGTAATACTTTTTAAGAATCCTACTTCCTCCAAAATGCATAGGAAGCTGCCTACATACTTCCTCTCTTAATAAGTTGAACTACCTATGTCTTTTATGGGATACAAATATAAAATTATCCTTGTTAAATTTAACTAATAAAAACATTTCTCTTTTATTTAATGTGATTATGGTGCCATTCTCTATCTATTCTATTTTTGTTGTTTGAAATCCAATTCAATATCTGTTTTATGTCATCACAAACACATTCATAGGAGTCATTTGATTGGAAGAAGTTAAGTTACAAAAGAAATGTAGCTTCTCAAAATGTAAAAAGTAGATGGGTTATTTGATTAGTTATTATTTTGCAAAATGGTGGAAGTAATACTTTTTAAGAATCCTACTTCCTCCAAAATGCATAGGAAGCTGCCTACATACTTCCTCTCTTAATAAGTTGAACTACCTATGTCTTTTATGGGATACAAATATAAAATTATCCTTGTTAAATTTAACTAATAAAAACATTTCTCTTTTATTTAATCACCATGTAATAACATGCTTTAGTCAATTATAATTGTATACTTTATAAGTAAATTTCCATATGTAAATTTGAATTTTTATGATTCATTTAAAAAAAAGAGGAAATTATCATTTGTTATGATTTTGAGTTTTACGTGGTCACTATGAGTTTCAAAAAATATTTATAATATTTAGCCATGTTAATTTTTTATAGGTAATGATGTTAATTTAAATTTTTATGGTAAATTAAAACTGAGAAATTAAAATTTTTTTATCATTGTATTTGTTTTATATAATCACTATGAATTTTGAAAGAAATATATATTATGTGAGACTTTTAATTTTTTTTATATATAATTCATTAAATTAATTTAGTTTATAATAAATTAAAAATAAAAATATACATTTAAAAAATTATGATAAAAAAGATTAGATTCAAACAAAACTTGTGACAATTGATTTGAAATTTATTGATATTTATAATTTTTTTATTACTTTTTAAAGTCATAATAATTATTTTGATAATATTTTTTGGACAAATCAAAATTGAATGATCAAAATAAAGGAAGTTAATTTCTAATAAATATTAATTCATTATTGTCAACCAAACAATTAAACACTTCTTAAAAAGATTACAAAAAATTTACTTCTTAAAAAGTTCAACTAGTTATAAGAATTTATTTTTTATATGAATCACACGACTTCTAAGCCTCCTTTGTTAATTTTCTTTTAAACACATAGTGAATCTTTTTACATCAATTAATTTAGTGACATAATAATGATTTAATGTTGATCCAATCATGCACTTGTCACGAATCTCTAATAAATATTGATGTTGAAATTATTTTTATATTAATTAAACATCTTTTTAATCTTTCAAGTATCAATTTATTATTAATTTAAAAGAATTTATATTAATTTAGTACTACTAGTATTAAATTTTGTATAAATCTTCATTTTTCTTTGAAAAGCCTGACTCTACTTTCTCATATAGTTGTTATTTCAAATGGCAATGGCACCAACAATTAGCATCGCAGTTTAATTAAGGAAATGTGAAAATTAAAGAAATTACGTTAAAAATTTAGTTGGCAAGATAATTACGACTTTAGCCATTTCGAATAAATAGTTTTAGGTAACATTTTTCATAACAATTTTAAGTTGGCATTCAAGATTTGCGAGTAAAAAAAGTTCTAAAACGCATAGAAGGAATCACAATCGTACTAAATTGATGCCGGATTTATAAAATGTTATTTAAATATGTGAAAATATTTTCATTACAAATCTGAGGTCTTCCCAATTTTTTGAGCCCTATTTTGATAAATTACTTGTTAAAAATTGAATAAATTGTAAAATTGGAATTTGAACGGATAAGAAAATATCAAAGTAGTACTAAACCACATTTTAACATTGATTCAATGTCAATTTTGAATTTAACATTAATTTAGCAATACTTTCAATTAATTTAATCAACTTCCCATGAGTCTATTTTGGTTTGCTTGATTCTTATTTATTTATGATTTGAATTAACAATAAAAGTTACCTTGAACTTCCTAAATTGTGTTGTGTTTTTAAATATCAATTCTTGTTATAAATAATTTTCTTTAACGGTGGATGTCCATAGACTACGCAGGATGTTTTATCCTCCTTTATGGTCAATACTATTCATTTTAATTTTATGGACAATTACTAAGTTTTATTTTCCTTTATGTGTCATTGTTATGAAAATATAACCTATAGATAAATGAATGTAAAAATCACTTGAGATATGATTGATTTAGATATTCTTCTCACCTCATAATTCTTTCATCTATTTCTTTATCCATTTGTTTTAGAGTTTTCCTTATTTTATAAATTTATATATTCGTTACTTTTGTCCATTCGAACATATCTCTTGCTTGAATTTAACTAGTTGACATTTTTGCGTCCTTTATAGATTGATGAATTATGGCAAAACATAAAAATATTTTCAGTGTACAAATTAAAGGGTTATGGATTCTTGATGCATGTGTTTTGTTTTACTTTCCAAATAGTCATTGATAAAATCATGATGATATTATGATTTTATAAATCAGGTATAACATGTTTATTTTAACCTTGGGAAATCTCCACACTTCTACAATTTTGTTATTGCGGTTATATTCTTTGAATAGGAAATCGTTCTCTATAGTCTATAATATACTTTAAATTAATCTTGGCTAACTCGTTGTATTTGATGGGCCAATTGGTCAAATAGCAACTAATTCCACGAATTCTTACTTCATCAATTGATAAAATTTGTTGAGAAATTTTACTACTCAAACTAAAATCTAGTTGTTTTATGATACTGATGTTATAATTTTTATAAAAAAATTTGGATTCCCACATCATGTAAATAGGCACAATATTTATAAACAGATGAATTCTATAAATTTGAACTTTCATTAATACTTGTGCTTCATTGAAAATATTAGGAGTCTCCCAAATTGTGATCTTAGTCACATTTTGATTAGCACCAATTCTCCTTTTCTATATGCAGGGCAAACCTATTTACAAAAGTCACTTCCCTTAATTACTTTAATAATTCGGAGTTACTTTTTGGGAGGCTAGTTTTACTAGACATTTATGAGGAATGTATAGTGCACATCTGAGCATAGGAGTAGGGGCCTTGTATTTATAGAAAATATTGAATTGGTTAGAAACTAACCCATAATTAGATCCTACCCATTTTAGTTATAGAGAAAAATTACCATAATTCTACCCAATCTTAAATATCATTAATGGGCTATCAAATTGCATTAACATATTAATGCTTTTATATTAAGTGGTCTATAATGGGAATTTAATCTAATTTATTTTATAATTAAAATTTTAAAATTAAATTTCAACAATCTCTTGGCCATATCATGCAAAAATTGTGGCCATTGTAATATTTTAATGAAAAATATGATAACATTAAACCATAGGTCTATGTTGAGATTATAAGCATCTAACAATACATAATAGTTATATTTGATAGGGATATCAATAGTATACATAGTATATATCCACACCTTGTTGACCAATAAAAACTCAATATACAATAGGGATATTGACATAAAAAGTACATAACAAGATTTACATGATGGTAAAATGTAATTATATATAAATTTTCACATAGTGGTTCTAACAACTACCTAAGATACCAAATGAGGATCTATATCCTCAACTTTGTAATGACACAAGATCTAAACATATCAATATGTCATACCTATAAAATGTGCACAATTAACAATGTATGACAAAATATGAATATTTCATTGATTACATCTCAATATAGACAAATACATCAAGGTACTCTTACTAACTTAGAACATGAAAAAACTTAGCCAAACACATTAATTATATGATTATGATACATTTCTACTACTAAGCCTTTAGTTAGTGGATCTACAAGTATACATTTTGCAAAAATATATTCAATATAAGTAATATGGTTATGTATCTTCTCTCTTACAAATTAGTACTTCATATTAAAGCATTTTGCTTTGGTAGAACTTTTATTCTTTTGAGAAAAGTTAACAGCAACAACATTGTTGCAAAAAAATGCTTAACAACCTTGAGTTCCTCTCAATAATCTTAAAGTCAGCCCTAAAGTTCCTTAGCCACATAGTTTCACAAGTAACTTCATAACATACAACATACTCTACTTCCATAATGAAGGTTGCTGTAAGGGACTGCTTAACATTTTTCTATGAAATAACTCCTCTGACCATAATAATGATATACCTAGATGTCAATTTATGATCATCTAGGCAATTGGAATAATTTAAGTTTGAATAGCCTATAACTGTGGAGTCTCCCAATCTCCTGTAGATTAACATATAGTCTTTTATACCCTATAGGTATAGTAGTCCAATGTTTTTTACTACAACCACTTAAGTACCTCCCTAGTACACTAGTAACGTAGGCTATATTAAGACATGTGCATTCCTGAGCATATATTAGGCTATCTATGACCAGCACATATATGATATTCATTTTATCTTTTTCATCATCATTCTAAGAACATTGACATTTTAAGAAAATTTACCTTTTGAAATGTGTGTTGAAACTTGAAAGCATATAGCTACATTGAACCTTTTTAATACTTTTTTAATATACATCTACTGAGATAAACCAATCAAACCTTAGGATCTTTCATAATATATTTCTATATGTAAATATATGAGACATTCATAAAACCTTCTATATCAAAATATTTTGATAACTTTTGCCTTGTTTTACTCAACAAGTTCATATTTACTAGTTAGGAGAATATTATCAACATATAATACTAGTATTACAAAACTATCCCCACTTATCATCATGTAAATGCATTGATCTGCATCATTCTCCTTGAACCTAAAATAACTCACTACTTTATCAAATTTGAGATACTATTGTCTATGTGTTTGTTTGAAGTCATATATGGACTTTTAAAGTTTACACATAAGGTCTACTTTACCTTTCTCTTGAAAACCATCTAGTTAGTTCATATAAATAGTCTTTAATAGGTTATCATTTAAGAAGGCTATCTTGATATCCATCTAATGTAGCTCTAAATTAAAATGAACCACTATTGCTATTGTAGTTCAAAATAAGTCTTTGTGAAGACTAGCAAGAATGTTTCTTTATAGTCTATGTCTTCTTTCTAAATGTAATCCTTAGCTATTAATTTGGCTTGTACCTCTTAATGTCACCTCACACATCTTTCTTGGTCTTAAAGACCTATTTGCACACAATTGGCTTGCAATTTGCAAGTAATTTCACTAGATCCCATACCCCACTCTTGTGCCTTGAAGCTAATTCACCCTTCATTACATTTAACCATTCAAAAGAGTTTGAATTTTAAACTACATATAAAAATATCATGGGATCAATGTCATTATTGGCATTATACCAATGCTCTTGTAGATATATTAGATAATTATTAGGAATTGCTGACTTACAAGCTATATAAGATCTTTTTGAAGGAATTTCTTCAACTATCTCATTTATTTCAACATCTTCTACTATCAGTTGCACCAGATCATCTCATGGGATAGTAGAAGATATCTTTCCCAACATAGGTGCTATTGGAACAATTGTACTTTCTTTGGTTAAGTCTATGATGTAAGGTACTAAGCTACCACTATCTAACTCATCTTCAAAGAAAATAGACCAATTTAATTCAATTAATCTAGTTTTGTACATTAGATAATAAAATTTGCTATCTTTTGAGCCATTATAGTACTCAATAAAGAATCCATTGACTATCTTTGAATTAATCTTCCTTATTAAAAGTGCAAATGGCTTCATTTGAACTTTATAACCCTAAACATAAAAGTTCCTTAGACTAGGCTTTTTTCCAAATAATAACTCATAAGGGGCTTTAGGAACTAACTTATTAGGCACTTAAATATGTAACACCTTTTAATGCATCACCTAACTAGAATTCTGGCAATGAAGTATAGGTCAATATACACCTCACCATACCCATAAGTGTCCAATTCCATTTTTTTTATAATTTCATTTTGCTCTAATGTCCTAGACATGGTATAACTTGCTTTGATTCTACACTCTTATAGATATCTTACAAAAGAACTTAGGTTTCTTTTACCTCATAATACTTACCATCTTATCTTTTTTACCTATTTTTGAGCTTAATTGCCATTTTGAACGATTTAAAAGCTTCTAGTAATTCTAACTTTTAATTGTGCAGTTCCACCTAATCATATTTAGAGTAATCATCAATGAAGATGATAAAGTATCCAAATCCACCTATAGCACTTAGTGTAATAAGTCCACTAACATCAATATGGATCAATTCTAGGATACTCTCTTTTTTGCTTCTCTTCCCTTTTCTAGCTCCAGTTAGAAGTTCTCCTTTGATCCAATCTATGCGTGTGCTAAAATTTAAGAAATCCAACTCATGCAATACTCCTTCCTTTACAAGTCTAATTATCCTTTCCTAAGGGATATACCTTAGCCTTTTATGCTAGAGTATTAAGGAAGTCTCAATGTTGTTTCTTTTCTTTCCAATAACAATATTTATGGAATTAGTGAAAATGAGATCTAAGTTTATTCCATACAACTTATCACAAAATAAGCTAGTACCAATAATAAAAGATTTATAAAATAATTCAAACTTTTTGTTTCCAAAATGACAAAAAAATCCAACATGATCTAAGGGTACAATCTAAATCAAATTGCTCCCCATGGAAGGTATATAAATAACATTATTCAAAACCAATTTATATGCATGTGATAGAGTTAGTATAAGTGTTCTAATGTGCCTTACTTTTATTCTATCTTCATGTTTAAGTCATATGATCAACTTTCCCTCATTTGGCTTCCTCAAATTTCTTAGTGCCTAAAAATAATTTCTAATCTGAATTATACAATCAGTTTTCTAACTACTAAATGTTTAATGGCATATCAACTATATTGGACTTAAAACAAGCTAAAGCTAAATATGCACCTTTTTTTTTCTTGTCAGCCCATTTCTTATACTTAAAATACTTTACCTTCTTATATTTGAATTTTCTTGGGCTTATAATACTATCCACTAGTCTCACCTTTCTCATCCTTCTTCTTTCTATAGGCATATTAACTCTAATTATCCTTTTGATTTAACCTTATATACTATTCTGAAGTTGAACCATGGGTGTTGTAGTTAATAACCTAAGCTTTTCCATTTTTTATACATTCTTTACCATCACGACCCAATCTTGATTATGACTGACATGGATTCCAATACCTAATTTCCATAAGTCTTAACATTGTTCACTCTAATTTATTTAATAGAAGTCTCTATATTTCAAGAGAGACTCAAAATTCACCTAAAATTTTTATAGAAAAGTGGATAAAGTTTTTTTTTTTTTGGACACTTCTTGAGGGTCTCACACCTTAAACCATGAAACCTATAAATTTTTCTCAGTTACAATAGTATCAAATATACATATAGTACTATGCAATCTCAAAATATACATATACACACTCAACAAATCTCTATCTTTAATGTTGATTCTAATCCTAAGTGTCAATCTTTCAACAAGGCAATCTTTGATTCTTTATAAATGCAATAAGGCTCAAGGCATTTATCTTAACCTAAAAACATAGAAATTAAAATAGAGTAAGTTACAAAAACCTAGTGGGCATATATCTAGCATTACTTATGTACATACATAGTAGTTGTAATATAAAAATGTATTAAGTTAGAAAATAATAACAAATCCATTTCCAGGATTTCTAAGTTATATGAAATCAAGACTTAGGTTAAGTTTGCACCTATTTATAACTTAAATTCCATATCTCACATTGCTAATCATAGTAATTCAACTACTCACGGTACGCAATATCCTTATTATATCTTAAGCCACCCATTTAGAGTAGTCAGCACATTTGTAAGTAGCTAATAAGGCTCAAACACAAATGAATCATCTTAATCATATCAATAGTAATATCTAATCACAAATAATATTCCATTATTACATCATATCACATAACCATTTATGATAAACATATATGTATTCACATTTTGACTTTCAGGTTAAACTTATATCCTTTACAAACTGTCTAGTAGGAATATCCCATCTAATTTTCACATCATTGGCCCCGCATGTTTCCAATCTCAATGTCACTTATGGTATAATTCACAATATAATAAATTCAATAGAGCTTAGCTCTACAAATCACAATTCAAATGCCAATTTTATTATAGATAGTTACATATCAACATTAGATGAACATGAACATATAACAGTATCTATATAGTAACATTGCCTTGCCCTCTTGCATGGCCATAACACTTGTTCATATCATAATATAATTCATACTATAATTTTTAGCATATAAGTGATAAAGAGAACTCAGTCACAAACATTCAATAATTAGTAATAACATTACCATGCTCTTTAAGCATGGTCAATTCACTTTCACTTAATATACATACACATTCACAGATTAATATTTTATCACATATAAATACCATATAGTGATATTAAGCAATAATAGTACCTTTCATGAGGTGGTTATAGGAATACGTATATACATATTGATAAACTAATTTTCTTCACTATATATCAATCAAACCAATTATCATAGCTATTAAGACTTAAACTCATTAACTTATAATTAGATTCAACCCCCACATAAACTTATTTGCAATCTAAATGTTTGATGAAGAAATGATAATATATACTTTTCAATCGAGATAAATAATATATGAGTTTTGTTGTAAGATATATACTTAATTGGAAACAGACATTCATTTTAAGGATTCCCACCTATTTTGCTGTCATCATTTCTTTCTTCTTACTTCACAATTTATAATAATAGATTATAATCATAAATATTGATATCATTAATTTTATTTGCAAAATTTCTATTTCAAGTCCTAATTATGATATAATCATGTTTTAATATTCCAATTCATACTTTGCCCATTTTCTAAAATTAGTTCCTTAATTAGAGATTCACCATAGTGTAAAAATTCTTTAGATTACGACTATATGAGAAGAATAGTAAAACTTAAAGCTTCAAAAAGTTTCTATTTGCTTCCATGTTATTATTTATATCATCATCTTCTTATATTTTTAAGGTTATTATAAGGAAGCTAAAGATTTTCGCAACTAGGAGTTTCTCCAAACCATCTATAAAACAATCAAAATATTATAACTTCAAGCTTTAAGAATGTTTTAATCATGGTATTCTAACATTCTACAGAAAAATTCATATTTTCCCAAACCCTTTTCATTTATTCAAAATTGATATAGATGTGATTACTTGGATCAAATCTAAATCTTTTAAAATATTAAAGTGTAATGTCCTATATTTACTTTGATCATGGTATTCTAGTATTTTGTAATATAAAAATAAAAATTTTCTTATACATTATCATATATTTTGAAACATAAATGGATTTTTCTTCTAGTGAACTTTATAATAATAAAAATAGTAAAGTTTCATGTTGTAACTTACTTCACTAGTCCAAGATTAACGCACCAAAGCTTTGTTAGCAATAAAGGTGTATTGGAATGCCAACAAGGAGGAAAGGTTGAAGGCCATCTGCTACTACCATCCAAGATGAACTATGAATTGCATCTTCTCCTCACTATCAAGCTAAGGCTGTTGGATAGAGGTGGTGGCCACTAAAAATTAGTGTGAGTCATGTTGAAAGAAGGAAGCCTAACTCCTTTGCTATGTTGCTCCAGCTTGCCTGATAGTTCCTTACATAAACGAATGGTAATACAATAGAAACCACACTAACAGGCCAGTGCATGGTGGCACTACAGCAGGAAGGCTATGATCAATGCTTGATAAGGGAAGATGAGAAAAACAAAGGAAGAAGGAAAGAGAGAGAGAGAGAGAAAGGGGCAGAACCTGGAATGAGAGAAAGTTAGTGTTGTGTGTGGGGAGAGAAAGGAAAACCAGTAAAAAGAAAAAGGAGGAGAAAGAAAATGCAAAAAAAGTAAACTATAGGTTTTGATACATTGTTTCTTACCCCATTATAGGCTTCCCAACTCAGTTATTTTCAATCTTCCTCTAAGATATATATATATATATATATATTTGTAATAGCTCGATAAAGTTAAAAACCTTAGAATAAATATTTCAATCTTCCTAGGAATAATTTATCAAATACAAATAATTAATTGTATAAATCATTGTACCTATAATCACTAAAATTATTCCTATTTTTTGAGAAAATCCTTATAAAAATATTTAAATAAACCTTAAACTAACACTAGTCAATTAAATAAAATCCAAATATAAAAATAAAAATTCAAAATTAATTATTAAATAAATGAATAAAAATAAATATTAACAAGTATTAAAATTTATAAAACTTTAAATATTAGTCCAAGGTATTACATTTACTTAAGTAACTATTAAAATGAGATCATTTATGCTATGCTCACTCTTCTGAGTATCTTATAACATTTTTTGAACATCAAACTAAGATAAGAAAGATTCCAACACTTACAAAGTCAAATAGCTATCACCCAATTCAACTTTCATACTTTTTAGTTTATTTTAGTAGTTTACTAATTTGAATATGTTCTCTCATATTCCATTAACACTATCGTAAACAACTTTTTAAAGTAATGAGAGCTACCGACCTTTTTCAACCTTATCAAATTTCTTATTCTTCTTAGCCACAAATTCCATAAATACCTTAGCATTATTATTCTTAAGGATGTTCTCTCTAATGGTTTTATCCATCATATATTTCATCACTGTGAGACACACCTTGTTCAAATGGGTTATGACTTTTTTGTTCTACTATAGAATTAGCATCAATAGTAGATTCTATTTCTTTGATGGCCAAATCTAGATTAGAGACTGCCAGATGAAGTTTCACTAGCTCAACTTAGTCTTCTTGATTTATCTCATTAAGTGTTCTAGCAATATTTAATTGCATAGGTGAGGTTATCAAAGAAAATAAATTCAATACATTAACTTATGTTTTACTTTAATCATACTTTAAATTGTCCTAATTTAAACTATGCAATTATACATAATATACTATAAGACTTAACATTGATAGGATATTTAAAAGCTTATAATATATTACAAGAACCAAATACTATATTCCTAAATCTTAATAGTAATAAAGTGCTAAAATATTTAGAAATAAAATATTCAATCCTACACTCATGTTATCGCCAATAAGTTATATTAATAATATCATACCGATAAGGTATTAAAATATTATTAACATAATACTCTCCTTCATTTAACTATTATTTTAATAAACTTTAATAAAATCTTATGCAATTGGGCCCACCATAGGCAGGTCCATAATTGCATCAAATTTTAGGAAAAAAATTAGGCTGGTACTATTTGTTGTAATTTATCATAACAAGGTACCACAAGCCCATTTTCTTTTATTTAAGTTCAAACATAAACAATAATTTACCATAAAGCTTAAAAGGCAAAATAACACACTTACAGTGCATTTCAAGAAGAATCAAAGTATCAAAATAGAAACCTCTATTATTACATATTCAAATAAGATAATTTTTAATTTTATAAAAATTTAATTTTTTAGAGATTAGAATATATTTTTAGTTAATATAAAAATAAAAATATGCAAGAACTTGGATATAGAGCCTTACATAAAATTGCATAATAATCCATTTCTTTTGTTAATTTTTACTTAAAATAATTTATAAATTATTTTGTTAGTATAATATAATTTGTTTTGTTAGTACAATTTAAATAAAAATAAAACCATTAATATTTTGTCAATGAGAATATATTTATTTAGGGTTTTTTTTTGTTAAAGAGACTTGATTTATCCATTTATTTATGTTTTCAGTTGATATTATTGTTTGAAGATAAAATAGTAACATATTATTATTTAGAGACTAAATAGTAATATGCTATTCTTTAATAGTTTGGTTGTTAAGAAAAATTAATTTATCCATTTATTTTAATTTTTGGTTAATATTACTATTTGAAAACTAGACAATAACATCATCTTCTTTAACAGTTTGACTGTTAATAAGACTTGATTTATTTATTTATTTTGAATTTTTAGTCTATGTTACTATTTAAAGATGAAACAACAACATGCTCTTCTTAGATAATTTGATCGTTAATGAGACTCACTTTATTTATTTTTTTCGATTTTTGATCGATGTTACTATTTTGAAACTAAATAGTAATATGATATTGTTTGGAGTCCAAATAGTAACATGCTCTTCTTTGATAGTTTGGTTGTTAATGAGACTTAATTTATCCATTTATTTTGAGTTTTCAGTTGATATTACTGTTTGAAGATAAAACAATAACATGCTTTTCTTTAGTAATTTGATTGCTAATAAGACTTAATTTATCTATTTATTTTGAGTTTTTGATCGATGTTATTGTTTTAAAATTAAATAGTAACATATTATTGTCTGAAGACTAAACAATAACATATTCTTCTTTAGAAGTTTAGTTGTTAAGGAGACTTGATTTATCCATTTATTTTGAGTTTTTGCTTGATGTTACTATTTTGAAACCAAATAGTAATATGTTAATATTTGAAAACTAAATAGCAATACACTCTTCTTTAATAGTTTAATTGTTAATAAAATTTAACTTATCCATTTATTTTGAATTTTTTATTGATGTTACTGTTTGAAGATAAGATAGTAATATGTTACTATTTAGACACCAAATAATAACATATTTTTCTTTAGTAATTTAGTTGTTAATAAAATTTAATTTATCCATTTATTTTAATTTTTTAGTTAATGTTACTGTGTAGAGACCAAATAGTAACATGTTATTATTTGACAATTTTATCATTAATGAGACTTTTTTTATCCATTTATTTTGAATTTTTAGTTGATGTTATTGTTTAGAGACTAAACAGTAATATGCTCTTCTTTAATAATTTAGTTATTAATGAGACTTGATTTATCTATTTATTTTAGATTTTTTATCGATATTACTATTTGGAGACTAAATAGTAATATGTTACTATCTAGAGATTAAATAGTAACATTCTATTTTTTAGTAGTTTGATTGTTAAGGAAACTTGACTTATCTATTTATTTGAATTTTTTAGTCGATGTTACTATTTGGAGACCAAATAGTAATATCCTCTTTTTTAGTAATTTAGTTGTTAATGAGACTTGATTTATTTATTTATTTTGAGTTTTTGGTCGATGTTACTATTTTGAGATTGAACAATAACATGTTACTCTTTGGAGACTAAATAGTAACATCTGTTATTTAGTAATTTGGTTGTTAATGAAACATGATTTATTTATATATTTTGAGTTTTAGGTCAATATTACTATCTACATATGAAACTCTAACCTATTACTGTTTGGTTTGCAAATGGTAACGTGTTATTCTTTGATAATTTTATTATTAAGAAATGTAATATCCTAGATTTAAATTTAAAATTTTATAAATTTTGAGATTTGTGAATAAAATATTTATTTAGATAATATTAGTTTCAAATTTATTTTTTGGATTAAAGGATTTTGAAATATTAAAATAATATTGATGATAGTGTTTGAAATATATTTATTTTATAATGATTATTGATTAAAGATCAAATTAAAATAATTTTACAAAAAATTTCTCATAAGTTTTGAAATAACTTTTTTATAAATAAGAGTACATGAATTTGTGAAATAACTTAATTACTTTATAACTTTTAAATATATTTATATATTGAGGAAAGATAAAAGTAATTGAAATTTTAATTAGAAATTAGTCTTATGAAAATAAATTTTTAATTAGATAATTGATTAAGATTAGATTTAAAAAATTTGGAAGGTTGAGATTTTAAATATAAAATAACTAATACACATGAGTAACACATGATTATAACTCATAACTCATAGTATTTTCTCTCTCTTTTCTCACTTACTTTCCCTTGTTAAAACAAAAACAAGGAAAAATCCTATAGCTTTTTTTTTTTTGCACGTGGTTTTACCTCTCTCCTATTTGTCTTTATTTCGGGTAGTAGCCTTCTCTAGATTTTTCAAGTTACTACTGCTGCTTGCCTTTACTATTGTTGCACCGTCCTTCTCTCATATTTTTCTGGTTTTTTTTTTTTTTCACTGACTCAGCTATTTCTTTAGACTAGTACAATAGCTCCTTTTCTC
Organism: Sindora glabra; assembly: GCA_020226215.1. NCBI lineage: Eukaryota > Viridiplantae > Streptophyta > Magnoliopsida > Fabales > Fabaceae > Sindora > Sindora glabra. The sequence continues at coordinate 81,150,664 of CM035232.1, read as the reverse complement.
TCAACTACTTTCCTTTTCTTCTCTCTCTTTGACCAACAACTTCCTCCCTTATTCCCCTACCCTCTCTTTTACCTATAACTCTCTTCCTCCTCATGTTGCCTTTTTTTCTTTCTTGGTTCTAGTTGGGTGGCCTTTTTGTGCTACCGCCGAGCATGTATCCTTGTCAAAAGCTCACTAGCATAGCAATAAGAATCCAAAGAGGAGGAGCCAACAACTTTTAAGTACGAGGATTCTTTAGCTATTGCACATCAGATAGTCTCCGTCCAGTCCAATTGAGTTGTACTGCGAATATGAAACTCATCCTCTGGCTGACTATGCGATTGCTCGCTGCTAGGAGTCGCAATTCATAGCTGAACATCAGCAAACAGGGAGCTTTTTTCTCCCTCAATCTTTGATATCTCGCCTTGGACTTTGGCATTGGTAAGTTGGCAATAACCTTATAGGCAGAGGTCTACCACAGCTGAAATAAGCTTGAAATGATTTGAGTAAAGTTTCCTTTATGAGCAGTGAAAAAAATAAAAATAAAAATTGAATAATATAAAAAATTATCATTAAATAATAATGATAATGATACTAATAATAAAAGCTTTGATAAAATAACACTAGAGTGAATATAGAGCATTATATTTCATTATTTTGAGACATTTCACGTTGACCTAAGGAAAATTTTTGTGTATATGTTTAATGTACAAAATGATGCACACTAAAAATATAAAGATTTATGTTATTAAAAGTTAAGACAGAATGATTAAAATGTAAATAGGATATTTTGTTCTAGTACTATGATCGTTGTATATGTTAGAAACTTATTCTTGAAGGTATTACTTTGAGATGTATAAAGATACATGAGAAAACTACGATTTCTATATTGTGAAATGCTAAAATGACATAAATATGGTATTTTTATAGCTTGTTTTATGTCTAGTTCTAAAACTACCATTTTATCATCTTACATGGATATCAGATATGACACTAGCAATAATAATGATCTAAAGTATTAGAATGCTAAGTTATTGTGCATAGAGTTTAATTGCTTCATGAAAGTTAATATTTTAGTGTTTAAAACTAATCTAGGCAAATCCTTAAGATGTGACATTTGAATACATAAGCCTATGTTGATTTTGTGAGTTAATCTTGAAAACATAAAAAAAGCTAGAATCTAAGATAAGCACATGGTATAGTTAGATTACTGGTTAATACTAGAAGTAATAAGGAATGCTATTATACTATAATGTGGCTAAGGATTTGTAATATGTGAAAAGAAGATAAATGATGTTTATATAATTCTAATTTATTTTTATCAGTGGTGTTAATAGAAGAAAAATATAAAAGATGATTATGGATGCTTTGGATTCTCCAAAGGTGGATCTAGATCAAGTTTATCAGTTGAATATATATCTCACTACATCTTAACATTTTATTAAAAGATAGTTTAATTATCATGAATTGTATTTTCTTACATAAGAGTGTAGAGTTCTTATTGATGCATATATATTCATGTGTAAATTTAATGTCATGAAATAGGAATGATAAGTTGTTTAAATAAATATTAATTGATCATAGTGCGTAGCAAAAGTGTGATGTAGTACTTTTATCTATTGATGGATTATAGTATGAATTATACTGTGAGTGGTATTGAGAATGGAAATGTGAAAAGGCTAAAGATGTGAAAGCCGGATGGTGAATTCTTGACAAAAAATTGCAAAGAATATAAGTATGATTTGAAACTTAAATGGAAAATTCCTAGTAGACAAGTTGTAAAGGACATGAAATTAACTTGAAAAATCCAGAGATGGATGCATTTTTACTTTCTATGGACAATTATGAGATATTAAAAATTTGCCCATATTTGGATATCCTTAATTGATATGTTTGTAAAGATTTGATGTGATTGTGATTCTTTATTTATGTTTAAGCCTTAATGACTGTTTATGATTGTGATGTCTATTCAAAATGAGTAATATGTAATATATGTTAGTGTGTGTCCTAGGAATCAATCATATAGATGATTGAAATAATACACAATGTATTATGTTTTATTTTAGGCAATACAATTATTATGTTATTTTGTTTTCATTTTATTAATTTTGCACAATTTATAACTTAATATAATAATTATCTCTAGAATAGTTTTACTATTCCTAAAATGCTCCTAGTCAAGTATTATTACGAAAGGGATAGTAATAGTACATCGAGACTGGCATGTATAGTGATTGATAATTATGAATCATGGATATGTGATATCAAGTCAATACATGAGTACATTGTTAGTGAATAGATGTACTGAACTAACCCAATATGAGAATACTGCATGGATAAGACTGTCATTAATAGTTCTCATATGGTCATAATTGCATATAGTCTTTTGACCTGAAGTCATTACGGTTCCCTACATAAGGGGTTACTCACTTTGATGTCGTCCTATGTCACCTTTAATCGGGATGACAAGTAAGGCGTTGATTAGGTGTGTTATGAATCATGCAGAGGGAAGTGAGTGATGTAGATGGGATTTTGTTACTCTTATAAAAGGAGATATATCCTTGGGCCCTTTGATTGAGTAAAACTGAGAAATGCATGTCCATGCTCAAATAGATCAATATGTGATATGGATCATTTGTTTTGAAGTCTACTTAGTATCAAGAAATATAGATTGAACTTTAATGAGGATGACATATTCCATGCTTCTATTGGATATTATTACACAAGGGATTATGATGCAAAACGTTGATCATGTATTAGGTGGATATCAAATCACAAACATTCTTATTACTTGAGTGGCAGTGATATATTGTTAGATACCGCTCACTGTCTATGACCCAATAATGAGTCATTGTCGTCAATGTAATAAGAACCTACATGGTCACACAAAAGGAGTAGGAATAAAACAATAATTAATTAGACTTTAATTAGATTAATATATAATTAATTGGACTTATTTTCATGCATATATATATTATTAAACAATAATATATTTTTCACGTAATAAATATAATTATTATTATGTGATATTATTTTATATTAAAGTAATATCAAATAATTACATTATCAAATTTTAGATAAATATATTATGAGATAATATTTGATATTTGATAATTATATGCAATTATCTAATATTAAGATATTTATATTATGAGATAATATTATTATCTAATATTAGATTATTAATAGATAAGTCCTATCTCTCCTCATTATCTCTAGGATAAGGATAAGACGAGTTGTTAAGTGTGATTAGGACTTTTTGGAGGATCCTAGTAGGACTAGGATTGTGGCTTGCCTAAGTTCTATAAAAGGGGACTTGAGGTCAGCACTTTAAATATGCTCATAAGCTTCCATAAAATCCTAAATCACTCAGAAAACATCCAATCCTAAATCCTAGAGAGAAAAACGCATCATAGCAGATTCGTGTAGGGTGAGAGGTCGTTGTTCGCTCCGTGTGGATACCATAGAAATGCTGTACCTTCCGACCAGCATTTGATTCATCAGTTCTCTCAAATTTTGATCAGTAAAAATATGAGTGCCCAATAGGTAAAATCCTAATCATTGATTTATGTCTTTTGCATGGATCCTAGGTAGAATTTGGATCAAATTTTGAATTTCCGCTGCGTATGATAGCGTATGATATCCTAGGTTCAGTATTACTTTGTAAATCTTGTACTTCTTTGATTTCTACTTTCCTCCCATTATTTTTCTTAGAGATAAATTCTCTTTCAAGAAAAATACTAGTTTGTGCAACAAACACTTTGCCTTCACTAGGATTGTAAAAATAGTATCCCTTAGTTTCCTTTGAATATCCTACAAAGTAGCACTTATCTGATTTGGGTCTAAGCTTATCAGAAACTTGATGTTTTACATAGGCCTCGCAATGCCAAATCTTCATAAAAGATAAGTTGGGACATTTCCCAGTTCATATCTCATATGGAGTCTTTTGAACTATTTTAGAAGGAACACGATTAAGCATAAAAGTAGCTGTCTTTAGAGAATGCCCCCAAAAAGAAATTGGAAGATCTGTATGACTCATCATAGATCGTACCATGTCTACCAAAGTACGATTCCTCCTTTCTAAAATACCATTTCATTGTGGTGTTCCAGATGGAGTGAATTGTGATACTATACCACACTCCTTTAGATAGTCATCAAATTCTTAGCTTGAGTATTCTCCACCTCGATCTGATCAAAGTGCTTTAATACTTTTGCCAAGTTAATTTTGCACTTCATTCTTGAATTCCTTGAACTTTTCAAAGGATTCTGATTTGTGTTTCATAAGATACACATATCCATATCTACTGAAATCTTTAGTAAATGTAATGAAGTACTAGAAACCACCTCTAGTATGTGAACTAATAGGCCCACATACATTAGTATGTATGAAATTTAATAAATCATTAGCCCTTTCACTGTGTCTAGTGAATAGTATTTTAGTCATTTTACCTAGTAAATAAGATTCACATATTTCATATGATTCAAAATCAAATGAATCTAAGAATCCATTCTTATGAAGCTTGGATATGCGCTTCTCATTTATATGGCCCAAACGACAATGCCAAAGATAGGTTAGATTTAAATCATTTGTTTTAAATTGCTTGGTATTTATGTTATAGACATGCATTTCAAGATGAAGAATATAGAGTCCATTGAACATTTGTGCATTGCAGTAAAATATTTCATTTAAATAAACTAAACAACTTTTGTCCTTTATTATAAATGAAAAATCTTTCTTGTCCAAACAAGAAATAGAAATAATTATCCTGCTGATAGCAGGCACAAAATAACAATCCTCTAATTCTATTACTAAACCAGAAAATATGTCCCTACAGCTAGAACAGCAACTCTTGTTCCATTGCCAACTCGTAGGTCCATTTCGCCTTTAGCATCCTACTCCTTTGTAGTTCCTGCACATTTGTACAAATGTGAGAACCACATCCGGTATCTAATACCCAAGATGTAGAAATGGAAACATTAATTTCTATAACATAGATACCTGAAGCGGAAGTCTCACTTCCCTTCTTCTTTTTCAGATCTTTTAGATAGACCTTGCAGTTTCTTTTCCAATGTCCAGTTTGACCGCAATGGAAGCATGTCCCTTTCTTATCCACACCCCCTTTTGGTTTTAGTGTAGAGGACTTAGACTTGGGCTTGCCTTTCGATTTGGAATCCTTCTTATTTTTGCCCTTGCCTTTTCCCTTACCTTTGCCCTTTTGAACCATCATTATGGTATTAGGCTTAGTCTTTTGCAAATTTTTTTCAGCAGTTCTTAACATGCTTAACAGTTCTGGCAGTGGTTTGTCAATTTCACTCATGTTGTAATTTATGATAAATTGACCATAACTCTGTGGCAACGATTGTAGAATTAAGTCAGTGGCCAACTCTTAACCTAGTGCAACATCCAATATCTCAAGGTTCTCAACATACCTAATCATTTTGAATACATAAGGCCCAACAGGGTTTCCTTCTGCCAGTTTGCACTGAAACAATGCTTTTGTCACCTCAAATCTTTCATGCCGAGCTTGGCCTTCATACAGCTTCTTAAGATGCTCAAGCATGTCATAAGCTCCCATGTTCTCATGTTGCTTCTGAAGCTCAAAGTCTATGGTAGCCAACATGAGACAACTTACATCTAATACATCATCATAATGCTTCTTATAGGCATCTTCTTGAGCTCGAGAGGCAATAGCTTCAAGTTTTTGAGGAATAGGTTCCTTTAGGACATACATTTTTTCTCTCATGTTTAAGGACTATCCTCAAATTCCTGTACCAGTCCAGGAAGTTTGTCCTTTCTCAAGGATCGATCACAGTGATAAGTTATTTGATGTATTAGCCATTGGTTATCTACAATAGAAATATGTAAAGTAAGTATTAAGTTTCAAATATTTAATAAGGTCTTTTATTAAATGTACCTCCCACTATTTTATTCAAATTAATAACCCTCACTATTAATTCAGAAAGTTACATTGTCTAGACTTTTTAGTGAGCTAAGATCCATATTTCATCAAGCCTTAAGTTATCTTTGGCTAATCACTTAAAACTTAGTTATTTAGGTAGGCAACACTTGCCAATTGTATCATAGACAACTCTTAGATAGTTAGGTGAACAACATTTGTTCTAATCCATCTTATGAACTAAAACCTAACTCTATGCCTCTAGGTCTCAATCCTATTGAGATATCTTAGTTAAGTCGAACCCAATGTTTGACATTCGGATATCATTATCATCCCGTCGCGTCTTATCAAGATAAACGAGGTACTTTGCTTTGGCAAACCTACCTTATATCGATCAAGTCCTTGATGAGTGCCAAGCATTGGAAGGCATCGTTTAATTATTACTGACCTAATATTTCAGATGAGGGATTTTAACTTAATCATTATTAGATCTCACTATATATAGCCTATTTATTCATGCAATATATCTAGCATATCTCATACATCATATAAAGTAAATGAATAAAATAGACTATTGCATATCACATATTAAGCAATGGATAAGTACATATCATATAATAGAAACATATGCTATCACATAGTAAATGCATGCTCATCAATATCATCACGTAATATAGAAATCAAAATGTCACATAGTATGGCTCAGAATTCTATTTTCTAATGATTTTCCTAAACTAACTCCTTAGTTTCTTCTTGTCCCATAGCTCCTGAGCTTCTCCTCATTCCAAGCAAAGGTTGCTCCATTGTGATTACAATTTTGTAACAAAAACCCTGAGTTGCATTCGGGGGGTGTAAGATGAGAAGAGAATATACATTAGAAAAATAGATGAACATATGACACATAGGTCATATTTAAAATCCATCCACAAAAACTCTAAGGGTCATACTATGCAATACATTCATGCATCATATGTAATAATTGCTAAGAAATGTATGTAACCTAGATAATCAGGATGGTTAACATATATATTTCATAACATAATCATCATTAAAAAAATCATGTTTTGAAACAGTGCCTTAAGAACAAAAATGATTTTTGAACGCTACGCAGAGTTAGCACAGCGGTCCTGCTAGCCGGTTAGCGGGTGGGGGTCAAGGGGGCAGAGCCCCTTGCCGGGGGGCATGGGGGGCAAAGTGCCTTGAGCGAAAAATTGAATTCATCTGACATTCAAATTATAATTTTTCTGTCAATAATTAACACATCCTCAAGTCAAACAATTTGACTATATGATTGACATTCAAATCATGGTTTCAAAATAGGATTTACGTCCAAACACTTTGAATAATTTTAATCATACCAAAATAGATCCAGTCGTGTTCAAATAAACTAAAGCATACATATACCTTATAGACCAGATTTAACTTAATCATATTAAACGAATTTAAACAGATCCTTATAGATTTAGAATTAATCATATTAATTCTGTGCTGACTAGGTTATATGCTTTAAACGCAGAGAACATCACATATTCAAAATAGATTCAAGGGTTTATCATATGACAACTCAAAATTAAATACTAATCCAAAATGCATATATATATCACCCATATACAACTTGACTTAAGGATTAAGTTTGATTAATTCTAATTCATAACAGAACCTCCTTACATTAGAAAATAATTTTCATGTATTAAATCATGTACACGTAATCAATCCTATTAGTTCTTATTAAAATAAAACCCAGAATCTATCACAAAAGCAAATTCAAATTCAAATCACAAACCCAGAATTACGCATGAAATAGATTTGAATATAAAGCAGAAAAAATGCATAATTAGATTCATACAATTAATCTCATCAATTGATAATCAGATTCAAAATTCAGATCATATATATCATATATATATATCTACGAAATCAGAACCATACACGAGTTTGCATATATCTTATATACATCTAGTTTAAATAGAAACTGATTTGATATTAATTTATCACATAAACATTCATCAAAACGTGTAATTTTTTATTTAAACCGAAATAGATTTGACATACATTTATCATATAAATATTCATCAAAGGCGGTAAAACACATAATCAAAATTATGTTTTTGCAAGAAGCTCTGATACTACTGTTGGAATTTGGATTATCATATGCAGCGAAAATTCAAAATTTGATCCTAATTCTACCTAGGATCCATGCAAAAGACATAAATCAATGATTAGGATTTTATCTATTAGGCACTCATGTTTCTACTGATCAAAACTTGAGAGAGCAGATGAATCAAACGTCGGCTGGAAGGTACAATGTCTCTATAGTATCCACACGAAGTGAACAATGACCTTTCATCCTACACAAATCTACTAGGATGCATTTCTCTCTCTAGGATTTAGGATTAGATGTTTTCTGAGTGATTTAGGGTTTTATGGAAGCTTATGAGCGTGTTTAAAGTGCTACCCTCAAGTCTCCTTTTATAAAACCTAGGCAAGCCACAATCCTAGTCCTACTAGGATAATACCTCCAAAAAATTCTAATCACACTTAACAACTCATCTTATCCTTATCCTAAAGATAATGAGGAGAGATAGGACTTATCTATTAATGATCTAATATTAGATAATAATATTATCTCATAATATAAATATCTTAATATTAGATAATTGTATATAGTTATCAAATATCAAAATAATATTATATCATAATATATTTATCTAAAATTTGATAACGTAATTATTTGATATTACTTTAATATCAAATAATATCACATAATAATAATTATATTTATTACATGAAAAATATATTATTATTTAATAATATATATATGCACAAAAATAAGTCTAATTAATTGGACATTAATCTAATTAAAGTCTAATTAATTATTATCTTATTCATATTCCTTTTGTGTGACCCTGTAAGTTTTTACTATATTGACGATGACTCATTATTGAGCCATAAACAGTGAGTGGTATCTAGCAATATATCACTGTCACTCAAGTAGTAAGAATGTCTGTGATTCGACATCCATCTAATATATGATCAACGTTTTAAATCATAATCCCTATTGTAATAATATCCAAATTGAACTGGAGGCATGGAATGTGTCATCCTTGTCAAAGTTCAATTTATATTTCTTGATACTGAATAGACTTCAAAACAAATGATCAATATCACATATTGATCTATTTAAGCATAGCCATGCATTTCTAAGTCTTACTCAATCAAGGGGCTCAAGGATATATCTCCTTTTTATAAGAGTAACAAAATCTCATCTACATCACTCACTTCCCTCTGCATGATTCATGACACACCCAATCAACCCCCTATTTGTCATCCCGATTAAAGATGACATAGGATGACATGAAAGTGAGTAACCCCTCATGTAAGGAACCATAGTGACTTCAGGTCAAAGGACTATATGCAATTGTGACCATATGAGAACTACTAATGACACAAGTCTTATCTATGCAGTATTCTCATATTGGGTCAATCCAATACATCTGTTTACTAACAATGTACTCATGTATTGACTTGATATCACATATCTATGATTCATAATCATCAATTACTATACATGCCAGTCTCAATGTACTATTACTATCCCTTTCATAATAATACTTAACCAAGGGCATTTTAGGAATAATAAAATTATTCCAAGGATAATTATTATATTAAGTTATAAATTATGCAAAATTAATAAAATGAAAATAAAATAGTATAATAATTGCATTCCCTAAAATAAGACATAATACGTTATGTATTATTTTAATCATCTATATAATTGGTTCCTATGACACACACCAACAATCTCCCACTTGGACTAGAGCCAATCATTCATGTATCTAATACCAAGTGACATAGTATGACCATTATACTTTTTCTGGGCTAAAGGTTTTGTCAGTGGGTCGGTGATATTATCATCAGTTGGTACTTTACATATCTTCACATCTCCTCTATCGATGATTTCTCGAATGAGATGGAAGTGCCTAAGTATATGTTTGGATCACTGGTGAGATCTAGGTTCCTTGGCTTGTGCACATTATCATCAGCCTCTTTTGATGCATCAGAGGCAGCAATATACTCAGCCTCTGTAGTAAAGTCAGCCACTATTTCCTGTTTTGAACTCTTCTAGTACACAACACCACCATTTAAGTTAAATACATAACCTGACTATGATCTAAAGTTATCCTTGTCGGATTAAAAACCAGCATCAGTGTAACCTTTTATAATAAGTTCTTCCTCTCCTTCATGTATTAAGAATGAATCCTTAGTCCTTCTCAAGTACTTAAGGATATTCTCAACGGTAGTCCAATGAGGTTCACCTAGATTTGACTGGTACCTGCTCGTCATGCTCAAAGCATACGAGACATCAGGACGAGTACATATCATGGCATACATGATAGATCCAATTGCTGATGCATATGGTATCTTATTCATGCAATCCTTCTCATCTTGTGTCAAAAGACACTGAACTCTGGATAAATTTATGCCATGCGACATAGGCAAAAATCCTCTTTTGGATTCTTGCATGTTAAACCGTTTTAACACTTTATCTATGTATATACTCTGACTTAGGCCAAGCAATTTTCTTGATCTATTTCTATAGATCTTAATACCTAGTATATAGGTAGCTTCACCTAAGTCTTTCATCGAGAAACAATTCCCTAACCAAGTCTTTACTATTTGTAGTGTAGGGATATCATTTTCAATGAGTAGTATGTCATCCACATACAATACAAGGAAAACAATTGTGCTCCCACTAACCCTTTTGTAAACATAAGATTCATCTTCATTTTTAATGAAACCAAATTCTTTGATTGCCTCATCAAAACAAAGATTTCAACTCCGTGAAGCTTGCTTTAATCCATAAATAGATCGTTGTTACTTTCATACCCTTCCAGCATTTTCAGGAGTGACAAAACCCTCGGGCTATGTCATGTACATATCCTCGAGGAGCTTTCCATTAAGAAAAGTAGTTTTGACATCCATCTGCCAAATTTTGTAATCATAAAAAACTGTAATAGCAAGCAAAATCCTAATAGATTTAAGCATGACAACTTGGGAATAGGTTTCATCATAGTCTATACCATGAACTTGCCTATAACCTTTTGCGACTAATCGTCCTTTAAAGGTTTGTACGTTACCATCCATGTCTATTCAAAATGAGTAATGTGTAATATATGCATAATGATGTGTGCTATTGGATAATTAAAATTTTTATAGTTTATAATAAGAAGTATAGAGTTTAAGTTATGTGCAGGTGAACTTCCATTTTAGGGTATGATTTCATATATTTCAAAAAAAATTAGGAAAATGGGTTTGCTAATATTCTCTAGTTTAGTTTTTGAATAATTTATAATTATTAAGTAATAGTGGATATATACTCATTGAGTTCTTCTAAGTTACTCTATTTTATTTTACATGTTTTTAGGTTAAACTAACACATTTATGCTTGTTGCATCCATAGAGAAATAAGACCGCCTTACTAAAGATGTCATTAGGAATAGGAATTTGTTAAATTTTGTAATGTTAATTTGTTGAATGTGTAAAATTGAAATTGTAATGTATTGTGTGTATGTATATGATTCTATTGTATCTAGAAACAAATAGCTTTAATATATTTAGAGCGTGTGGTCCTCGGGAAGTGTTTAAAAATAAGGAAAATTTTGTTTGTTTTTTTGTAAAATTTTTAAAATAAAATTTTAAGTCCCCTTGCATTTTAAAAATTACCATTAAATAGAAAAAGTGAAAATTTGTTAAAGTTTGTGGAAACCAATAATAGGATCCATGCTAGTTACGATCAGGGCGAGTTATGAAAAGAAAGTTATTTTGGCGCTACTAGATACAAAAAGAATTAGGGAGCAAAAATTCAATATAGAACTTAAATAAATTTGAATTGAGAAAAATGAGGTCAAAGTTGGCAAAACAACAAAAAAAATGAAGGAAAATTGAGAAAAGTCATTGAAAAATGCCTTTTTCACCAACCATAGCAAGCAAAATGCCATTAACATTTTACAAGCACATAAATCTTGAAAAGTTATATAAAATTAACATATAATTTGCCCCAATCAGATAACTAAGTACAAAGTTATAGTCATTCAAAGTTTTAAGCTCAATTTACACATTTCTCATCGAATGGACTCCATCAAAATCAAATTTTCTTGTTTTCTATTGAAATCATAGGAAGATGAATAAAAACGAGCAGTTATATACAAAAATTAGTTAAGTAATCATGGAGTTATGCCTTTTTGAAGTTCTTGATTCACAATTGTATTCTCATGATTAAAAAAATATTTTAGGAATATAATAATAATAAATCATAAAACCAGCACTTATTTAAAATAAAGATTAGTACTAGTATCTCTTTAAAAGTAAGTCTAGGAAGTAGTATCACAATACAATTTACCTAAAATTTTATGGCATAACATGGGTCTAAAATGATTCCTATAAAAGTATTTCTTCATGCATACATCAATGCAAAATTAATTTGCAAGCCAAACAATAACAAAAATCCCTAAAAAATATATGTGGAGGCCAAAATCATAGGAATTATGTAATAAAAATTTTAGGCCTAAATAAATTGAAATAGACACTTAAATAAAATAGGTATAAATAATAATTTTTTAATTCTAAAAAAATGGAAAATGCCCTCCTAAAAAATCTCAGAAAGTGGAGCTCATTGATGCCATCACTATTGCTTTCCTGCACTAAGATGGTGAAATGTAACTCACATATGCTTAAAGCACACATGTATTGCACATGTAGCCTATGTGCATGAAGCTTGTGCATAATATGCAATGATAGATTGTTTTGGAATATTAATTTCAAAAGTTAACCATTTATCAATTTATGACATTAATGTTATCAATTGAAAATAGAATCCAAACATCCTTTCTGACCATTATAAATGCTATTAATTGATTCCAAAACAAGGTAGGTATCATTAATTTTCTAATAATTAGGCAAATAGTAGCCAATAAGTCTCACTTTTTATTTCATTATTGCCAAAATTAATTGATTTTAAAATATTAGTCCTTATTTTCTAGAAAATTCCCATAATATGAATGCAAAATATCTTTTACATTTGTATATTTCAAAATATTTCTAGAAACAATTTTTTTAGCTAAATAGGTATTGATTTATTGAGCCAAAATTAAGGTAAATGGATTTTCTTAAAAAAGGTTAAAGCTTTCTAGAAAAAAAATTTTAATCATTTTTTTTGTAAAATAGAAACATAAATTGCACACCCTTAGAAGGCTTAAAAACTCTTAAAACATGAATTTTCCAATATCCCAAATTTTTTTCCTAAAAAGGAATTATCCATGCAAATTTGGAATCTTTATTATTTTCCAAAAGACATGCACACTACATACTTGAAATGTACTTAGGCATATTAGGAACAAAATAAACACAATGATATAGAACACATCATATGTAGAAACTTATGTTTCAAATTTGTCATTTTTAAAATACAACACATATTGGCAATCTTATGAGCATAATTTACAACAAATACTAGCAATTTTATGAGCATAATGTAATTTAAGCATACAAATTGTTAATTTTGAATAAACATACATTACATGTCACAAGCTTATTATTGATTTCATAACAAATGACGTTTTCATATACAAAATTTATAATCTAGAACATATTGACACAACCACATATACAAATATGAAATTTAAAAGCTATGAAATAATTGTAAAAATCATAATATATTTTTACTTTAGCAAATTAATACCAAAATTATAAATTATAGTCCATATAAAAGCCTATATATAAAATTGGCCATATTTGCATGATTTATACTAGCCATTATAAATTTTATGAAAAATTTTGGATCCCTAAATCATGTAAAAAAAAATACAACATTTATAAGTGAATAAATCCTATAAATGTAAACTTTGATCAATACCTATGCTTCTAATTACGTCCATGATGAAAATATTAGGAATCTCTCAAATTATAATCTCAGCCATGTTTTGATCAACACTAATTATGCTTTTTTGTTTGCAATGTAAACCTAGTTATAGAAGCCACTCATCTGAATCACCCTAATCATTTGAGATTACTTTTAGGAGGCTAGTTTTACTAAATGCTTATGGAGAACATATAGTGTATACCAAAGTGTAAGAATAAGGACCTTATATTTATAGAAAATATTGAATCAAGTAAAAACCAACCTATAACTAGACCTTACTCATTTTAGTTATTGAGAATAATTTTTATAATTTTATCCAATTTTAATTATCATTAATGTGCAATCAAATCATATTAACACATTAACATTTTTATACTAAGTAGTTCATAATAGGAATTTAATATAATTTATTTTATAACAAAATTTGAGAATTAGATTCTAACAATTGAATGTTTCATGTCTTCCTAATTTAATATTATGCTATCTAGTTTTTGTGTTTTGCTCATATGTAAAATTATTTGTTCTGAAGTTGTTTAGGAGAGTCTTGTATCTCCCTAATTATACATTATGGTATTTATTTTAGGAACTATTTGTGATATCACAATTTGTATAATTATGCAATGAATTCTTGCTTAAAATTACTATTGTTTATTTTTATATGATTTACATTATATTAATTTTAGATTTAATCATATAAAACAACTATATGTATGTTTTAGGCAAGTGATAAAATAGATATTATAATGTTATTTTCTATCATTTGATACGAGATAAAAATTTGCATGCAAGTAATGAAATAACAAGTTTTTAATGAAAAATCATGAAACCTATCTAACTATTTCTACTAAATTCCCTCTAGTGAATGTCATGATTATTAAAGAGTTTTGTATAAGAACAAGGTTATGGCTTTTATTGTGTATATGAAAAATATCAATTTAATGGTTGCAATTCTAAAAGCTATAATATTAGTACAAATGATCACAAGATTGCTTCTTGCCGCTAGAACTAAAAAAATATAAAGAGAAAAGTCAATATAATAAGAATTCAATAAATTCAAAAATTATTTATTACCAATTGTAGCATGAAAAGGGCATTAGTTATGTACATGTTGTATGTCTAAACATTTTGTGAAATTTTATTAAAGTCCACTTTAAAGAAAAAAATGAAACTAATGTTATTAATGAAAATGAAGTTCGCAACCATGATTTTCATAGTATGCTACATTTCATTATGGCAACACTATTCAAAAAAAAGAAAAAAGGAGCTAAGGATAGTAATAATTAATAGGTAATGGTTTATAGAATTGCCTTAAAAGTTAAAATATAGTAGCAATTAAGCAACTGTTGTTAATTTTAGTTAATGTTGGCAGTATTTTAAGTGATGATTAGCCTCCAATTAAGAAGCCAAAACCCCAAATTAGTATAAGACTTCGCTTTATTTTATTGAGGGTTTACAATTTTCCATTAGAAGTTTATGCCTTATTATTTTCTCTATGATTGATTTATAGCCTATTTCCCTATGATTGTATTTCATTTAAGCTACTACCTTCATTTATTCCTCATGTCCTAGCAAAAAGTTCCATTCAAGCTTACCTTACCTACCATTAAATCTCCATCCATCAATGCTCTAAGGTCAAATCTCAAATTTAAAATGCAAATTAAATTTTCTTTTTTTTCCTACATTTAATTTCAATTTCAATTTATATTAAATGATGATAATTTTATTTTTTAAACTTCATTATGTTTTTGATTGATTGGAGAATGTCACAAATTGATGCAAGTATGTTGTATTGCTTTTCTAGCATGATTGAAGCATTCTTGGCATGATTGAAATATCAATTAAAGAAAGCTTTTTCATTAATTTTAGGTATTTATTTTTTATAAAACTAGCTGAATAATGATCCAAAAGATTTTTATTTTTTTTTTGAAGCCCCATTTGTTAAAGTGATATATTGCTTAGGCTTATAGATATTTGATTTTGAATTAATGTGTTTGACAGTTAAAATATAGGCCTATGCCTTTTTTGACCTATAATGGGAGGGCCTGATAGGGTTTTATTTAAATTAGTTAGGTCCCCTCTCCACTCTTAACCTAATTTATTTATTGGCTTTTCCCATTGAGAGCCGCACATTCTAAGAAAAGGAGAGGAAGATCTATGTCCAAGGTATTCATCTGAATACTATTTTATTCATGAGAATTAAATCAAATTATAATTAATAAAATTAGGATTCTAGTTTGATGTAACCTGACTCTGATACTACATGTAAGAAATATTAAAGAAAGCTTTTGATATGTTAAGCTCACTTTTTTTACATGAAGTAAGTTCGGTAAGGCAATGTGATTACCCTAACTTTTCATCTTTTCTTTTAATTTTTAATTTCTTTATTGAATAAGAATACATGCTTAAGTATTATTCTCTTTATTTTCTAAACTGAAGCATGCAAAGCTAACCTTTTTTGCCCTATATAGTTTATTTGAGAAATGTTATGCTATCAAGGCATTATAGTTTACTTGCATATATGAGGAAAAAAATTAAGGTTTGTTCTGTTATTTTAAGGAAAACAATTAAACAATAGTGATAAATAATTAGTACTAGTCTTTTTTTTATCCATTTGTAGTTTACCTTACTATGAACATAGACAATAGGATCTTTATCAATTATAGTGTGAAATTCCACTCTTTGTGTAATTATAAGGCTATAACAATGTATATAACATAGAAAAAATATTCAAAGTCTACAAAATTCATATACTTTTATCTACTATATTAATAAATTTTATGTGCAACTTGATATTTTCCTATAAAAATATAGTTAATAACAAATTATAGTTTACTTTAGAGGATAAATTAGCTTAAAAAAATCCAAAGCTATTAATTGAATTCTTGTCACCTCCTTAACAATTAGGACGTCAAACTATTGTCATAATCTAGTTAAAATAGGCAATTATAGAGCTTTAGGCCTTTAAAGTCATGTTTTAATAACTTTGGACTTAAGGTCATGTACATAAAAGTGGTGTAATAAGCTATGCTTAAAGCTATCATCATATTTGATATGCTAAAAACTTGTATTTCTTTTGAATAAATTATATTTTGAATTAGTTCTATAGCTAAAGGTCATAAGCAATTTATCTAAGATGTAGGAGGAGAAACTTAAAAATGATCTTAATATGATAATTCAAATGCTTTATTTTCTATAGGACATAAACTCAAAATGTTTGATGCCATCTTTTATCTATTAAATTCATATTGGCTTCCATTGTTTCTAATAGTGGTAACTATTCCTTCTAGGCCATCCAAAGTATATAATGGGATTAACTTGCTTAGTAATAAATTTAAGTTTAACTTCATCTTTTATTGGTTCTAAGGATAGTTTTTCCCACATTGTGAATATTACTATAGAGAAGGTATGTGCTTCCATTACACTTGCTATATATCCTTACATTCTTTTGTTTTCTAAATAATGTTATTTTATTTTGTGTTTATTTTTTTGGTATGATTTTAACTCTAAATTTATTTAAGAAACCCTTGTTGTTAGTCTCTTGTATCTCTCTCCTATTTTTTTACTACTTATGACTTTTTACTTTTAGTTTCTTTTTCAAACTTTTAGAGGGGTTTTATTCTAGTCATCATTTGAAGATGCAACTTTAATTAAAAACCTTCATTTCTTTTATGGAAGAAGATTTTTCTAGTAGTATTTCCTTTAAACTGAACCTTTTACCTTATAACTTGTACATAGCTATTGAGGTAGCAATTTTGTATATTTCTTCTTCAATAAATTAAGTTAATGAATTTTATAGTTTACTCGAAATCTTTTAGTAATCTTTTCTTTCTATAATAATTGTCAAAATAGATGGAGTAACTAGCTAGTAAAACCACTAAGTTTTTCTATGTGCCTTTTATGCCTTGTATGGTAAAAATATTCATGGATATAATCAATAACTATAAATTTTGTAAGACCAAAGTCATAGGATCCTTTAAGTTTAGCTTTAGTCTAGTGATATTAAATGTATAGGTGATTTATTTTGGTTATCCTTTTAAGTGGTTATTAAAAGTTAAGAAAAAGTAATTTATACTAGTACGATAAACTAATATAGGCATGAAATGGTGCAGAAAAGTTATTTAGCTTTCATGAGGAGTACTTTTAATTTGTAAGAGTGATGATACTGCTTAAAGGGTACCTAATAAAACTTTGCAAGAAAAGTCATTCTATTATACACATTGTTTTTCCTTGATATTAATTTTAGAATATTTCTATCACTGATGGCCATGGAGGGTGCCAGAAGTACTAGGCTCACAATGTGAATTATTAATAGCCCTTGCTCAAAAGATAATTTTGGTAGTATATGTATTATATATGTTTATAAATATGCATATAGCATGTTTTCTTTACTTGTAAATCTTATAAAATTGCTTGGAAAATTTTATTGACTTTAGTTTAATAAAAATATTGATTACACTACCATTGAATAGCTTATCGACATTGATGGATAGGCCTTGTTACCATTAACATTGATATCTATCTTAATGGGATGATATCTTTTAAACTATATAAAAACTTAAGATAAAAGGCTTCAATAATGATCAATGTCTACATGGTGGTATTGTTCAAATTTGTGGGAAACTTATTATTTCTTAGCATAAAAACTTAAGATGTTGATGTTCTTCATAATTATTGTCCAGAATGGCATTTGAAACATCCCATTAAGAAATGTGAAATGTTCACACGTTGGTTTTGGACTTAACTAATGTCAAAAAGTATGGCAACTGCTAACTTTGTTAGAAACAATTGATACATAAGATGTTGGTTTCTGTTAATAATTAATGTCTATTTTTTTGTATCCACCTATAAATTTTTGCATTAACTCTTACTTTCCATATGAAGCATTTTTTACATCTCACTTTCCAATATTTAGGTGATATCTTTCTAGTGATCCTCCATTTTTGTTGCCAAAGTATGCAATCAAAGAACCAAAGGATAAACTACTAGTTCCTCTTTTGTATACTTTCATCATTGTAATAAATTGGAATTTGCATCGACTATGATGGCAATAAGGAGCCTTGGCAGCAAAGTGGGCAATGAAGATTAAATAACACACATCCTTCTTTCTTTTTTGTTTATTTAATACTAGTGTAAAATTTCATTTGATATTTTGATATATGGAAATGAATAAAATTGTATAATAAATTTTGTTAAATAGATGTCTCCTTTCTCATATTTTTATGAATTCATGTTCAATATTTTTATATTTGTTTCAATATAAGAAGAATATTCAAAAAGAAAAGATGTTGATATTTATTACTTTATAATCGATGTCCTATTTATCCTTAAATTGATTTTTTCTTGTATAAAAAATAATGTATGTAATTTGTATCAAATTTTATAAGTTCAAAATATAGTATCTATGAATCATAGATTTGACATGAATTTGTAAAATGATCAATATTTTTTCTAATAGTCTATGTAATCTTCTAAAATTTGGTGTGATGTTTAGGTTACGATAAAATGTTAGTGAAGAAATGTTCATTAAATAAAGGACAATGGTTATAGATGCTTATAACATCAATTATTTATAAAAATATATTTCTAAAGTTATTCCAAATGTCTCTAGTTAATGAAATGGTAAACATAAAAGAATGTTAGTTTTATGCTTAACTGACACCTAAAATAATAGCAGTTATCAATTTATGAGTAAAGCATGAAAACCTAAAGACATGTATTGAATGACATTTATAAGGCTACAAGAAACTATGAAAATGTAATATTCCAAAATAGGATAAGAGATATCAAGTAAGATATTTTTCTAGAAAATCTTGATTTAGAAAATCTAGTAAGAAAAATTGGATGAAATTCAAAGGAATCATAAAAGTAATTTGAGAATAAGCCCAACTAAAATAATTTTGAGAATTTTAATATGAATCAAAATAGATAAAAACTAAATTAAAAATTCAATAATAGATTTAGCAAAAATTCATTTATGAATTTACTAAAATTCCAAAATTTAGTAAACCAAAAAAGTGAGAAAATGAGTCGAAAATGTAGCAAATTAATTTTAAAATTTTATGGCTAGCAAAAATTAATTTTTAGGGCTTAAAAATTATTTTGAAAGATAAAAAATGAAGTTCCAAAAATACTTAAAGGTTCACAGGTGAAAATGCAAGAAAGTGAAAATTTTGGAGCTAAATTGTAATAAACTCTTTTATCTTTTTAAGTAGTTTAATTTATATTTGTATTGGGGTAGTTTGGCCCAATTTTTTGGAGGCCTAAATCTAACTTTTGAGGCCCAAAAATGTGTACCCATGGTTAGCCCAAGCTTCCAAAGGAAGCTAAGGACCTAAGTGAGAAAAAGGTTTTTGTGGGGTCATTTTGTAATAAATCTTAATTACCTAATTTAGGTGGATTAATTTTATTAGTTATAGGGGTAAATATTTTCTAAATCTTCAGTCTTTAAAATGTGATAGATAGCCCTTCCAAGTGTCCCATGGTTTTTTTTCCAAGATCAACAAGAAACAATAAAGAAATTATGGATTTTTCTTCAAACTAGGGTTTAAGACTTCTATAAATACATATGGGCTTTTTTAGTACAAAAATTCTACTTCTCCATTTAGCGAAACATGAGCCAAGAAAGGGAAAACAAAGAGTCCAAGCCTTCTAAAGTTGCAAATTCAAATTTCTTGCTTTTAAATCTTGTAAGTTAATTAGAAAATTCCTTTCAATATTTTTAGATTATCATCACCTTTTTCCTTAAATGGCTAAGACTTAATTAATTTCTATGAAGCTCCTTTTTATTTTTCCAAAAGGCTGTTAGAATTTAAAGAGTGAAAAAAAAATTTAGGTGAGTGGTTATTCTTCCTTACTCTTAGGCTTTTCCTAAGTAGAAGATGATATTATTGATAGTTTATATTTTTTATATTGCTATTTGTGGTATAATGTTATATGGCTCTATTTTGAAATTATCCAAGTGACATTATGATCATATATTGTAGATAGGTTGATTTTATGAATGAATGAAAAAGGATTTATCAAAATTATTTAGGAGAAATCGAAATAGAAATTTGTGGAATTGAAACCAACTTTTCTCATGTGGTGCTAAATAGGGATTTAGGACACCTAGTGTAACTGAAGTTTTGGAAATTTTAAAAATTAAATTTTTATGATTCTATGATCATATTTAGTGTTAGGATAAATGTAGATGAATTTAAGAATTTTTGAAAATTTTTAGGTAGGTGATAAGTTAAGTTAATTGTGAAACTCCCAATTCTGTTTATTTTGAAACCCTGGACTGATTAGTCTTAAGTTTTAATTTATTTGAGTCATTAAATGAATGGTAAAAATTATAAAACTCCTAATATATATCATTTGGGATGTTGCAAGCTTATGGCAAAATTTGGTGGCAATTGGTGTTGATTTGGTTGCCCAAATGGTAGCTTTATTTTAGCAACTCTAAAGCTATCCGAATTTGGATGATATGAGTTCTTGCTTTTGATACACTAGTAAACCCACAAAATTATTTGTACAATACTCAAGTTATCTTTCATTCATTGTGTTAGGAATGTTGTGGCAAAATTCCATAACAATTAGATTCCATTTGACCAGTGAAAAGAGGCTTTAATTACATATACCCCTATACTACCCTATTTTGCAATTCTTTCTTTGGGTTCTAAGTGAATAGTACCTATGGAAGTGTTTTGAGCAATTTGATTTTGTATCTTATGTAATAAAATGTTAGAAATGTTAGAACAAATTATGGTGAAATTTAGAATGAATTTAGGAGCAAAAAAGAGGCTCCAAGTTATGCCACAAATACAAGTTTGCTTGAAAGTTCCTTGAGAATTGTCAAGAAGGAATTTAAATGTATATGACACATTGATGCAAAACATAAAACACTTATTGCATGGTGGGTATTTGACTATATACTTAGAAATGAATAAAATAATTGATGTGTTGACATCCTATTATTGTTCATTGTGAATTAAGATAAGGAGATATAACATCCTTTGTAGAGATGAAGAGGAGTGGGTAGTAGTAGTGGAGGGAAAAGGTTAGTGGATTAAAGCCTAGGGAGTTGGGAGATAAGGTTAGACTCAAGATATAAGGTGACACTTATATACTTACTATTGCCATTTGCTATGATGAATTGTACGAATGATATACATAAGGAAAATTCCTAATAAGATATTATATAGGAATTGTATACAATGATAATGTTAATCTTTTGTGATGAATACCACTCATTGAGTATATTTTATACTCATTCTTTGTTGTATACATTTAATGACAGATACTGACCATAAAGCCGAAGTAGCAAATTAATAAGTATACAATAACCTTCCAATTTCTCTATGATATTTATGGGATACTATTTGACATAGGTCTTGTTGCTGTAATCTAAAATGTTTTGTTAATTATTACATTTGTATAAATAATATTTTTCGGATATATGTATATGTATATGTATATGTACATATATATATATATATATGTACATATATAAATTTTAAAATTATAATATATGCAGTTTATTTTCTAAGTTTAAATGTCTTCTTCTTCTATAATAATAATAATTTAATAGGGGTATCAAAGTATTAAAGGCTTCTAAAGATATCTATTTAGGAAACTAGCACTAATTATATATCTTTACGCTGCTTACGATAACCATAAGATGGATCGTGATAGAAAACTTAACACATTGATTTTTTAAAATGATCATCAACTAAGGTCATTTCAATTGTTGCGATAATTCATGTCAAAAGTTTACACATCAGTGAAGTACTTGACTGATATCTTAAGGCATGGTAATTGCTACTTTGTTGAGAAATGATCAAACTTAAGATGTTAAATTTATATTAATAAGATGTGTTTAAGGTTTGCCTACTACTTATAAGTATTGCTCTTCTTGCCATTTTGAAATAAATCAGGGATATATCAAGATAGCTCACCTTTCATCAAAAAGAGCACTTTTGACTTGAAGGATGTCGATTGTTGTATTAGCCCTTCAAGGACTTGTACCCTCACTTTGGCCATGAATATAGGCATTCTACAAAGCATTTAGGAGGACTTCAAACAAAAATCCTTCTAAATGCTTTGAGAATCCTTGTATTTACTATTAAAGTGTAAGTATAAGTCCTTGGAAGGACTTTTAATGGATTCCAAGATCTTCTTAATAGTCTTAGTAATGTTGAATCCTACAATCTACATCTTTTATCTCAAAAGCCTTTTGTATTAATGGATTTCAGAAGTTGACAATCTAAACCCTTTATGTCAATCTCAGAATTTGTCTTTGTTGTTCATTGTAAATTATACCATTTGGGCTCAATATAAAGATATATTACCTTCTATCTTAAGAAGAACATTATAGATATTAAGAAAAATGAAAGATGGATTACAAAATGATGATAAATTATAGTAAAAAAAAAGAAGCATATCTATTCACAAATTAATAAGTTTGTAAATGCATTAATTGTGATATTGCTTCTTCTTACTATAATTTTACATTAGCATGTAACCTATTTACACCTTCCAACTTAAAATCTCTTAAGAAATATAAAAGAATTATGAGTAAAGGATGCCCACTTTTCCTTTTCATTTGTGTAAGGATACCATATAATGGAATTATGAGTTAAGGCTAAAGTATGATATCCTTTTAAAATGAATGTTTCTTATAAATGGAAAGCATATTGTTCATTGTAAATAATAGTTTTTTTTTGTTATATGTGTCAATTTACTAATGTGGAAATGAATTAAATGGCAGAATAATTTTTTTTAATAGATTGTCTCCTTTCTCATTTGTTTCATTGATAGTCAATTTTGTGTTATTTGTGTTTATTTAATTGTATAAAAAAATATCATAATGAAAAGTAAATTTTAATCTTATCAATTTCATTTAGAGTAAATTGAATTAAAAACAAAATTGATCTAATCATAAAATAATGTAAATGATGTTAGTGTTTTTATAGGATTTATACTTAATTTATAAGATTGTTGCCTATATATATGTGTGATATATATAAATTGTATTTTGGATTTTAATTTGATATACATACATATATATAATGTATATATAAATTGTTATCTAGTTTTAGTCTAATACATATGATATATATAATGAATCAATTATATTTTGATATACATGTTTGTTGTTTGTGGACATTCTAGAATGATTCTGGAAAAGTTTTAGGATTGTTTCAAATTAGTTATGAAAATTTTGCCCAAGTAAAAGAAATAAATTTTTCATTTCAATAAATGACTTTCATTTATTATAAAGTTGATTCTAATGTAGGAACTGACATTAAATAATACTTAATATGATGATATCATCTTATTAAAGATGATCAATATTTTTTGTACATAACAAGCATATAATATTCAATATGATTTACTTGAACTAACTTTAGGTATCACTTTGTTGTAGTAATCAACATGGAAATCTTGACTTCTTGAGTGTGAGTTAAAAAAAAAAAAGAATTAAGTATGATGCCATTTACAGATTTCATCTCAGAGCTTTTCTAACCCTAAAATGATCCTCTATCTAAAGAGGTGTGCTCTTTTTTTAACTTTAAAATGATTCTCTTCTATTTTGCATTTTTGCTTATTAATTATTTTGTAGGACTAAGCCTTCGTTAGTCTATGGCTAAATATGTGCAATTTAGCACTCACCACTCACTAAAAAAGTGTAGAATATAAATGTAAGTATATGTTTTACTTTTTGTGTTTATTTTCACAATTTAGTTTCTAGTTTCATAATTGACTGTATTTTGTTACTTTTCATTTTGAGATAGCTTTTATAGGTTTATACAAGTAAGAAATTTAATTTCATTCATTTTTTTTTTACATTCGATGATATTATCTATTATTTATTTATATGAAATGTGTAATATTATGCACTAATTTTTTATCAATAGTCATTACATCTATAGGTATTATATCTAAGAGTGCTTTTCTATGGAGTGCAAACCTTATATATTAAGTAATAGGTATTAAGACATATTTAGTAAAACATCAATCTTTAATTAAGGTATTATATATAACCTTTCACCATTTTCAATCTTTTATTATTTAATTTATTCTTTAAAATACTTAATATTGGGATTCTATAAAGTTATAGGAAATCTTGGTTTCTTTTTTTGGTCAAGGTGTTTTATAAAGATTATAGGGCAAATAAGGAGGATGAAGGAGTGAGGAACAAGAGAATAAGGCTAAAGTTTGAGAGAAGGGAGTAAGGAATAAGAAGGATAGGTTAGGGCTTATGAATAAGGAGTAAGGAGCAAAAATAAGATTAAGATAGATTCATGATGAGGGAATAAGAAACAGAGGAATACAATTTGGGTAGGGACATACCATATCATTTATTAAAATAAACTAATGTGGTATTATGAAAATTAAACATTGATTATTTATAAAAAAATGATGTTTAATGTTATTTCTCATGATGCCAACAAAGTAAATGATGCTAGTTTTTTTAATATAAAAATAGATGTTATTGTTATCTTTTATGATGGTTGTACAATTAATGTTAAAAATGGATATATAATAATGATTAACTAGGCATCAATGTAAAACTAGCATGTAATTCTCTATACACTAAGTTGGTTAACTATTCTATAGTAGTGTTAAGAGGTTAAAACCTTTATGATATATTTCTCCTTCTCATTTAGGCTTACATCAACTAAGACAAATTTCTCATGAAGTTTTTAAATTTATTAGCATTAGGTAAGGTAAATGGCTAGCAACTCTATAAGCATTTAGCTAGAAATTGAACTAGTTAATTTATAATACTCTCGCACGACTCTTCAACAAGTTTTCTACATAAAAAATTTGAATTTCACATCTATTTTATAGCAGGGTTTTAATGAAATGCTTAATAGGTTTATTGATAAAGGGTGGTTAATGATTAACAATGTGAAATTATATTCTATGGTTAAAATTTTCATCAAATGAAGTTTTATAATATGAATTTTCTTGACCAAAGTTTTGCTTAATCTTTTACTAAAAATTTCTAACTTAACTTATTACTTTCGTTATATAGTAATAATAATCACATAGCATTTTCCACCTCTGTAAAAGTAAAATGGTTGCTCATCAATCTTGAAGAATTTTATTATTACAAAAAAGTAAGACTCTTACTTTTTTTATGGAGAAGTTAGAAGTTGCCTTGAGGTGACTACCCTTTATTAGTTATTGAATGAGAAGAGCATCTAATTAGGTATTTTTTATAACTTATGCAACATGTACATAATGCTTTTTAGGTTTAAGTTTCAATAACATTAGAAACTTCTAAGACCATTAATCATTGATTTTTCCATGCATCAAAGAGGAATTACCCTATAATCATAAAGGTTTGCTTTTAGTTTAACTGTGATTACTCTTTTTTTTTAAATCTTACACAATGCATGCAACATGTGCACAGGTTGATACTAATATGAATAACTTTGATTATAAAATGCAATTAGCTTACTAGATTCATGGGTTTGCCAACTAGAATAATTTTATGATAAATGTCACAACCCAAATTTTCAGGTATCATGATTGGCATAATGATATTTAATTAGTGTAGATCCATTAACGAAATACTTTTACAAGCCTTGACACTTTACAAAATTCTCACCATTTATACTTATTATAGTATAGTAGGAAAAATACTTGCAACTATATAAGTATTAAAACAGATAGATATAAGAGAAAACCAATTTATATTGATACGTATAATATACATAATATAAGTATACAAAATATGTTGTCATTAATATGTACATAATATACTGAGAAGGAGGAGTACTTCTTGTAAAATAGACTAGACTATCTTATAAATTATTCCTTTGGCACACCTTTACGGAGTGGGGAAGGGATCCAATGCATATGTCAATTTGTATTATTAGGACCATGATTAGTATTTACAAAAGAAAAAGCACACGAGTATGAGTATTAAAACTACTCAGTGAATGGCTACTTTCCTTTTTTTCTAAAAAAATTTTACCATAAAAAATTATATATATATATATATATATATATATATATATATATATATATATATATATATATATATATATATATATATATATATATATATTAACACATTTAAACAATCATCACATATTAAATTCTTAACAATATTTTCTTTAAAATGATACTTATTTAAATTATTTAGCTAAATGACTATAGTTAGTACTTAGATTTTTCCCTTATAACTTGGGTCCCGCCTTATGGCCCTCCACCCTAGTAATAGGTCACATGATAGATGCATATTTTTCCACATGTAAGGAGTAAGCATTAAGCCATTATAGGCATTAATGACTTTCCCCTTATCTTTCAAGGCATATAAACAATTTTTCAATGGGTAAGGCATAAGTACCAACTTAGCCCTAAGATTTTATTAAATATTCTAACTACAAATATGACATATGAATGTTTGAAAACCTAAAGCAATTTGAATATCAAGTGTATGATATCAATTCAAAACATATTTTATTAACCCAAAAGCTTTATTAGGCTATAAGGGGGTAATTATGGGTAAACCCTATCTTTACCACTCAAACTCATTCAATCTTTAACCAAAAATTTTTCTAAGACCCATAAAATCTTATTAACCCATTATGAATCATCAAAGGTGAATTATCTTACACAATTACTGTTCTTTGGTATTGTTCGCATAGAGATGAAAGCATACTCTCAAAATAGGATCAACATGGAATGTCATGTAATGGAAAGGCCTTTTTAATATTCAAACTACTTCTATTAATCACAAATTTTGATATAACATCCTGAACATGTTAATAAACATATAACATCAATTACATCTCAAAATTTTCATGGTTTGATTAGTTAAATAATTTTATTTCCATGAGGGTCTAGAATTAGGGTTGCATTGGAGCACCTAAAATTTAAAATTCTCTTGGATAACTAAATGAGCTTTAAATGCCACCATATTTGGCTGTGAATTTCCTAACATATGAAAGAATAAGAAACCAATTTTCATAAGTTTTCTCAATCATTTGATTGCCTAAATACCTTAAAAATAGAAGCAAAATTACCAACATCCTATTTCTTGCTTCATTCTTTCTAGGCTTATGAATAATCACTTTTCACATTCTTAAAATTTTAAAAAAATTACCAAAAATTTCCTTGCATGTCCTAACATCATTTGTGATGTTAAAACACTAAAAATTGAATTTTAGCAATTTTTATTCTTTGTTTCTATAGAGTAATAGAAAATAGAGCATTATCCACTCTGATTGATTTGTTTCTATTGTCATCAAAACTGACTAAATCTTTTCCTACCAATCTTGATACTAAAATCCTTACATAATAGCATCCTAATATCATCAAATAAAAATTCAAAAAGTTATAAA
Source organism: Sindora glabra (assembly GCA_020226215.1). Classification (NCBI taxonomy): domain Eukaryota; kingdom Viridiplantae; phylum Streptophyta; class Magnoliopsida; order Fabales; family Fabaceae; genus Sindora; species Sindora glabra. The sequence continues at coordinate 81,122,528 of CM035232.1, read as the reverse complement.
ATTAGAACCATGTCCTCACACATGGCCACACATAAAAATTACAATAATATCATCATAAATCACTATATTCATTACCTTCCATAGGAAAATTCTAAAGAAAAAGGGTAGTTATCACTCATCTTAAATTTTTAAACCTTCTAATATATTTGGTACTCATTAGAGGTAGCTAAACTCTAACCAAAATAATAAATATCATTTTAGAAAATTTAGTAAAGAATTACTATTATGACCTAACTTGATCATGATTGACATAGATCCCAATACCGATTTTCACAAGCCTTAACACTTTTTACTCTTTTTATTTGATAGGAATTTCTAAGTTTTGATAGGGACTTCAAATTCATTTAAAAATTTTTGTGAAAAAATAAATAGAGTCTCCTTTGTTTTTGGATACTTCTCGAGGGCCACACACCTTCAAATACAATACCTCTATTGATTCTAGATATGACAACAATCAACAATATCCATAATTCAACATATATACACAAGTTAATGATTTGACATATCAAATTCTAAAATAACAAAAGTTCATTTTTAATGTCTAATCCTTATCCAACTATCAAAATCCTTTACTAAGGTAGTCATGGATGTTCACAAATGCAACAAGTTCAAATTTTCTTATTCCAACTTGAAAACAACAACAACAACAACAACAAAGCCTTATCCCATTAAGTAAGATCGATTACATGGATTGTACGATGCCATTGGACTCTATCAGACACCTAATTTTCAATAATATTATTTACTAAGATATCTATTTTTATAACTTCCCCTAATATTCTTTTTAGCCTCCCTCTATACCTTTCACAAGGCTGAAGACCATGTGATCTACTTTTCTCATTGGTGCCTCAATGGCCTTCTTTGCACATGACTAAACCACCTTAACCAATTTTCTATCATTTTTTCCTTAATAGGTGCCATGCCAATATGCCTTCATATGCATTCATTTTGTATCTTTCCATTTCTTGTATGACCACACATCCATCTTAACATTCTCATTTCTGCTACACCTATTTTTTGCTCTTGTTATCCCTTCAGAGCCTAATATTCACTATCATAAAGCATAGTTGGTCACATAACGATCTGATAAAACTTCCCTTTAAGCTTAATAAGTACTTTGTAGTCATAAATAACTCTTGATACTTTTCTCTTTTTTAACCATCTAGCTTATATCTTGTGTGTGACATCTTTATTAATTTCCCTATCGCTTTGTAATATAGATCTCAGATACTTGAATTTAGATACTTACAGTATGACATGCTCTCTAATTCTTACCTCTAAATTATTTCTATCTTTCTAATTAAATTTGTAATGCATATATTTTGTCTTACTCCTACTTAAGCGAAAACCTTTTGATTCTAATGTGTATCTCCAAAGCTCTAGTTTATTATAACTTGAAAAACATTGAAATAAAATAGAGTTAGTTATAGGAACTTAATGAGCATATATCTACCACTAGTTTACGAAAGATCAATTTTACAATTAACATTCGCAAGTTAAATGTGTAATAATATTAACATATTAATAAACCCATTTTTTCAGGCTTTCAAAAATATATATGAAACCATTCTTCAAAATGGAAGTTCTCCTACATATAATGTAACTTTATATCTCATATCATAAATCATAAGAGATTCGACTATCCATTAGCACATAATATTGTTATCATGTTATGTATTATCCATTTTAGGTAAATATCATATTCACATACAGCTATTAACCATAGACAATTTCCAACGTCACATTATATCACACATCCAATTATAGTAAACATACATATAGTCACTTTTTGAATCTAAAGCCATCTCTATACTTTCTTAACTATTCACTAAAAATTTCTTATTTGGATCTTAGGTCAATTTTATATTCTTTACAACTATTTGTTAGGGATTTTCCATCCGGCTTTCATGTTATATTTCCAATCTTAGTGCTACTCATGGCATAATTCACACTATAATCCTTAGCGTATAAGTAACAAGAGAGCTCAATCATAAACATTAGGCTTTCAAAGCATTGCTTTATAATTGTTCATAATTTCCAATGTCATCTATGGCAAGATTCATGAGTAATATGCAGATATCATTGAAACTCAATCATAATCTATTAATAGTTAGAAAAATTACTATCACGCTTTCATTATGCACTATGATCAAATAATATTTACTTAAATAACTAACTATTCTTATTCCACAGTACTGAATTTATACATGAATATATATATGCATGATTAGGAAATCTATACTATCAAATAAAAGGATTCAATCCACAATATTTAAACTATCTTTTATTAAGATATTACGATGCAGTGAGATATATACTCACCTACTAATGCTGATCCACCCTTAGGAGTTCCAAAGCAACTGTAATCGTCTTTGCATAATTTCCTCATATTATCACCATTTATAATAATAATAATAATAATAATAATAATAATAATAATAATATGAATACAAGAATAGTATTTATTTTTCTTTCTAGGCATTATAAATCAAGTTTTCAAATCAAAATATTATAGTATTTCTTATTATCAGCTTTTTGTATTTCTTAACATAGGTTTATGCCATCAAACACCACATTTTATATTTAAGTCAGTTTTGATTACCATGATATTAACCTTTATGATAGAAATGTACTCTAGATATAATAACCTAATATTCTAGATTCTTTAATCATACTTTACTCATTTTTTAAGATTAACACTTGAATTAAAGATTTACATAATATACGATTAATTATACATATACTATAACTCTGTTAAGATTGATTATAGAAATCCAAAAATATACCATAATATGGAGATTTCCAAATTAAAGATTTATAGGTAAAAATATCAAGATTTAATACTATACAAAGTATTTATTTACTTTACATTATTATTTTTATATCATTACTTCTCATATAAATAAAATTATCATATATCTCAAATACACATAAAAGTGAGTTTTCTAAATAAATTTCCAAATTATCCAAAACTATAAAACGTAACATGTTTAAAATATCACAAGCATGACACTTAAGCTTTCCATAGCATAAAAAATATTACTTTTTAGAAGCACCATTTAGAATCCATAGTATATATAATGGTTTATCTTGAGTGAAGCATTAAGTCATCATAAAGTTCTTATTTTACTACGTTATTATCATATCCTTCAAAACACACATAAATGGAGTTTAGATTATCTTTTTTGAATTAAAAATATTAGGATTTAGTACTTTAAAATAATTTTACATATATTTGTTCAACACTTTATAACATAAAAATTTTACTTTTTAAAGATATCGTAGTTTATTTCAAAACACATAGCAATGAATTTTTCTTTGTATTGAACTTAAAATAGTAAAACTTTAAGATTCAATAGCTTACCCTAATTTCTCGAAGTCAATAGGAGTTCAACAATGGCAAAAATGCTATTGGAACTCTGATGTTGGCCAAGGAAAGCAATGGTTTAAGGCTATTAAAAAGGAGCTCAAATCAGAACCATCCATTGGTTCTCAGATTTGCCACAATTGACAAAAGATAGAAGGAGCATAGGGTGAGCTCTGGATAGTGGGTAAGAACTAAAGAAAAACCATCCCAACAACCATGACCTTATCAACCATTCACGACTTGTCTAGTTTTCTCACATGTATGACAAAGCTACAACAGCACAACAGCAACCAAGCACAATGACTATCTGATGGGAAGGAAAATTGTAGAAAAAGAAAGAGAGAGAGAAGACTAAAGAAAGAGTGAAATGGTGGTGAAAAAAATAAGAGAGAGGAGGAGTCTGAAATATATAGAAGAGAAGGGTTGGAAATGATAAGAGAGAAGGAGAAAATGAAAAAATTTCCAAAAATGAAAAGAAAGGAAAAATAAATAAAAATAACTGAGGGTTTTGTAATTATACTTCTCACCACACTATAACCCATTCCCTCATGAAATCTTAGCCATCTAAATCTATTTGATTCAATCTCAACCATTAATTTATTTTAGAACTCATTTTTTTGTAAAATTAATTTTATTTTAAAATCACAACTCACTTATTTTCAATTTACTTCCAATATAAAAAAATTTATATATTTTCAGTAATCTAATAAACTTTAAAGTTCTAAAAATAATTATTTTAAACTTTCACAATTCTAAAAAATAATGGATCAAATACACATAAATTATTTCATAATTCCATGCACTCCTATTTACTAAAAATTATTTTTCAACTTATAAAAAATTTTCTTATTAAAATTACTTTAATCAATTGTTAAATCAATAATCACCACAAAGAAAAATATATGTCAAACATTATCATCAATATTACTTTAATTTTCCAAATCCTTTAAAAGAAAAAAAATAAATTTAAATTTCAACAAAATAAACATTAAATGAAAATAAGTAATAAAAAATAATCACCAGCATCGAAACTTATAAACTTTTAAATATTATTCCAAGATTTTACAATTTCCCATGAAAACATGAAGAAATGAAGAAGAAAGCATGTTCACCTTGAAGGTAAAGCTCTTAAAAAAATTTTATGCAAGAAAAATGGAATAGAAAAACCTTAGTAAGAGGAGGAAAGAAACACAACTAATTATGCAAGAGAATGGAGAAAATGGATATTTTAGAAGATATAACCAATTAGAAAATACCTAATTATTTTTTAAATAAAAATTCATATGATATTTTTTAAGTGCATATGGTGCACAATTTTCTAACTAAAAATATGAGATTTTTATCAAATTTTTTTATAAATAAAATAATTTTAGAAATATTTAGAGAAATTCTTAACAAAAATGCCCTTAGCTTTTTGTCTTTTTTCACTTATGTCCTTGACTTCTTTTAAAAACATAGGTTAACATTTTTGGGCCTTTGAAATCATACTTGGGCCCCCAAAAATTAGGTCAAACTAACCCAATACCAATAAAAACTAGCCATTTGAAAAAATAAAAAAGGTTTATTACAAATTAGCCTCAAATTTTTTATTTTCTTGCATTTTGCCTTTAAACTTTTATATATTTTTGGGTCCTTATTTCTAAACTTCCATATGCATTTTAGGCCCCAAAAATTTGATTTAGGTTAGCCCAAGGGTTTTTAAATTAATTTCCTAAGTTTCAAGTTTAATTTTTCACTTTTCAATTTACCCACGTTTGGAATTCTAGCAAATTCCTACATAAATTTTCCTAAACTTTTTATTAGGTTTTAATTGGATTTTTATCTATTTTAATACCTAATAAAATTATCATAAAAATTCTAGTTAAGCTCACATTGAAATTGCTCCTATAATTCTCTCGAATTTTCCTTAATTTTCCTGCTAAGTTTTTTAATTCAAGTATTTTCTAATACAATACCTCTTTGAAATTTCTAATTCATTTAAGGTATTTTGTAAATAAGACTCCTATGGGATATTAAAATAATTTACCTAACTAGCTATTGTTGTTGATTTATTAAAATACTTTACTTACAGTTAATTCAACAGGTATTGCAATATTTTGTAGAGACAATTGTCTATTAGTAAAAAAAAAACTTAGTGAACGATCGCCTTTATTAAATACTTATTTACATGAACACCCTTGGGATAATCTAGTATGTCATAATACTCTACCTTTTTATAGTTTTAGATAAAGTATAATGTTCATTAAATCATTGCTAAGAATGCATTATAAGTTAGTATGCCCTATTCTACAAGCAAACTGAATTTATTTTTTTCTTTATAATGAAGATATAATGGGCTAGAAAATGATTGTTAATGTTTTCATCTCTTTTTGTACAATTGTTTTTATTACTAGTAAATTTAGGGCATTTTTTATGCAAGACAAACAAAGATGGATAATCCTCTCTTGTTGTGTGGAATGAAAGTGAAGGAGCTATATAAGAGACTTGCCAAGGATTCCAAAAGTGACCATTAGGTCTCATTAAGAGTATTGTACTAGTAAAGAAACATGTATAGTTTAGTACTTATTGATGCTTTCAATAAATCCTTTTGATAATGGATATTAAGTGTTTTGGTGACCATTTTTTTTGGTGATCCTTATCTAGTGTACTTATATTTGGCTAAGTTAATATAAATTTAGTGGCAATGAAAATTCTCATTTTCTTTTTCTCACATAATGTAAATGGGTAGGATCTACATTGACTTTAAGGTTTATATATTAGGTATATAAATTGCAAACTATATAAATATTCACCATTGCACTAGTACTATTGAAAACTTATCTAATTTTGATGTTAGATAGTGTAAATCACTGGATATGGATATGGGCCTCTAAACAAGCATGCCTTTCTATTTTATTTCTAATGTTTTCATGTTTTAAGTTTGGATGCATATTGGTTGCAAGTTATCCTTAATTCTATTTCTAAAATTTCAAGCATCAAAGTTTCTTCCAAAAACTAGTCCTTATAAGGTACAAATCTCTTCTTTTGCTCTTGATTGATATGGATGTGTATTTTGAATTTAAAGTCCTTAAAGATGAACTCTAAAGAATTTTGTCTTTGTATCATTTAAACTAGTCCTCAAATTAATATAAGTGTTGTTGCCAATTAATATAGCAATTAAATTTTTTAAAAAATGCATAAAACATGATGGCAGTTATGAGTTATCATCATTATTTTTTAAAAAGTGAAATAAAAATAGTGATGATTTCAAAACCAAACCATGGATAAAAGATTTTAAAAATTAAGAAAAACATAGTCACAGTTTACAATCATCACTTTATGAAAATCGATGCCATTTTGCACTTAGTGGTCCATTTCTTAACAAGTTGTACAACCACTACCATATCACTAATAGCAAGTCCAACCATAACTAATAAGAAGGTAAAATGACTACCATTTAACCTATTTTTTGTAATGTAGATTTTAATTTTGAATATTCTAGAGAAAGAATCGACAATTTAATAGTATTGATAGGGGCCTTTTTTCATTAAATTAATAGTTAGATATTTGTGTTTGATTGTTAGTACAACAATGTACACCATTATTAGGAAAAAAATGTTTTCACAATTAATGATTGGTGAAAATTATGTCAATATAATTCTAATAGCACAAAATTAATTAAAGGCTCTTAAAGAGTTAATATAATTTAACCAAGAGAAATACAAGTGGTTACAAATATTAATTGCATTATTGTTAATTAAGCTTAAAAGAAACTGCTAGACCTGTTTATTATAATTCATTCTAATTCCCCTTATTTGTTACTATGAATTATGGCATGTGAACTAAAGCAACATCATTTAAAGACTTGATATTGTGAACAAAGAAGTAAAATCAATTTCGAGGGCTTTATATTAGAATTTTTTAATAAATCCACAGCTTCCCTATTCTAAATTTAATAGCCTCTTCTTTTATCCAATCCACAATCAAACTCAAGAATAATCCTTGAAATGGATACTAGTAAAACTAGATGGTGAAAAGGAAATAACTCCCTTTATGGGAAACATACTATACATTCTTTCCTAGAGAGGAACAATCTTTACATTCTCAATAGGATAACTACAACATTATGTGTAATCTAGAGGTAAGGACTTTTTTTTTAATTAATTAGGTTAGGTATGGATCCTATCTATCACAAAATTCATACCTAGTTAACCTAAATTTAGCCTACATACCATATAAAACCCATAACTTTCAATTGCTAATAATTTTAGGTTTTACTCAATATTAACATTAATAATTCTAAATATATTTTAAAATTAAGTGAGGTCTAAAATTGAAATAAAAATTACAAAAATGTACCACCTGAACTAATATAATTTATAAATAATAGTGACTTGAAAATTAATGTTAATATCCAATCATGTCATTTCACCCACAAGTCTAGTTAAGATCATAAGTATCTAATAACATTAGTAGAGTTATTTAATGGACCCATCCAATCTGTTTGCAAATGGGTTCATGTAAAGCCAATCCAAACAAATTAAACCAAATTAGTATATGAATTTTGTGGATCATGAAAATTGAACTCCTAGTCCTAAAATATCCAATCTGCAAACCTAACAAATAAGTCTACTAACTTTTCTTTTCTTTTCTTTTCTTTTTTTCTTCAAAAAATCATGTTAATGAGACCATAACAAATCAAAGAAATCACCCTAACTTATAAGCCAAACTAAACATCACAAAAGCAAACAAAAATGGTTATTTTGAATTTCCATTACAATCTAGTTACATAGATAGAATATAACTTAGTTCAAATCAAGTAAATAAATAGAGAAATGACACTATATAACTTGATTCAAAGAAATGAACTAGTGATGTTTAGTTCTTAACCAATAATCAACTAGAAAATCACACTATATAACACTATAAGTTCTTTTAAAAAAACTAATTGTAGCTTAAAAATAAAGAATCATATCTCTAAATAATAAAGAAATAAAGATTGCAACTGTTGTTATTAAAAGTTGTTGGCAAGATAAAGCAGTGTTTCTTCTTAGTGTTTTGTCATATAGCTCCACCTTTTGTCTTAGATATGTTTTGAATGATGCTACCCTATTTTTTTTGTTACTATTAGAGTTGTATGTTGGTTGTTGCTAAGCAATTAAGATTAGAATGGGAAAAAGTCACAAATGCGATAGGGAAAAAGGAGTGAAAATTAAAGAATTAAGTTTTAGTGTTTTAATTTTAAGGTTAGGTGTTTATAAATTAGGAAATGGAATTTAAGAATTATATGGGTTAGGCATTAGATAATAATGGGTTATTTTTTATTAGCCTATAAAAACTTTAAGAATAGAAAAAAAAAGTATTATGGACTATCCATGAATGATTTGATTTGATCTAAGAAAACTTGTGGACCTACTGGACTAGATTGTTTTAGATCTACATTTAAATGAGCCCTAATTTTGAAGATCATAGTTTTCATTTTTTATGGATTCACAAACCCATTTATGAACTCAAGTTTGTTTCAACAGCTCTAAATACTAGATATAATATTTGAAGGGATAATAATATTAAACATGTCAAATGCCTACACCTTGCTGACTAAGCAATTAATATTCAATAAGAATATAAACATAAACATGCATAATAGTATTTACATAACTTTAATATAACTAAATGTAAATCCCCATATAACGTAACTAAAATCTACCAAAGATACCCAATAAAAAATAATATTCTTAAGATAGTAATAAGATAAGGTTTAGATATCTCTGATCATATGTCATAACCTAAAATGTGCATAAAATGCATGGCGATAATACACATATCTCATTATAAGTATTTTATTTAAACATATCTTAAAATGATAATAAGCTTATATCATCAAAATTTCCATTAACCCAAAACACCAAAAGATTTAGGAAAATTTATATTATTTACACGATTATGATTTATTTCATCTCCTAAGTCTTTGGTTAGTGGATTAACAAATATACAATCCTTGAAAAACAAGTAACATGTTCACGCATTTTCTCTTTCTCATAAGCTAGTACTTCGAATTAAAGTTTTTTATACTAGCAAAATATTTATTGCTTAGAGAAAAGACTATGATAGTAATATTGCCACAATAAATGATTAAGAATGAAAATCTCTTAACCAAATAATTTCACAAGAATATTTATATACCTTGCCCTGTAATAGAGGTTGCTACAAATAACTACTTAACATTTTCCATAATGCAATTGCTCTTAACATTTGTCTAAACATAGACTCATGATCATTTAAATAACTAACTAAAAGAGTCTTAGTAGCTTAGAGAAATAAGATCTCTTAATCCCCTATATGTCATTATGTAATTATGTGTACCTTCCAATTACCTTATCAGTAGCAGCCTAATATCATTGACCTAAGCTCATATTATACTATCAATGACTAACACATATAGGACATTACCATTCATCTTCTTTATCATTTAAAAGGATATTAGGCCTAATAAGAACTTTATCCTTTTAGATTACCAAACAAATATGACAACATACCGACATGTTGAGTCCTCTTTAGCATGACTATTAAGATAGGTTAAATACCCTTAAAACCTATTAAAATAATTTTCTTTCAAAAACTTTTGGAAAAGATTTTAATATAACTAGTCTCATGAAAGGTGGGTACATAACTACACAAAATTTCATGACACAATATTAGTAATAAGTAATTCCTATATAATATAATAATACTATACAAATATGATTATGATATCATACAAAGTCTAAAAATGCTACAAAAATTATAAAAGGTAGATTGGGGTATAAGAATTACATAGGAAGATTTTCAACTTAAAATAGCATCAAACATATAATTAAATAAAATGGGAAAAATAATAAAAATATTTTAATTTAAAAAATCTAAAAAGATTACTTATGATTATGTACTAAAGAATGAAATATGATTCATCAAAAAATTTTATTGGGAAGTAAGTGCATAGACCTCATATGTTAGTTACTATTCATTATCTTCCCTGCCCAATAGATCTATTATTCGGGTTAAACTTGACCCACTTGCAACTTGTAACAAGCCTAGTTCCCATTCCAATGATTTCAATGCAATTTTTCTTATATTTTCACTTTAAAACATTCCAAAATGGATTTCTTAAGTAAGCTAAACAAAATATAATTCCAAAATGCATTCTGTTTTCTTTAGTGTGCTTATTTCTTGTTTAGTTTTTCTTGATCGTCTTTGTTAGCTTCCTTAGTTTTATCTTAAAGTTTTCTTTTGTTGGCTTCACTTGTGTCTTGTTAATTGATTGTCACTTGGTTGTGGTTGATTGTGTGGATTGGAGGTTGACTTCCTTGAGAACTCTTGAGAACACTTGAGGGAAAAAAGACAAGAGAAAGATCCTTACATAAAAGCTAATTTTAAGTGAAACACGAGTGAACATATATTGAGTGAAACACTTAACGAGTGGAGAGGATCTTTTACAACATTAACCTTCTTTGTTTTGTAGATATGTCTCATGAAAAAGGATCAAGTAAGGAGAGCACTCCTCTCTCACCTAAGTCCTTGGCTGTTAGATTGCAAATTGAAGGACTTGCACAAAGATTTGAAAGAATGTTTGAGAAGCAAAATGAAGCCATAAGAAATATTCAAGAAACGATGGCAAATAATGCAAGAAGGCAGGAACGTGATCGTTCTCCACATACCCATGAAGATTCTAGTAGTTCTCCAAGAGAAAGAAGAAGAGATAGGAGGGATGATGAAGAGAGGAGGTATGACGGGAGGAAAGATAGGAGAGATGATAGAGAGAGGAGGAGTGATAGGAGGAAGAGAGGAGAAGATGGAAGAATGAGAGAAAATGAGAGAATTGGTGGAGTTAAAATAAAGATTCCTAATTTTTATGGAAGGAATGATGTTGAAGCATACTTAGAGTGGGAGTTGAAGATAGAGTAAGTATTCTCATGTCATAACTGCAGTGAGAAAAAGAAAGTGAAGGTAGCTTCTCTAGAGTTCCATGACTATGCCTTGGTGTGGTGAGATCAAATTCAAAAGGAGCGAAGGAGATATGATGAAAAACTCGTAGTCACATGGATTGAAATGAAGAACCTAATATGCAAAAGGTTTGTTCCTATATATTACAATAGGGAGCTTTATACAAAGCTTCAAGGTTTAAGGCAAGGTGGAAGAAGTGTTGATGATTATTACAAAGAAATGGAAGTTGCAATGATAAGAGCTAATGTAATTGAAGGAAGAGAAGCAACAATGGCCCATTTCTTGAATGGGTTGAACCATTATATCCGTAACATAGTAGAACTCCATCCCTATGTAGAACTTGAAGATTTGGTTCATCAAGCTATCAAAGCAGAAGCACAACTCAAAAGAAAGGGGACTTTGAAGAAAGGCACCACTTTCTACAACTCAAAAGGATGGAAGGAAGGAGTGAAGAAGGAGGGAACTTTAACTAAGGATGCGACTATCCAAGGTGGTAAACCCTCATCTAAAACTTCTTTCAATTCTACTAATGCTTTTGCTTCCTCTACTTCTCAGCATAAGGAAATCAAATGCTTCGAATGCCTTGGAAAAAGCCACATTACATCCCAATATCCGAACAAGAAGACCATGATTTTGAGGGAGAATAATGAGATCTCAAGTGCAAGTTCATCTCCATTATCACATGCTCCAAGTGAAGAAGATAGTGAGTGTGAGCCTTTTTGCCAGAAAGGAGACTTACTTATGGTGAGGCGTCTCTTAGGTAGTTTAGCCAAAGAGGATGATGCTACACAAAGAGAAAATATTTTTCATTCAAGATGCTTAGTACTTGGGAAGGTTTGTTCTCTTATTATTGATGGTGGTGGTTTTTTCCAATGTGGCTAGTGTTAGACTTATTGAGAAATTGTATCTCACTACGACTTCTCATCCTAAACCCTATAAGCTACAATGATTGAGTGATGAAGGGGAATTGGTTATTAATAGGTAGGTTTTGATTACTTTTTCTATTAGCAAGTATGAGGATGAAGTCTTGTGTGATGTAATGCCTATGGAAGCAAGCCATATCCTCTTGAGAAGACCTTAGGCAGTTTAACAAGAAAGCTATTCATGATGGTCATTCCAATAAGTTTACATTTGTGCATGAAAGGTGCAAAATTACTTTAGTACCCATGACTCCTAGTCAAGTGTGTGAGGATCAAATAACTATAAAGTTGAAAAGAGAGCAAGAGAGAAAAGATGAGAGAAATACTAAAAAGAAAAAGAGTGAGTTTGAGGGTGAACTTAAAAAGAAAGAGGAAAAAGTGAGGACACTTACAAGTGAGAAAGATGAGAGTAAAAAGAAAAGTGAAAAGAAAAGTCAGTATAAAAAGAGAGAAAATTTATTTGTGAAAGAAAAAGAAGCGAGGAAAGCTTTGTTGGCCTCTGGGCCTATATATCTACTTTTGTGTAAAGAAAGTCCTCATGATGAATTAATTGATCTTTTTGCTAACAATGCTTTGCCTAGTGGTGTTTCTTCTCTTTTGCAGAAATTTGAAGATGTCTTCCCCAAGGAAGTGCCTCTTGGCTTACCTCCAATTAGTGGGATAAAACATCAAATTGACTTGATTCTGGAAGCAACATTACCCAATTGGCCTGCATATAGAAGCAACCCTCAAGAAACTTAAGAGATCCAGAAACAAGTAGAAGGATTGCTAAAGAAAGGATGGGTGAAGGAAAGTCTAAGTCCTTGTGCTATACCAGTCATCCTAGTACCCAAGAAAGATGGAAGCTGGAGGATGTGCACTAATTACCGTGCTATCAATAATATCACTATAAAGTATAGACACCCCATACCCCGTTTAGATGATTTACTTAATAAATTTTTTAGTGCTTGTTACTTTTCTAAGATTGATCTTAAGAGTGGATATCACTAAATAAGAATAAGGGAGGGGGATGAATGGAAAACATGTTTTAAGACTAAATATGGGTTGTATGAATGGTTGTTTATGCCATTTGGGTTGACTAATGCATCTAATACCTTCATGCATTTAATGAATCATATTCTTAGAAACTTCTTAGGAAAATTTATTATTGTTTACTTTGATGATATCTTAGTTTACAATAAATCTTTTGATGAGCATATGTTACATTTGAGGTGTGTGTTAAAAGTCTTGAGGCATGAACAGTTGTATGCAAATATTGAAAAATGTACATTTTGTAAGGATCATGTAGTTTTTCTTAGCTTTGTGATTAATTCCAAAGGTGTGCATGTGGATGAGGAAAAGGTTAAAGCCATAAAAGATTGGCCAACCTCGAGGACCATGAGTGAAGTGAGGAGCTTTCATGGGTTAGCAAGCTTTTATAGGCGCTTTGTGAGAGATTTTAGCACCATTGCTACACTTTTAAATGAAGTTATCAAGAAAAATGTAGGTTTTAAATGGGAAAGGGAACAACAAGAAGCTTTTGATACATTGAAGGATAAGCTTATACATTCACCCATACTTGCACTTCCTAATTTTGCTAAATCATTTGAATTGGAGTGTGATACATCTAATGTAGGGATAGAGGCTGTTTTGATGCAAGAAAGGCACCCCATTGCTTATTTTAGTGAAAAACCTAATGGAGCATGCTTGAAGTATCCTACTTATGACAAAGAACTCTATGCTTTGATTAGGACACTTCAAACATGGCAACATTATCTTCTACATAAAGAGTTTGTGATCTATAGTGACCATGAGTCATTGAAGTATATTAAGGGTCAAAGAAAATTAAATAAAAGGCATGCTAAGTGGGTAGAGTTCTTAGAAAAGTTTTCTTATGTTATTAAGTATAAGCAAGTAAAATGAATGTAGTGGCTGATGCTTTATCTAGGCATTATGCTTTGCTTTCTATGCTTAATGCAAAATTGCTTGGATTTGAACATATAAAGGAACTTTATGTGCATGATGTTGACTTTACTGGATTATATGTGTTTTATGAAAAGGGGGCTCATGATGGGTTTTATAAGCATGAAGGGTATTTGTTTAAAGGGAATAAATTGTGTATGCCTAAATGCTCAATTCGTGACTCGCTTATGAAAGAAACCCATGAAGGTGGTCTGATGGGGCATTTTGGTGAACCTAAAATCTTAATAATCTTGCAAGAACACTTCTTTTGGCCTGGAATGAAACATAGTGTTTATCAAATTTGTAAAAAGTGTATTGTGTGCAAGAAGGCTAAATCCAAGGTACAACCCCATGGCCTTTATACTCCATTACCTATTCTGAATTACCCTTGGACTGATGTTTCTATGGATTTCATTGTAGGTTTGTCAAGGACAAAGAATGATAAAGACTCCATATTTGTGGCTGTGGACCGCTTCTCAAAGATGGCTCATTTTGTTCTGTGTAGGAAAGTATATGATGCTACACATGTTGCAGACCTGTACTTCAAGGAGATTATGAGGTTGCATGGCTTGCCAACAAGTATAGTTTCGGATAGAGACTCTAAGTTTTTAAGTAACTTTTGGAGGACCCTATGGCAAAAGCTTGGAACTAAACTTTTATTCTTTACCACATGTCACCCACAAATAGATGGACAAACAGAGGTGGTAAACTGTATCTTGACTACTCTTCTTAGGGTTATGGTAAGGAAGAATCTCAAATCATGAGAAGAATGTTTGCCTCACATTGAATTTGAATATAATAGGATATTTCATTCCACCACCATGCATTCACCATTTAAGGTTGTTTATGGATTTAATCCCCTCACCCCACTTCATTTGTTGCCATTGCCTAATGTTTCATCTTTAGTGCATAAGGATAGTAATCCTAAAGCTGAATTTGTTAAGAAGTTGCATGAAAAGATGAGGGCTCAAATTGAAAAGAAAGTAAAGCAACAAGCAAAATATGCCAACAAGGGAAGAAAGAAAGTGATATTTGAACCCGAAGATTGGGTTTAGGTACATATGCGCAAGGAAAGGTTTTCCATGCAAAGGAAGTCAAAGCTTCAACCAAGAGGGGATGGACCATTCCAAGTCTTAGAGAGAATTAGGGATAATGCATACAAGGTGGACTTACCAGGTGAGTATGGTGTAAGTGCTACTTTTAATGTATCTGATTTATCTCTCTTTGATATAGGTGATGAAAAGTCAAATTCGTGGGCAAATTCTCTTGAAAAAGGAGGAATTGATAAGGATGGAAGAATACCTATTAAAGAAAAAGGCATGACTTCAAAGATTAATGACAAGGGCAAAGGCAAAGAGGATAAAGGGAGACCTAGACAAGATGATTGCTGCCCTATTTGAAAGAAGGCTCAATTTGGAGCTAGAAGAGTCCAAGATAGTCAACTGCATGTATTTGGCTAGATATGGGCTCCAATGGAATCCATTAGCATTTAGTTAATTTAGTTAGTTTAGTATTTTTGCAATAAATGGACCATGCAGGCTGAGGCTTGTTTTTGGAATTATTTTGGCATGAAGACTTGTTATTTTATTTGATTTAATTAGAATTGGGCTTGTTAGTGCAAGAAGCCCATTAGGGTTTGCATATAATGGCTTATGAGGGCTGGACATACATAAGCTCTTGTAAATATATTTTTATTCAGTTTTAAATGCAATTCGAGATTCAGCACTTTTGTGAGAGGTATGACTCTTAGGTTCTTGAGTGAGTCAATTATCTTTGATCTTATTAAGAGGTCCCCCTCTTGTGGCGATTATTCCTTTGGCTGATCAATCTTCTGATTGTGGTGCTATCCTCCATTTTTTTTGTTTTTATTGTTTGAAATTCAATTCAAGATCCATTTTTCTATCATCAACATTAAAATTTGGAAGGGGATCAATCTAGTGATAGTGGTAGGTAAAGGGATAATACTATAAATGTTAATATTGTTAGTGAAAGTACTTATTTATCTAATAATCAAGGTGAACCTCATAATGAAGCTGAACCTCAAGTTTAAAATAAGCAAGAAAAAAATATCTTTAAATTTTTTACTTTTATTTAATAATTTGGGAGTATGCAAAGATGATAGACACAGGGGTAAATGTAAAAGGTGTGGGGATTTATATAAAGGGGTGGTGGTTAAATGGGTACTTCAAGCCTATTCTATCATGTGGCAAAGTGTAAGAAACTTGACATGTTAAAATAAACTAAGATGCCATAATTATTGTTGGATAATGTTGGAAAACCAAGAAATAGAAAAATTGATCAAATAATTTTAAGAACAAAGTAGCTTTGGGAATCATAAAATATAATCTCCTTTTTACATTTGTTGAATATGATGGAATTAGGAATGTGTTCTAGTATTTAAATCTTGATGCAAAAATGATTTCTAGAAACACTACTGCATCTAACATGTGGAAACTTTATTTGAATAAAAAAGAAGGGTTGAAAGAAGAATTAGCTAAAATTTTGGGTAGGGTATGTCTTACTTCTTACTTGCAAACTTCTTGTACTTAAGGAGGTTATATTTATTTAACCGGTCATTATATTAATCAAGATTAGAAGTTAAGTAATAAGATTCTTGCTTTTTGTGGCATGCCACCTTTATAGATAGGGTATGAATTATCAAGGAAGATAATGGAACTTTTATATGAATGGAGGATTGATAAAAAAAATCACTTTAACTTTGGATAATGCTTTTGCAAATAACAATATGCAACAATATTTAAAAGATGCACTCTATTTGGAAGGAAGCTTGTTGTGTGATGGTAAATTCTTTCATGTTAAATGTTCTACACACATTTTAAATCTTACTGTGCAAGATAGGTTAATGCCATTGTTAAAATTGGAGAAAGCATCAAATATATGAAAACTTTAGAGGGGAGAATGAGAAGTTTTGAGAAAATTTTGCAAAATTTGTCAGTTAATGAGGGCTCCTAATTATTTTTAAATGTCTCTAGATGAAATTCTACTTTTTTTAATGCTTGATAATTCTTTGAAATATAAGTATGCATTTGGCTACTATGTGGTTCATGATAAAAATTACAAGCATTATCCATCTAGTGTGAAATGGACAAAGGGTGAAAAATGTATGAATTTTTAAACGTTTTTTATGAGATGACCAATTTGATCTCTGGTGCAAGTTATCTAACTACAAATTTAAATTTTACTCAAGTTTGGAAAATTTGAAGAGTGAAGATGAAATGATAAAAGCCATGGCAATTAATATGAAGGCTAAATTTGATAAATATCAAAGTAAATACAATGTTTTGCTTGCTATAGCAGTAGTTTTTAACCCAAGAATTAAGCTTTTATTATTGGAGTTTTGCTAACATTGTTAATCCTATGACTTCTAAAAAGAAAATAAGGATTATGAAACAAGTTCTTTCAACTCTATGAAGCCTATCTGTAGCATTCTCCTCCAAGCTCCTAATGAATCCAATCTTTCAATGCTTCTTCCATTTCATCATTTACAATGTCAATTGCAAGCAATAGAGTGAGAAAACTTTTCATCATAGGTTTTTCAACTTTCAATTTGATGCAAATGAACCTACTTATGATGTAAGAGAACCAATTAGACCATGTTGAAAATAAGTAAAAAATAAGAGGAACTTGAACTTAACTGTGACTTGTTAGTAGAACCAAAGTTCACTACCACAATCAATACTTATGCCACAAACAAAATCATGGTGAAAGATCAAAATTTCCATAGCTATGCTATTTAGCCACAGAAATACTAGTTGAATGGTCCCATAGCACAAGTAAGCGTGGCAAGGAAATTGTGATGGGAAAAAAGGTCTTGTGGCATAAATGATTTTTTTGCTATGAGTTCACTTATAGCTAATAAATTCTTCTAGCCACAAGTACAAACTTAGCAAGAGAGGCATATCCATTATTAGTAACTCATATTGTCACAAATAAAATCATGATAAAAAATAAAATAAAATCATTATAAAATTAATATAATTAGCTAAAATAATTTTTGTATATCCAAATTAAATCAATTGTCTAATCAATTCAATCAGGTATTATCTTATTATATTATTTACACATTTACTAAAATCTATTAATGCTTTTGACCCATATTAAGTTAGGATAAATCTTTGAAACTCTCTCTATTTAAAAATTGTAAATTATATTTATGGGGAATTGAATTTAAATCTCTAAGCTAAGGAATGCCATACCTTACCATTGCACTAGTTTGCTTCTTTAATATTATAGTACAATATATTTTATATAAATTTTAATTGACAAGTTGACTTCAAAATAAAACTACACTCATGTGACACTAATTATATAATAATAAAATATTACATATATACATATAATAAAGATTCAATAATACTAAAATATTTTATGATTTTATTTTAAAAATTATTTTTTATAAACTAAATTCCCATTTGTTTCGTTACTAATTTTATTTATATTAAATTTATCCTTTACAAATATTTTATATTAATTTTATCTCTCATAAATAATTAATTAGTAAATTTTATCCTTTTATCAATATTTTTATTAATTATTATTAATTAAGTTATTACAAAATAGAAGTAAAGTTTTTACATCTTTTAAGTAATTTTTTATTATTTTATAAAATTCCTTGAGTAAAGGTTGAATTATATGAAATAAATATCCATACAAATTATAATTTTAAACTATTATATATATTTAAATTTTAATTATAAATTAAAATTTAAATTATTATAAATTATTTACTTTTAATTTTTATTTATAATACATGTTTTATCATTCACAAATATAAGTTAAATTATTCGAACCTTCACAAATTTTTTGTATTAATTTCATTTCTCATATATTATTTATATTTAATTTTTATCCTTCTATTTATCAAGTTATTAATCTATTAATAAAATTATAAATGAATAGACCAAATTAATTAAATTATTATTTAGAAGGAAAGAAATTAATACAAAATATCAATGAGAAATAAAATTAATACAATTGAAATTAATAAAAGGATGAAAATGAAAATTTAGACTATTTTATATAAATCACTCTCTTAAATATAATTTACTTAAAATATTTTAATATAATGATTTAATTATTATTAAATTATACATAATTTTATATAATTATTATTTTAAATTTTTTTAATGAAATTTTTGTTAATATTATAATGATGAATATAAAACTTATTATTATATATTTCTATAATAAAATTTGTTATAACTTATCTCACAAATTATACTATTTATATAGAATATAATGATTTTAGTATTTTTCATAATATATATATCTTCTTTGTTAATATATTTTTTAAGAGTAATGTGATGTGATAAAAATAAATTTTTATAATATTTTATACCTTCAATGATTTTTTTGTTTAATCAATATTTTAAAAATTGGATTGAATAATGAATTGAAAAAATTGTTGTATATATATGTATATATTAATCCTATTAATTTTTAAGTTTACTATGTATAGAATTTAAATTCATTGAATAATTATATAACACAATCTTTAATATATTATAATATTTATTTTTTGATATATATTAATTTTATTATATAAATTTAATTGATGAAAAGTTAAATAATTATTTATTATATTTTGAAAAATAGTTATATTCTAATAGATATTAAATTTGATACACATGTAAATAAAAATACTTAAGAGCTTAATAATTGAACTCTTTTTTACATATCTTAAGGTTTGAGATTCAAGTCTTATTTCAATTATTTAAAAAAATTAATAAAAATATATAATTATACAATTTATGGATAATTCTATTTTTTTACATATATTTTTTGAATCAATTAATTGAAAATATTATATTCTATAGCATTTTTATTTTGATTGATTGAGACTGATTAGTTTATCAATTGATAAATTAGCTATTTGTTAAACACTTATAATATATAAATATTTATATTTTTTATTATCTACCATATTACAATATGTTGCACTTATTATAAATAATCTTTTTATATGTATAGTTACTAAAAATTGATATATTTAACTATGATTTTATTCATAAAATAATTTCTGGCATAAGTAATACTTTGTTATAGATAAATTTTTCTTACTTATATGATAGAATAAGTGATACTTTATCATAAGAAATACATACTTGTAACTTAATTTATGACATAAGTGATACTTTGCCATAGGGAATATGTTCTTATAACTTAATTTGTAGTATAAGTAATATTTTATCATGAATAAAGTTTTTTTTAGTACAAGTAATACTTTGCCATGAGGAATGTGTTATTGTAACTTAGTTTTGTGGCATAAGTGATATTTTATCACAAATAAAATTTTTTCGTGGCATAAGTGATACTTTGCCATAAAAATTGTGTTCCCGTAGCTTAGTTTATTGCCCAAGTAATATTTTGTCATAGGTAAAGTTTTTCATGGCATAAATTTTTTAGTTTTTTGGACATTTATTTAAATTTTTTATTCCCAAGGCAAAATATAAAATTGTCATAATTTTTAAATTTTCATAGCAAAATTTGTGAAACAAGTGTTAATTTGTTATAGTGGTTATCAAGTTAAGTGTGACCTTAATACGACTTGCCAGTAGAATCAACATTATAAGATTTAGTTTTTAACCCACGAGCAAAGGGGAAGCTCTCACAATGGAGAAACACTCAAATTTTATTATTCATCCAAGTTTGCTATGGTATAAGGAACAAGCCTCCTTATATAACTCTCTAAAACCCTAATTGAGAATGGGCTCTTATGATACCATATTAGCCCAAAACTAATTCAATAACTTAAACCTAATAAAAGGCTTTCTAAATAACTCTAAGTAAACATAGTAAAATTCTCACAGTAACATGGTAAACATTTTAAAGTAAAAAAAGGGCCTAAACACATTTATTCAAACTTAAGCCTAAATGCTTTAAAATAACCTAATACATCAAATAATAAAAACAAAGGTCATTTGAAAAATTCAACTCATAAATACCTATGAAAATTTAAATAAAAAATAAGAAATTGGGCTTATTTATTATCCAAATAGGTCTAAACAAAAATAGCCTAATAAACTGAACAATTGTAATAAACTAAATAACTATAGCGTACAAGTGCAAACTGGTCATGCAAATTGGGCTCTCCAAATTGTTATCTTCAAGTTAGGCCTATAGCATCCTCAAGTTATAAGAAAGTGACCCATCTTGGTACAGCCTCTATTTTATATTGATCTTCTTTTCGTTTGATCTCCATAATTAGGCCTTACAAAGCTTCGTTCATCTTCTTAGTCTTAGCTTTAGTCATGAGACCTCTAATTCCATGCAAAAGATCTTTAAGTTGACTAATTAGATCTCTATCATTCCCTTCCTCTTAGAAAGGATTTATCTTCAAATCAAATCCATCACCTACATCAAACAAAGATAAATCAACAATATTAAATGTAACACTTACATTACCATATTCACTTGGTAAATCTAGCTTGTAGGCATTATCATTGATTTTCTTCAAAACTTGAAATGGCACATCTCCTCTAGGTTGCAGCTTGGATTTTCTTTATGTAGGAACTTTTCATTCTGCATATGAACCCAAACCCAATCTCTAAACTCAAAAACAAATTTAGTGTGCCTTTTATTAGCTTCCTTTGAGTATTGCTCATTCTTTTTATCAATGTTGGCTCAAACTCTTACATGCAACTCCCTAATAAAATCTGATTTATACTTACCATCCATATTAGCATGTTCATTAATAGCCAAAGGTAAGATATCTAATAGACTTAAGGATTAAAGCCATACATAACTTCAAATAGAGAATAAGAAGTAGTAGAATAAACAATTCTATTATAAGTAAACTCAACATGTAGCAAACATATCTTTCAATTTTTCAAATTCTTTTAAATAATAGCATGCAATAAAGTAGTAAGTGTCTTATTAACTAATTTAATTTGTCCATCCATTTAAAGATGTGCAATAGTAGAAAATAAGAGTTTAGTTCCTAGTTTACCACACAAAGTATGCCAAAAGTGACTTAAGAACTTAACATCTCTATCGGTTACTGTTGTTTTTGGCAAACCAAGCAAGCATACTACTTCCTTAAAGAACAACTTAGCAATATGTATGGCATCATTAGTTTTAGAACATGCAAAGAAATGTGCTATTTTGCTAAACCTATTAACAATAACAAATATTTTATCTTTTCCACCTTGATTTCTAGGCAATCCTATCATAAAATCCATAGTGATATCAATCCAAAATTGATTAGGTACAGGCAAAGGTGTATAGAAAAAATGGGGCATGACTTTAGATTTTGCTTGTTTACATGTTATGAATTTATTAAAAAAAAATTACACATCATGCTTCATGTTAGGCTAATAAAAATGCTTAAATAGAATTTTTAAAGTCTTTTGCACACCAAATGTCCTATCAATCCACCACTATGAGTTTCTCTAACTAGCATTTCATGAAAGGAACATACAGGCATACACAATTTATTTTTCTTAAACAAGAAATCATCATGCTTATAATAGTCCTTATAAGCATGCTTAGAACAAGAATCCCACATTTGACCAAAATCAGAATCATTGATATACAAGTCCTTAATATATTCAAAACCAAGTAATTTAGTTTACAAAGAAGTAAACAATGCGTACATCCTAGACAATGCATCAGCCATAATGTTTTCCTTACCACTCTTGCATCTGATTACATAAGGAAACATCTTAATGTACTCCAACCACTTGGCATGGCTCTTTTAAGGCTTACCTTGAGATTTCAAAAACTTTAACCTTTGATGATTCGAATGAATGATGAACTCTCTTGGCCACAAGTAATGCTACCAAGTTTGCAATGTTCTCATCAATGCGTAGAGCTCTTTTTTATAAGTAATATAATTCAATGCGACTCCACTAAGCTTTTCATTAAAGTATGCAATCAATTTAGAGTTTTGCATTAGTACAGCTCCTATTCCAACACCAAAAGCATCATATTCAACTTCAAGAGCTTTATCAAAATTAGGCAACACAACAATAAAGTATTAGCTAATTTTTCTTTCAAGGTGTTAAAAGCCTTTTCATGCACATTATCCCATTTGAACATAACATTCTTTTTAACAAGTTCATTTAAAGATGTTACAATAGAACTAAAGTCCTTTAGAAACCTTCTATAAAAACTTGCTAAACCATGAAAGTTTCTTACTTACTTGCATTCTTAGGTGTAGGCTAATCTCTAATTGCCTTAACCTTCTCTTCATCAACACTTGTTCCTTTTAAACTAACAACAAAACCCAAAAATACAACAAATTCCATGCAAAATAAACATTTCTTAAGATTTGCATACAATTTATTTTCCCTTAAAATTCTAAACATTAAATGCAGGTGCTTAATATATTCATCCAAATTTTTGTTGTAAACTAAAATGTCATCAAAGTAAACCATAACAAATTTCCTAATAAAAGAATTCAAGACAAGGTTCATTAATCTCATAAAAGTACTAGGTGCATTAGTTAAACCAAATGGCATCACTAACCACTCATATAAACCTTATTTTATCTTGAAAGCAATTTTCCATTCATGAATTTCTTTCATGCAAATTTGATAGTAGCCATTTTTCAAATTAATTTTTGAAAAAAAAATGAACCATGCAATTCATTAAGCATATCATCGAATCTAGAAAAAGGATATCTATACTTTATAATGATTTTATTGATGGCTTAATAGTCAACACACATGTGCCATGTCCCATCTTTCTTTGGAACTAAGATCATAAGTATAAAACATAGGCTAAGACTCTCTTTCACAAATCTCTTTTGCAGCAATTCATCCACTTGCCTTTGAATTTCTTTTGTCTCCTCAAGATTCGTTCTATAGGCTGGCCTATTTTGGATGGAAGATCTAGGGATAAAGTCCATTTGATGCTTAATACCTCTTAGATAAGGTAATCTATGGGGTATTTTTTTCCTGGAAAATATCAGCAAATTCTTATGACAAAGAATCAACCAAACTAGGTAAAGAAGAATTAAGATCATTAGTAAAATAAACATCCTTGTACATGAGTACAAGTAATTGCTCTCTTACTATTAGAACACTCTCAACCTTACTCTTTCTTGCCAATGCACTAACTCTATTTTTCTCACTATACTCTGAATTTTTCTCTTTCAAGTTATACTCAATTTTCTTATCTTTCCTCTCTTTCTCTTGAATGCTCAATTGTTCTTATCTCATCTTACATTCTCTTGCAATCCTAATTTGATCAACATATACCTCAATAGATTTGAGAGGTGTTAATATAATGATATGGTTATTCATGGCAAGGATGTGTCTATTTTTGTAACTATCATGAGCAACGTTTTTGTCAAATTGTCATAAACGCCTAAGATGTGCAACATGTATAGGTGCCACACTACAAAGAACCTTATCTTTGTATTTACCAATGGAAAATGAAACTAGAACTTACTTGGTCACCTTTATGTCTCCATATTCATTCAACCAATGTAGTCTATATGGATTAGGATGCTTTAATGTAGGTAAATTCAATTTCTTAACTAATAAGGTTCTATTAACATTAGTATGGCTTCCTTTATCAATAATCATGATGAATATCTTATCATTTATATGGCATCTAATATGAAAAATATGTTCACATTACTCCTCATCACTATTTCTTTTAAGCTATATGTTAAAAGCATGCCTAGTAATCAGCACATCTCCATTCATAGAATCTACAATATCAACATCACTACAATCTTCCATCTGTGGCATTTTATCATCATTTAAGCTCACACTCTTTATGTCTCCATTATCCGGTACAATCATAGCTCTTCAATTTGGGCATTGAGAAGTAATATGTCTAACTTCTTGACACCTGAAACATCTAATATCACATGATCTAAAGGATGAATTAATTTTGATTTTACCTTCAGGAGCAGCAACCTAATGTTTAGCACTTACATCTTTTTTTAGCTTTAAAATAACTTTATTATTCTTCCAATTTGATCTCCATGAAGAGCTAGAAGATAAAGTAAATTTAGAAATGCTCTTAGCCTTCAATTGCCTCTCTATCTGAATAGCTTTGTGCAACAAATCCTCCATCTCCATATAATGTTGCATTCTACTATATCAACTATCTTTTTCTTTATACCCCTAATAAATCTAGCCATAGTAGCCTCATAATCTTCCTCTACATTAGCCTTAATCATGGCTATCTCTATCTCCTTACAATAATCTTCCACACTCATGAATCCTTGAGATAAACTTTGTAATTTATGATGCAAGTTTCTATGGTAATGGCTGGGTACAAATCTTTTTCTCATTACTACCTTCACCTCTTCCCATGTACGAATAGGTCTTTCACCATTCTTATGCCTACTAATCATATATTGGTCCACCAAATACCAGCATAATCAGTAAACTCCACCACTGCTAGTTTAACCTTTTTTTCCTCAAAATAGTCATGATAATCAAATACATATTCTACTTTTCTCTCTCATTCCAAATATAACACAAGATCATTTTTCTCTTGGAATGCTAGAATTGTCATCTTAATACTACCTAAATGACTATCCCTCCTTGATCCTCTTCTTCTTCTTTCCTTTCTAGTACTACCATCATAATATTCTTCTTCCTCCTTTTCAAAAGTGGGTTGCCTAGGGGCCCTAGTTCTAGATGGTGATTCTAGACTATCTAACTTTATGTTTATAGTTTGCATTTGTTATTGAGCAACCTTCACAAACAATCTTATGTTAACTTTTTCATTTTCTCCATCTTCACTTATGATTAAATGTTACAAGAAAGATGTTATGATAGTTTACGAATGGATAAAAATATAGTGTGCATGTCTTTTTTGACTCAAATTCCTCACACACTCAAAAATTATAAGTTATTCACTTCTGTTTCACTTAACTTGGCTTTTTCCATATGATAGTCT
This sequence comes from Sindora glabra, assembly GCA_020226215.1. NCBI lineage: Eukaryota > Viridiplantae > Streptophyta > Magnoliopsida > Fabales > Fabaceae > Sindora > Sindora glabra. The sequence continues at coordinate 81,096,455 of CM035232.1, read as the reverse complement.
ACCACTCTTGCCTTTTACCACTCAATTTCACCTTATAAGCTCTTAAGTAATAACCTTTGTTGTTGATTGTACATAATCAGGAAGTAGCAAGGAATTAGTGATAACTCTAGTGAGCAAGAATTAGTAAGAATATTAATTGGAATAGAGAAAAAAAAGCAAGGGATATGAAACAAAAATGAGACTAATGAAAAGTTTTATCAAATCCAACAATGTATGAGTATTGAGTCCTTTCAGTTCATAATTTTTTTTTTTATTTTGGATTGCACAATGTGTATTTTTTATGCAAAATCTTATTATTGCCTAAATTTTTTTGCACAAATTTTCACTTTTTTTAAATTTTTGTTCTTTTTTTCACTTTTTTATGCATTTTGCTTGAACTTTTTTTTAATTTTATGCATGAATTTTTTTAAGCCAATACTCAAACTAAAAACAATGAGATCTAAAATTTGGGTAAACAAATACAAATCAAAACAAAGGCACACAGATTCAATACAGAAATAAGAACACAAAAAGACACGAAGAATAGAACATAGAAAGAACATAAATTCAATATGAAAATAAGATGTAAAGGAAGAGGACTCAAGAACAAAAATAGGAAGGAAACAACAATGGAACAAAACCTTTTTTTATGAATAGAATGAAAAAAAATAGAAAAACTAGGAATATATATTACTTAATTTTAAGAGTCAATGCTTTAATACCAAATGATATGAATGAACTTACTTATGATGCAAGAAAGCCAATTGGATAATCTTGAAAATAGGCAAAGGATAAAAGAAATTTGACCCTAACCACAACCTGCAAGTAGAACTAAAGTTATCAAGTTAAGCATAACCCTAACCATGACCTACTGGTAGAACTAACACTATAAGATTTAGTTCTTAACCTAAGAACAAAATGGAAGCTCTCATAATAAAGAAACACTCAGATTTTATTAACCATCTAAGTTTATTGTGGTATAAGGAACAAGGCTCCTTATATAGCCCTCCAAAACCTTAATTAAGAATAGGCTTTAATGACATAATATTAGCTTAAAACTAATTCAATAACTTAAACCTAATTAAAGGCCTTCTAAATAACTCTAAGTAAATATAGTAAAATTATCGCAAGTAACATGATAAATATTTTAAATTAAAAAATAGGCCTAAACACATTTATCCTAAACTAAAGCCCAAATGCTCTAAAATGACCTAATACATCAAATAATAAAAACAAAAGTCATCTAAAAAATTCAGCCCATAAATAACTACGAAAATTTAAATAAAAAAATAAATTAGGCTTATTTATTATCCAATCAGGTCTAAATAAAAATAGCCTAATAAACTGAACAATTGTAATAAATTAAACAAATGTAGCTCACAAGTGCAAACTGGTCATGTGAATTGGACTCTCCAAATTATTGTTTTGAAGTTAAGCTAATAGCATCCTCAAGTTATAAGAAAGTGACCTATCTTGGTGTAGCCTCTATTTCATGTTAATCTTCTTTTCCTTTGATCTCTATAATTAGGCCTTGCAAAGCTTGCTTTATCCTTTTAGTCTTAACTATAGTCATGAAACCTCCAATTCCATACAAAGGATCTTTAAATTTGCTGGTTTGATCTTTATCATAATTGTTATTTAGTTCTTATTATATTCAATGCTTTCATATTTATTATGGCTTAATTATTTTTTTGATTTAATTGTATTGATTTTATTACTAGAATTTCAAGGCGTTTGATTCTTGAATTGTTACAGAAACCAAAAAGTCTCAATTAGAGATTTATTTAGAAAAGCCCAAGCTTGAATTTGCACATTATGAAGATTTAGATGTTTTAGAGTGGTGCAAGTCACAAAATAATAAATTTTCATATGTAGCCATTATGGCTTGTGATTTGTTAAATGTGCTAATTACCATAGTGACATTCAAATCAACATTTAGTATTAGAGGGTATATGCTAAATAAATGTAGAAGCTATATAATTCCTAAAAAGGATCAGGCATTGATTTGCACTTGTAGTTGGCTCCATCATTTTAGCCCTTCTATTAATCCTTTAGATGCAACTAACTCCTAATTAATTACTTAATTTAGAAATCTATTATCCTTACTTACTTTAGTCATTGAAATTCATTAACCATGACAATTTCAATTGTAAATTGGGAGGATGATGATGAAACAAAAAATGACTCAATTGAAGATTTAAACATAAATGCAATAATTGATGTAGAATAAGAGTTAGGTGTTTATGAGGCTACATAGATGGAAATGTTGGCCACACTAATTTCTATTATTTTTGTTTGGAATTAATTTATTACTTTTGGATTTTCTACAATTGTTCATTTTTATTAACGATTAAACAATTTTTTTGGATTTTTTTGCTATTGTTTTGTTAGATATATATCTTGGTTGATTACTAGTTAACTAGCTATGTGTCAAGAAAAATAACCTCTCCACTGACTATTGGTTAAATGGTTATGAGTGTTTCACTACTCTGCACTTCATTTTTTCTATGAAAATGACTTTTTGTTCTATTTCTCTTTTATAAATCTCCTTTAGTATTATAATCCAAATGTAAACAAGATGACAATGCTATCTTATTTTATTGATCATAAAACTTAATAATTTTTTATATAACATCTTACAATTTTTATTTCTCAAAAAAAATTTGCAAGCATATACATATTTTATATATAAAAATTTATAATTATAATCCCATCCATAAAAATAGTAAAAAAATTAATTTTTTTAAAATTTTATAGCATTTAAAAAAAGTTACATAAATCTCCATGCCAAAATCTTTTTTTGACGAGTTAAGATCTATTTATATCTTACGGTCTTCCTTTGAAAAGTTCCTGTCTTAGGGATAATAGATTGTTTATTTTTACAAGTGTAGTTATAATTCTTTATAATTCTTTCACTACCTTCCTATTTCATTTGTTCTTTCTTTTTCATGTTTTTAGTTGACAATAATATATATGTTTGACTTCTCTATTCTTAATTTATTTTATAAAAATTATCACTTCTTTATTGCTTATTTGTATCAATCTAAACTCGTAAATTATGATGGTTGCATGGATTATAAAAGGGGTAATTTAAAAGCTTATTAATATCATTCCCCATCTTTATTGCTAATTTAAAATGAATTACTGTGGATTGTGCCATGTTTTAATTCTTAAAACATGCTAGATTATTTGATGCACTGAATGACTTGGAAATTTTATTTAAAGCCTAGGAAAAATCAAAATGCATTGACAAAGTGGTTTTCGATTTAAGTTTTGTGAATTGTGAAAGGTCTTGATTATTATACTAGGGTTATATTTGAAGTTATTTTTAAGGAGGTGTGCATTTGCAATTGTATTATTTTGGTTTAATGAATTATGTAATATGTTTAATTTAGTAATTCTAATACATTTTAGTAATTGTCTAATTGACATATAAGTTGTAGAATATAGAAAGAAAAAGCTCAGCAGTTAACTTAACACTCTTAACTGTTGATGAAGTTGTCATCATGCCATGCCAAATGATAGATGAAGTTTTAATTAATTGATTAAGCAATTTAACTAATTATAAGAAAGAAATGTCCTACTTTTGCTTTTGTCAGTTGTTAAGGAATGAGAAGACTTGACAAAAATGTTATTTTACATGAATTCTATAACAATTATTATATGCATAAGAAGAATTATTGTATTAAATATTATAGTTGTAGTATGCAAACAATATTCAGTATAAATAAAAACAACATAGTAAATAGCTCAAAATAGGTTTTGGATGTAAACTGGTCTACGAACTGGTCCAATGCTTTTATGAATTTTTAGTTCAATGTATAGATTAATTATATAGATTACAAAAATGGACTAGTGGACTTGGATGCCAATTACATTTATTGTATCCATATTTTTATACATGTAAAAATGGACTGGTCTATACAAACCAAAGTCTATGTAGACTTAGGTTCAATTCAGACTGAATTGTTCATTTATAAGCTTATTTGTAGTTTTAGCCTTTAAAATGGCTACACTGATTGACAAATCATGCTCCTTAACTATTTTAATTGAAAATTTACATAAAATTTGGTTTTCAAAACTCCTAAAAACCTATAACATGCTTGCGACTTATTCCAAGATTTCAATTAGTGTTTCTATACTTTTTAATTTCAAAAAAACAAATCATATAATCAATGAAATGTGTTCCTAAACAAATATAATATTTAATTTATCTAAAAACTAATTCAAATATTTATTTTTGAATCTCCCTAAAAATAGAATCAATTTAGGAAATATTTGGGAAAACCCTCATTTTTTCCTTTGTTTTTTTCAACAAAGAAGCATGTATGTTCATGCATTAGAATTTTTCTAGCAGTACACACTGAAGCACATTCCCAGTATATTCTTGCATACACAAATATGCAAAGAGAAAAACCATTTAGCCAAAACATAGAAAATATCCAATGAGTAAACTAGGAAATTTTGGTAGCAAAATGTTGCATCCTGTTTTAGTTTTCACTAAAAACACACATTTTTTGGGAGCTAGCATAAATCATTTCATGCTTCCAATACCATGCATAAACCCATTTAACCAAGTCATGAAAAATATATTTTAGTATAAAAAGGTCATGAAAAAACATATTTTATTACATTAGTGCATGCATACATGCACACACACATATATACGTACATACATACATATATATATATATATATATAGATATATATATATATATATATATATATATCGTAAAAGTAAAGACATAATCTAGCCTATTCATAGTAGCAAAACCATATGTGTTGCAAAACTAACAAAAACATAAACATATGTAAACTAAAGTAAAATGGGTCCATGCTTTCTAAAAATTTAATTTAGTAAATAGATATGCCACTGTTCAAATTATCAAATGAGCATTGCAATATCATTATACCTATGGTAGGAAAACACATGATGCACTATGAATTGATGCAATAAACAAAATAGTATAATATATATATAATTTAAAACATGTTATATGTTAGCAAAAAATCATAAGCCCACAATAATGTTAACATTTTTGCATGTAGTCAGAAGAACTTGAGAATACAAATTTAATACATTATAAATGTACACAATGTAATACATTTACAAGGAAAAATCATATTGCTTATGTTTGTGAACTAGGACCTATATGAACTAAATTCATATAATTGCTAAATTATATATAAGTTATGAGAAAAAAAAATGCATCATTATACCTAAAAACTCTAATAACTCAACCATAATCCATAACAAAATCGAAGAAATCTAAATATTTCTTAATTTTTCTTTTTAGGTAATAATAATTAAAATAAAATTTGTATATGGAATAAATAAGTTAAGATTAAATGAAGTTGAAGAGAGAACGTTACATGGAATAAATGGGGAAAGATGGATAAAATAAAATGTTAAAGGGTTATAAGTAGGTAAAAGTGAGTGTGTAAGTGTGAGGGAGATTTTGAAAACTTTTTTAAACTGCCCTTATTGCCTTCTTTTATTTTAAGAAGGATTAGCCATCCTTCTCTCTCTCTCTCTCTCTCTTTTATTTTTACCTAAACACTCTCAACCCTTAGTTTCAACTCTCTATCTGATTTTCTCAACTTCTCCATCTCTGTCATCTCTAATCCTTCATCAAGTAAGGGAAATACTAATTTATTTCAAGCTTTTTCTTTAATCAAGATAAAGCCCTAACCATTTTTATATATTTCCTTATAATTTTTCTAAACCTTGATAAGGAATGGCTATTTCAATTCTAAAAAGAAATGGAACCCTAACTTAAGAACTTTTGATTTTAGGTGATTAGGATAAAGAAAACAATAAATTTACTATCCAGCTACCTTTTCCATACTTAGCAAGCAAAAATTCTAACCTTAGAACAAAGATCTAAATATTATAGTTTATTTTGTATATGAGTTTTGGGATTTAAGATCTATATGAAGAAGATGTCGATGAAGTGAATGGCACAAATAAAGGACCCTCAATATGCATTTATGATTTGAAAAAGATTAATTTAGTAATAAACAAAATGAAAGAATATAAATAGTAGAGTAAATAATAAAATTTTTAGAAAAATGAAAGAAATTCAAATGACAAGCACATCATGAATAGGTTCCTTGGACTTAAAATATGTTGTGCTGAAGTACAACTCACAAAGTGATTCTTTTCTATGAAAAGTAAACATATCCACTCCTAAAAGCAAATGCATCTACTTCTAAAGGCAAACATGAGAAGAGTAAACCACTTCACGAAGCCTCCCTTCCCACAAGAGGGTAGAAGCACTTCATGATATAGCTCTTCACTTTTGGAATCATGTAACATGCTTAAAACATTTCCCCAAATGACTTCTCTTACCTAGTTTTATGTTCTAATGTTATAACTATGCATAATTAACTTATAAATGCATGTTTAAACTTGATTTAAGGCATAATAGTATTATAATCCATGTAATGTATACAAATTATGCTATTATTTATTTTTTTATGAAATAAATTGAGACTTGTGGCCATGCAAAGTAGCAAGGAGTATTTAAAAATGACTTGCCTTATGATTTATGCTATAAATTGCTATGAGAAATATGACATGGGAGATAATGTGAAAAATAAATGCTTAATTCTTGGTAATTAATTATATGGGATAAGGCTAACCCTTGAAGGATAATGTTGAAGATTGTATAGGATAAGTTTAACCTAGAAGGCACAAAGAGATTTAATGTCTTCATATTTTAATTGTCTTTATAGCTAATACGTTATGAATATACCTTGGATGAACTTATATGAAGATGTAACTATGTTTATATAATTATGTAAATGAGATTATTATGAAATGGTAATATGAAATAGAAAGTTTAAGATGCATGTAGGTGAATTTATCCAATATGAAACTTGATATCATGAGTTATGAAATCTAAGAGTTGGGTTTGCAGTTAATTTTTAGTTATTCTTGTACTTAGATAATATTTGTTGCTCTTTTCAATTGATCCTAGATAAGGATTTTTAGTAAATTTATGCTCATTAAGTTTTCATAACTCACTTTTTGTGTTGTTAACATTTTTAAGGTTGAAGTTAACCTAATAAGACCTTGCAATTGACACTCAATCGAGATCAAAGACATAATCATCAAAGAATTTAACAGTTAGAAGAAAATTTGAGTATAATTATGTCTATGTAATCATTGTGTTAATTTGTTTATTTTAAAATGTGCTTTTATAGTATTTTATCTATTTAAGATGCATATTTTAAATCTTAAAGAGGATACCTCTCATAAAGTACTTGAAAATAGGGTAAACTTTGCTTATTTCTTTTAAATTAATGATAGATATGATTCCATGCTATAGGAGTTATTTAGATGGGAATAATATCACTTTGTCTAGTTGAAGTCTGCATGGTCCATATGTAAGGCTTGTAAAAGGTCACTCACTAATGGTTTCCTACATCAATCATGTACCTACAGTTTGGGTCATGACAAAGTTCATATCAAAGCATAGTTTGAAGCCTAAAAATGCATGAGTTAAAGGCTTCTAACTATCAAACCTAGCTAGACAAGTTGAGTTCATGATAGTGTAACTAGCAATATTAATCTTGGATAAGGGTATATTTAAATATACTCTAAGGTACATTTTTTATATCTTTATAAACTTTACATTTCATACTAATCTTTGTTTGTTAATTTTGTTACATCTCTTTATAGTTTACCTTTAAGGATAAAATATTTCCTCACGAAATTGCTCTTAGAGAGGATGCTAAAAATATATTGTGATTTGAATTTGATTGACAATGATTTAAATCCCAATTTGGAAGTATTAGGTCATGACAAGGGTTAGGCCATGACAGAAGTAGGGAAAAGGTAACCTTTCATAGGCTTTTACAGAATATTCCTTTTCTCTTTCTTTTATTTTAAGGATTAATCAACCCATTTTCTCTCTATCATTTTTACCTAAACATTCTAAACCCTTACATCTAACTTTCTCTCTCTCTGATACTCTCAACTTCTTTAACTCATTTATATTTGATCTTCCATCAAGCAAGGAAAAGATTAATTTATTTCAAGCTTTTGCTTCAACTAAGATAAAACCCTCACCATTTTCATATTTCACCTTATAATTGTTTCATACTTTGGTGAGGAATAGGGTTTTTTAATCCTAAAAAGGAAAGGAACCCTAACTTAAGAACTTTTGATTTTAGCTAGTTAGGACCAAAGGAATAACAAATCTACCATCCAACTGCCTCCTCTATACTAGGTGAGTAAAAACTCTAACCCTAGATTAAGGATTTAAATTATTCTAGTCTATTTTGCATATGGATTTTTAGGGTTTATGATTTATATGGAAAAATGTGTTAATTTATAATGGTAAATGGATGATCAATGACGTAAATGGCACAAATAAAGAATTTTTAGTGTGTATTTATGATTTGAAGAAAAATTAATTAAGTAACAAATGAAATGAAAGGATATAAATAATGGAGAGAATAGTATAATTTTTAGAAAAATACTGGGAATTCATACAAGAAATGCTTCACGAAGAGCTTTTTTAAGTTTAGAATATGTTATTTGAAAAGAAACTCATAAAGTGGTTCTTTACTACTAGAAATGAATATATCCACTCCTAGAAATAAACACATCCACTTCCAAAAGCAACTTGTCCATTTCCAAAGGTGCACATGGGAAGAATGAACCATATCATAGAGCACTCCTCTTCTACAAGAGGTTAAAAGCATTTTGTAATGCTACCCATTACTTTCAAAATCATATGACACACTTGGAAATATTTCTTAAAGTGACTTTTCTCACCCAATTTTTTGGTCTAATATTATGAGTAGGTAAAATTTACTCCTAAATGCATGCTTAAACTTGAATTGAACTATAGTAGTATAGTGATGTATACAATGTAGTAGTATTGCAATGCATACAATGTATATAAATTAAATTATTGTTTATTTTCCTTTGTGAAATGAATTAAGACTTGTGGCCATGCAGAGTGGCATAGAGTATTTTAAGAATGATATACATTGTGATTTATACCATAAATGGCAATGAGAGATGCGATGGTAGAGACAATAGGAAAATTTGATGCTTAATTATTGGTAACTAATTATATAAGATAAGGTTAACCCTAAAGGGAGATATGTGGGATAATATTGACCTAAAAGGCAAATTGCTTTATATTTCAATTGTCTTTATAGTTAATATGCTATGAATATACCTTGGATAAACTTGTTTAAAATGTATTTGTGCTTATTTAATTATATATATAAGACAATTGTGAAATGGTAATATAAAATAAAAAGTTCAAGTAGTGTGCAACTAAATTTATCTAATAAGAAACTTGACACCTTAAGTTACAAAATCTAGGAGCTATGTTTGTGGTCACTTTCTAACACTATTTAAAAAATTAGACCAAATTAGTTAATTTAATAAAAAAAAATTGGAAAGTAATCAATTATTCGATCTAATCACACTCATAAAATTGAAAAAATAAAAATCATGTAATAAACTATTAAACAAGCAAATAAATTGGTCATAAAGATGAACTAGTCAAGGTTCCTGTGGCCCAAATGTTTTTAAGAAAATTCATTCACTATTGTTACCCTTTTATATTAATATTGCATCCATTCCTTTTTCAACTTGCTCTATATGGGATTTGGTTTGGGGGTTAATTTCTCTTTATCTCCATTACCTTTGGGTAGCATTGCTATTATTTCTAGATTTAACTATTTCATAATAATAAAGTCACTTACAATTACAAACTAATAAAACTAGCATGTTAACTCTCAATATAATTTTTTTAATTTTATTTAGTTTAAATTCAACTAAAAAAAGAAAATGATAATAAATAATTACATATTAAGTTTCCAAGGCATGACAAAATGTTTGATTGAAACTTCAAAATTTAGTACAAAACTTATACAAATAAAATATAAAATATAATAATGGATATAAATTACATATAAATAGTGATGTATTTTAAAAATATTATATTATATCATATTTAATATATTATATATACTATATTTGACACATATTATATAGTAATATATATTATATTTAAAATTTCGGTTCAACCATAGTTAGACTATTAAACCTTGAATTGCTTTTCATTCTAAATCATTAACCAAATTTTAAAACTTTGCCTTTTGGTTATTCTTCTACTTAATTAGTGTTTGTTGCTTTTACAAATTGATCCTAAATGTGAATTTTTAGTAGGTTTGTGCTCATTAAGTTATCATAACCTACTCCTTATGTTGTTAATATTTTTTAGTTTGAAGTTAACCTAATAGGACGATGCCACTCGTATGGAGATCAAAGATGACATCATTAGAGAATTTGATAGTTAGACAAGGATTTGAGCATAGTTCTATCTATGCAATTATTATGCCAATTTTTTTTATTTTAAAACATGTGCTATTGTCTTTTGTTTACTTGAGATACAAGTTTTTTAAACCTTAAGGTAGACAACTCTCAAAAACAAGGGAAATTTTATTTATTTTTCTTTTAAATTAATGGTAGATATGATTTGATGCAATAGGAGTTATTTACATAGAAATAATGTCATTTCATCTAGTTGAAGTCTACATGGTCCATATATGAGGCTTATGGGAATATGTTTGTTGATGGTCTCCTACACCAATCATGTGCCCACAATTTAGGCTATCATACTCTAATACCACATGTTTATTATAATTCATTTTAATTCCCCAAATTTATTACTATGAATTATGGCATGAGCTCTAAGGTAACATCATTTAAAGACTAATTTTATAAAGAGAGAATTAAAATCAATTTCAAAGGCTCTATACTTGAAGTATGCTATAAATCCAAGCTTTCCCTCACCTAAATTTAATAGCCTTTTCTTTTATCCAATCCATAATCAAATTCAGGAATATTATCTAAAAGAGATATTGATTAAACTAAAAGTGGAAAAGGAATAACTTACTTTATGAAAAATATATTGTACGTTCTTTCTTAAACAAAAACCATCTTTGCACTTTGAATTTAATAATTATAGCATTGTGTGTAATCTAAAAGTAGGGACCCCTTATTAATTAACTAGGTTAGGTTATAGATTTTGCTCATCCCAAGATCCATATCTACTTAACCTGAATTTGGCCTAAATGCCACATAAAAGCTATAACTTTTAGTTACTAATAATTTTAGCTTTTACTTAAGTTAAAATTAATAATACTCAATACATTTATAAATTAAGCAAGGCCAAAATTTGAAATTAAAATTTCAATAGAAACTTAATAAGTTTTAGAAACATGCAACAAGATATATACCACATTAAGATAGTAAATAAAAGGATATTAAATATCTTTACATTATAATGGTTGTCTTAAGTAAGAAAAAATTTATTGAAAAAGTTACCATAATTTTCTTTTGATTTGCACTACATATATAAATCCAATTGAAATAAATATTATAGAAACCTAAAAATTTCTCTGCCAAAATATTTTTACTGCTTGGCATGATCACTTTGGCTTTTAAATTAATAAAGATGCAAAAAAAATTAAAAATTCACATGATTATCCATTGAAGAATTTTATGTCTTACTTGTTTTCAAGGAAAATTAATTATAAAGTTATCACTAAATAAAGTTGGGATTGAATTCCTAATATATTTTTGAATGAATTTAAGTTACTGTGTGAACTGTTTGGATATTTTTTTATTTGAATTGATTATACTTCAATAAGATAGTCACATATGTGTTTATTATCAACCAACAACCTAATATTTGTAACATTATTTGTTATAATAATTTGAATTTGAGCATAATTTACTAATTATGCAATTAAGACAATATTTTTAATAATACTAATAAAATTATATCTAAAGTCTTTATTGATTTCTATATGTTAATAGTTTGTTGAATATCCTAAAGTATGTTGATGTGTAAAATGATTTAGCTATAATAATTTTAATGTCCAAATTATTAGTTTATCATTGTTTCATAGAGCAAAATTCCTTCTATCATCTTAAAGGACATGCAACAACATTAGTTCCCTTCGTAATTAGCTTTGGTTAAAAGCTAATGAAAAGTTTTACATATAGTGAATTTTTGAATACATAGTATATTTTTACTTCATCAAATGCACATAAATGATCTTAAGAAATGACAAAGAGTATAAGTTTATATGTGAAATTATATTCCTTAAATTAGGGAGAGAAAGTATACAAACATAGAAACAATATGATATACAATCATTTTGATCCTTACAAAGTGATATGAATTAGAAGTTTATAAGATGATTAATTTACAAAGTATATAAAATGGCCAAATATATTACTAACTAAAAGAGAATAAATAAATATTATATGTCAGTTGCAACAGCTTTAATGTAGATTAATATTCTTATAAGGCAATTTATTTATTTGTAACAATTGAGTTTAGGATAGGTATGAAGTGTAATAAACCTATTGGTTCCAAATAAAATTATCTTCAAAATGAAAAAGGAGAAAATAAAAAAATGACCTTATTGAAAAGTAAAATACTCTTAAAGAGATTTGAAACATAAAAATAAACTTTTAGGAGAAGTTCAGGTCCATAAAATTTATGATAATAAAGAGATATTAATTGATTATGTCTCCAATGAAGAGATGGAACCAAAAAAGGACTAATTGTTGATAACTTTTATCATTATACATAATGTAACACTCAAAATTATGAAAGGTAGTGATCAATAAAGACCTTGAGCTTATGGAATGATGATATACAATTTTGGCTAAAAAAAAGGAAAAGATGCAATTTAAATATAAATGCAAATTTTAAATTTATTTACAAAGTGAAGAAACACTCAAAAGTTAGCCAATGAAATATCCTACTGGCATGAAGCTAATAAGGTACAATTGTGCCTAGAAAACCACAAAATTAAAGTTAGAAAGAGAAGGCATGATTTGTAACACAAGGGTTTTTAATTATTGTCATTGGTTACAAAAAAAATTATTTAGGTGCGGTAGATATAATTTTTTTTATAATATATCAATACTTGATGTGTGTTTAATGGATTTGATTATATCATACTCCAAGCATGATAATTGACAATGATGTTATAATCCTCGAAGGATTATAGATACTTAAAGCATGTAATTAGAACTTTTGAAAAATATATTTAATAAATTACAAAGATCTTTGTATGGATTAAAGCAATTAAGATGAATATGATACAAAGATCTTAGTGAATTTTTTTTAAAGACATATATAAAAATCCCTTATCCTTTTGTCAAAAAATCTGAATTTGAATTTAAAGACCTTAGAAAAGCAAAACTTTCCTTTGTTTTGCAAATTGAATATTTAGATAATAAAATTTTAGTGCATCAAACAACTTATATAATAAAGGTGTTAAAGCACTTTTATATGGACACCTTAAAAGGTTAGTAGCTCATTAGATGTGAATAATAACCCATTTCGATTTTGTGGGAGTGATGAAGAACTTATTAATACAAAAGTACCATTTTTTAGTGTTATTGGAACATTAATGTATCTTACTAATCACAAATAACGCAATATATCAAATTTATTAGCAAGATAATTTTCTTCCCTAACATGAAAGCACTGGAATGAATTTAAGCATATTTGAAATCTTTGAAATTATTTGTTCACTTGTAGTTGTACAACTATTTCATAGCATCCTAGAAGCAAATTATATGAGCCACTTCTTCTAATCACACAAAAATTTTAATAATCTAAAAAGCAAGTTGAAAATATGTTTGGTTAAGATCCATAATTTAATACATTCGAGAGGTGTGTTATTTGTCACTCGAAAAGAAGTCACTAATAATTTTATATGAAGATAATGCAACATGCATAACCCAATTAAAAATAGGGTACATTGAAAGTGATAGAATGAAACATATCTTACTAAAATCCTTTTGCACACATGATCTTAAAAAAAAATGACAATGTAGATGTTTAACAAATTTGTTCAAGTAATAATATAATAGATTTATTCATTAAGGTACTTACTTGCCACAACATTTGAAAAGTTAGTTCATAATATTGGATAACATTGGTTCATAAAAATTAAGTGGTATCAACATAAAAGGAGTAAATATGCCATGTGCTCTATTTTCTTTAACTAAGATTTTGTACTCTTGGGTTTTCTTGATATTATTTTCAATAAGGTAGTATCCCATTATGTAAAATCATAATAAAGATAATTTTGAAATTGTACAATATTTTAAAATTTTTAATTAAGTTTCCAAATAATTAAATTTAATGCTTAAAATAAGAAATTATTCCAATACTATAGATCTAATACTTATTAAATTTGGGATTTAAAATTTAGTGTTTAATTTAATGATTAATAATATATATAATTTTAAAAATGTGGTGCATAAAATTTTTAAAATTATAGTCAAGGATAATTTTTTAAGGACTAAACATAGATAAAAGCTCTTTAAAAGTTTGTGTCAGATCATAGATCTGGGGTGTCCAAAATGGTTCTATAACCCGATTCATAACCTAACCCATGAAATGCCTATAAATAGGTAGAAGAAAAGAAGTTAAGAGTTAGTTAACAAAACATTCATTAAAATCATTAAGAAACTCTCTCTCTCTCTCTCTCTCTTTTCTGAACAAAAAAGGGATTTAGGCTATGAACATAATTACCCTTCTATGTAATTATCAATACAACTAGTAAAAAACAAACATTGAATTTTGAATCTTCTATTGTAGACTTCTGATATTTTGGTATGTATGAATCTGATTCATATCCATTTATATTTTCTAACATTGGTATCAGAGCATTGGTAGTTTGCTTCCTAGTGTCATACGCATTATATGTCTTGAAATGCCTTCAAAGTTTCTACTTGATTATCGTTCAATCTCTTTCATTTCGGTATGAATTTGAAAACTTCAAAATTATATGGAATCATATTTATTTATTTATTTCTAAGTGATTGGTTTTGTTTTATAATTTTTTATGCATTCCAATTAGTGTTGGTTATATGTTTATCAAGTAAACCCACAACATTAAACACAAATGAAAAAATTTATATGCCTATAAAGGATTGAATATGACAAAGAAAAGGGGACTCCTATTAGCTCTATAATGTTGGTTCATGTGGTTTGCTTATACTCTATAACAATTGTCATCATTGAGTTTTGACAAAAAAATAAAATAATAATAAAATTAATAAGGACTTATCAGATGATGTGCTTAGGATATCAATGCCATTGTGTTTTATTATTTTTCTTATTATCTATATATGGAAGGGAAATGGATAAGAATGGTCAAAATGGGGAGCAACTTTTGTTTTGTTGCAATAAAGAAAGACTATTATACAAGATGGTCCCCAAATGCGTAAGGCTAGTGTCCCTTTCTTGAACGTCTTTAGACCATAGCTTCCATATATTTCTCGTCTCAACAAGTAACCTACTGTAGGAATTAAAGAAACATGACAATCAAAGTTTATATTCACTGGATTACACCTATGTGAGAATAGCCATTTTAAAACCCTAATTTATTTAAAAAATACTTAAAAAGTGTAAAAAAATAATAAAATATAAAAAAGAAAAAGAAAAGGCTGTCAAAAGGCAGTAAAAAAAAGTAAAAAACTATAAAAAATGTCAAAAAATAAAAAAAGAAGAAATTATTAAAAGGCAATTTAAAAAAGTTAAAAAAATCTAAAATTGTCCAAAAGAAAGATCCAAATTGTACTAAAAAAATGTCAAAATTTGTGCAAAAAAGGGGGTAAAATTTTATTCTTTTTTTTTACTAAATAATGTCATTTTTTTCTTTTTTTTTGATATATTTCTCATAACTTGAACTATTTTCTATAATTTTTTATGAAAATTTTATACATTGTTTGCATGATATACAAATTTTCTTATTTAATGAAATTAAGTTATAAAAATGTTTATGACATAAAGAATTATCGTAAATACAATATTAAAGATATAACACCAAAAGGGTGATTATATATAAAAAAAAGTTTGCAAAAGTTTTGATGGACATTTTTTTAAGCATAATTTTTTTGTGCAAATTATTGCTTTAGAGATCTAATTAAGTTCTTTTTTTTTTGTATATGTTACAAAAAATTATGATGAAACTCATACGTACACCAAGAGTCCAATAAACTCTAGCACAGAAATAAGAATTTAATAGGTTGGCTATCGAGCTCTAAAATCTCCAAGCTAACCCAAAAGTTTATAAAGAAAATTTTGCACATTTTGTAAATCATATCATCAAGTTTTATGAAAAAGTTTAAAACTTGATATGAGTTGGTGTTTTAAAGATAAATTGAAATTTAAAAAAATTAAAGGCCTTATAAAAAGCTTACCTACTGATTACTAAAAGCAAATATTAAATTCTCTATTAAAAAGAAAAAGAGGACACAAATAATATAATAATATTGTCCATAGATTTGTATTAGATTATTTAGACTGTAAAAATAACAGATATAGTTTGACTATTTTCAAGTACTATCGACTAGACAAGAAATTTAGTAACAAAATCGAGTTTCCACAAGGGTTATATGATAGGTATGTTAGCTCTTTTCCACATAGAATCAGACATTTGAAAACATTGTAATAATTGTAAACTTTAGGCACATGTTTGATATCTAATATTTTATGTAATTTTTTATTTTTTTATGTATTATATTATTGAAATATGTTTCAATTTGTATAAATTTTTTTATTGAAATTGCATATCTATAAATTGTTCTATTTAGTATACTTTGTTTAATTAATTAATTTAGTATTAGCCTCATATTAAGAATTTAGATGATTATTGGAAACGTAGTGACCTTCTGACTCTAAATCCCATATTTGAACTAGTCCTAACATAATTAATTAGACCCAAAGTAGATATATATGTATGGCTAGACATTAATTGCATGCACTATTCTATATATAGAACTTCATGTTTCTATAAACACAATGGCTATTATTTCTAAAAATATTGTCGTTGAACTCGATAAGGGTGAAAAAAGTAAATGGTGACAATTAAAAAATTTAGAGCATGAAAATTCAATATGTAATGGAAAAGCAAGAGGCTCTAGAAGTATTCAATATTGTCTTAAAAGAGCCTAAGGTAGGAAACACGACCCAACATAGGTAAGACTGAAAGGCTTATGAAGCCTGGAAAAGGAAGAATTCTCTTGCTCACATTATGTTGCTAAGTAGTATGGAAAATGACATTATGCAAGAATTTTGGAATTATAACTTGGCTAAGGACATATGGTTTGTTCTAAAAAACAAGTTTGGTGGAACATCTGTTACCAAACTAATATCTCTCATGATCAAATTTGATACTTATAAAAAGAAACATGAACATTCGATGAAAAAAAATTTATGAGGAATGTCAAATATAATTTGTGAATTAGAGGATGTGGGTCATATGTTGATTGATAAGTAACAAGTCTAAGCTGTAATTTGCTCCTTACCTCATTCTCAGGAGCATATAAAGATACATTTAACCTATAATGAAAACATCTGAATGATGAATGATATTGTGCACCACCTTAAGCTAGAAAAAGAAAGGCTGGAGGTTACTAATCCTAATACAGATGTGTATATCGCTTCATCTAGCTCAAAAAGAGTTTCTAAGCAAAAACATAAACATAAAGGTGGGTCTCAGGATGCAAGAAAGAAAGTGACTTATTTTAACAAGAAATCAACAAATAACCAACATGGGAAAGGAAAATGTCCTTTCAAGAAGAAGAATATGGCCAAAGTTAAGTGTTTCAATTGCAATAAGAAAGGGCATTTTGCCCCTAACTACCCTAAATCTAAGAAGGTATTAAGCTATACTTAAGTTGGTGAACTTTGTGTAGCTAGTTCTATTTTCCTAACAAATTTCCATCTTTTATGGATTGTAGACCTAGGGGTAACAAACTATGTAGCGAAGGATCGAGACACCTTCATAGAATTTTAGCAAATACCATATGGAGCAAAATGGATCTATATAGGAAATAATGCATGAGTTACAATTCAAGGTATAGGCATATGCAAGTTAGTCTTGCGATGCAGCCAAACTCTACTCTTAGATGATGCTTTATATGCACCTTAAATTTGCCTTAAATTTATCAAAATTTAATCTCTGTGTTAGTTTTGTTAAAACTCAATTTTAATTTGTATCTTGCTAATAACAATATTGAATTATCTTTAGGAATAACTTATTACATATTTAGTTATATAATAAATGGTTTTATTGTCAAGGATATTAATCATTATAAATGTAATCTTAGTTATTCCATGTTTGCATCGTCGCATAATTTTGAAATTGATGCAAATATTTAGCATGCTTAACTAGGCTATATTAGTCAACATAAAATGGATAGATTAGCTAAGGAAGGGTTATTGCCTAATTATGACAAAGTAGATCTATCTACTTATGAGCTTTGCTTAGCTGGTAAAAGTACTAGAAAACCATTTGAAAAAGGAACCAAAGTTGACTTTCTTTTACAATTAGTCTATTCTGATATATATGGTTTAATCAATGTAAAAGCCAGGCATAGAGCTTTCTATTTCATCACATTCATATATGAATTCACTTGATTTGGTATTGTCTATTTGATAATACACAAATTTGAAGTATTAAGTTGCTTCCAAAGCTATATGAGCTTAAAAAAAGGATTATAAATTAATCATGGTTATGAATATTTGTTTGATCAATTCAAATAACTATGTGAAAAAAAAAAGATTTAACATTAGTTGATAAATCTATGTACTCCTCAATAAAATGGTGTCGTAAAGAGACAAAATCAAGCACTCTTAGAAATAATTAGGTCTTTAATGGCACAAGTAAATTTGCTTATCACTTACTAGGGTGATGCACTTTAACTACCACATTTATCCTTAACCATGTGCCTAGCAAATTAGTTCCCACTACACTATATGAGTTACAGACAAAGCAAAAACCCAACCTGAGTATCTTATGACCTTGGGGATATGCAGCCTATGTTATGGATATCTTGAACCCATATGGCAAATTAGGTGCTCGAGGAAAGAAATGTATCTTCATTAAATACTTAGAACATTCAAAAAGCTATGTGTTCATTAGTGAACATGATAGTGAGAGTCTCACAGAATTTGAATCATGGGATGCCACATTCTTAGAGAATGATTTTGCTAAATAGGGCTATATAAATTAAGACTTATGTTTATACGAGACCATGGATACAAGCACTCAAGACTCGCTTCCTTCGAGTAGGAGAATTTTAGGGAATATGTCTCAAATTCCGAGTACAAATAATAGAAATCTTGATCAGTATAGGAATAATTTAAATAGGAATACTCAAATGAATAATGATCTTGGTCTATATAAGAGCAAATTGAGGATCCTTTAGAAATATGTTTCTTTAGAGCCTCAATTACAATGCAGTGGCAAAAAAGGCATTCCTTATTGTCATTTTGACATTAAAGGTAGTGAAGCCTTTGTGGCTATTACACAAGATGAAGATAAGACAAGAAATATAACAGAGGCTCTTTTTAATCCTAATAAGGAAAGTTGGACAAAAATAATAGAGGAAAAGATAGAGTCTATGAGATCAAATCAAGTTTGGGAACTTATTGATCTTCTAAACACATGTAAAGCCATTAAAAACAAATGGATTCTCAAAATTAAGTGTAAGGCTGATGGCACTATTGAAAAATATAAAGCTAGACTAGTAGTAAAAGGCTACACATAACAGAAAGGAATAGATTGTGAGAAAATATTTTCACTTATTGTCAAATTCACCTTAATTTGTTTGATACTAGCTATAATTGCTAGTATGGACGTTGAATTACATCAAATGAATGTAAAAATTTCATTCCTTAATGGAGATTTAGAAAAGGAAATCTATATACAACAACCTGTAGGTTTATCAAAGAAGGCTAAGAAAATAAAGTTTGTAAACTTTTAAACTCTATATATAGCGTGAAGTAGTCTTCAAGCCAATGGTATATTCACTTTCACAATGTGATTGTGTCAAATAATTTTATCATGATTAATGAAGATCATTGCATATATACAAAAAGGTCCAAGGATAAGTTTATAATTTTATCATTATATGTTGACGATATATTTATAACTGGAAATAGTAAGGAGTATTTCAACGAAATTAAAGGATAGTTGTCATCTAATTTTGAAATGAAAGGTATGGGTGAAGCTGCATATATTCTTGGAGTTAGGATTTTAAGAAATCATTCAAAGAAATTATTGTCTCTATCACAAGGGCATTATATTAACAAAATTCTTGAACGATTCCAAATGCAATATTGTGAACCCATAGACACTCCTATTGCTAAAGGTGAGGGTTTAAGTTGAAGGATGCATCCTAGGACTCCATAAGAAGAAACATATATGAGAAAAGTTCCCTATGCAAGTGCAGTTGGATGTCTGATGTATGTAATAATATGTACAAGATCAGATATCTATTTTGCTATTGGCATGGTAATTTAATATCAATCCCACCTAAGCCTACCATATTGGAAAGTAGTTAAAAGGATACTAAGGTATCTAAGAGGTGCTACTAATTATTCATTATGTTATAAAGGAAAAAAGCTACAATGATGCTAATTGGGGAGAAGATTTAGATAAAAGGAAGTCTACTTTTGGGTACATCATCTTACTAAATAATGGTGCTATATTTTTTAGTAGTAAGAAGTAATCATGCATACCCTTATCCATAATGAAAGCTGAATTTGTAGCATTTTTAGTAGTAGTACAAGAAGCAATGTAGCTTAAAAGGTTTTTGGATCATTTGGGTGTAAATACTAACATTACTAATCCAGTGCTAGTAAATTGTGATAACCAAATAGCAATAGCAAACATAAAGGACCCCAAATATCATTGTGAAACCAAGCACATAGACATAAAGTACAACTTTGTGAGAGATATGATTGTACGTAAAGAAGGGAACATGAAATACATATTTACATGTGAGATAGTAACAAATCCTATGACTAAACCTATTCCTTAAGATGTATTCTAAAACATGTGAAATCCCAAGGATTGCGTACATGTTGACACAATTATTATAATTTTTTTATTTTAACAATGTTCATAGAATATTAATGTGTGAATAATAAATATGTGTATTATAAGCCTACATTTATAGATGTAAGAATGTTTCTTAGAATATTCTTAAGTTATTGAAAAGTATGTCAGATAGATAAAAGATTAGCCTACTCATATAGGTAATCACCTCTCATCAAGTTTTGTAATTGATAAGAGATAAGACAATTTTAAGCTTCTTATTTAAGTGATAATCAAGAGTCAAGTTTAAAATATGAATGTTGCCTTGTTCATGAACAAAATAAGTGTCATGACCCTAACCTGATCGTAACTGGTGTGGAATCCCTTTACTGGTTTCCACTAGCCTATGTGTGTGTACTAACTTAGTGCTAACCTATCAAATGTAAGACATTTATAGAAGAGAATAGTATTTTAAAGATAGCATTTATCAAAATTTTTACAAAAGATATGAAAGTTAAGAATGCTTATAATCATTCTAGAATGAGGATTAAGCAAGCCTAACTAACTCCTAAAGAAATAATTCAACATTCCATCAATCTAACTCTATGACAAACAAAAGGCCTAAAATATACTTCTATTTACATGAGTTTATGCTACTGAAAAACCATCAACGAGTTCCCCTTAAACTCTACCTCTAAGGAGGTGGAGGTGGAGGCTCAACTTGTGAATCTGTGAAATAAAACACAGAGGGGTGAATCTGGGGCTCAGTGAGTAGATAATCTATAAGAATAACAATAATTTTATAATAACTTACCTATTGGACTATCCTCCCTTAACCAATCATATCATGTTCAGACATATTAGTAAGTAAGAGCAATCAATATTGAGATTAACACATACTCACTTCATTTTCAATGCATCATATAACAATACTCATGACAAATGCACTTAACATCATGTTTTATTGAATAGGAAAATAGAAAATGAAATACATTCCTCCTTTTGTCTCCCAGGCTAACTTTATACCCTCCATAAGCATTTCCATCCTTATCCTTCCAGGGTTTGTCTTATACCTTCACAAGCATGTCATTGGAAATTTTCCATCCAATATTCATAACATCACCCCTAACACATTACTCATATTTATTGCCACTCATGGCATGTTTCACAGTGCAACTTTAGACATCAGAGCTCAAGCTCTAGCTCTATCTAATAAAATCATAATTTAATTCAATGCACATCATAATATCCATTAGCATCATCATACCCTCTTGTATGGCTACAAGCATTTACACATTTCATAGCTCTCATGCTATATTTTATCATAAACCACTTACCTTTACTGCTTAGAGACTAAATATCCATGTTAGAACATTATAAGGTATGGCAACATAAAATAGATTGAATATGGCTTATATGATGATCATAATTCTGACCTATGAGAGATATCTTAGGGTTAACTCATAAACTATAGATGTATTATGTGTGAAACTCTTTTCATATGAAAGTAGGTTCAATCACCTTTCCATAGACTACTTATTTTCTCAAATTAACTAAGTTTTGAAAGAGTTATGTCTCTTTGAAGTTTGACATAGAAGTTTTCTTTTTTGAATTTCAAAGTTCATAACCTTTTCTTACTATTTTAATGATATCTCAAAATATATATATGATTTTGATTTGAAATGAATTCCATTTGAAAGTAGACTCAATTATCTTTAAAATGTAGGTGATTTTTTAAAATAGACATAAGATGAAGGAGTTATACCCCTTTAAAATCGGCATAAAATTCTGCAATCAATGAATCAATTGGTGAATCAATTCATTAACCTAGTTTTCACCTCTAGGCCCTTAGAATCGAATGGTGAATCGATTCATTAACCCCTGGAAGCCCAAAATTGCTTGGTCACTTAATTCTAAAGCCTAGTTTTGCCTCTAGACCCTTGGAATCAATTGGTGAATTGATTCACACATGAAAAACTTAGTTTTCTGTGAAATTTTCATTGTACAACTGATCCAAAACACCTTATAAATACATATAATGCACATTAAACACCTATTTCCATCATTTATTACTTTCATAATATTAAAATAAATTAAAATCAAGAAAAGTCATAAATTAACCCATATTTCACATATATCTTTATATAGCCTTAAAATTCATGGATTTAGCTAGATTATTCACTCACTTTGTATGAAAGGGCATGCTAGAAGACTAATTTGAAGGTTTTTTAACCCTAACCACATCAAAATCCATGGTTTCTAGAGTTAGGGTTCAAAATGCTTAATAAAATTAAATAAACTTAAAAAATCAAGAAGAAATAGGAGAGATTCTTGATGAAAATATTTGAAATCTCCCTTGCTTGGTTGATGAAGTAGTGAGAAGATTGTGTAGAAAGAGTGGAAGAAATGAAGAAATAAGAGGGGGTGAGGGTTTTTAAGGCTAAAAGGGAGAAAATAAGGCCTTGGAGGAATTTTTGGAAAAATGCTCTAAATCTTCCTTACTCATATACTTACTTATATTAGTGTATAACTTTACACCTTAAAATTTTAACAAGCTTTTTCCTAATAAATTTCACCTGAAACACATTCTCACACTTTTATTTTTATCAATTCTATTTTATTCCATAATTCATATATAATATTCTTAATTCACTTGAATTTGCTGGTTGCTTAAACTATTCTTCCTCATATCAAAATTTCTAATTTATTTATAACTAAGGAGGGTGTAACAATGAGGTCATGTGTAAGATCATAAGTGAATTAACGAGGAATTCACTTTATCTACCTAAATTGCTAAATATGAGTTCTAATAGAAGTGAGAAAGAGTGGATTGGTGAACTCAAGTTAGATATTAAGTATGTTTGAACTATTGTCTGTACGGTATTAATACACTATATAAAGACTTATGCTCCATGGAAAAGGGAAAAATACTGTAACATATGCTTCATACCACCTGTGCAAATTATAATATAGGTGATCAAAGTCTAGATCTCAGCTTTGATATGTAAGACCTTTGAAAGAATAAAGATCTCATATTTATACCATTATGACTTTATTCTATTTCTTGAGATTTAAATTTAATGATTGCTATTTTAATATGTTACTAAAGGACTATAAGAGATTCAATTTAATGGGACATTACTAGAAAAGAAAATTAAATTAAAATTGAGAGATCTAAGAAAAAAAGAAAATTATTAAATGTATCACATTATATTTGCATGCACCGGTAACCAGTTATAGCATGTCTATAATTGTGAATACAATATCTAATGTATATGATGCACATGAATAAGATCATTTGAGAAATTCAAATGTGATAAAATGATCTAAGATATTGCATATGTCAAGTTTACTCAAAATCTATTGTTTATCTGGAAGCTATATATTCCTAACAAAATTATAACAAAAAGCTCTTGAAGTATACTGGTCACACAACTAATTTTCTTGTATGATTTGTTACTAAGTATAAGAGATCATGTTCTCTTTTGAAATACTAAGAGAGTATGGATCCCATTACATTCAAATAAGGGATGTTGGATCATGAATTTGGGTCGCCCAAAATGGGTCCATAACTTAATCCATAACCCAACCCATGAAATGCTTATAAATAGGTAAAAGAAAAAAAAGTTAAGGGTTGGTTAACAAAACATTCATCAGAATCATTAAGAAACTTTCTCTTTCTCTCTTTTCTTTGAATAAAAAAGGGATTTAGGTTATGAACATAATTGTCCTTCCATGTGATTGTCAATATGATCAGTAAAAAATAAATATTAGATCCTAAATCTTCCGCTGTGGCCTTTTAATATTCCAGTATATATAAATCTAATTCATATCCATTTATATTTTTCTAACAGTTTGCTATAAGGTTCTTTATTTATATTACGATATATGTATTAATTATTCAATTCAAAGAAGATAATTATGACATTGATAACTATTGTAGTCATTAAATTGTAATTATTAATTAATAGAACAATTAATGCATATATCATAATTTGAATGGAGAACCTTACGACAACACCTAATGAACTTTACTTATATTTTGTCCATTTTTAAACTATACAAATTTAATATTTCAAAATTAAATAGAACTTAAAATATAAAATTATTTAAATACTATGAAATTAATACTCAATGGATGTGGCATTTAAATTTTAATGTTTAATTTCAATGTTAAACATTTTTATTAAGGTAAGCAATAAGTCAAGCTATCTCGTGAGTGTCTTATAACTCAACTCAAATTTTGTCTTGATAAGTCAAATTCATGAGACAAATGAGTAATATATAAGCTAAATTATCTAGTTAGTAATTTAAATGAGTTGAATATGAGATTATAAAAGATTAGATCATTTATACCATGAACTACCTCAATATATAAACATACAAAGTAAGAAATTAAAAATATATTTATAAACATATATATTATATTCTTAAGTGAAATATTTAACAAAGTTGTATTTTAAAATATATAATAATATATATGTTATTACAAATATATTACTTCAACATTTAAATAAGCATTTTAAATATTATTTTAAGTAAAAATAATTAATAAGTTTGGATTTATGAACATACATTAAGAGTGAAATCAAATGGCAAAAATTTAATGAATAATTTGTTGATTTTACTTTTGTAAATCAATTAGTTAAGTAAATGTTTATAGTAAGAAAAAGTGATAGGTAATTCCCTTCTTTTCAAGGATAGGTCTTAAATGGTTTACTAGTGGTGTTATAAGACTTTTATAAAGAGTAAAAATAATAATAAGAGTAGTAAGTAAACAAAGCAAAAAATGCAAGAAAACTTTGAAGAAAATGCACAATAAAAGGTAATTAAATGTAAGAGGTTACTATCAAGTGTAAAAACCATAATCTGCAATGCATCAAAAAGGTAAACAAGCACAGTTTGGAAACTTATATCACTCATTCATGCTTATTAGCAGAAGTTTGATTAGAAGTAATTGCAAATAAAATGTAAAAGGTAGTAAATTGTAGTGTGAATAAGCTATAGAGTGCTAGAAGATCATAGCATACATAAATGTGCCTAAACAACAAGATTGGCAAAATAAGCCTTAAAACCTCAGAGTTAGAGGTATTTATAGATGATTGGTGTTAGAAGTTACATGTTGTAATCATTGTAGGCATTTATGTCTACTTTTTTAGGGCTACACATTTCTCATATTCTTTCTTTGTGGAGAGTAATGCATCTTTTAGAAGTTTGTGGGGCTAAACACCCTAGGACATGGTCCTAACTTCCTTTGCAAAACAAGCTCACAATGTTATAAGGGTAATACTTCCTAAACTGCCATCAAAATGGTTGATATCTCAAATAATGATTATAGTTTTTTACTATATCTTAACTTCTTAATCTTTAGTCAGCTAAGCCTTCCTTAATAAGGCTATATAACACTTAATCAAATCCACTACTAATTATAACGATGCTAGAACTAGGTTAATAAAGGGCCCTTAGTTTCAGTTCCCTAAGTGCAAGTTGAAAAGGAATTAAACTAGTCTGCTTGATTTCTTCCGGGCCATGCCAAAGGAGAAAAACTAATCCATAGGCATCTAAGCCATGCTAAAGAATATGTATCAAGACTCTCTACTAGTGATTCCATTAATAATTATGTTCACCTTACATTTTTAGCTTTTGGTTTAATTGAACTTTGAAATTTTTAGTGTAGAGACCTTTCATGTTTTTCAACTAGCATATATTTCCATATTTGCTCTAATACACATGGCATGTTAAGGAGTGTGTTTAGATGTACAATCTATCATATCCCATTAAACTCACCATTATGACCCTCTATGAAAAGTAACCTAATTTGCAACTTTTTTATGTTATTTTCCCATTCACCATCAATTATGGTATTTCATTAATGCCTATTCACCCCTACTCTCTTTAAATAATCCTTCTTTTTCATTTTACCTTTTCTACTTCCATTCTCTCTTCTTATTACCACCATTCTCTGTGTTTAGTGAACTTCTTATGTCTGTATTTCCTATTTTTGCTTCTCTCTTCCTCATGAAGAATCAAGAATGACATCTGAATCCATAGCCTTTGCTATTTTTTTTAGCAATTGTCTGATTTGATTAAGGGCATTAACCTTACCATGGTTGATTTGTTTATCCTTAAGTTGCAAACAATATCTTATTCTTCAATTTTCTAGGTTCCTAATGACTGACACCCTAGTTTTATCTTGGCCCTTTATTTCTATACGTACTAGATAAAGAAAATGGTTCCTTTTATGTTCACAAGCCTATGTTGACTTCAAATGTTGTTCCTTTGTTCATATAAATTGCAAAAGACACTAAAATTTTCATCATCCTACTAAGAAGTTTTTTTTTTGGCTTAACTAATTTCAATATGCAGAAAAGTAGGTTTGGAAAAACCTAGGTACTCTTTATATCATCCAACTTTATAAATTTTTGTCTAAGTGTATTCTACCATTATTAAGATTAGCCATGTCTTGCTAGTCTTTCTTAACTGATAACTTGTATTTGCTCTACAAGATGATAAGTTTATCCATTTTTGACCTTTCATCCTTAGTTGGCTTACATATTATAAGCAAGTTAGTTTTTGCTTTCTTAATACTGAAAACTATAAATTATGAATCTTCATCCTTATTGACTCCAAGTCTTCTGCTTATTTGGCTCTTTGAATATATATATATAGGTTAGATTAGTACTTCTATCTCTATAACCAAACACTTTGCTTTCCTTCTCTACTAGTTATATAAACATATTTTTTGCATCTCTTCTTTCAAAATTGCCTCTTCTTTTCTTCCATTAGTAGTAATTTTAAATAAAAGGTCAGCCTATGGCCCTAGGCTATTCAATCTTGGCTTACTTTTGTGAAAATAAAAATCTAAGCATAGTATATATGAAAATTTATCAATCTTTTTCAAACTTAGGTAGGCTTATATAGATTTTTCAAATATGGCTTATGGCTTATTTCTAGGATCACCTTTCTATTTCCCTAACTTACAAGCATCTTAAAAAAATGCTCTATATCGAGGTTTAAATATATACAATTAACTCTTCATACTAGGTATGAAAGTTATCTACTATTAACCTTTTCAACTTATATTTCAAAATTTTCAACACTTGTATAGACCAAAAGCTTATGAGTAATGCTTTAAAAATCAAACTAGAAAATAAATTAGAGAAGCCATCAATTTATGGTTCGATTAGTCCAACCGTTTAAACCAATAATTAAAATGGTTGATGTCATAAATAAAAATTTATATAAATTTATTAAAGAAATTAAATAATAGCTAATTTACACTATATATGAACTCATAATTTACATAAAAAATAAAAAACATAAAAGAAATAAAGTAAATTAGTGAATTTTTAGTTAATTAGGTGTTAAATTTATTTTTTTAATTATGTATAAGCTTATTGTCCCAGGTTAACTAAAAAAAGAAGTTTAAAAAAAAATACTAGCTAATTTTTTAAAACCAAACTAGTTTTCCAAATTTTCCTTGTTCTTTGCTATTTATATCTATTCAAACCAATTTGACTAGTAAAATGGTTCTTTGGGTTAACTTAAACTAAATAACATAATGGTTGGCAATTAAACAGTATGATACAATCTAATTTTCAAAACATTGCTCATAAGTGCCCCTTTTGCCTTTTAACCTACTAGACCCTTATGTTCCATCGTGAAACCAAATCCTAATGACCCTAAAGGTGTTAAGGTATAGTTTCATTTTCTTTGTCTATAATACCTCTATGCCATTTTGCCTTGAGAGAAGATCTTATCAATAGAAAAGCATTTTCCTAACATTATGGCCAAATAATTTGGCCTTAAGCAAAGCAAGTAATTCATTTCTCTTGATAAACAATTTCAAGGGTAAACTATGACCACCTCTAATATTTACTTGATCAAGAAACATAATTAGGATTTGCATAGCTCTTTTCACTTTCATCTTTTTTCCTTTTATCATGATACATAAACATATTTCTTGATTAGTGGTTTACCAACACCTATAAATATTTTGAGATGACAATAAATAAAAAGTTGACTCATGTTGTTACTATGCAGATGGTTAAAGCATTAAAGAATATTACAAGTATGATTATGTTGAGATTTTAACTCTTAATAAATATTATAAAGTCAAGTGAAATTACTAGCATAAAGACTACTTTGAATGATGCTGAGGAATCCTTTAAAATGAAAAAAGAGAGCCATAACACTTCTTATAAGTAAAAGTGGTTCAAAGCCTATCAATAAAACCCTAACAAAGAACTAAACTTCCAATTTTAATCTTTTAAATTGAAAATAATACCATTATTAAATGCCTTTTTTAGAATACCTAAATGCTTGTATTTAAAACTAAAAGAAGATTAGCACTAACCTTTAGTGTGAAAATTGCCCATCACTACCCATAGAAGTTAATAGTTGTTCGCCTTCTAGTCAAGGCCCTTGCAATTGTGCAAGTGAACAAATATAAGAAATCTCATGGTTATATAGGTAATTTTTATTCTTTCAATGCAATTGACTTATTTTCCTTTCAAGTGACACACTTCCTAAAAAGTACTTAAGCATTGCTCTTGTATTTATAGAGCAAGTAATTAGAGAAGCTGAGCTTAAATGTCTGCATAATGAGGCTAAGCTAATGTTAACTAAAATTGAAAAAGAATAGCTTCCCTTCCAAACTAGGAAAAGAAAATATAACAAGAATAACTAGTCAAAGATAGCTCGTAGTTAACCACCTTCCAAAATGTCATAGAAAAGTCAAAAGAAAGCTTTCACTTCTAATCGATTCACTGTGCCAATAGAACTAGACTTCACTAAGATCTTTATGCCTTCAACCCAGCTATAAGGTTCATTGTAGAACTGACAGCAACAATTGGGATGAATAAAAGAAATAATTCAATCTCATGTAAGCATTTTAACCTTTCTTTTGCTAATTTTTGGTTTATGGCATTTTCTAACTTTTTTATTCAACTTTTAATATTTTTAGGAAAATGTTCACCTTGAACTTACACTGGTTCCATTGGTTTAACCCATTATTCAGCCCATAAAAGCCATTTTTCCTATAACTTAACCCATTACACCACCAAAAGTTAAGTTGTTATTTAATGGTAAAGAGTCAAGCCATTCAACAACATAAACCTCTACTTAAGCCCGAATTCAAGCCATGTTGAATGTAATTTTTAGCATATTATAAAGAAAATAGTCAATGTTAACACAAAACCATATGATAATGTTAAGGATGAAGGTATTACAATAAATACTAATGGGGAGGGAAAAGTTAAAGTTTTTGGTGTTGATTAGAGTCAAAAGGAAATAGTTGAAAATGAAAATAGGGAAGAAACATTTATTATGATATAACCCTTAATTTTATCTAGAGACAGCCAGTCTAATATGTCTATGTAACCAATAGAGCCCATTCTCTCTAACCTATGCTATGATAAAATAAAAGTTATGGTAGTTACCTTTCATAGGGTCTTTTGCCAAGCTATGATGCAATATTAAGCAATACTGAGAACTAAGAAAGAATCAAGATTGTAGGTTTTAAAAAGAACAAGTGACTTAGATGCCTCTATCATAGTAAGATTCAAATCTTTCATCCTTAAGCTAGCAGGTAGTTTTCTTCATATGATTAAAGGCTTTAGAAAAATGTCTACCATTAAAGAAGCTTACCAAACTCTTATTTGTCATAACCAAGAGCTAATAGACTTTTATAAGCCTAATGAGCAACAAAAGAAATCACTTGCCAAAAGACATTTGTTTTTTCCCCATAAAAATTAAGGATAACTCTAAGCAAGGCTTAACTATAAAGGTAAAGATTTAGAAGCTTCAATAACAATTTAAACTATTCGAAAATACTTAACTAGGATTGAAGTTGAAGCCTACCACTATAAATGAAAAGAAGCAGAACGTTCTTCAATGTGTAAAGGATACTATTAGTGATTTCAAATCTATTAACTTTAATATTACTATGATAGGAGCTGAACATATAACAATGTTAAAACTAAAAACTTATACTATGACAAAATGGCAAAAATTTAGGGAAAACTTTAAATTATCCTTTAAAAAGCTTGTAAATTTGCCTTTAATTAATAAAGTCATAAAAGATTTGTTATAATTTTGGATATTTTCAATTGAAATGATCATGTATATGTCTTTTGGATAGTTTCAGTTAGGTTTCAACCTATATGTTTAGTTTCATCAGTGTTCTTATACTTTTGTATAGTTATCTCATGGATGTTTAGCCTTGAAGGCTTTAGATATTTGTTATTAATAGTCTTAATTTTACCACTTTAATATCTTTAATCTTTGTCATACCTCAATTTAGTATTTACAAATTTTATAATTTTCAATAAATATGATTATCTATTTCTATTAATTTAGTTAAAATTTGATTTTGATTTCCTTTCCTTTTAAAAACAATTCTAGAATGTTAGAATAATATTGATGATAAAATATGTAATATAATATTTTTATGTCAATTATTGATTTGAGATTCAATAAAAATAATTTTTACAAGAAACTTCTCATAAATAAAGAAATTGGTTTTAGAAGCTATGGAAGTAAAGATTTATGAAAATAACTTGTTACATTTAATGAATTATTTTTGAAAATTATGAGAATTTGAAATGAATTTATTTTAGAATAGTAGCTTAAGGCTGGATTTTTCCTCCAAAGTCGGGCCCTCTTTCTTGGATTTTATGATTTCTTCTTACCTTTTGTTGTTATTTTTTCTCTTACCAACTCTCTCCCATTTCTTTTAAAATTTCAATAGTTTCTTACGTATGTACATGCGGGCCCTCTCTTTCTTGATTTTTCAATTTTCTTTTTCTCGAGCTCACTACTACTATTTTTGTCTCTTTCCTCACCACCCTCGCTCTCTCTCTCTCTCTTCTCTTGGAGAATTTTCTAGCACACTTTTTAACACACATACTCAGTTTTTCTAGTTGCTGCTCTCTAGTTTCTTCTCCTCACTGCTACACACTCAGTAACTCAACTTCTTTTTCCTCTCTTTTCTTTCTTCCTCCCACCACCTCTTCCTTCTCCTTCCCCTAGCACCTTACCATCTTTCTTTTCTTCTCCAATTGCTCATCTCGCACATGTCACTTCTCTCCGTTGGCTTCACTTTGCCTCACAACATAACTCTTTTAGTTCAGCGCTAACCATTAGCTGCCATGGGAAGTGTTGTAAGTTGACATTTTGAGGCAACATGGAAAGTGACCACAATATTGAATTTTTTTACTGGTTTAGTGTCCTTCCTAGCATTCCTGACATGATACCATTGTTGCTATCTTCCTCTTACTATTATCATGAGTTGCATTTTTGCACATAGGAGCTTAATATGACAACATTATTACTAAAGATCTTTCTGAAAAGGTTCCTGTGATCTCCTCAACGCTTGACATTCATTTCTTGTAGTTGTTGGTAGTTAGTGTGAAGCTATAAGAGCAACCGAGTAGAATGACCACAACAAAGGGGTTTCTACCCCTTTACCCTTGCTAAATCTCTAGCCATACTTTCATCACCAGCAAGGTGGGGGTGACTTCCCTAAGCCATAGGATATGAGAAAGAGTTGAATTTAGAGCTTTCAAATATGTATCAACATTATCAAGTAAGTATATATCTCACCACTATATTTTTGTTTAAATAATATGATTTAAATATTGTAAATTATATTCTTTTACTTAAAAGAATGGATTTCTTATTCATGCATCTATATTCATATATGAATTCAGTATTGTAAAATAAGGATGATTAGTTATTTAATTAAATATTACTTAATCAGTGTGAGCAATAGAAGTATGGTAATAGTGTTCCTAAACTATCGATGGATTATGATTGAGTTCTTTGGTTATTTATAGGTTAAGGATTATAATATGAATTATGCCATATATGTCATTTAGATTGGATATGTGACAAAGCTAATGATGTGAAAGCCATATTGGAAATTACAAACAGTGATGTATAGTGTGAAAGTTAGATGAAGAATTCCCGGTAATCATTATCGAGAATATAAAGTTGATATGAGGGCTGGAGAGGAAAATTCTCAGCAAAGCATATGAAAATGATATATGAATAACAAAGAGATCAAAGGATGGATACATGCACAATTAGTATAAATGATCACATGATGTGATATAATATTAGAGTTATATTTATGAATGAGAGTCATTGCTTGACATAATTATAACGATCTGATGTAAGTATGATAATTTGTTTGTGTTTGAGCCTTAATAACTATTTATAATTGTGACGTTTACCCGAAATGAGTAGTGTGTGTAATATGAATACGATGATATGTACTATCAAATAACAAAAATCATTATAATTTAGGTTAGAAAATATAAGATTTAAGTTATGCAAGTGAATGATCCTCCTGAAGCTTAGTTTCACATAATCAAGAAGTCAGGGAGTTTAGATTGAATTTATCACTATAATTAAACTTTTGACTATAACAAAACCATCTAATATAAATGAATTAAGATTTAATGATGGGAGATATATGTTATTCAATTTTTGTAACTTACTCTATTTTAATTCAATTTTTTTAGGTTAAAATAGTTACTTAAGCTACACCACATCCATGAAGAATCAAGACCACTTGAATTTGGAAGATTTGATAGTTGGGGATCATTTTGAGTTAGAATTAAACTTAAAATAGAAAAGATATTGATTCAATATTTGATGTGTTAAATTATTTATTTATGTATAAGTTTAGAATTGTATTATACTATATGTTTATTTGATGCTGTCGTACTTGAAATCAATACAGGGGTTGTATTTTAAAGCATAGGCCTTCAGAAAGCATTCAAAAATAGGGGAGACTATTCATTTTTTTGTAAAAATTTATTATGAAAATTCAAGTCCTCCTAAAATTTGGAAACATTTGTTAGATAACAAGAATAAAAATTATCAAGGCTTATGGAAATCGGTAACGAAATCCATAACGGTCACGATCGAAAATGGGTCATGACAATCTTACAATTATTCCTATTGAAACACTAAATAATTGAGAATGGTCTCCCCTAATAAGGTGACTATTTTCTATAACTTGACTTGATATGCATCAATAAAACATCATTCCACATTAGTTGACCTTATCATTGCAATATTGGATTGCATTAGGTCTTTTAGTTATTTACCAAGTGATATAAAGGTCAACCTTGGCATTAAATTAATAGCAGATCTTCCATCAACTAGAAACTTGTTCAACAATTAACTATTCACATAAGCCTTAGTATTTAGAAGCCTCAAATAGTTCATTATTTATTTAGTTAGCCTTTCAAACTCACAATTGCTTCCTGATTGAATTCAATTACTATTGCTAATAAGTCATCATCAAAGTCCTCTTTAGTAGCATTTTCATTAGTAATTACAAATGATGGTAATAACATGGTGATTATATCAATGTTGAAGTCCATTTTTTTACTTTATGTCTTCAACTAATGGAAGATACTTTCCTTGTTCATGTTTTTTTTAGTGCCATTTAACTCTTGTGGTTTGTAGGGCATGCTGCTTTAGTGGTTTTCTGACTCTTTCCTTTTACAAATGGTCTAATTTTACATTCGCCTTTTTTAGGTTTTCGTTAATGGAGCCTCTCATATTGCGATTTATACTACTTGTTCTTAACTTTCGTGAACCTTAACTTCCATGTTTGCTTCCTTTTGTCAAAGTTTAGTTAATATTTTATCCATTTATGCTTATCATCAAAGTCCTTCTTAAGATTATCTTCATTAGTAACTACAAGTGGTGGTGATAAAATGGTGATCACATCAGTATCGATGTGAAAATACTTTAAGACTTTAATTGATGGAAAATGATTTCCTTGTTCACATCATTTTTAGTGTCATTTAACTCTTATGGTTCATATGGCATCCTAGGTTGGCAGCCTTCTTTCTCTTTTCTCCTATAAATGGTCTACCTTTACATTCATCTTTTATGAGTCTTTATTAGTGGAAACCTTTCACATTAGGGGTTGTACCACTTGTTCCTACCTTTTATGAACCTTAACTTCCATGTTTACTTTTCCTTCTTAGGGTTCAGTTCATTTCTTATACACTAACCTTCAAGATGGTCACTTCTTAGTTTCTTTGTGCTAATTCAAATCCCAATTCCCCTCCTAGGAAAGTTATAATCTAACCTATTGAACACAAAGCTTTTTTTTACTTTTTCTTGCTCAAGCTCTTTGTCATTTTTCAATATCTTCTTTTAATCATTAACTTGATTCTAAAGCTCATGATTAATTTAGTTTTTAAACCATTTACCATAAAGCATAGCCTTTAATTCATTATAATATTTTTCACACCTAAGGCACATTTCTAGTATTCCTTTCCCCATTGGATCCTTTTGATAAAGTTAGCATTTGACTTTTTTTTGTTAAGTATGCTTCAAGAAAGAGTAGTGCATCATATTCATAATAAGCCACTATATTGACCTCTATGGCAAACATATCTAAGTTTTCCATTGGCTTAACATAGTAAGGCTAAATTGGGAAAAGATCTTCATCCACCAACATCTCTTTGCTTTTTTTAACAAACCTTAATCTCCTTTGCTTATTGGCCTTTTTTATCATTTCCTTAAAATGAACACAATTGTTAGTGATATGTTCATAGTAATTTTCTATTTCTTATCTCATCTTTTGACAAAATCCTATAATCTTTAGATAATTTTATCTATTTGTCTTCTAATAAATGATTAAAGATCTTATTAGCCTTATTTATGATGAAAGAATAATTTTTTTTATTAATATAATCCATTTTGTCTTTCCTTTTTAATTTTTCAACAAAAAACATATATAAGGAAGGTCAAGTTTTAGTTTAGCTCATCTCTGACGTAAGCAATTTTCTCTTTCTTGAAATGTGTTCATTGCAACTTTCTATCCTTTTCATATTGTAGCTACTCTATTTACTAAACCTTTGTTGATAATTAAGCTATATTAACAATGTCTTCATTAACCAATTTTTTCATGAATAACAAAGTAAAAGCCTATTATTGTTATTTCACTATTTCACTTTCTACAATCTAGGTGAAACAATGACTCCTTGCCTATTAAAATTTTTATAGGTAATCTTTGGTTGATTCCACCAGACCTTTTTTCATGTTGATCAATTCGACCAAACCTACTCTCATTTTCCCTTGATCAAATTAGTCATGAAATATGCATTCCATTTTAGCCTAAATACACATATAATTAGGCAAAAGTCTTGAGTACTCTAAGAAGGTAATGCTTGTTAAGGATAATGGGAAATGTGTTAACTTGAGGAATTTATTACTATCAAACTCTTTGTATTCAATAGAGAGCTATATTATGTGTTTAATGGTGGATTGATTGTCTTCACTAAAGAAAGTGGTGAACTTTGGCATTTTGAATCCTTTAGATAACTTGATATAGTGTATCCATTCTAGGAATACACATTCTAGCCACCTAATTAGTTTATGTGTTTTTTAATTGTGAATAGCAAGTTTGGTCCTTGCCTTGGCCTCGATTCCCCTATGCATTCTAAAAATTGTTATGTTTTGGTTTGATTGTTGCATATTATCTCGTGCATCTCTAGTTTAGTGTCTATTCAATAAAGCCCTATTGGCATATTTCCCTAGTTTTAAGAGTCTTATATCATTGCATTTTGGTCTTTCGACCTCCTAATGCTTAGATCTAGGTCCAATATTGGTCCTTTCTTTTTTTGAATCTTGTTTATCACCATGTTGGGAACTAAGAATTATGTTACTTTCTCTAAATTTCAATTCATCTAGGCTTGCCTTGCAATTGTATCCTCAAGGATCGACCTTAATATTAAAGTTATTTGTTGTGATAGCATATGAACCATGTCACAGTTGCTTTCATCCATATGTCATATACTTATAGCTAGACTCCGAGGAGTTAGGCTATGGCTATTATTTTCTTTAACAACTTTAGCTAGTTAGATATTGCATTCATTTATCTTCAAGTCCTTCACATTTTGGTTATTATAGAGGGATGATATTATTGTTTTCATTAATCAGAAATATGACATAAGGCATTCCAATATACCCCAAACGTTGTTCCTTTGTTTGTTGTTTAACTTATTATTATTATTATTCATTAAATAATTGTTTCTATTATGATTGTTTGGTGTAGCTGCTGGAAATCGCGCATCATACATGCACAGCGGAATAAAATTTTTGCACGATTTCCACCAAGGATCCATGCGAATATAGAACGCCATAGATTAGGGATTAGGGTTTATACCTTTCGGTAAAATTCTTCTGACCGCTACACCAAGTCCGATCTGCTTCCAAATCACGAACCGGAATGGAAACCAATAAATCAGATCACCAGTACAACGTTTATGTGGCTGCACCTCTGTGGTATCCACACGAACCCGTGAATCACCGATGAATGTCCGCTACACACACCAGTTGGAATTGATCTCCTTAGACCTCGCAATGCTAGCTACGCCTCTTCAGAGATTTTGGTCAAGGAGAGTGGCTAGGGTTTTTCTATGCTTTTACTTGGGGTGCGTGAAGAATAATAGTAATCCTATTATTACCCAATAAGCCTATTTAAATAGGTGCATAGAAAAACCTAACCTATTTGGGCCTTATTCCATGTATAATTATAGGCTTACTATTGGGCCTTATAATTATAACATGAATTCCCAAATATTAAGCCCAAACAATTTGGTCCATTAATTCCAAATTCACTAAGCTCTAAGTGTGCGACCCTACAGGCTCTCATTACGTTGGCAATGACTATTAATCATATTAATGATCATAAACAAAGATTGGTGTCTAGCAACATATCATTGTTACCCAAGTAATGAGAAAGTCGGTGATTTGACTAAACCTTTACACGTGATCATCACTTATGTCCTTTTATCCTATACATCTAGATTGAGCACAAGACATGGACCGTGTCATTCCCGTATAGCCCAATCTTAAGGTTTCTTGACTCCTAAGTAAGTTGACTGAAACGAATGTAATCGACATCTCATGTCAATTCATCTGAGCATGGTCATGCATTTTCTCAGCTTTACTTAGTCAAGGGGCCCATAGATGTTACTCCTGTTATATAGGAGGGACAAATCCCATCTTGATCACACAAACCCCTCCGCATGATATGTGACATATCCAATATCTACCCTTGCATTCACTTAACCATTAGTGACATAGAATAGTATCAAAATATGAAACTCACATGTAGGGAACCTTGGTGATCTCAGGTCAAAGGACCATATTAATAATGATCACTAAGAACCACTTATGACACTCATATAACAATCTATGTAGTGTTCTTAATATGGGTCGGTCCAGTATACAAGTTCTCTAACTTGTACTCATGTGTAAACTTAATATCCCATATAAGTTTTCACACATGCTAGTCTTAACATATCAAAGCAACCTAATCCACAATGATATATGACTAGGGACATTTAAGAATACAATTATTCTGAGGTTATTATTATAATTAAATATATTACGCAGACAATATATATAAATATAATAATTAAAATTGCCATTAAAATAACATGATTCAAAATTACAATCACCAATACAATTGGTTTTAGGGCATATACACTAACAGTAGCCTACTTATTATTTCAACCATTTGTTTGATTTTGATTTTGGTGATTCTACCCAATAATAGGCATAACATTTTGATTATTTTAATTTTAGGTTATATTAACAACTTTTCTATATCTTTAACTATACAACTTCCTATTAATAAGGCTCTTTAATATTTTCAATAATATTTTCTTGAAATATTGGTGTGATACCCTAGGTTAATATTCAAAGCTTTATAAATTTTAATGCTTATGAATATTTATTTTATTTATTTAGTTAATATATGATTTTAAATTTCTATTCTTT
The DNA here is from genome assembly GCA_020226215.1 of Sindora glabra. NCBI lineage: Eukaryota > Viridiplantae > Streptophyta > Magnoliopsida > Fabales > Fabaceae > Sindora > Sindora glabra. Next base: position 81,057,752 of record CM035232.1, on the reverse strand, counting down.
TTTTAGAAGTTCTAGAATATTAAAATGATAATGATAATGATAATAATATTCAAAACTTATTTATTTTTTATATTGTCATTATTAATTTGAGGCTTGTTTAAATATTTTATATAAGGATTCTTTCATTGATTGAAAATAGTTTTAATCATTATGAGTGAAAATATTTATGATCTGAAAGTTAAAGATATTTATTTTAGGAATTTTAAATAAAAGTCTTATAAAAATTGAGTTTTTGTAAAAAAAAAAATTGAATAGTGAAGATTAATCTCAAAATAAAGATAAGGGGGTGAGATTTAAAGGAAGAGTGAGCTTATGTTGTATAAGAAATATAGAATTATAACCTAAGGCTCATTTTTTTAAAATTTTGCCCACCCACACTTTCTCTACTCCTCAATTTTTTTTCCTTTCCCTTTCTTTTTCTTGGTTTTCTCTCATTGACACAAGACATCCAACTGCTTCTATTTTTTCCTTTTCTCATTCTTTCTTCTTTCTCCACCTCAGGCTCCTAATATCTTTTTCTCTTTTCTCCCTCTTTTCCTTTGTGCCACTCCTCTACTTAAGAGCTACTATACATCTAGCCCGACACTATTATCCACAACTACCATCGTCAGCAAGGCAGCTAGTCTCCACCATTTTGTTGTAGATTTTCCATGCATAAGGACTTTTAGATGAGTTGAGAGGAGTTGGTGACATTATAGATGCTAGATTTGCTATCTTTGGCCACCATGCAACATCTGTACCTCTTTATGTACCATATTTTGTGTTGGCAACTCCCAGAGTGAAATTGAAGTCTAGGATTAGAACTTAAAAGATAACAATAGTGAGAGCTATCTTTTTTCTGCTCGATTAGTGATTTAGTTCTTTCAAATGTTGACAAGCTATTAACAGTCTCTTCAATAAATGGTGAACCACTTTAGACATGGAAAGCCCTGTATTTCTACTATTTTGAGCTAAAATTCAAGAAAAAAACCCTATTTTTTAAATATTATAGGTTCTTACTAGTGCTTCTGAGAAATAACACCTTTATGTCATGGAATGTTAGGATAAGGTGATTGAAAATTATATCTTAGTATTATAAATGAAGTAAACTTGATCTATAAAAATCCATTTATGAGTGTTTTGAATATATGATAATTGCTTTAATATATATATATATATATATATATATATATATTGGAGTTTTATGATATAGATTGTTAAAATACTATGATTCGCATAATTATGAAGTGTTACAATTTTATATTTTGAAAGATTTCAACTTAAGTCAAGAAAAACTATCTTATGTATATTATGGATTCTTAGTAATGCTTTCAAAAAATCATATTTTTATCTTACAAAGTGATAGAATGGTAGGATTTGAAACCTTTCTAGAGTATTATATTTTAGTATTATGGAAATTTTGAATTGGATTCAAAGAATCTTTACTTTATCACCTCATCTTGTATATATTTGATATTTTGTATATTTGGTATAACATTAATTAAATTAGAATTATATGCTCAAGAGGCTTAGACGAGTGTGCTTAAAATATATTCATATAATCAAAATCTAATATTTTGATTAGTTTATACTTTAGATGGGAAAAGTTGTCATACACAAGAATTTTTGGTATTTTTTAATGATACTTGAAAATAAAGGATACAATAGTTTAGGGTGAATAACTAGGATCAAATGAGTTTTTCTAAAACTTTGAATAGTAATATTTTCACATGTGTAAGTTTGATTTCAAATTACCATGAAATACCATATTTCTGGTTTCTATCATTAACTCAAGAAAGAGATAATAAAATTCTAATATAGGATATTGAAACATTCTAATTAGATTTCAAGAAAGTGAATTGGAAAGAAAATAGGTGAATTCAATGTATTTATAAATTATTTTTATAAATCATGGAGTAGGAAGAAATAGGAGATAAAAATGAAATGAAAGCGAATGCTTGGAGATCTTCAAAGCTAATAAATGCTACCAAGTAAGTATATATCCCATTCTAAATTTTAATAATATAATTACTAATGATAATATACTATGAAATTGATCTTATTGCCATTTGTGAATGATTCAAAAATGATAATTGTAATGAATTAGTAATTATCTATTTGAGAGAATGTCATTTAAATAAGCTTGTAAAGCATGGTGATGATACTGCCATTTGTTAATTAACTTGCAATTGAAATGCAATAGTAAATAATATTTGTATTGTGCTTGGAATTATCTTATCACTTATATGCTAGATGTTGTAGTGTGATTTATATCAGAATGTAAATGAATGTTGTGGTCATGCAAGAAGGCATGGTAATACTGCTATATATATTATGTCAGGTGCTTTGAAACCCTTGATGATAAATAGTTGTGTGTGTTGAAATTATGAATTGCAAAGCGAAGCTCTAATGTGTATATTATATTGAAAATTATACCATGAGTGGTAGTTGAAATAAGCAAAGTGATAGGAGTGATAATGTAAAAGTCGAATGGGAAATTCCTAACAGACAGCTTAAAAAGTGTATAAGGCTGGATGCTTGTTATTATTAAATATACTATTGCTTACCATATCATGAAATGGAAATCTATTCATCCTTGAATGCCTCTATTTAATGTGAGTGTGGTGATTTGATTATAATTAGGCTTTATGGCCATCTAAATGTTTAATTACTTATTGAATTGAATCAAATATGACGTAATATTAGAAATTTGTTTGAGATTAAATATTATTGTTAATATGATTACAAGGGCTTGATGTGAATATAAGGATTCCATTGTGATTGAACTTTAATGACTATTTATGAATATGATGACTACTCGAAATAGGAGGCGTGATATGATAGTGATATTATATATCAGCAAATAATTAGGATAACTATGAATTGTGATGTGAAATATAGAATCTAGGTTATGTGTAGGTGAACATTCTACCTAAGGCTTGGTTTCATATAATTTAAAGACCTAAGAAATAGATTTATTATTAGTTTCTAATTAAATATATCATTAGCTAATAACTATGATGTTAATCCCCTATAAGGTAGTGATAGATATATACTCACTGAGTCCTCATAACTTACTCTATTTTATTTTTAATATTTTCAGGTTAAGATAAGTGTCATCAAACCTTATTGCATTTGTGAAGAATCAAAAGCACCTTATTAAAGGATTTAACGTTAGGATTATGATCAATATTAAAGATAGAGATTTGTTGATTTAGTGTTGATGCATTGAATTATTTCTCTATGTATAAATTTGAAATTGTAAAGTATTTTATGTATGTTTATTACTATCATATCTATTGTAAATACTAATTTTGCATTTTAGGGCATGTGGTCCTCAAGAAATGTCTAGAACTAAAGATTTTGTCTATTTTTCTATAAAATTTAAAGTATAATTCAAGTCTCCATGAAACTAAGAAGATTTTCATTGGTTAGATGAAAGCGAATAATGTTAAGGCTTATGAAAATCAAATATCAAGATCCACACTAATGACAATCGGGTATGGATTGTGATAAGTGGATTATCACAAGTAGTCCTAGAAGTAAAAGTCATATTTGTATTCATGAATGGTGGTAAAATAGCACTACATCTTAATTGCATAAATAATGGAAGTTAAAACCTAATACATTAAATGTGTCCCATTAGGCATGCCAATCCATTGATGGTCAAACATTACGATAAGTAATTCAACTTTTTAAGGCCAGAATGCTTTTTTTTTTTTTTTTTAAGTTTGTGGAGGGTGCCTTAGGTTATAATCCTAGCTTTCTCCATAAAATGATCTCATAATGTTATAGAGGTAGTGCTCTGTAAACCACTATTACGAAGATTGACATCTCAAATGATAATTAAGCTATTTACTATATCTTGACTTTTGAATCTTTTATCGACTGAACCTTGCCTAGTATGGCCAAGTGCCATTCAATTGAATCCACTACTAATCAAAATATTGTTAGAAGAAGGTTAATAATAAATAACTTTGAATTTGAGTTTCATTCTTATAATCAATTTGATAATTTTACTTTTATATATTAAATAATTAAGTGAATAATTTTGACTTCAAGTTTTATTGTTTCAAATAATTTAAAATCTTAATATATAAAAAAAATCCTAATTTCTCTTAGTATTTGTTTTTCTTCTTCTTATAACATATGAGTAATAGTATAATAATACTAAATTTAGTTGTTTATATTTCTTATTTATTCTACATTATTAAGTTATTAAACATATTCACATTCCAAAATTTTAAAGCTATTAAATTATTTACAAATTCTCCATTATTATAATTGATATGAGCTAATAAGCCAATTCAAATTGCTTGTGGCTTAAATCAAGCTTGAATTTTAAAAAATTAACTCAAATTAATTGAGCTAGAGTTTAGTCATGAGTTAGAAAATTTTAGCACAAGTCAAGTTTGACTTAAAACAACTTAACTGACTTATCACTAGCTAAAACTTTAATGTTATAGTATCTTTCAAATTTGTTCAAATATATGGTTGATTTGGACTGGTTTTCTATTTGGGGCATTACAATATGGTATTTATAAACATAAAGGAATAAATTGTTGTTTGACTTTTCTTTCATTAAGCTAGCTAATTTGATGGTACTTATTTTGAAATATGCTATAGAAATGTATATGGCTTGTCAAATTATAGTTGGTCCTTTGTTGGATAAGTTACTTTCTCATCTATATATTAGATGATCTCCTCTTTTGAAAAGATAGGATGAAAGTTAATATTGATAGTGCATATAACATTTCTACAGAAATATCTTTTAATGTTAGAGGGTGTAAAAGGGGTTGCGACCCACATATTGACCCATGACCTATTTTCATAGGTTTTGACTCAAAAAATTGAGCTCATTTTTTAATGTGAGCAATATGGACCAATTCGTCGTGGGCCTCGTTGTACACTTGATCCATGATAGATTGTCCTGTATTTCCCAAGGCAATGAATTTTTCGATTAAAACCTATGGACCAATCGATATCTATCATGGTTATTTATGGGTTCAAACCTCTAAAATTGAACCAGTTTTAAACACATGTAATACAAACTGACCCTTCACGAACCCACTCAGTCACAAACCAGCTCGTATCCATGCAAGCCAACTCATTAGATAGGCTTAGTTTCTTAACCTATTCCACATTAGTTATTCACCAACGTCTATATAAGATCATTATATATCTAGCATATTCAATGTTGACCTTTGATCAATTATGAATACATGTAATGATGCTAGTTCTTTTGCATGAAAATTAATGTATTTTTTGGATATTATTGAATAATTGAAATAAGACGTTAGTTCCTTGTTCATTAACTGATGTGATTGTTTATATCAAAGATTGGTTTATAAACCATTGTTAAAAATCAATTTTTTGTATCTTAAATTTCATATAGTACATTAATTTTTATTAAATAATTGATATTTGATGTTAGATAAGATAACAATTTTATAAAATTACTAACATTATTTACTAGTTTTTTCCCATTAGAAGTCTTTTAAACTCTTAATACCCTTAAACTAGTATCCGAACCAAATTACAAAATCCAACAACTTATATTATTATAAAGTAGCAAGATAACAATATTTAAGCCTTATCTCTAGATCTTTATAGTTAAAAGTAATATCTCAAATATAATAAGCACTCAGATGATAACAATTTCATATGTTTAAGTAAGTCTAAATAATAGAAAATATATAATATTTATATGCAACAAATTGGAAATAATACCTTTAAATGCATAGAAGGAAATTACATTATCTTCCAATGATATGATCGCTAACAAAAATCCTTATAAATCCTATTATAGTACAAGAAGGGTATAAACATGTTAGAATTGATATTATAGGTGTAAACATTAATATAATAATCTTCTATTGAAGATAAATTTATTACCTAGCTTATGCCAATAAACATTGTTAATATTATGTGTTGTTTGCATGATGCTCTTGTCATCTTGACCCATTACATAGAAATAGACATTAATTTTCTTTTGCAAGCAAGAAATCCACTGTCTTTTCTTTAAAATCACACATGAATCCTATATGAACCATCTATTGATGTTTACAACCTTCCTTTTAGCTTCAAGTAACCTTACTAAAAATGATTCAAATTAGATTCATGTAAGGATAAAAGGAATATTCCATAAGGAATAAATTAACACCCATGCCCTTCTAAAACCCTAAATAATGAAATCAAAAACATAGAATCCAAGCATATTAACACAATACACAACAAATAGATGTTCTTCATTATATTTAAGGAAAAATGAGGCATTTGAGTGAACCTTAACATTAAGAAAAATATATTAATGAATTTTACAAGAAAGAAATTGCTCTACAATTTGTAATTTAGTGCTAGGATAGACATAATTTATATTTCAATTCTTTCCTTTATTTTTGCAAGTTTCGAGGAAAGAAAAATGGTGCCATTTAAATATTCCACATTGGTTATAAACTAAAACTAATGTCATATAATTTACTTTTTCACATTAGTTGTACAATAAAACTGTTATTATTTTACATTTTATCAAATTGTTGCTCTTATTGTTTGATTATGAGTAAGACATAATTTTACTTTTGCACATCAAGTAATTGTATAAATTTAATGTCATATAATATCATTAATAAAATATTGATGTTATTTCTTAATTTTTTTAAAAAAGAAGTTACCTTTGTTACTTCCTGAAAGTGAAAAACCAAACCTATTATATAAATAATAGGGCAGACACGCTTGCTAATGTAAAAGAGCATGAGCTTCTAAACAACATTAAATCATACAACAACACTTGTAAATAACTTTAATAATGCATACAAAACTATACATATGTTTATAAGCAATTTCACCAAGTTTTACAAGTATAAGCATATATATATTTTCAATTCAATTGGGCCTAATAAGTTATATATTAGCAACTCACCTCAAGTTAAAGCTTGTTTCTCTATCAATACATATATTACCTATTCCTCCTATAAGGCTTTTATATCTTCCTTATGTAGAGTACTGTGTTTCCTTCTAAGAACAACATGTTTACATGCAAAACTCAATAAAGAGATAAAACTATATGTATTCCATAAGTATCTACCTAACTAAAATTCAAATGAATCATGCCTTTCATTCATCTTCATGTGCATAAACATGTCTTGCATATATTTCATCATGAGGTAGCCATACTTAACAATGCCTATTTATTTAAGGCAACATAATAAACTAACTCAAAATAGTGTTAATTTCATGTAACAATGATCAAATACTATATTAGATACTTAAACATGCACAAGAATGTTGCCTTCACTTACACTCATTTGATCGTAGCCATCTTGTTGGAGTTGATCATCATATAATGTTTATTCATTACCTCTATAAGTATCATTTTCTAACTCAAACACAATTGGTACCCTAAAGAATCAAGCTAGATCATCCTCTCTTCTAGATAAATGATGCTCAACACTAGTGGTGCCTCAACATTGTTAATATCAAAGAAAACTAAAGAGAAAATGTAAACAAAAATGAATTAAGGCCTATCATTGCACTCATATACTGTACATAATATGGTACAATGTGGCATAGTTGCTTCTTGTTCAATGACATGGCCATGTGTATGTGCTTATTTCAAAACTCCAATATTATTAATTTTTCTTGAGTCCTATTTAGCTCTAAGAAACCAAAGAAGGAACTAAAGTTCCTATCCTAAACAATACCATGCAAGAACCTATTATTTTAAGAATGCATGAGTAGTAGAATTTATAATATTTAATGCATACATAAAAAATGAAATACTTAAAAGGTAAAGTTATGCGCACCTAATCTAAGTCTTCATACTGGAAACATCTATCTTTTCTAGGCTTAAAAGATGCAAATAAGATCCTTTGACATAAGAATGGTATATTTGTGTCTGACAACATCTTCCTTTATCTCTAATAGAATGAAATCATTATTTGGCATCTCTTGTGCAATGGATTAGAGCTTCTCACAAGATATGGCAAACTTTTTTTTTATTAAGGATAATTTATCAAAGTCTAATTCATTGGACTTATCATCCTTATTATTATCCTTTTCCAACTTCCTTTTGCCTTTTTCTTCCCATAGAGATAACTAAAATGGATTGCAAAAAAAAAAATTAAATATGTTAAGTAATATTTTATTTGACCCAAAATAATGAACTTGAAATGATCAAAAACCTCACTTCAATGAAATTAAAGACTTTAGCCCAGTTAAGTAGGTGCCAACTGCTTAAACTACCATAGTTATCTTTTCTATCAATAATGGCACCTCAGTTGTGGCATCCTTGACAATGTCTACTGTAATATCCTAAATTATTATTATTATTATTAGTTTATACATTGCAATGCTTATGATTACTTTTTATTTATTTATTTAGTATTTATTTGGCCAATATTTATTCTTAAATTCTTTTCTTTTATGGTGATTGTTAAGATTTTATTAAAATAATTTTACAATTAAATTTTCATAAGTTGGGAATAATTTTAATATTTATGGATGCGAGGATTTTATCAAATAAATTAATTGTATGTGTATAAGTGTGAAATTAGATTATTTAATATGTATGTTGATCTTGTCATATTTGAAGATTCTCATTAGTTTGAAAGAGTAACAATAGTTAAGGCTTGTAAAAATTGGTAACGGGATCCACGTCGGTCACGATCAAATGTGGGTTGTGGCAAAGTTGGTATCAGAGCATTAGTTTAGGTTCCTTGTGGTAAATAGGCTAGAATAATCCAACTGTCAAATCTAAGCAAGCAAATTGCATATATTGGAAGGCATGTCTTTGAAGATCTCTGTGGATTCTCTATTATGTGTGTTAGTTACAATTTATTATCTAATTGAATCTTTGTATAGTTTATCTTGCGAGATGAACTATTCTTTGATGAATGACTTCTATCTTAAATGATGAAATGTGTGATTGTTTGAGTTGTGTAAGATGAATTTGTATTGTGATTTTGTAATTAATGTGAAATGAAATGAATGGTTGAAAATGTGCAAAATGAATTACTTGTATTGTGTGAAATGAACTTTGAATTGTGATTTGTGATTAATTTGATAAGAGTTCTGTTGGTTGTAGAAATGAGTGTGCTTGAAATTGTGTGGTGAATTATGTGACTCATGGATTTTAAATGGTTGATGATATGAGAATGACAAGATTTATTAAATAAAACCCTTATGGCATAGTTGATGTCCTGACCATACCTTGTGATATGTGATCAAGAATAGTTGAAACATATAGTGTCCCATCGTGGTGATGCGATGCCTAGAGTGTTCTATCATTGATCACTGATGTATGATATTGATTATTACCTATGATGGCTATTATGAGTGTGATAATCATCTGATATATAGTTTGTGTGGGGGGAGTATTACATCCTTCTGAATGAAAGAGAGGCGTGGTAAAGGTTGAAGGGAAAAGGTTGGTGCCCTTAAGCCTAGGGTGGTGAGGGATAAGGCTGGACCGAAGATATAAGGAGAAACCTTGGATTCAACTATGTCCATTCGGTGAATTTTTATAAGATGCCATTAACATAAGTCATTTTCTATACTGTTATGCATTCTATTCTAATATTGATACTTGATTGATTTTTGTCAATTTTGTTTGATGTAATGTGATTGAGCTTGGTTAACCTTGGATGATTTTGTTTGATATGATGTAATAAAAGTGAGCTTGGTTAGTTGAGATTGAAGCTTTGATAGTTGTGTAAATAATGGATGAATACCCGAGAAGGATTATGCGTGAATTAATGCTGTGATAGTGCTTGATGCGTATATGATTATGGTTGAATTTGCCGCTGGGCACATATGAGTATGATTAATGGTAGTTGATTGTGAAATTAGTTGACCGATTGAATGATGCATGAATGTGATTGTAAATGATTTGTATATCTAGATAAGGTCAAGTTAAAGGATTATTCATTTAACTTGTTATTAAAATTTTGAGATTCCTAATTGTAAGTAGGTGGTCATGAGGTATTTTTTTTAAAATGTTCTGAGAGTACTAGATGCTTCTCTTTTGGGATTCTTCTTTTTCATCCTACTTTATTCCTTATTCTCCATAACCTTTACCACCCACTCTCCTCCCTCCTTTTCTCACCACAGAACTTCCTCACTCTTATCCTTATTTGAATTCTTTTTATACATCTTTTTGTTCAACTCTTTCCTCAACATTCCCTCATATCAAACAGAGAACTTACGACAACCAAAAAAAGGACATAGTGATATGGAAATTGTATGCTTTGGTCATTATATTCTAAGTTATAGTTTTATCATGTATAATAATTTGTGATCCATGGCAGCATGAAGGTTACTCGTGGTTAGGATTAGACCAACAGGGAATGTTTTGCTCCTTCTTTCAAAAATAAGTTATGAATCCTCATCTACTGAATGTTTAGACAGCATTAGCTGCTACATTGATTGTAATTATACTACTGTTATTTTTAACTTTTATCATGATATTTAACTTATATACCAATCAAACATTTGTTAAACATAAATGGCACATTGAATCATAATATAAATAAAAAATATTAAAATATTTTTCAATATTAATTTGATATTTGAATAATTTTTTAAGTCTTAATTCAATACATTGCCCTTCAAAGCTCTTAAAAAGCACCTAACAAGGCTAGCACTTGCATTAAATAGCTACACCATCATCTATTACCAAACTAAATGGTGGTTCTGATAAAGCACAATAGGATCTTTATAATTCTAAGTAACCAAGAATGGAGTCTTTTAAGTAAGAAACTTTCACTAAATCATATGTAGAGTCTGATTTCTTTTCAAGAGTAACCAACAATGCTAAAAAATGTTATAAATAGGTTAATATTTCAAAAAGCTTAATCCCACATTAACTAAGTCAGACTTCTTATGAATGTTTATATATAAGGCTCAGCATGTAATTAAATTCATAAACAAAAAGAGTGGTAAACTCACATGCATAAGGTGGGCCAAAACAAGTGTAGCTAGTTCATTTGCTCCCTTACACACGAATAACAAGGAAAGCCTAACCTAAGTTTATTTTGAGAAAATAAAAAATATTTTTAATATTTTAAAATAATTAAGCCTTGTTTTCTTATTTGAAAATCAAGATTTTTTTTGTTTGGTGAAATTAAAAGTGCTATTTTCTAAATTTTTTTAACTTTATCATCTAACCAATTATAGTGTCACTAACTATATCTACCACCTAATTCCAACATCATCTTTTGTAACATTAATCTTTGGAACTTTCCCTTCATGGCCTATAATATAACCTTTTACTTCTCATTTCACTACTATGAAACAAACAACTCTCAACTACTTTCTACTCTTTTCTTCCTATTTGTTGGGTTACATTTTCCTTTGCTTGTGCACATTAGAGCAAAAAAGTTTATTGAATCTTAGGGAAATTTCTAGAAAAACCTCTGCATGAAGAGATAGATAATTCATTGAGGATAGTGATAATTCTCATGTGTAAGATTATCTCTTAGATAACAAAAATTAAACCTATTGCTTTCATTTGTGATAACTACTCATATATTGGGTCAACTAAGCCTAACATTCACTAATATTGGTCACCCAAGAAGAAGACTACTTTTGTGACATTCCAACAGACCAATCATAAACTAGTCAACTTATTTAGTAAGAAGTTGAAAACGCTTGGCCGAGTAGGTGATGTAGCATGTGATGATCACTTAATCATGGCATGTGCTAACCAAACGAAGTTGTCACGACCGACGTGCTTTAGTCATGACCGGCTTATACTTATAAAAATAATATTAAGGCATGCTGAAAGAAAGTAGATGATAAAAATTTAAAATACTAAAATAATATACATATAACAGCACAAAATATCTACAAAGATAAGTCTATTATAATACTTTAAATACATTAGACCTAATCATCTGACTCATTAACCCGATTAGGGCCTTCCTCCTCCGGATCAGATTCTAGAGGAGAATTGGAACTAGATGTTCTGGGCCCTAACGGTGTCACGTTACTTCCGGAATCGTCATTTGGGGTGACCAGTACTAGTGGAAAGAAAATTTCGAGGACATTTGGCTCCTTGTCCATGGGCCAATAGTCTATATGATACAAAATATTTATTTCGTTAGGAATGACCCGGACTTCTATGTGAAACTCTATTCCATACGTCCCAAGGGGTGTCGTGGCATATCCTCTGTAAGTATTACTGCGTGTCCATGGATCCATGGTCTTTACCTGAAAAGATAGTTTAAAGAAAATACGGAATGAGTATAAATATACTCAGTGAGTAATAACCTGTTATTGCCCTTTTTCGATTTTCCCATCTAAGGTTGTTTTTCTAATTAAAAGTCCAAGTTTAGATATTATGTTGTTTGAGAAATAGCCTTAGTTGGTATGTAATGGTATCTTATATCTTTGGTCCAACCTTATCCCCTGCCACCCTAGGTCCAAGGTCACCAACCTTTTCCCTCCACTACTTACCCCTCCTCTCCTTCTTTGCAAAGGATGTTTTCTCCCTCCCATATTTTTGTAAGCAGAATAAACAATTGTGGGACGCCACATGCATCAACCACAATTTTCCTCAAGGAATGTATCAAAATACCAACTATGCCATAAGTGTTTTATGCTTCATTTATCCTTCTATGCTTATTATTATATCAAACCCTAAAGGATATTCATGTATACAAATCAAATAATTCATTTGTCATGTACACAAATCAAGCAATTCATGTCACACAAAATATTTTGTAGGTCGACCCTATCTAGGCAGCATAAGGGCAGGAATTATTTGAAGAACTAAATAAAATTTTCTATTTCTAAAATTTTAACCCATACTACATCATAATCAGAGTGATTCATACAAATTTTTCCAGAATTTTTCTCAACCATTTGATACTCCTAAAAATTTCGTGAACAAGATTGGGCATATTCAGGTTTTGTCATGAACAGCTCCTTTTCACCATTTTATTAAGTGACCAATTCGTCTCTGATTGCCTTGAAAATTTTACACAATATTTATAACACCTTGATTGGTTTCCCTAAATTTTTTCACAATTTTTCATGATCATTTAAGCCACAAGAAATTCAAAAACAGAAGCTAACATGAAAGTGCCCTATTCTTGAACAGCACTGATGACTGGACTTCGGAAACTCTTCTAAAATACCTAAAAGTTTCTAAAAATCCTAAAAATTTTCAGAATTCAACCTCACATCATGAGAGACCTTAAGATATCAAAAATCAAATTTTTTGATGATAAATCACCTACGTTCCACGTGACTATTCACCAACCATAATTTCAACAGCATTCTTCACCCTTCTTGATACCATTTCCAACATAATATTAACAATTTTTTTACAACAGCCAAAACCACTTCCATTCTCATTATTCATGATCCAAATACTCACTTCCAACAACATCATCACATGTTCAAAACATGTTGAACTAATTATCATAGCAACCAACACAAATCATGTCCAAGGAATCATATTCATCATGACAATCTAGATTAGAAATTCATAAAATGTATAACAAGCTATTACTCACCTTAAATCCTTACTTCTTTCTTCCTCTTTTCAACTTTGAATTCTAAGGGAGAGGGAGATGAATTCAAGAAAATAAAAATCAGATTTTAGAGTTAAGAGGAAGAAGAATTTCACAAGAAATTAGGAGTATTAAAATCTACCTATTTAACTTGCCAAGTTTCCCTTGAATCTACTTTGTCTAACTTTCTTTGTTTCTTCTTCTATGTGGTCACGTTTGGCTGGAGAGGAATAGCAAATTTTCTGCTGCTAAGCCTCTTTTATTTTATATAAAAATTGCTTAAAGAAATTTCTAAATAATTCTACAATTTTCATCAATTTCAAAAGTTAAATTTGCCTTAAATTTTAAGGGGATTTCGGGGACTCATGGAGGGCTTCATGGAATGTCCAAGTAGCTGAGGTTTTAGACCAACAAATCATCTTTTAGCCAATAAAAATGAGACACAAATTAAAAATTTTTAAATATTACACTTTTGCCCCCAAATTTTACTATTTTCTTTCATTTTGGTCCTTGGCTTCCCTTGGAAGTTTGGGCTGGTGTTGGATCACGAATTTGAACCTTAATTTTTCACATTTTGGCCTGAAAAAAAACTTGAGTCAACCCAACCTATATAATAAAAAAATAAAAAGGCCAAAAAGATAAAAGGGTTTATTACAATTCGACCCCGAATTACTTATTTTCTTTATATTTTCACCCTTAGGCTTCTAAATATCTTAAAAATTTTATTTTTACTTTCCATAACCATTTTTGAGCTTTGAAAATTATTTTTGATCATCCATAAAATTTTTTTGAATTAATTTACTATAATTCCGATTCATTTTCTCACTCATTATAATCTCAATTTTTTTTGTCATTATTGTACTAATTTAGGGTCATTATAGAAGTAGAATGATTATAACTAACTTAATTGGTATTTAATAGATTCCAAAATGATCTGTTAGTATTTAATAACCAATTTACCCTTGGGTAAAATAATTAGTTTGCCCCATTCGAGGACTTTTTGGATGACTGTTATATAAAGAGTCAAGTACACTCTCTTAATTCTCTAATTACACTTCCTATACTATTTTACTCTTCTCTTTCTAACTTGAGTGTTGGAGGATTTTTGTGATGTTCACTGCTAAAGATTTATTGCAGGTCAATTCAGTTGAAAACTAGTTTGCCATTGTGCTCTGTTGCTTTCTACTAACGTTATTTTTGATAAAATCCAAAAATAGCAATTTCTTTGCATAAAATGCCAATCAATGCCATTTTGTAAAGTTCCAAAGTTATAGGAAAAAAATGTCATCTTAATTCTCCTTTCTTATAGCATTTCTGATTCAACCACAAAAATGACCTTTTTTTTTGTTTCTTCCTCGGTGCTGTCTTAATAAATTATTGATATTTGTAAGTTTTTTATGAAAGTTTATAACTTATTTTATAAAAATTTATAATTTTATCATAAAATTTTTAAATATTTTTATATTGTAGATATGATTGTTTCAATTGCAACTTCTTAGGACAAAATTGTAAAAGAAAATTGTAAAATTTTATCCAATAATGCAACCTTCATATTCTAAATATTCATAAGATTTTATGAATAAATTGTAAATTTTGTAAAAAGATTATAAATTTTATAAAAAGAAGTCATTATAAAATTATAAAAACTTCTATTGAAATCATATTGAATCAAAGTGTTTTTTTTTTATTTTGTTTTTCCTTAAAAAGAAAGGAGCAGCTTAAATGTTCAGACCTTTAAAAAATAAGATGAAATCTTTGGGCATAAACTAATTGACTAATTTACAGAGATGACTAAATTTTTCTTTCGAAGGGAGATTTCAATAGAAGGATTTTTTTTTTAAAAAAAGGAAGAGATATTTAGACCATTAAAAATAAGATGAAACCTTCTTCTTATAAACTAATTCTCAGAGGTGACTGATCCTCCTTTCAAAGGGAAATTTGAACCAGAGTTATAATAATTTTATAATTTTATTTGAATTTTCATAACCAGTTGAATTAACGTGTGGAATGTGATGCGCTGGCTTCCTCTGAATATTAGAAGTACGTTGAAATTTCTCATTGAACAAAACGGCGAATGACCAACAGTTAAACAATAATCTATAACCAATCCGCTTATTTTTATAATTTTGGAGGGAGCAAATAACAAAATAACTAAATGTCTCCTAAAACGTTTCACTAACTTGTCAACCGTGATAAAAAAATGAAAAAAAGTCAGCCTTCTATGAATGTTACCAACATAAAGTAATACTTTAGAAAGTATTGAGTTTATTTTAATTTGATAAAAATAATTTTACAAATAACTTTTATTGCATGAAAATAATGTAAATATAATAATTTTAATTATTTATAAATAAATTATTATTTGAAAAATATTGAAAAAAGCATGTAAAATGTTGGGAATTATAATGTAAATTGAAAGAAGATAAGGGAAATTCTATGGCACCCCGGGAGTTTCAAACTCGGGGTGAAGTGGTACGTTTTATGCCATTGGATGAGATTACAAAATTTCATCCGATGGTTTCTGGGGGTGCTACATCACCCTGAGTTTGAAACTCTCGGGATGCCGTAGTATTCCCCTAGAAGATAAATACAATTCTGTATATTAAAATTATAATTGTTCATAAAAAATTGAAAATTTTAAATAGAAATTTTTTTATGTTTAACTCGTATTTAAACAATCCGATCAATAGAAAATTGGAAAAAAAACATTGGGAAAATCAATCGGAAAAATCATCAAATTATAATTCGATTAAAGTCAATTAAATCAATAATCAAACCAAAAAATTTTATAAAAAATATATAAATTTATTAAAGATATTAAATAATATTAAATTTATATTATATATATAAATTCAGAATTTATTTAAAAATAAAAACTAAAAGAAATAAGGAAATTTAACTTAATCAATTATATGTTAATTTTTTTATCATTTTTATTATGTATAAGTTTATTAGGTGAAATCAACTAAAAATAAAAATAAGAAAATAAGAAAAATAATAAATTTTAACTACTCAATTTTTAGAAATCGAATCAATTTTTATTTTTTTTTAATTTGTCAGTAAATATTGGTTCCACCAGATTCAAATCAATTTGACCAATCAAACAGTTCTTTCAATCGATTAAAATTGAATAATATTAGGAGTTGATTTTTTAAACCTTAGTAAGAAATGAAAATTTGAGTCATTTGCATTTGAGTAGCGGTATTAATAGGTTAGGTTGAGTTGGAATTTGTTAATTTATTTAAAAGTTTCTTTCTATAATAAGCTTTCAAATTTAATAATAAATTAAAAAAATTTTAATATTCAAAATTATATAATAACTTAATTAAGCTTATATATATATATATCAAAATATTTATATTATTTTTATATATAATATATTATATTATTTATAAATATATTTATAATTAAATAAATTGACTTATAGATTGAGCCAAAAATAAAAAATTCGATTTATGTAAATAAGATAATTTATTAATTTAAATTTAATTTATTTAAATAAATAAATCAAGATAAATTCAATCTTAAATAGATTATACCGTAGGCCTTAATACACCGCTTAAGCTACTTAGACTTCTAAATCTAAGGCGATATAAATCCAATTCAGAAGGGATATAGGATAAGAAAGACCCATTCAGGTTTGGAATGGAAAAAGTAAGCGGTACAATTATTTGGGCTCCACTCTTCTGCTAGCTCCAACTAACTTCTTCATTCAATAATGAATGTCTTGTATAAAAACATAAGTTTAATATTCAAATATTTTACACACAAATTGTATGTGTCCTTGCATAAAAAAATTCGAGTCGTCAAATCTGTAATTTCCTTTTACCAATTTATAAACAATATAACCAAGCTATCATGATCAAAAGATTCAAAATGACAGGAGTCAATAGTAGCATTCTCTCTTGATAGTATTTTTTTTAATGTTAAAAATCAATTTCAACTCTCCAGTAATTTAATTTTAAAACATTTTACAGTCAATTTAGACATTAATTATTCAGTTATTTCTAATGAGGTTGTTAAAAATATTAATACAAGGGATTGTTTGGTTTAATTTAATTGAGATAAGGGAAATGAATCAATGAAAAAATGAGGGTAAAAAGAATGAATGCAGTTATTATTCATTTTGTTTGATTCAAATAAGAGAAGAATTAAATTCACTTAATTTATTTTGTTAATAATTAGTATATTAAGAAAATATTTATTTATTTTATAAACTATTTATTAATTAAAGTAATCATCATGTTTATTTTTGTAATTATTATATCATTATTATGATTATTATTATTATTATTTTATTTATTACTATTCATTTTATATTTATTAACATTAATATTTTGTAATTATTTTTAATTTTAATGTTATTAATTATTAATATTATTTTCATTTTTACCTTTATTATTATTTATATAATTATAATTATCATATTATTTATTCTTATTATTTATTAATATTAATATTATTATTTTCACTTTAACTATTATTATTATTATTATCATTGTTATCATTGTTATCGTCGTCGTCATTGTCGTAGACTTAAAATTCAAAATGAGGGAATCATATATCTTGAGAAAGTAAGGGATGAGAAATTCTTATATGCTTTAACTATATCAAATGTCATTAATCAAAATTAATAAATGAAGAATAATTATCAATTAGAAAATTCTATAATATACTACTATTATAGTAGTGTACTAATACAGTATCAAATATAATAGTTAATATGTTATCATATAAAATCTAACATTAGAAAAAAATTGAAAATTTTGATAATGTACGATATACTATTGCGTTGATATTATATAAAATCTGTCTTCTATTAATTTTTATAATTCTTAATATCTTAAAAATTGAAAGATTAGATTTTTTATATATATATATATATTTATATATTTTATAAAACTAACAAATAAATAAATTAATTAATAATTATATTTTATTTATTAATTATAATTAAGAATATGTAACATAACTAGGGCATATAAAAATTACTCCCATTTCTTAGTTAGAAGAATGATAAATTTCTGACACTAAAATGACAGCTACAATAAATTTTAAACAGAGTAACTCTGCTTATATTTTTATATATTTGATTTCCCCTCAAAATTTTCTAAATTAAAAAAATATTTGCCGATTAAATCAGTTCTTTTCTTTACAGGTCAAAAAAATCAAATGTCTTTTATTAAGACAGGAGAATGAGAGCAGCATAACATACGAGAATGTAAGTAAGATTATTCTTTCAAATACCGTGTATTGTCATGTGGGCAAATTTTATTTTTTTTTGGATAAATATGAGCAAATTATTTTATTTGTACTAATTTTGCTATATTTGAATAGTAAATTATAGAAACTTAATTAGATGGAAATAATTTAATTAATATAGTTATATTAATGAGGCACTAAAAATGTAAGTGTAATACCAAAATTGGTAGTCATGTTTAATGGATAATCCTTTCAAAAAATATTCCCCCATATTTAATAATTTATTAAGTCCTTGCTTTTCAATACGATTGATTTAATTATAATTTTTAAGTATATTTCAACTAGTAATTCTAACCTACCTCTAAATTCCACTGGATAAGATCAGAGGAAAATCAAGATTCAATCGTATCAGTATATATATATAGAGTGAGAGAGCCTTTTTTTTTTTTTCTTTCTTTTATAATAAGAGAAAGAAGATAAAAAAATTCAAATTAAATTCAAATTTGGTTTTTCTTTTGCTTTCTTGCAACATTTCTCTCTTCTCTCCGGAATTCAACAGTCAGAAGCAAAGCATAAAAGAAGAAAAAGGCGAGTCACACTCTTCGCTCCCTCATTCGTTCCGCACTCTCACTCTCACTCTCAGCCTCCCTTGCAATGGGTTTCAAAAGCAATACGGATCTAGCGCTCTCTCTCACCTTTCTCCTGCACCTTCTTCTTCTCGCTGGTTTTGCGACCTCCGATTTAGCCCAAGACAGAGCAGAGTGTGCGGACCAGCTCGTCGGCTTAGCCAATTGTCTGCCCTATGTAGGCGGTCAAGCCAAAGCTCCCACCATAGATTGCTGCACCGGCCTCAAACAGGTCCTTGACAAGAGCAAGAAATGCCTCTGCATCCTCATCAAAGATCGCGATGATCCTAACCTCGGCTTGAAAATCAACGCCACTCTTGCCGTTCGTCTTCCCAGTACTTGTCACACACCGGCTAATTTAACTGAGTGCGTCAGTAAGTATTTTCAGGAATTTCCAGAACCATTCCTTTTTGGTTTTTGCGCTGTCTAGATCAGTTTATCAATCTATTGTGGTTTTGTTTGGGTTGTTTCAGATCTTTTGCATTTGAAGCCTAACTCTCCTGAAGCTAGCGTGTTTGAGGGTTTTGAGAAGGCCGCTGAAACAACAAACAGTACAGCACCACTTACCAGTGGTATTCAAAGATTATAACTTCCAAGCTCCATCCAATCTTTGCTTTGTGTTTTGATTTGCATGTTTGTTGAATTTTGTTGCCTATCAATAACTTTGTGTTGATCATGTTCTTGGCTTGAAACTGCTCCTAGTGGTGGTATTCAAGAATAGAAGCTTTCACTGATTCTTTGTTCTGGTTTTAGATTTGTATGATTGGCTAAGTTTTATGGTCAATAATTTTCCTTGTTTATCATGTTTTGGCCTTGAAACTCTTCTAGTTGTAGTAATCAGAGATTAATACTTATTTCCCCTCTTTATTGGATTTGCTGAACTTGATTGCAATTAGTTTCCTCTGTTTCTCATGTTTTTGGGATTAAAACTGCAGCTAATGCTACAGCTGGTGCGGCAGCAAGGAGGGCGGCGACGGCTTCCGCTGGGAATGGAGGATGGGGGAAGAGGTGGCTGGCGGTTGAAGTGGTTTGTGGAATTTTTCCATTTGTTTTCATATCACACATCTTCTTCCTTGTTTAGATTCAAATGAACCATGATAAGAAATTAAGAGTAGTTGAATTGGTGTGTTCCTATATCTAGTTTTGTATGTTTTCCAATTAAGTATTTTTGTGCGAAAAAGATCGATCTAGTTATTCTACTTCTTGCTGTTCTGTTATTGTTCTTGTGTCTCTTTGCTTTAATTTCCCAACCGAATGAAAGCCTTCAATGGACCCGCTATTACCTATGGAAGTTGTGGCAATTAATTCACATCAGAGAGTTCATGAAGCTGCTCTATGAACTTGTTAAATAGGTAATTGATTGACGTTGACCTCTCTTTAGATTTTGTCCTCTAGAAATTTAAGTTCTGTTTATGAATAAGGGAAGTAAGAGGGGAAAAATGGGAAAGATAATATTATTTACCCTCGTTTATTTGCAGGCCTTAACGAAGATAACTAACCACTTTTTTTAACCTTCTCCTTTATCGTAGTTTACTTCCGATTAGACCTTTACGGGAAGGAATGATAAATGTTCCTTTTTTTTTTTTTTTATCGGTCCCCTTGATGGTAGAGATACTAGATATATCAGATAAGGTATCATAATTTTTTATAATAAAGTCAAGAATTTAAAATTTAATAAATGATAATTAATTAAAAAAAATTTAAAATTTATAATTATTTATATTTTTTTATTTTTTTGGTTAAGGATTATAATATTTTATTTTATCTTCTGAAACACATTTCGGACTTGAAAGGAGTTCCATTCCTCCATTTATATTTATTTGTTTGTCGGTTTTGAACAAAAACTATAGAGAATGGTTTAAGATCTAACAAAGACAATGAAATCCCTTAAATGATTTTGCAGATGATTTTTTTATTACTTCAATACCAGACATAGATTTAAAAATACAGAGGGCTAAAATTAAGGGTTTTTCTCTTCTTCTTAAGGGGCATGGAAAGGCTGTCTGATAGAGATGGGAGTGAAAAAAAATTTGAGTCTCAAAATAGGTGTTGTCCTCACCAATGCCATCATCAAATTTGATAATCCTCCCATTCGGCGGAGCATGGATAATGGATACTCTCAATTATGATTAAATGGGTTGACTTGTATGGGTACAGGTTGGGTTTGTGATGGGATAATTTATATTACTCATATTCAAAAATTAATTTAATTTTAGGAGTCTAAACCCGTCAAAGTTCATGATTGGTATGGGCTGATCAATATATTTTAACTAAAAACTTATAAACTTTGTAGATACAGCTCAGTGTGTTATGGATTGAGTGCGTGATGAGTCAGTCTATATTATTGGCATTAAAAATGGATTTAATTTTTAAAACTCATATTCATAAAAATGGGATATGAGTCGTCGACCTGTCCATAGGTCGTAACTCGTTTTACAATTGTACAATTATTTAAAAATAATAATTGAATATGAATTTAAAATATATATATTAATTTTTATATTAAAATAATAAATTTGAAAATAAAATATTGTATCTCCCTCTCTTTGAAATAAAAAAGGTAAAAATATAAAATATCTATTTCAATTTTGGTATAATTGGATTATGCTTCTTTTAGTTTTGAAAACAAAGAAATCATCTCTTTAAAATTTATAAAATTTGAAATTAATATTTATCATACACTTAGTTAACTATTTTATTAAATTATGTAATTTTTTCATTATGTTTTTAGATGAGAACATAGTATTGTATAATAATGGATTTTTTATTATTTTTTATAGATAATTTTTATGTTATATAATTAATAGAAATTAGATTAAATATAAGAAATTTTAATTAAATACTTGTAAATTAAGGATGAAATTATATTTGAAAAATAACAAAAGATATAACATTTTAAAATGTTGTAATTCTTGCTTAAAAATTTTATTTAAAAAATTACATAATTTAAAAAATGATTAATTAAGTGAAGAATGTGTATTAATTTTAAATTTTGTAAAATTTAATAAAGTGATTTCCAATTTTCCAAAGTTAAAGAGGTAAAATTTAATAATTCCAAAAGAGAGTACTTTACATTTTTTTTTGAAAAAAATGACAATATAAAAAATTAGGAAATTCAAATCTCATAACACTTTAATGACTTTACCTCACATGTGGTAATTAACACCATACATTTATTTGGAATTTCTATATTACTAAGGTAGCATTTGGTTTTTAAAATTTCTCACATTCAAAAAAATATAATATTATCATATTTGGTTCAAAATTTTAAATAATAATCTTGATTAACTCAATATTTTTTCAAATTATTCTTATAGGGGAGGTAAGTATCTTATATTTTTATAATATAAAAATATTTAATTGATATAAAAAACTATTTGTCTATCCCACATATTACAACTTTAAAATTATAGAAAAACTATTTTAATTAGTTATCTAATAATTTAATATCTTTAGTGGTAATTAGGAAAATATTGTAGCCAAACTTAGAATAAGTAATTTATTATATAAAATAGTATTTTAATGAGTAAATGAGTAAAATTAAATTAATTACATAGTTACATAAAACTAGAATTGAAATAGGATGTGTAAGGAAATATTGGAAAAACTGTTTTCCAAACTACCTTCAAAAGGGTAAAAAATGATAAAACTACCCTTTTCCTCACTTAAAACTCAATCAACCTTATTTTTTCATTAATTTTCTTATAAACTGATGTGAACAGTATTATATTAATATTTTCTCTTATATTTAGGTCCCTTAGGAAGTGATGATACTTAATTGGATCTATTTTGCATTAATTTAAGACTAATTGCATTAATTTGGGTTTAATTGAATTTCAAGCTTAATACTGGATTTTTGATGTTGTTTCATTATTTTAGTCATAACTTGAGCATCGGATTTCGGATTTGGGCAATCTATACACTGTTGGAAAGTTGAGAAAAAGAGTTACAATTTTCATGTTGATCATAAAATCTAGTTCTGCCATCTTGGAGGTCAAAGATTAGCACAAAGCTGAAGCATAATTGCTGTCCAAGCTCAGACTCGACCCAGTTACAATGATTAATTCATATCTTGAGCTCCAAGTGTCTAATTGATGCAAGGCTAAGTCTAATTACTCCATGAAATCCATATCTAAACATTCCTGAAGCCTTTTTGAAGAAATTAAGTCGTGTTGAAGGCTAAGGAAGATGGATTGTGGCTCATTATTTCATCTTGAACTGGATTGAACCACTTTCAGTATTTTGGCTATAACCTAAGCTAGGGATGTCTAATTGAGCTGAAATTTTGTGGGTAGTTTCCTAAGATATTAGGCTACAATTTTGTAGTTCAGGTCCAGTCCTAATTAGGCCTCTAGGGTTGTAAACAAAGAGGTTACAGAATCAAAATGGGGAAGAGGAGAGAACTGAACAGTTTCCCTAATTTCTATTGTTCTTGAGTTTTTCTCTAATGGAAGGCTAATTCTCTTATTTGATTCAAGGAAATTTGAGGTTCTTCTTCCTTGGAATTATGAGATCTTAGTTTGTATGGTGGTAACTGTAATTGATTTTCCCTTTTCCTCATCTATCTTTTCTGATTTGCATGATCTATTGACTTGGATATTGATTTGATATAATCTTTGTTCAATTCTGTAAATTATGTTTTTAATCTGAATTAGTAGTAAATTTTAGTTAATTAATTAGAATTTTTCATGAGAGAAAAAAGGATGAATGATTAATTTAGGATTCTGAATTAATTCATTTAATTTCACTGAATTCTATTTTTAAATTGGTTTTGATCTAACTTAGGAGTTATGGCGATTGTCTAACTTAGCTAATCTTAATCAATCAAATCCTAGGCGATTGTCTTGCGTAGAATTCATGATTTGTTACAGGGATTCTGGATAATTCAAAGCTAAATAATCAATTACAAAATCTAATTTAGAATGATCTATGATTAATTCTTCGAAGAAACCTTGAATTCCTTGAATTGACCGTTTAATTTCATTGATTTCCCTCTATTTTACTTTTATTTTTCAAGCTTAAATTTGTGCTCGTTATTCATTTAATTCATGTAATCAACCCCCCCAATTTTGCATTCTGTTTTGCATAGTTTTTATTTACATACAGCATACAACACTATCTCTAATTCTGTTTCATTATAGCCTTTATAACTTGCACGTTTTGTGTTTGATAATGTGCTTAGCATTCTGTGTTTAATAACATAATTAGTAAATGATCACAGAGACTTATTGAAAAGGATCTTCAGAGGTTCGACCTGATTCCTACTATTTTTGCTACAAATATTCTTAGGAATCAGAAAATTTAATTTGATATGTTCGACAACCGCGATCATCAACGAATGATTTATTCCTTCTCACTATTCTGCATGTTCTTTCTCAACCTTAAATCAACAAGATTGTGGCAAAAATCCATTGAAAGGAAGATGCAACTCCTTCAATCTCTTTTCATTTAGTAACGTACATCTTCTTAAGACTAGAAATTTATAGGATCTTGTTAGAAATTAGTTGTAAAAAGGAGAACTAGGTATTTTGAGTCGTAATTAGGTGTTTGTGTCTGATAAGGTTAACTCCTTTTTCAATAATCACCTCCTATCTCATTTATTTCTTCCCAATCGAGGTAAGTAGGTAATCTACTTAGTTGTTATATGATTAAGGATTTGTATAATGCAAATTGGAATTTATGCAAATGAATGTTGTATATGTGAGAATAATGATATAAAGGAATGGTAAACAAGTGTTCTAATAATTGTAATAAGTTTGGATATAATAAATATGTTAGTAGTGGTTGTAATTAGATTAAATGATAGAAAATCTTGTAAAAATTGGAAAAATCGATAGGAGAATTGAGTATGTAATTGATTCTCATTATCTAAAAGAGATTTTAGGACAATAGAATTGATTGCACAATTGATTTTGAGCCTCTTTAGTAATTATTTTTACATGAATTGATTGTGCAATCAATTCTCTTTGCCTATAGGGAAATCCAAGTAAGAGAACTAATTGTACAATCAATTCTCAAAGTCTAGAACTGAAATCATGCATTGTGAATCAATTGTATAATCAATTCACTCACAAGCTTTGTTTTATAATTTTACTATCCTAATCAATTTGAATTGGTGTCCTAAGGAAAGTTTAAACATAATGATAATGGCGAAAATTCTTATTAAGTGATATTACTCTTTTACTTTGATGCAAGACTATTTTCTCCTAATTCAGATCTAAATCATTGGATTGTGGCTAATGAATATCAAGAGGGATAAAGTTGGGACTATGACTAATAATTATCATGAAGGATAAGGTTGGGGTTGTGATTAATAAATAACAAGAAACATAGGGTGGATCAATTATTGTTAATTATTGACTATTTACTATATGTGATATTTAATTGTGATAAATGTGTTATATTTTGCACAATGGCTATGAAATGTTAAATATAAATTGAGGAATTATTGATTAATATATTAAATAAGTAAATTAACTACTTACTAGGACTTAAGGTCTTACTGTCTTATTTTAATTTTTTTTGTATGATTAAGTCAAAGTTCTATAAGCATCATCATCAGTATAAGAATAAAGGTGTCATAAGCAATTAATGATAGAAAATAAAAAGATAAACTATAGAACTATAGGAATTTGGAGAAAATGTGTAGATATTTTGAAATATACGATGATATAACAATATGTAAGTATTATTTTACATAGTGAAGTCCTTTAACTTAATTAAGTTGGACTTTAGTAACATTACGTGATATGCCAAATTAGGTTTAAGTAAGTTTATGGCTATCGGTAATAGGAACCATGCAAGTTACAACTAAATGGGTTATGATAAAATTAGTATCAGAATATGATATAAGAATTAAGTGGGGAGAAAAGGAGTTATGATAGAATGATTAGGATATAAGTCTAGTTACTTATTTTAGTATTGGTCAAAATTGTATTAGTGACATGTGTGTGCCTAGGAATATGTATGACCAATACCATTTTGATGAGTGGTAAAATGGTGGTGGTGAAGCTTTTATAGGATAATTGTTAAGATAATGGATATAGGAACACTTAGTTACAAAACTAAACATGGGAACTTCTTCTTGAAATAGGCTATCGCAAGATCTAATAGTCATCGAGCTAGCAATCCAGGGGATGGAGAATTATCCAGAGGGTTGCAAGCTCATAATTATACTCACAAGGGAAATGACAATTAGAATATACCTCTATGGGCTATTGCTTTCTAACAACAATTGTTATCCAATGTTGCTTAATTTTCCACCAAGAAAAAAAGCAAGATTAGTTGTTATCTAATGTTGCTTAAGTTCTTCGCTAAGAAAAAAAAAGTGGGAACAACATCAAAATTAAGAAGATCAAGCTTCTAGTCATAAAAGAGATAAAGAACCAACCTTACTAAATGAAAATTTTACTAATAAACTCTATATTATCAATGCCTTTAGCAAGTTCCTTACTCAAATCAAGCATTATAGTAAAATGTTGGCTTATTTTAATTCCATGTTGATTGAACTTGTTGGTTATAGACTAAAAGATATTGCCCACTTTTAATTTACTAGCATAATTGAAAACAAAGATCTTTCTTTGCCATCTTTGAGATGGCTTGTTTTGCAATAACTATTCATTGATCAATTTCTATCTCCAAGCATTTATGAAACTAAGATCCATGAATTTGAAAACATGAAACAAGGTTCAATGTCCGCCAATGAATATGGAGCTCAATTTCTTCATATATCTCACTATGTGGGATATTTGATTCCTAATGAAATAGTCAAAGTTCAAAGGTTTGCTCACTGCCTTTGAGGCCATTTTTTTAGCATCACCCATGTTACAAAGGATACTACATTCCAAGACATCATTGACCAAGGGTTAGAAGCTGAATAGAAGATTAAATATCAAGAAAAGAGAAAGGCACAAGTTGATAGGAAGTGTAATAGGTCTAAAGGACCAAGTTATCCATTTAATATCGAAAGAATACCTCCATCTCATAATCCTCAATTTGATAGTAGTCAATCTGTCCTAACCTTTGAGCTTAGAATTGTATTCAGTGCTCCTCCTAAAGGAATAGACCACATTAAGCCTCCATTATATTCATCATTTCCTGGAGCTCATGTAAATTTTGGAAGAGGAATGCCATAAATAAAAAGTAATTTTCATGAGGAAATCCTCTTATGTGTGCAATGTGATAATAAGCATTTTTGTCCATATAATATGAATATAGTTTACTTTTGATGTGGTCAATAAGGCCACAAATGAAAGGATTATTCAAGCAACCATCCAAGTTACAGGATGAACTATCTTATTCCTCCATAAAATCCAACCATAAATTAGCCAGTTTCTTATATACCTTAAACATTGCAAGGTCCAAGTGGAAATGGAAATGTTAGAGGGAGAAATTGATCAAGAAATCAAGCAAGAGTCTTCACTCTGCCTTATTAGGAGACACAAGCCTCTAATGCTATAGTCATAGGTGCATTTTTTGTTGAGAATTTATCTGCTTATGCCTTATTTTGCCTCCAAGAGCTACTTCTTCCTTTGTTTCTATGAAATATGTTACATTTTTGAACAAATCACTCAGTATATTGTCAAATTCTTTGTTTGTATCAATGTTAGTAGATAAAACTTTAGTTGCCACTTAATTCATAGAGAATCGCCTTATTTGTATTCATAATCAAATTTTGCCTATGAACTTGATTCTTTTGGAAATGGTATATTATGATATCATCTTAAGTATGGATTAGTTGTCAAAATATCAAACTCATATGGATTGTTTTAAAAAAATAGTTTCTTTTGTTATAGAAGGAACCTTTCTTATTATTTTTCAAGGAGGAAAGAATTTTGGGATTATTAGAGTCATCTCTAACATTAAATTTTTTAAGCTTATTTTGTAGCGGATGCTTTGCATACCCTGCTATTCTTTAAGATTTCAACCAACCTTCTTCCAAAATAAAAAAAATGTTCTCATTATTCGTGAGTTCTTAGATGTGTTCTTAGAATATTTACTTGGTCTACCTTCAAACCATGAAATTGAATTCAATATTGAAGTTGTTCTTGACATTGATACTATTTTCATTCCTCCTTATTGAATAGCTCCAACTAATTTAAATGAATTAAAGAAACAATTATAGGAATTAGTTGATAAAGGCTTCATTCAAACTAATTCATCCTTATGGGTTACTCTTATTTTATTTGTAAAGAAGAAAGATGGGACTTTACATCTTTGCATTAATTACCATTAACTAAACAAAGTCATAATAAATAATAAATACCCTTTGCCTTGAATTAATGGCTTCTTTGACCAATTGCAAGGTACCAAGTGCTTTTCCAAAATTAATTTGCATTTTTTTCATCATTAACTAAAAATTAAAAAAGAAGATGTTCCTAAAACAACCTTCAATACTTGATATGGTCATTATCTTTTTTTATGTCTCTTCATCTTACCAATGCTCTCTCAACTTTTATAGATTTCATGAATAGAATCTTCAAACCTTTTCTTAATAAATTTGTGATTATTTTTGTTGATGATATTCTTATTTGTTCCAAGAATGAATAAAATGTGACTAACATCTTCAGATTGTCTTACAAACTCTTCCTGAACATTAACTTTTTGCCATGTTCTCCAAATATGAGTTTTGGCTTTTTAATGTAAAGTTCTTAAGTCATATGATCTCCTAAGATAGTATTCAAGTTAACTCCCAGAAAAGATTTGTTCAATTTGGGTAATGGTAGATAGATTATCCAAGTCAACCCACTTTTTTTCTATTAAAACTAAAAAATTTATGCTTCAATATGCCCAATTGTATCTTGATTGAATAGTTCCTTTGCATGGAATTACTCTTATTATTATTTCTAACTATGGCACAGAGTTTATGGCTTAGTTTTGGCAATCTTTTCAATAAGTTCTTGGAACTCAATTAAATTTCATTTTTCTTTCCATCTTCATGCAGATGGCCAATCTAAACAAACAATCTAGATTCTTGTATATATATTGCATGCATTTACTCTTAAGTTTGAGGATAGTTGGGAGAAATACTTGTCTTTGATAAAATTGCATACAATAATAGCTACCAATCTTCTATAAAGATGGCCTCATATAAAGTTTTGTATGAAAGACAATGCAGATCCCTAGTAAGATGGTTTGAACTATAAAAAGCCAAACTTTTCAGCCCTGATCTTGTTTTAAATGCACTCAAAAAATGAGGATTATTTGAGAAAGATTGAAAATTGCTCAGGACCGTTAAAAATCGAATGTTAATTTAAGAAGGAAGGAGTTAGAATTAAAAAAAAAGACCTTAGGTTTTTAAAAGTCTCTTCTATAAAAGGAATTATGAGATTTGGTAGGAAAGGGAAACTTGCACCTTATTTCATTAGTCCATTTCGAATTGTTTAGCATGTTGAATCTATGGCTTACCACTTTGGTTTGCCAAACGAATTGTGTTTTGTTCATTTGGTATTCCATATTTTAATGCTTTATAAATATTTACCAAATGTTTCTCATGTTATTCAGCATCAAACTTTTCAATTGGATCCAAAAACTTTCATTTAAGGAATGATTGATACATGTTTTGAATTATCAAGTTCATAAGTTGAGGTCCAAAGTAATTCCTTCTATAAAAGTTCATTTAGAAAGACATGAAATTAGGAAGCTATGTGGGAAATTGAAGTTTAAATGAGAAATTTTTTGTATCTTTCTTATAAGCCTAAAACTTCAATTATTTCAAACTTTTCGATAGTTATTATTTAAGAAATTTAGAATGAATTCTTTAAAGGAGGAAGATTTATTACACCTCTAAAATTATAAAAAAAATTATTTTAATTAATTACCCATTAATTTCATATTTAGAGTAGTAATGAGGAAAGTATTGAGGCAAAACTTAGAATGAGTAATTTATTATAGAAAATAGTATTTAAATAAGTAAGTGAGTAAAATAAAATTAAATACATAGTTATGTAAAATTAGAATTGAAATAGCATATGTAAGGTAAGGTTAGAATAATTGTTTCCTAAATCACCTTTAAAGGGTAAAAAATGATGAGACTACCCCTTTTTTCATTTAAACCTCCATCAGACTTATTTCTCCATTAATTTTCCTATCAAACCCCGACTCACTCCTTCTTATATTATGGATTTTCATTCTCAACCTCAAATTAACAAGATTATTGCAAAAACTAACTAGAAAGAAGACACAACCTCTTCAATATCTCTTTATCTAGGAAGGTAAATCTGCTTAAGATAAGAAAATTTTAGGATCTTATTAGAAATTGGTTGTAGAAAGAAGAACTAGGTATTTTGAATTGTAATGGGGTGTTTGTATATGATAGGAACAACTCCTTCTTCAATTAATCACCTTTTATTTCCTTCATTTCTTCTAATTTAAGGTGAGTAGATAATTTATTTGCCTAATTGTTATATGAATTAAAGATTTGTATAATGCAAATTGGAATTTATGTGAATGAATGTCATATATGTGATAATAATGATACAAAGGAGTTGTAAGCAACTGTTTTAATAATTGTAATAAGTTTGGACAATAAATAGATTAAGAGTGGTTATGTTGGATTAAATGATGAAAAATCTTGCAAAAATTGAAAAATTTGATAAGAGAATTGAATGTGCAATTGATTCTTACTATCCAAAAATGATTTTTTGGATGAGAGAACCAATTGTATGATCAATTCTCAAGGTCAAAAATCAAAATCATGCATTTTGAATTGATTCATAAGCCTTGTTTTATAATTTTACTATCCTAGCCAATTTGAATTGGTTTCCCAAGGTAGGTTTAAACATAATGACAATGCATAAAAATCTTGTTATGTAATATTACTATTTTATTTTGGTGTAAGATTGTTTTATCCTAATCTATGTTATGATTACAAGCCTTTATGTAATGTTTGAATGAAATGAACGTTATTTTGATAGAATCTTGAAATGTGAATTTTGGATTTGGATCATAGGATTATGGATGATGAATATTAGGAAGGATAAGTTTGGATTTGTGATTGATAAATAATTAGAGACATAAGGTAGGTTAACTATTATGCATGATATTTAATTGTAATAAAGGTGTTCATTTTGCATAGTGGCTGAGAAATGTAAAATAAAAATTGAGGAATTATTTATAAATGCATTAGTAAATTATCTTCTTAGTAGGACCTAAGGTCTCACCATTTTATTTTAAATTTTTTTCAGATGCTTATGTCAATGGTCCATAGCCACCATCATCAATACAAAAGTAAAGGTGTCATAAGTGGCCAATGATAGAAGATAGAAAGATAAACCAGGGAACAATATGGATTTTGAGAAAATTTTTAGATATTTTTAATATATGATGATAAAACATTATATAAATATCATTTTGGATATTGAAGTCCTTTTGACTTAATTAAGTAAAACTTTAGTAGCATTATATGATGATGCCAAATTAGGTTTAGATATGTTGGTGGCTACTAGTATTAGGAATCACGTCGATCATGGTCAAACAAGTTGTGACACCATAATTTTGTACAATCAATCATCGGCCACACTACATATCACTAATAACAACTATCCACTATCTACTATCCATTACCCACTACCCACTACCCACTACCCACTACTAGGGGTGGACAAAAAATTAGCAACCGATCAAATTTGACCATTACAATTCGAAAAATGATAGGTGAAAGCGGATTCAAGGATACAGACGGGTGGTGACGAGTGCAAATTTAGGTAGTTTTTCAAATTTTTATCAATCTTGGATGCAAAAATACTTATCTAAAACAAGCCAAAATCCAGCCAAAATCCAACCAAAATCCTATAGAATACATCCCATTTCTTACATTATTGTACATGTCAATCAAACAAATGGGTTTGTGATTGTAAATTTATTCTCAAAAGAAGAATCTGAAAATTGAAAGGGCAAATAAGGAAGAATGCGCATTGAAGATTGTGAAAGGGGAGTCTAGAAGTACGGTATTATTATTTTTCTTTTGGATAGGTCTTTCTAAATTCCAAGTACTACTGAGAGTCTAAGACAAAACGACATTATTTTTTATTTACTACCTGAAACCCTTCTTTTTCTCTTTTGGAATTAGTAACATAAAACTAGCAAGTCAGTAATTATTTCCTCATCCATTTTCCTTTCAACTCATAACAAAAACATTACAAAGCCTTCACCTTCCTTATCCCTTTGTTCTGAATCTTCTGATCCACCAACAAAATAGTACCCACTAGCGATCTTCTTGTTCTCACCTTGACTCCAATAGGGATTGCAAATAGGTTCCATTATAGAGATTGCAAACCAGCATCTCCATGGAGCAATGCTATGGATCTATGCCATCACCATAATGGTAAGCTTCTTATATAGCTAAACTTAATATGAGTTTTCATAGTTGATTAATTGGCCATCAGGTGCTTATTTGATTACTACGAAGAAGCACTTGCTTATCTTATTTAACTATTAAGGAAGTAAAATTTTTGTAAAGGACATAAATCATATTCAACCAAGGCAAACCAACATAAACCGCATGATACAATTAAACTTGGTTGTGATATTTTGCCTGATTGATTTTAGTTGACAAAAATGTACTCGTTACTTGATTCAATTGGTGAATTAAAGTGTTTAAAACCAGTCTAATCTGATTGATGCCCACCCCTACCCACTACCGCTTATCTTCAATAACCACTACAGCTACCATTGATTTTCAATGATCAGCATCAGCCATCCTTACCACAGTAACCACTATTTACTAATATCCATTGTCAATAACCATTATCTACTACCACTTATTACCAGTGACTACCACTAATTATCACCTATTATCAATGACCATTATTAGCCACCATATATCATCTGTGACTATCATTCACCGTTACCTATTACTAATTACCATTATCCACCGTTATCTATTGTCAATGACCATAATTAACTACCAGTTATCTTTAGTAACTATTATCAACTATCACTTATTATTAATGACTACCGTCAACTCGCTCACTACTTATTGCTAGTGATTATTGTCAGCCACCATCAATCCTTGGTTAACACTGTTGACTATCACACATTCCCGATGACCCCCATAATCACTATTCAATGTCGATTATCATTACTAACCACCACCCATCATTGCTAACCATTATCCACTATCATTGTCCCTACCATTTACTAACAATAACCATTATTAATCACCACACACTACCATTAATTACTCAAATTTGAATAAAGATATTTTTAGTAACCTAAAAATATTTTTAAAATCATTTTAAATAATTAAAATATAAATCATAAAATTTTTAAGAATATTTATAATTGAACCAAACATGAGAATGTTGTATTCTTATAAATCAAATTCTCAGGAATTTTAAGCAAGACTATTTATTTATTTTAACTTTAATATGTTGGGTTAAGGAAAAAAAATTTCCACCCAACAATATGTACTTTTTATTTTTATTTATACTAATATTTAATAAAATAATATTATAATATGATAATTTATTTGTGTAATAAAATAAATTATTAAATTTATAAAAAATAAAAACATAAGATAATATAAATTATGTGCCTTTTTATTGTTTTAAATATTATTTTATGTAATTTATATAATTATTTACTAGTAAAATTTAATGATAAAAGAAAATAATATTTATGTCATGTGTATTACAATGAAATAAGAAAAAGAATGATAATAAAATAGAAAAGTCTTTCGATAATTATATTTTATACATGAAAATAATGTAAGAATGAAATGGAAAATCATTATTGAATGAGAAAAATATTCATGATAAAAAATATAATTTTTATTTAAAAATATAATTTTTGCACATAGTAAATACTAGAATTTCCTTTTTTAACTTCATATTAACTAAGATCTTTAGACATAATTCTAAAATTTCTTACCATGTAATAAAAATTAAAATGTTAATATTATTCTATTTTTAGATCAATGAATAATATTAGTGTAGTTAGGCCTAAATTACATTCACTCTTTTTTTTTCTATCTTTCTTAAAAAAAAAATTAGATGTACTTTTTTTTAATTGTCATTGCATAATTTATGAATCTTGTTAAAAATGTGTCATGATTATTGTTTCATTCTATATATTCAAACATTTACTCTCTACCTTTATAATTTTATTTGATTCATAAAATTAATTGAACTTAAATATATAAATAGATTTTATATCACCACTAACTCATATATTATTATTTTGTGGGAAAATTCTTGAATTCTTTACGCTTTTTGCAAAATTTTTAGTTATATTTATTTTTTAATAACATAACATCTTTATATTCATTAATAATATAAATACATTTTCATTTACGATAAATTAAATTTATTTAGATATACACAACATCATTTAATTAGTTAAAGTAATACCATTTTTAGGTGTTTTTATATCAATATATTTCTCTCTCTCTCTCTCTCTCTCTCTCTCTCTCTCTCTATATATATATATATATTTAATGTCCACTTCCAAATAAAATTTAAATTCAAAAATAACATATTATAGAAATATTTTAGTGAATAATTTTTATTAGCTTATGTTATAGTTTCTTACCATTTTTGTATTGATGAACTACCTCCATGACAGAAAAAAAATAACAAAATAATTTTGTTTTATTTAAAATATTTTTATAATAAAACTTCTTGAAAATCATATTTAAAGAAGAATTTGATTTAAAGAAAAATTTTCCAACGAATTTGGAGAGACAAAATATAAGTCAAGAAAGTATTAAAAATTTTAAATAAATCAATTTAATTTTAAATTTTTAAAAAATAGAGAATATAATTAATTCATTCAATTTATGCATATTATATTAAAATTTTAACTTATATAAAATATTTTTATAATAAAAATATTTACAAATCATATTTAAAGATAAATTTAATTTAAAAAGATTTCTTCTAATAAATGCAAATAACTTATTCATAGAGAGTATAAAGAGTAGTACATGGAGCAAATATTAACCATGGTCTTAATAAAAAACTAATATTATATTCAATTATTTTTATTAATGTTTAAATTATATATCTTAATAAGTAACTTTCTATAAAGCAAAAATTGTGAGAAACTATTATATCATTAAAAAAAAACTGCACAAATCACTCCAAACTAAATATGTCATACAATACAATAGATAAAAGGAAGAGAAATAAGTATATATAAAATTTCATTAATGTGTTTTAATTTTAATTTTTTAAATATTTTACTAAAAATAAGATGTGTAAACAACTAATTCAATTAATACTTTCTATAACGTTAACTTATTTAATATATTTTATAATAAAAATAAAATATATTATATTTATACTATTTAGTGATTTTAATGTCTAAATTATAAATAACATGAGTTAACATAAAAAAAAGTTAAACAAAGTGAATTAAAATAAAAGAAATAATACGTGAGTTATAAATATAATAATAGTAAAAATAAAGTATGTAGTAAATTAATTCAATTAAATAAAATATTTGACCTATTAAAAATAATTTTAAAATAAAAATAAAATAAATTATAATATATCTATATTATTCAATTCAATATATTGCATCTAAACTCCAAATAGTAGCAGTGAATATGAAAAAAATATAATAAAATAAATAAAATGAAGAAAAAGTAATATGTCGGAAATATAATACTTGAAATTTATTATCAAGAAAAAATAACAAATTTAAATAAATAAAATTTTAAACATCTTCAAATATTATTTTTAAAAATAAAATATGTAATTAATTAATTTTGTTAGTAATTTTTACATTAAAGTTTCAATTTTTTTAAAATATTTAAATGAGTTAACAATAAAATATATCATTTTATATTTATCCTATTTAGTAATATCAATGTTTAAATTATAAACAAGAGAGAGAGAGAGAGAGAGACATCATATAGCAAAGTATACAAAAAGATGAAAAACAATATGTGAGATATAAAATAATAATAATAAAAATAAAACATGCGATAAATTAATTAATTGAATAAAGTTTTTAATATAATTAAAATATTTTTATAATTAAAATATTTTTATAATTAAAAAATAATGTGATATATTTGCACTACTTAAAAACATTGGTATTTGAGTTTAAAATATCATGAATAGATAAAGAAGATAAGAAAAACATATAATGGAATAGGTAAAATGAAAAAAAAATGAATAATACATGAGGTATAAAACCTTTCCAAAATCCTCCTGTGTATTTATTTTCACATATAATACTTAAAAATTGATATAAAAATATTAAATTTTAAATAAATAAATTTGATTTTAATTTTTAAATTTTAAATAAATAAATTTGATTTTAATTTTTAAATTTTGTTATAAAAAATATAATATGCAATTAGTTAATTTAATTAATTATTTTTATATTAAATATTTAATTTTTTAAAATATTTATAAAATTTAAAAATAAAGTATATAATTTTATATTTATATTACTTATTAATATTAATGTCTAAATTATCAACAATATAAGTGGAAATAAAAATAGAAAAACATGAAATAAAGAAAATAAGAAAAAGAGAAACAAATCTAAGAAAATAAATAAAAAAATTAAAAATAAAATATATAATGAAGTAAGTTAATTCAACTAAATAATATTTTTAAATTATTTAAAATATATTTATCATAAAAAAAAATTATATTCTGATAGATTTACAATATTTAATTGTATTTAAGTTGTAAATAATATAAATGAAAAAAGCAAAAGAAACAATCCATGAAATATAGAATCTTCACAAAAATCTCAATTGTCATATATTTACTTTTATCTTTAATACCTAAAACTTAATATTGAGAAAATATTGGCAAGATTTAATTAAATAAATAAATTTAGTTTTAGGCATTATGTATTTTAATAAAATAGAATATGTAATTAATTAATTTATTTAATATTTTTTATTCTAAAATTTTGATTTACTTAAAATATTTATAAAACTTTAATTATAAATATGTGATGTTATATATATATTATTTAGTAATATTAATATCTAAGTTATAGGAAAAAAATAGACATAAAAAGAATGAAAATATAAATAAAACAAAAAAAAAATAGAAAAACAATACTTGATTTATAAAATAATTAAAGTTAAAAATTAAAATATATAATAGTAGGCATTTTTAATAATACAATGATATCTGATATTACTTTATGAGCCTTATTACCCTCATATTATGGGTTTGAACCATCAACTTTGCATGCATATTAAGTGAATTACTATTCAAACCATTACTAAATTTATACAATTAACTTATTTAAAATATTTTATCATAAAAATATATTATATTAAATTTATATTATTTAATAATATTTGAGATGGAAGTAATA
Source organism: Sindora glabra (assembly GCA_020226215.1). Classification (NCBI taxonomy): domain Eukaryota; kingdom Viridiplantae; phylum Streptophyta; class Magnoliopsida; order Fabales; family Fabaceae; genus Sindora; species Sindora glabra. The sequence continues at coordinate 81,020,137 of CM035232.1, read as the reverse complement.
TAATAAAAAATGTAAAATAGTATATAAGGTATAAAATTTTGGCAATTTTTGAATTAATGTAAATTTAATTTGATATATAATACTTAAAAATTTTTATCAAGCAAACATTGATAAAATTTAAATAAATAAATTTAATTTTAATCCTTAAATATTATTATTAAGAAATAAATTATTTAATTAATTAAATTAATAATTTTTATACTAAAATTTTAATTTATTTATTATATTTATAAAAATTTGAAAATAAAGTATCTAATGTTGTATCTATACCATTTAATGATATTAATATTTAAGTTATATATAATAGAAATGGTAATAAAAAATTAAATAGAACAAATAAAAAGCAGAGAAATAATATTTAAATTATAAAGTAATAAGAGTTAAAAATTAAAAATAAAATACATAATAAATTAAGTTAGTTAAAAATTTTAAATTATTTAAAATATTTGTATATTAAATTTTATACTATATTATATTTATAATATTCAATAATATACTCTTGTCCTGCTATCTATTCATCCCTCTTGGGCACTTTCTTTTTTATATTCAATTAAATAAGGCCCGCAAGGGCATTCTCAATCCCTTTATTCAGTATATAAGAGAGCGGATCGCCCATCTCTTCTTTTCTTAATAAAATAGGTGAAATTTAATTCATTCGTTGCGCGTAGCGCCCAATGGTGAACTCATTCATTTCAGCTCGTAAACTCCCTCCTTGGATAAATAGCAGATGGCCCGGTCTTAGCACTTTCAGTGCCTTCGGCTGTACATTCATGGCTTATATAAGATAAATTTTTGAATGTACGAGCAAGCAGAGGCGACCTACGGAAGCTCGCGTTAGCTGTGAGCTATAAACCCTGGGTAAAGGAATCGATAGTGGCTAGTAGTTGATTCTTCGGAGTTCACAGCCGAAGCTGCATTAGTCCAAGCCGTACCCTACGTCTTTTTTTATTTCAATCAAAAAGGCTCTGCCAAGGCTCGAGTAGAAGAAGAGGTACTTGAACAGATGGCTGTGGTTGGGTCTAAAGAGAGTGGTGAAAATCAATTACACTGAATCATTCGAAAAGGGATGGGCAAGGGTCCGAAGGAGGAGCAAAATTCCGAATAAGGTCGGAGGGTATAAAACCTGAGCCAAGTCTTTAAAGTTTCGTATCTTGACCCAATGTCGGGAGAATTTTATTACCGTGCCTCCACTGCTGTAGTTGAGCTGGATTGGTTCGTGCTTTGGCAAGCAAGTGCTAAAGCCCGCTTTGGGCTGGCATTGAGTGGTACCATACATCATCCCCTTATAATAGCAAAACTCAACAAGGCTCGACGCGAAAAAGTGCTTTAAGGCGCATTAATCAGGCTTTTCCGGATTAAGGAAGAAGCCTAGAAGGCAGAACTCTGAACCAAGCCCAAGGGCAATAGCTGACATTGTTGAATTAGCTGACAGAAGAAGCGAAAGGTATTCTGATTGTTGTTCGCCCAATCCTCGCTCTAAAGGCTAAGCTTGATAGACCTATTTGCCTATTTAAAAAGTGGCATCATTGAAATTGTAGTCTCTGGGCGAAAAAGGGGAGGTGTCTAATGGAGAAAAGACTGATATAGCATATGTCCCACGAGGGGGAGCTGTTGGCGTAATAGGGCCTGGACCGTTGATTGGGAGCTGAGAACTCGTCTTTCTCTGGTGAGATCGCCCGAGGAACCTTTTTTATACATAGCCGCTATCCTTATTCCGATTTTTGAAGTTCACTTCAGTTTCCGACATAGGGAAGCGGTCCGGTACTGGGTGGCAAAAGTATCAAATTACTATTTTTTTGAAAATTTATTTCCATTTTACCGTTGTTTGAAAATATATTACCAAAATATACGTGACGGGCGGAGGCGCCAGGCCGGAAGGCGTCCTCGGGGAGGAGGCGCCAGTCTAGATGGCGCCTCCGATGGTGCTTTGAGGGCGCCATTCAAAATGGCGGCCTTACTCTGTAATTTTCTTGAATTTAAAAATAAATAATATGTGAATTTGATGTCATTTCAAAATAAAATTTTTAAAAATAAATAATATTTGATTATGGCTCAAAATAAATTTTTAAAAATAAATTACTCATTTTATAATTATATTTGATATCATAAAAAAATATTTTATTCCACTTTGATATTTAATACATTAATTTATTATAGGAATCAAATAAGAAAGTAGTTAATAATAATAATATATTTAGTAAAAGTAATAAATATTTAGTAAATAATTGAATATTAATAAAATAAAAGATAGGATCAATAAAGAATAATTACGTAATTTATATTAATGTTTCTCAAAATTTGATCCAATGACAATTAATATTTATCTTTTTTCAGAATTATATACTTCTACTGTTTGGAATTATAATATTGCAAATAATTATTTAATACTTTATTATACATAAGCAAATTTATTGAATTATTCAATAATATTCTTTATATACGAATTGAAGATTGTTGAAAATGAAAAGAAATACAATGAAATAAATATATTTCCTTTTATTTTGTATTTATTCCAATAATATTCTTGCTACTTTGTATTTATTTCAATAAAATAATTTTTATTTTGTAACAAAATAAATACGAAATAACAAAGTTGAAGATAGTTGAAAATAAAGAAATGTGATTATTTCGTTGCAATAATCTTTTCATTTTGCAATGAAATTAAAATTATAACATGAATTAATTCCTTTTTATTTCGTCACAATGATAAAATATTTTGGCAACGAAATGTGGAACATGGAATAATCCTTATAATTAGAAAAAAATAAATATACATTGTTGTAAAAATTTTGTAATTAATTTATGCTTGTTAATAATTTATAATAATTAAAGTTATGAAAATAAAATATCAAAGGAGAGAATAAAATTCTAGTTAGAAGGATGTTATTAGAAAAAATTATATATATTTGATGTGTTATATGAGAATTGAATTAATTGTGTATTTGTGAGAAGGATTGGTAAATAAAATTGATATAAGTACCTACGCAAGAAGATAAAAATGTTGTAACAATCAAAACCATCCTAAATTTTGATGTTTGGCTATAAAGTAGTAAGATAGATGTGCATAAATATACAATAAATATAAAAAAGAAAGCTAATGTCTACGTAAGTGATGTCCAGTCCCACATTCAGGATTGGTAATGTGGCGGCCATATCTACTAACCATCTGCGCAGGCTCGGGAATCACATTTCCAGTGTTTGTGGCTCCTCTACCTCTAGTTCCCGCTCTGCCTCTGTCTCTGGCTCCCGCTCTGCCTCCACCTCTACCTCTATCTGCAAGTACTGAGTCATCTGTCATCATGCCACCAAGTGCTGATCCCTGATCCTGAGTATGTAGATCAAATGCAAGATGATATGGCTGTGATGGACCAGCATCACCGGAAGGAAAGACATGGAATGAAGATGAAACTCCTAGTATATGTGGAAATGCCTGTAATGAGGATGGAACACCAGAAGTAAAATGGTACATCTAGGATGATGACGAAGCATATAGTGCAGCTGAGAACATGGTGGAGGATGAAGGATCATTAGGTGCAGTAGGGTACATATGAGATGAGGCAATCATATCTGGCATCATCATCATGGTGTCCTGGGCAGTCGATGATGGAGTCTGTTGCACTGTCGAAGTGGACGGAACATTAGCCTGCGACGTAGGTCGTGGACTAGTGTGACGACGTCGACGAATACAAGGCTGATCATGGTCACCCTCCGCAGGGTTAGGGATATGATGGGCATGAGGAGCTGGCTCCGATGTGAGTCAATTATCACATGATCAACCTCCTAAATGGCATGAAGGATGGAGTCCGTCGCTGACCTAAGCGCATCGAAGGTGAACCTAGATTGCCTCTCAGGTGTAGTGAAGTTGTGTAGTGTGGATACCTCATCTACCTATGTAAATTTTTGACATTAAAATTAGTTACAATACTAATGCACAGGAAGAAAATCAGACACAAATAACTAGCATGCCACAAGGTCTAGTGCTCCCCCAACGGGTGTAATAAATCGCCTAGTAACCCATCTGTACCATGCCATGTACTCGAACCGTGGCCCTAGGACTAGTCGTGTGGTCGGCTCAATGATAGCACACAAGTCTCGCCGGATATCCTATAGTGCAATGTACGGTTGATGCCGGATGTGCCACTCCTCATCATGCCGACCGAACAAGTGAAGGTAATGGACCTCCGCCACCTGCTTTGGTGGCTCAGGAATAGGCTGACGGAGTCTAAATTGTCGCAAAACCCTATCTAGATGGTGCCACTTGACAATTTGAAAGTGTATGAGTGGCACCACTACTGTCCACATGTCACTCCCATTCCGACCTTTACAGGCCGACAATTTTTTCCAACTAATTTTTAAGCTATTTTTACACTCATTCGTAATTTTCCAGGATTCATAAATTTTTAATGTTCATTTCCAAGTGTGATTTAAATAATTTAATTCTAATTCTTTTTTTTTTTGCATAAATTCTGATGTAATATAAATAAATTATTACAAAAAATTAAATTTATATTTGAAATAATAATTTCAATTTTCACTTACTTGCACACAATTGAAAAAAGGCTTAATTTTTAAATAGTATTGCATAACAATTTTTCATATATAACAAACATATCATATAATAGGGTAATTTTTTCCGCCCAAGTAAATGTTATTTCTTTTTAAAACATATTTAAATTATTTGGAAAATAATCTTATCTATATTTTAATTCATCTTTTTCAATTGTCATTTTTTTTATTCGACACAAATTATACTTATTAAATTGATTAACTTTTTCAATACACTACATTTTATATTTTCACGACAATTTTCACCCTTCACACCTATTACTAAATAGCAACCAAAATTATTTACACATTATTGTTTGTAGATTTTTATAGTTACAATCATGAATTCTTTTTTACATACACTGACTTCGTCTAATACTTTTTCTACAGTGGCTCCATATATATTTTAATACTTTCTGAATAAACTTATGTATAGTATAATTTTTTCGAGTACGTTTATTACTCTTGCATTTATAATATCTACTATTTAAATAGAAAAATATTCATATTTTCAATAACAATATCCTATTTTTTAAAGCTTCTGATTACATCCATATATCCTAAAATTCTACTTTTATTACCTCTCTTATAGTATATTAAAATTTCACATGAAAAATTTCTCTAAATATAACTTTCACCTAGGTCCTAAAACCTATTTTAGGACACTTTTCTTTATTTCGTATGTTCTTCTTTTAATAGCACAACCTATCACAGTACATATAAATTTCTAAATTTTTTTCATAAATCATAATTTCACATCATAAACCATAATAATCAATATAAAATAAAAAACTCATATCATTTATATCATAACATTCTAAATAAATTTTTCTACCACTATAAAAGATATTTTCATGATGACTCATAAAAATTATAATATAAGCATAAAATATTTAAAAATACTAACCGGTAAGTATTAGAAAAAGCAAACAGAAAAAAGTTTCTGCATGAAAGAAAATTTTGTTAGATATTTTAATAACTTTAATCTCTAAGTAAAAATTATTAGATATTATTGTATCATTAAAAAAAATGTGCTAAAATCATGCTAAATTAAATATATTTTGCAAGATAATATATAAAAGGAACAAAAATAATAACATAGATAAAATTTTATTAATGTATATTTAATTTTAAATATAGTGTTTTAATTTTTGTATCAAGAAAATATTAATAAATTTTAAAAGAGAATTAATTTTTATTCTTAAATACTTTTATTAAAACTGGAATATATAATTAATTATTTCAATTAACGCTCCCATAACATTAATTTTTTTTAAATTATTTTAAGATAAAAATCAAATATGTTACATTATGTCAATATAATGTAATTATCCTATTATTTAAATCGTAAATAATATAAGTCAATATAAAAATATTATAGCAAAATAAATTAAAAAAGGAGAAATGCTATGTGAAAGATAAAGTAATAAGTGTTAAAAATTAAATATATAATCAATTAATTTTATTAAATAATATATTTGATTATTAAAAATAATTTTATGTAAAAAAAATAAATTGTATTATATTTATATTATTCAACATATTGCATTTGAACTTTTAATAGAATGATTGAAAAAAGAAAGCAGAAAAAATTAAACAAAGTAGATGAAATGAAGAAAAAATAATGTACGAACTGTAAACCCTTAGAGAAGTCTTAATTAGTGTATTTTAAATTTAAAACATAATATTTAAAAATTATTATCAACAAAAATTTGAAAAAATTTATATAAACAAAATTTAATTTATTTTTATTAATAAAATATATATTAAAGCTTTAATTTATTTAAAATATTATAATAAGCTAAAAAAATATAACTTATTATATTTATGATAATTAATGATGAACATGTTTTACATCATAAATAATACGAGTAGATATAAAAAGAATATAATAAAGTAAATAAGAAATAAATAATACGTACGATATAAAGTAATAAAAAATTAATTGTATAATAAATTAATTAATTAAATGAATTATATAATTTATATAGAATACATTTATAATAAAAAATTAATATATCTTACTGCTAAAAAATATTGGTGTATATGGTTTAAATACCATGAGTTAACAAAAAAGAATAACAAAAATGTACAATAAAAAAGATAAAATAAATAGAAATAATACATAAAATATCAAGTCTTCACAAAATTTTCTTAATTGATATTTACTTATTTTGACATATATTACTCTAAAATTAATATAAAAATATTAATCAATAGAATAATATATTCTTGTAATAATCAACATATAATAAAAATAATCTTATTTTTATCATATCCTATATCTTAAAAAATTTTATATTTTAAAAATATCTAAACATAATGTTTACCTAAATCGTAAATTGTATTTTAACACAGTTTTCTTTATCCCCTTTGTTCTTCTTTTAAAATCACAAACTATCACAGATCATATAAATTTGTACAAATTTTTCCTAAATACTAAATCATAATTTTACATCATAAATCATAATATTCAACATAAAATAAAAAATTTTCTCCTACTGTAAAATATATTCTTATAATAACTAATAAAAATTATAATATAAATACAGAAATTATAAAAATACTAACCAGTAAAAATCATAAACTATCACAGATCATATAAATTTTTACTAATTTTTTCTAAATTTTATATCATAATTTCATATCATAAATCATAATAATCAACATAGAATAAAAATTTTCCTACCTCTATAAAATATATTCTCATAATAACTAATAAAAATTATAATATAAATACAAAAATTATAAAAATACTAACCTAGGAAGAGTAAGGAAAGAAGACCAGATTTGCTCCAAAGAAGAAAATGTTGCCGGATGAAATGCACAAAAGTAAGAAAGGATGAAGATTTGTGAGTGAAAAAATGAAAAATGATGCGAACAGCAATAGATGCAAATGGCTGGGAAGAGAGAAGGGAAGAGGGGCTGCGAAGAGCTAGGGTTGCGGGGGTTGTGGCTGCACTGTGAAGAGGAAGGGGAGTTATGTATTTATAGGGGAGGAGGCGCCATTTCATTTGGCGCCTCCTAGAAAATTAAAAGCAATATGGCGCCACCTTGAATGGCGCCTCCAAGGTTTGATGGTGCCAAGAGGGATGGCGCCTCTAACCTTGGAACGCCATTCAATATGGCGCCCTCCAAAGTGTTCCTGCTCCAAAGGCACCAAATAGTGTGGCGCCTCCATGTGTGGCCCTACGTATATTGGTAATTTATTTCAAAACCACAGTAAAACGAAAAAAAAGTTTATAAAATAATTGTATATTGGTATTTTTTCTGTACTGGGTAGTCAACCTATGTCTTCCCTCTCTTACCAGTTCTTATAAATTAATAGTTATGCTCATCTTTTCGTATACCCTGCCGCTGGCCTCCTACAAGGCGAGCCGGGTAGAATAGAAGCCCGGAGCAGTACCATCTAGCTCTTGCGCTAGTTAGTGGAAGGATAAGACTCTCCCCCAAGTGGATAGATACTAGACTCGGATCCCCTAAGTAGCTAGAATATCTTAGGGCTTAGTTCCAATCGTCAATCGTATATTATCCAGCATATGCAAGGGTAGGATTGACCTTCGGTTGACAGATTTGCGTACTGCAAGCCGGATCTTCGTCTAGTCTATCTTTTATGGTTGGAGAAGCAAACTATTTCCTTCTTCACTCAGACAGGGTAGCAGTTATTTCAAACATTGTCTTCGTTCGTCTAGTGGGGGCTGTAGTTTGAAGCTTATGTCATCATGAGTCAAGTACCTGTGTTAGTTTATGAAATAATAATCCTAAGAGAGCTCTTAATTCTAAGGCAATCCATTAGGCTATCATAAGCCAATTTACATGCGTTGGCCAACACATAGGGTTAGTAACTTCCCTACTAACTGGGGTTTGAACCAATGTGCACTAAGACTAACATCATCACTGTTGCTAGCTATAATTTCTAATTAGTCTTCTTCCAAAACAAGTTTATGAACAATAAAACATTATACGCACAAGTAACAGTTATATAAGAAATTCATTAAAAATAAACGGTTCCATATATCAATGGTTTAAATCAATCTCAATCCATACTCTTTTCAACTATGAATAGATCATCAAGGTCTCTAACCTTAGTAGTCAACATTTCACATATCAAATCATTCTAAACTCATCAAATAATTAAATTTACAAGCATTCATAAAAATTTGGTACATTATCATTTCATCCACAAGGACCTTTCACAAGAACATTATACAATAAGGTTCTATCAATACACCATTTCAAAATAAATCATAAAAATTAATTTTCTCATCATAAAGTCATTTTAGTATCATTTTTAATTACTATAACTCAAGAAAATTTTTTAAGATGCTTGTCCCAAAAGTGCCTAAAGCTTTACATATATATAAAATTAAAATGCATAGGAAATAATAACAATGAATAAAATTAATAATTCAAAATATAGAGAAGTTTGAAAAATATATAAAAATATGGAAATACACATTATCTACTCACAAAATGGTTAATATGCTTAGTTTAACTTCTTCTTATTTCATGAACCACCGATGCTACTAAGAAGTGTTCCTTGACCTTGTACAAGCAAACAAATAGCAATTTAAACACAAGTCAATACCAATTTACAACATTAAATTTCCTATTACAAAAACCCCAAATTTCACATTCTAAGTATAACCTAAGAACAAGTTAATCTTTGCTATCTACTAATTAATCTAAGCTAATTTAACTTCTAAATAAGAGAATGAAGCTTAGGAATTACCTTATTAGGCAAAAGAAAGAACAAAAACAACAAACTAGTAAGAGGAAATTTTGAAATCTCCAAACCCTTAAACTAACAAGAGAAATCTTGAAATCTAAAGAACAACAACAAAAAAAAGGGTGAAAATGGAAGAAAATGCATGGAAATGTGAAGAAAAATAGTTGTCTTAAATGGGTAGAAGTGGAAGAGAAAGAAGAAGACAAGAAGAGCCCAGAAGAAAGGGTTTCAGTGTGTCTGTGTTATTTTGGTTTTGTTTCTAGCTGTGGTTCTATTTTTGGTTTTGTTTCAAGGCTTTTCTAGGTCAATGGGTGGGTTGCTGGGCAATCTAGGTCATTAGGTCACAAGTTACTAGATTTAGGTCACAGTTTTAGCACTTTATTTACATTTTTATCATTTAAATAGATGTCTCCATTTACTTAAGACATAAATGTAAATAAGGAAATACTCCCTATTTGGATTCAAAATAAATTTCAAAAAAATCAAGACTCCAAAGAATAAAAAGCTAGATTTTGTATTCTAGTTCAAAATGTTAAATTTGGAAAATTTTAAAAATAGTAGTTTCTCAAAATAGTCATTTTAGGTTACTAAAAATTCATAAAAAATCACTTTTTGATGTAAAATTACAAGAAGAATAATTATCGGGATTTTTTTTTCAAATAATACATATTTCATACAACCATCCAAATGAGGTACCCTAGGCTTAGAAAAATATTTTGAATTTTGACAAACTCAACCTTATTTGTGGAATTAAGTCAATTAATAATATAAATCAAATTAAATTCTTTTAATAAATTAGAAAAGAAATGGGTTAAACCCATTTGAGATAATCCTAAGTTCATATCAAAACTATCTAGTTGTATTTTATGCTATAACGATCCTATATTATCTATTAATGGCAAGGCCATTACACTATAAGTAGTGGAGCATTAGTAGATAAAATGCTTATAATGATAAGGGACTTGATAGCTAACATGACAATAAATTCCCAATAATATGGAACCAAAATTATAACTACAACTAGAGGCATATATGAAATGAATTTCTCCTATTCAAACTAGTAAAGATTGGAAAATAGATTAGACAAATGAACTTCTCTAGTAAAACAAATAGCAATAGGATAATAACAAATCCAGCAATAATAGCCTAATCAATACTAGTATTAGCAATGACCTTAATACCCTGGTTGGAAAGATAACTTAAACTTTAGATATGGTAGTAATTTTAGTCAAATTCAATATCCTTCTACGTGCAACAGAATGCCACTCAATCTTATTCCTACACTAGCTTTAAATTTAACTTCTTCTTAGTCATCTTTTAAATATTTAGTCAAGCAAATGACTGCAAATAACTTGCAATTTTAGCAAAGGAAAAAAGCCATAATCACTGATTTCAGCAATGTAAAAGGCAAAGAAGTTGTGAATGTCATCATGCTAAGAAATGGAAAGAAATTAATATGCCTTCATCTTCCCAACCAAAAGTAATTTAAAAAAAAAAAGGAAAACACATGATGAAAGTGAGGTCAATTCCTTACCTAAAACCCTACTTCCATTGATTTTTCTATCCCCCTTCCTTTTACAAGAAAAGTTATTTGAGTAAAAAAAATTGAAGATGAAAAATAAATTTTTTTTTGTTAAAAAAGTAGAAGTTAACATATCTTTGCTAGATTTAATAAAGTAGATTTTAAGGTTTGCTAACTTTATGAAAAATTTATGCATTAATAAAAGAAAATTAAGGGATGATAAGAAAGCAAATGTTAGGGCAAATATGGCTACATCATTCAAAGAAAATTACCAAGAAAATGCAATGATCTAGGCATATTCACTATTCTATGTGTTATAAGGAAGACTAGAATTAAGCAAGTTATGCTAGACTTAGGAGCTTCAATTAATGTCATACCTTTCTTTATTTTTAAGGCTTTGAATTTAGGACCTTTGAAATAAATAAGGATGGTTATTTAATTGGCAAATAAATCTAATATTTACCCTTAGGTATTATTGAGGATATTTCAATGCAAGTTAATGGACTCATTTTTCCAACAAATTTTTACATCTTAAATATGAAAAATAAGATATTTGAGGTTCTTTCACCAATCATTCTTGGTCGGCCTTTTCTCAAGATAGCAAAAATCATGACTAACGTTTGAGATAGAGCATTAACCATGGAGTTTGATGGTGTTAAAACTAAGTTTGACATTTTTAAGGTTATACATGACAATTTTATGTCTTATCTTTATACTTTTAAGCTTTTAGTGTCTAATCTTTATACATGACAAAATGTTTGATATTTCTAGTTTTGATGTTACTATTTTTTATGTTATTGATTCTAATTTTGTTAATTCTAATGTATTTGCTAAAGCTACTAATGATGACATACTTGCTGAATTTCCTAAACTTTTTGACTTTGTGGATGTGATAGTGATATCAAGTGTGCCATATGTGTGGAGATTTCAACTTTTATAGGTGACAAAAACAATGTTGTTTCAAAATGTAAAAAATTAGTGATCATAAAGAAATGTAATTTGTAAAAGTGATTCCTGCGACTAACCATTGATCCTTACAAATTTGAATTTTTAAAAGAACAAAAGTGCTTTTTTATTAATCATTCTAGTAATTTTACTAATCATGTTAAATTTATTGTACAAGATGATTCTAAACTTGTAAGAAAGTGTGATTTAAGGATAACAGTTGGAGGATTTTCTCTAGATGATCCTAATTTGCAAAGGAATTCCTTGATGGATGAATTAAAGGCTAGCAATTTGGAAGAAATAGAGGTAACCCATCATCATATAAATCCCATTTGAAGACATTCAAGCCATGTTTAGCTAAAGACATCAAAGAAAGGTGCTTTTTAAGAGGCAACTCAAGCCTTGTAGATTTACTTTCTTATCATTCTCTTTTATTTACTTATCATTTATCTTTCTTGATGATATTGATATACTTTATGTTAAGGACAATATAAAATTTAAGTGTAGAAGGAGACTTAGGATATTATTTTGCATTTTGTGTCTTCATTTAATGTTTAAAAAAAATAAAGAAATAAGAAAATATGCATTTTTCACTTGTTTTTAAGTCTTTTTGAGTCATCTTAGTTTCTTTTCATTGATGGAGATTTTTTATTTTCCATGAGTAAGATTTAATTGAAATTACATAGGATCCATAACATGAATAAATGAATGATTTGGCTTCTTGAAATTAATATAGTGATAGATTTTAAATTGGTAGATTGAACTTTGTAGTATAACTTTCCTAGTGAGATTTTGATATTTATGTTAAAAAATAATGTTATTCTTTCTTTATTGTGTAATGTTCTTTCAGGATTTATTTCTCTAAGACTTACTTTGATTCTTTTTAAGATTACATTTTGTACATGCATACACAAAAAGTATTCTTTCTTTGTTTAAGTTAAAGTATAATAGCTAACTTTGAATTTTATTTTTTCAAACCCTATCACTATTGGTGTGTGTCATAAGAACCAATCATATAGATGATTGAAATAATACACAATGTATTATGTTTTATTTTAGGCAATGTAATTATTATATTATTTTATTTTCATTTTATTAATTTTGTACAATTTATAACTTAATATAATAATTATCCCTGAAATAGTTTTACTATTCCTAAAATGCCCTTAGTCAAGTATTATTACGAAAGGGATAGTAGTAGTACATCGAAACTGGCATGTATAGTGACTGATGATTATGAAACATGGATATGTGATATCAAGTCAATACATAGTACATTATTAGTGAACAGATGTTCTGGACTGACCCAATATGAGAATATTGCATGAATAAGACTTGTGTCATTAGCAGTTCTCATATGGTCATAATTGCATATAATCCATTGACCTGAAATCACTACGGTTCCCTACATGAGGGGTTACTGTTGGTGTGTATCTTAGAACCAATCATATAAATGATTGAAGTTATACATAATGTATTATGTTTTATTTTAGATAATTTAATTATTATATTTTATTTTTATAATTTTATTATTATTATGCGCAATTTATAACTTAATATAATAATTATCCTTGGAATAGTTTCATTATTCCTAAAATGCCCCTAGTCAAGTATTATTACGAAAAGGATAGTAATAATACATCGAGACTAGCATGTATAGTGACTGATGATTACGAATCATAGATATGTGATATCAAGTCAATACATGAGTATATTGCTAGTGAATAATGTACTGGACTGACCCACTATGAGAATATTGTATGGATAGATGTGTCATAAGTTATTCTCATATGATCATAAATACACATAAATCTTTAACCTGAAGTCACTACGGTTCCCTACATGAGGAATTACTCACTTTAATAATGTCCTATGTCATCTTTAATCAAGATGACAAGTAGGACATTGATTAGGTATGTCATAAATCGTGTAGAGGGAAGTGAGTGATATACATGGAATTTTGTTACTCTTATATAAAAGAGAAATATCCTTGGGCCCCTTGATTGAGTGAGACTTAGAAATGCATGACCATGCTCAATTGAACAAATATGTGATATTAATCATTTATTTTAAGTCTACTCAGTATCAAGAAATATAAATTGAATATTGACGAGGATGACACATTTCATGCCTCCAGTTCAATTTGGATATTATTACAAAAGGGTTATGATGCAAAACGTTGATCATGTATTAGGTAGATGTCGAATCACAGGCATTCTTACTACTTGAGTGGCAGTGATGTATTGCTAGATACCGCTTACTATCTATGGCTCGATAATGAGTCATTGTCAACGTAGTAAGAACCTACAGGGTCACACAAAAGGAGTAGGAATAAGACAATAATTAATTGGACTTTAATTATATTAATATCCAATTAATTGGACTTATTTTCATGCATATATATATTATTAAGAATAATAAATTCACATAATATATATATATATATATATATATATATTACATGATATTATTTGATATTAAAGTAATATTAAATAATTATGTTGTTAGATATTAGATAAATATATTATGAGATAATATTATTTTGATATTTGATAACTATATGCAATTATCTAATATTAAGATATTTATATTATGAGATAATATTATCTAATGTTAGATAATTAATAGATAAGTCATATCTCTCCTCATTATCTCTAGCATAAGGATAAAATGAGTTGTTAAGTGTGATTAGGATTTTGAAAGCATTATCCTAGTAGGACTAGGATTGTGGCTTGCTTAAGTTCTATAAAAAGGGGCTTGAGGGCAACATATTAGAGACACGCTCATAAACTTCATAAAATCCAAAATCACTTAGAAAACATCAAAATCCTAGTTCCTAGAGAGAGAAATGCATCCTAGTAGATTCATGGAGGGCGAGAGGTCATTGTTCACTCCGTGTGGATACCGTAGAGATGCTGTACCTTCTGGCCGGCATTTGATTCATCTGTTCTCAAGTTTTGATTAGTAGAAACACGAGTGCCTAATAGGTAAAATCCTAATCATTGATTTATGCTTTTTGCATGGATCCTAGGTAAAATTTTGATCAAAATCTTGAAATTCCGCAACATGTAATAATTTGAATTCTTAACAGTGGTATCAAAGCTTCTTGCAAAAACATAGTTCTGATTATGTGTTTTACCATCTTTGATGAATATTTATATGATAAATACACGTCAAATCTGTTTCAATTTAAATCAGTTTCTGTTTAAACTAGATATATATGAGATATATGCAAACTTGTGTATGATTTTGATTTCATAGATATATATATAATATGTATGATCTGAATTTCGAATCTGATTATCAATTCATGAGATTAATTGTATGAATATGATCATGCATTTTTTTTGCTTCATATTCAAATCTATTTATGCGTAATTCTGAGTTTTCAAATGATAAACCTTTGAATTTGTTCTGAACATGTGATGTTCTCTGCGTTTAAAGCATATAACCTAGTCAGCACAGAATTAACATGATTAATTCTGAATCTGTAAAGACTTGTTTAAATTCGTTTAATATGATTAAGTTGAATATGGTCTATGAGGTATATGTATGCTTTAATTTATTTGAACACAACTGGATCTATTTTGATATGATTAAAAATTATTCAAAGTGTTCAGACGTAAATCTTATTTTGAAACTATGATTTGAATGTCAATCATATAGTCAAATTGTTCGACTTAGGGTGTGTCAATTGTTGGCAAAATGAATTGAAATATGAATGTTAAATTAATTCAATTTTTGGCCCTGGGGGCTCCGCCCCCCCCCCCCCCGGCAAAGGGCTCTGCCCCTTTGACCCCCACTTGCTAACCAGCTAGCGGGACCGCCGTGCTAACTCTGTGTAGCATTCAAAAATTATTTTTGTTCTTAAGGCGCTATTTTAAAACATGATTTTATGATGATAATGTCATCAAATATATATGTCAATCATCTTGCTTATCTTGGTTACATATATTTCTTAGCAATTATTATATATGATGCATGAATATGTTGCATAGTATGGCCCTTGGAGTTTTTATGGATGGATTTTAAAATACGACCTGCGTGTCATGTCTTCCTTTATTTTTCTAATGTATATTCTCTTCTCATCTCAATTCCCCCCGAATGTAACTCAGGGTTTCTGTTGTAAATTTGTAATTGCAATGGAGTATTCTTTGCTTGGAACAAGGAAAAGCTAAGGAGCTATGGGACAAGAAGAAGCTAAGAAGTTAGTTAGGAATGTCATTAGAAAATAGAATTTTGGGCCATACTATGTGGCATTTTGATTTCTTTATTATGTGATGATATTGATGAGCATGCATTTATTATGTGATAGAATGTGTTCTTACTATGTGATAGTTCTATTCATTGCATGATATATGATATACGATAGTCTATTTTATTCATTTACTTTATATGATATATGAGATATGCTAGATATATTGCATGAATAAATAGGCTAGTTATGGTGAGATCTAATAATAATTAAGTTAAAATCCCTCATCTAAAATATTAAGCCAGTAATAATTAATGACGCCTTCCAATGTTTGGCATTCATCAAGGCCTCGATTGACATAAGGTAGGTTTGCCAGAGTAAGGTACCTCATTTATCTTGGTGAGATGCAACTGGATAATAGTGATATCCGAATGTCAAATATTGGGTCCGACTTAACTAGGATATCTCAATAGGATTAAGACCTAGAGGCATAGTGTAAACTCCTTCACTCGTTAACACCTTAATCCTCATTAAACAGGTAATTAATGCATACTAATTTGCCTTCTACTCTAAGTTAGCTCGCAATTCCTCAAATTTCTGTATTTCATACAATATAAGCAAGGGTCACGTAATTATGCCAAAAGTTCAACTTACAAAACACACATCCAACACTTTAAAATATCACTAACTATATAATCATTTCTAATACAACTTCAAAACTTTATTCTCTTTTGTCAAGATGGGCCTTTAGAAGCATCACTTGGAACAGTTAGTAACAATACAGAAACATAAGAAACAGAGTTTCCCAGTAGCTAGCCATTACTGTAAAAAAAAATATATCAAGCCATTCCAGATCCTTAAGCAACTAAAACATACATTTCAAAATCAATTAATCATTTATCATCTCATTCCATACCGTTGTAAGAAATGTGCATCACACATAGCAATCATCAAGCCTATTCAAGGACTCATATAGATATCTAGATGGCCATCACAGATAATTGTACCTAGGCCTCATGCACAGGAATTTCACTATCTTCCCGGGGTACTCGGGCCAAAGGCCTCACATATAGCATTTCAGTGTCTTCCCGAGGTATTCGGATCATAGGTACCGCACACAGCAATTTCATTATCATCCTGGGGAACTCGGGCCATAGGCCTCACACACAGCTTTTACTGTCTTCCCGGGATGCGCACACAGTTATTTCATACACATTCCATACAATGGCATAATATATAGAAAATCATGTAAATAGAAAACAGAGCTTAAGGATAAAGCTAGCTACCTTTTATAAGCTTCCAATAGTGATGTTTCCTTTGGGGCACAATATACCTCGTGTTTAGGGCCGTGTTTCTTACTAGATTGCTTCGAGGCTTCACTGGACTGCTCAGAGAAAAACACGGGGGTAAACACGGGTCGTGTTATACCCCGTGTATCTTACTGATCAGCTTTCGACAAAGAACACGGGGTACAACATGGGCCGTGTTCTACCCCGTGTACATTACTGATCTTCCAAAAACACATTAAATGGCTAAATCTCATTCTCTCCTTCTTTTCCATATTCACGGTTTTGGCTTCTTAAAAAGGAAATTTAACACACACACTTTCATAATTCAAAATTTCATCTTCCATAGGCTTCATAATTCATAAGAATTATTCTAATTTCATCAATTTAGCCAAATTCCAAACAAATCATGCCAAATCCATACATGCACCATTATGCCTCTAAAATCCTAGTGTGTACATCATGGTTTTTTGTTGTTTTTACATCAAACCAAAGCCACAGATCAACATAACAACATCCAAAACACCATTAGACATGTTCAATTCATCCAAAACTCCATGGTTAACTACCTTTGACCACACCAACATCAAAATTCCAAGAAACTAAAAAGAGTACATCAAAGAGCTTTTAGAGGAGAATATTTTTACCTTTTGCTGCAACTTGAAAATCCTCACTTAGAGCTCATCAAACTTGATCAAACTTGAGCTTTCCTCAATCTAAACACACCAGTAGATAGAGCTTGATGAGAAGAGCAACTTTTCCTTCTACAACTAAGCCTAATTCTCACTATTTTTGGGTGAAAAAGTCAAAAGAAGTTTTCTCTCTCTTGCACGTTTTTGGTGCTTTCATGGAGGTATTCTGCAGCTTGGAGAAGAAAGGAGAAGCAAGAAGAGCTTTCATGAAGCTTCAAGGGTATTTTGGTCATTTTTGAAATTTTCAAGGGTATTTTGGTCCTTTTTCACCAATTAGTAAGGCTATTCTTGCCATTTTTTTCTAATAATGACACTTGTCATGTGTCTATTGGTCACACTAAATAAAATCACACATTACACCCTAAATTCTTGGTTATTCATATTAGATCCCAAATGCTTGATTATTTACACTTTAACCACACCCAATTTTGCACTTTTGCAATTTGGTCCATAGGGTTTCTGTCTGTTTAAAATTCCTTACACTGTCAGACTTAGACAACTCCCCTTTTTAGGGTTTTCTAACCTCCTCTGATCATCTATACTGTTTAGGGAAATTAATTCTTTTCCTACTATCCTTTTTCCTTTAAAATTTCGTTTACACTTACACTTAATTCCTTTCAACTTAAGATTCACCCACTAAGTTAATTCAAACGTGCTCTTCATTTCTACGACCTTAGAATTCAGAGATTCAAATAATAGAATTAAAATTTTAGGACATTACACATAGAGTTAGGCTTTAGTTCATAAGATGGACTAGAACAAGTGTTGTTCACCCAACTATCCAAGAGTTGTATATGATACATTTGGCTAGTGTTGCTTACCTGAATAACTAAGTTTTAAGTGATTAGCCAAAGCTAACTTAAGGCTTGGTGAAATATGGATCTTGGTCCACTGAAAGCTTAGATAGTATGACTTTTCGAATTAATAATGAGGGCTATTAATTTGAATGAAATAGTGGGAGGTACATTTAATAAAAGACCTTATTAAATGTTTTAAATTTAATACTTTGCATATTTTTGTCATAGATAACCAATGGCTAATACATCAAATAACTTATCACTACGATCAGTCCTTGAGAAAGACAAACTGAATGGGACAAACTTCCTGAACTGGTACAGGAATTTGAGGATAGTCCTCAAACATGAGCGCAAAATATATGTCTTAGAGGAACCTGTTCCTCAAGAACCTGAAGCTACTGCCCCTTGAGCTCAAAAGGATGCTTATAAGAAGCATCATGATGACGCATTAGATGTTAGTTGTCTCATGTTGGCTACCATGGACTCTGAGCTTTAGAAGCAACATGAGAACATGGAAGCTTATGACATGCTTGAGCATCTTAAGAAGCTTTATGAAGGCTAAGCTCGGCATGAGAGGTTTGATGTGACAAAAGCCTTGTTTCAGTGCAAACTAGCAGAAGGAAACCCTGTTGGGCCTCATGTACTCAAAATGATTGGGTATGTTGAGAACCTTGAAAGATTGGGTGCTCCACTAGGTTAAGAGTTAGCCACTGACTTAATTCTGCAATCGTTGCCACAGAGTTATGGTCAATTTATCATGAATTACAACATGAATGAAATTGACAAACCACTGCCAGAATTGTTAAGCATGTTAAGAACTGCTGAACAAAATTTGTAAAAGACAAAGCCTAATACCATAATGATGGTTCAAAAGGGCAAAGGCAAAGGTAAAAACAAGAAGGATTCCAAATCCAAAGGCAAGCCTAAGTCTAAATTCTCTACACTGAAACCAAAAGGGGGTGTGGTTAAGGAAGGGACATGCTTCCATTGCGGTTAAACTAGACATTGAAAAAGAAACTGTAAAGTCTATCTGGAAGATCTAAAAAAGAAGAAGGGTAGTGAGACTTCCGCTTCAGGTATCTATGTTATAGAAATTAATGTTTCAACTTCTACATCTTGGGTATTAGATACCGGATGCGGTTTTCACATTTGTACAAATGTGCAGGAACTACAAAGGAGTAGGACTTTAGCTAAAGGCGAAGTGGACCTACGAGTTGCCAATGGAGCAAGAGTTGCTGCGCTAGCTGTAGGGACATATTATCTATCTTTACCTTCTAGTTTAGTAATAAAATTAGAGGATTGTTATTTTGTGCCTGCTATCAGTAGGAATATTATTTCTGTTTCTTGTTTGGATAAGAAAGGTTTTTCATTTATAATAAAGGACAAAAGTTATTCAGTTTATTTAAATGAAATGTTTTACTGCAGTGCACAAATGTTCAATGGGCTCTATATTCTTGATCTTGAAATACTTGTCTATAACATAAACACTAAGCGATTTAAATCAAATGATTTAAATCCAACCCATCTCTGGCATTGTCATTTAGGCCATATAAATGAGAAGCGCATATCCAAGCTCCATAAAGATGGATTCTTGGATTCATTTGATTTTGAATCATATGAAACATGCGAATCTTGTTTGTTAGGAAAAATGACTAAAACACCATTCACTGGAAATAGTGAAAGGGCTAATGATCTATTAAGTCTTATACATACTGATGTATGTGAACCTATTAGTTCACCTGCTGGAGGAGGTTTCCAGTACTTCATTACATTTACTGATGATTTTAGTAGATATGGATATGTGTATCTTATGAAACACAAATCAGAATCCTTTGAAAAGTTCAAGGAATTCAAGAATGAAGTGCAAAACTAACTTGGTAAAAGTATTAAAACACTTAATCAGATCAAGGTAGAGAATACTTAAGCCAAGAATTTGATGACTATCTAAAGGAATGTGGTATAGTATCAGACCTCACTCCACCTGAAATGCCACAATGGAATGGTGTTTCAGAAAGGAGGAATCGTACCTTGTTAGACATGGTACGATTTATGATGAATCATATAGATCTTCCAATTTCCTTTTGGGGGCATTCTCTAGAGACAGCTGCTTTTACGCTCAACCGTGTTCCCTCTAAAACGATTTAAAAGACTCTATATGAGATATGGACTAGGAAACGTCCCAGCTTGTCTTTTATGAAGATTTGGGGTTGCGAGGCCTAGGTAAAACGTTAAGTTTCTGATAAGCTTGGACCCAAATCGGACAAGTGCTACTTTGTAGGGTATCCTAAGGAAACTAAGGGATAATATTTCTATAATCCTAGTGAAGGCAAAGTGTTTGTCGCACGAACTAGTGTTTTTCTGGAAAGAGAATTTATCTCTAAGAAAAACTGTGGGAGGAAAGTAGAAATCGAAGAAGTGCGAGACTCACAAAGTAACACTGAACCTATAATAGAGCCTGAAAAAAGGTCACAAGATGTTGTGGGTCAGGAACTAGCTCAAGTAACACAAGGCCCACGTAAGTCTGGTAGGATACGCCATGAGCCCGAGAGATATGGATTTCTTGCAACTCAAAATGGCGATGTTTTGCTCATGGATCAAGATGAGCCTACAACTTACCAAGAAGCTATAAAAGGACTAGACTCTGAGAAGTGGCTTGAGGCCATGAAATCTGAGATGGATTCCATGTATACTAACTAAGTATGGACTTTGGTTGATCCACCTGAAGGGGTAAAACTCTTTAGGTGTAAATGGGTTTTCAAGAAGAAAATCGACATGGATGGTAATGTGAAAACTTTTAAGGGATGATTAGTCGCAAAAGGTTATAGGCAAGTTCATGGCATAAACTATAATGAGACCTATTCCCTAGTTGCTATGCTTAAATCCATCCGGATTTTGCTTGCTATTGCATCTTTTTATGATTACAAAATCTGGCAGATGGATGTCAAAATTGCTTTTCTTAATGGAAAGCTCCTCGAGGATGTGTACATGACACAACCCGAGGGTTTTGTCATTCCTGAAACTGCTAGAAAGGTATGTAAGCTACAACGATCTATTTATGGATTAAAGCAAGCTTCACGGAGTTGGAATCTTTATTTTGATGAGGCAATCAAAGAATTTGGTTTCATTAAAAATGAAGATGAATATTGTGTTTACAAAAGGGTTAGTGGGAGCAAAATTATTTTCCTTGTATTGTATGTGGATGACATACTACTCATCAGAAATGATAACCTTATACTGCAAACAATAAAGACTTGGTTAAGAAATTGTTTCTCGATGAAAGACTTAGGTGAAACTACCTATATACTAGGTATTAAGATCTATAGAGATAGATCAAGAAAATTGCTTGGCCTAAGTCAGAGTACATACATAGATAAAGTGTTAAAACGGTTTAACATGCAAGAATCTAAAAGTGGATTTTTGCCTATGTCGCATGGCATAAATTTGTCCAAAGCTCAGTGTCCTTCGACACAAGATGAGAAGGACTGGATGAATAAGATACCATATGCATCAGCAATTGGATCTATCATGTATGTCATGATATGTACTTGTCTTGATGTCTCGTATGCTTTAAGCATGACGAGTAGGTACCAGTCAAATCCAGGTGAACCTCACTGGATTGCTATTAAGAATATCCTTAAGTACTTAAGAAGGACTAAGGATTCATTCTTAATATATGGAGGAGAGGAAGAACTTGTTGTAAAAGGTTACACTGATGCCAGTTTCTAATCTGACAAGGATGACTTTAGATCGTAGTCAGGTTATGTATTTAGCCTAAATGGTGGTGCTGTGTGCTGGAAGAGTTCAAAGCAGGAAACAGTGGCCGACTCTACTACAGAGGCTGAGTATATTGCTGCATCTGATGTGTCAAAAGAGGCTGTTTGGATAAAAAAGTTCATTACTGAACTTGGCGTTATTCCTAACATTGCAAACCCAGTGGATCTCTATTGTGACAACAATGGAGCCATTGCACAAGCCAAGGAACCCAGATCTCAGTAGCGATCCAAACATATACTTAAGCGCTTCCATCTCATTCGAGAAATCATCGATAGAGGAGATGTGAAGATATGCAAAGTACCAACTGATGATAATATCGTCGACCCACTGACAAAGCCTTTAGCGTAGAAAAAGCTTGATGGTCATACTATGTCACTTGGTATTAGATACATGAGTGATTGGCACTAGTCCAAGTGGGAGATTGTTGGTGTATGTCCTAGAACCAATCATATCGATGAGTGAAGTTATACATAATGTATTATATTTTATTTTAGGTAATTTAATTATTATATTTTATTTTTATAATTTTATTATTATTATGCGCAATTTATAACTTAATATAATAATTATCCTTAGCTATTCCTAAAATGTCCTTAGTCAAGTATTATTACGAAAAGGATAGTAATAATACATCAAAACTAGCATGTATAGTGACTGATGATTACAAATCATAAATATGTGATATCAAGTCAATACATGAGTACATTGCTAGTGAACAATGTACTGGACTGACCCACTATGAGAATATTACATGGATAGACGTGTCATAAGTTATTCTCATATGATCACAAATACATATAAACTTTTAATCTAAAGTCACTACGGTTCCCTACATGAAGAATTACTCACTTTAATATTGTCCTATGTCATCTTTAATCAAAATGACAAGTAGGGCATTGATTAGGTATGTCATAAATCGTGCAGAGGGAAGTGAGTGATGTAGATGAAATTTTGTTACTCTTGTATAAAAGAGAAATATCCTTGGGCCCCTTAATTGAGTGAGACTTAGAAATGCATGGCTATACTCAATTGAATTAATATGTGATATTAATCATTTATTTTAAGTCTACTCAGTATCAAAAAATATAAATTGAACATTGACGAGGATGACACATTCCATGCCTCTAGTTCAATTTAGATATTATTACAAAAGGGTTATGATGCAAAACGTTGATCATGTATTAGGTGGATGTCGAATCATAGACATTCTTACTACTTGAGTGGCAGTGATGTATTGTTAGATACCACTTACTGTCTATAGTTTAATAATGAGTCATTGTCAATGTAGTAAAAACCTATAGGGTCACACAAAAGGAGTAGGAATAAGACAATAGTTAATTAGACTTTAATTATATTAATATCCAATTAATTGGACTTATTTTCGTGTATATATATATTATTAAGAATAATAAATTCACGTAATATATATATATATATATTATGTGATATTAAAGTAATATCAAATAATTACGTTATCAGATATTAGATAAATATATTATAAGATAATATTATTTTAATATTTGATAACTATATGCAATTATCTAATATTAAGATATTTATATTATGAGATAATATTATCTAATGTTAGATAATTAATAGATAAGTCATATCTCTTCTCATTATCTCTAGGATAAGGATAAAATGAGTTATTAAGTGTGATTAGGATTTTGGAAGCATTATCCTAGTAGGACTAGGATTGTGGCTTACCTAAATTCTATAAAAAGGGGTTTGAGGGTAGCATATTAGAGATACGCTCATATACTTCATAAAATCCAAAATCACTCAGAAAACATCAAAATCCTAGTTCCTAGAGAGAGAAACGCATCCTAGTAGATTCGTGGAGGGCGAGAGGTCATTGTTCACTCCGTGTGGATACCGTAGAGACGCTGTACCTTCCGCTCTCAAGTTTTGATCAGTAGAAACACGAGTGCCCAATAAGTAAAACCTTAATCATTGATTTATGCTTTTTGCATGGATCCTAGGTAGAATTCGGATCAAAATTTTGAAATTTCGCTGCATGTAATAATCCGAATTCCTAACAGTTACTTACTTTGATGTCGTCATATGTCACCTTTAATCGGGATGACAAGTAGGGCGTTGATTGAGTATGTCACATCATGCAGAGGGAAGTGAGTGATGTAGATGGAATTTTGTTATTCTTATAAAAAGGAGATATATCCTTGGGCCCCTTGATTGAGTAAGATTTAAAAATGTATGGTCATGCTCAAATAGATCAATGTGTAATATTGATCATTTGTTTTGAAGTCTACTCAGTATCAAGAAATATAAATTGAACTTTGACGAGGATGATACATTTCATGCCTCCATTTCAATTTGGATATTATTACAAAAGGAATTATAATGGAAAACGTTGATCATGTATTAGGTGGATGTCGAATCACAGACATTTTTATTACTTGAGTGGCAGTGATGTATTGCTAGATACTGCTCATTGTCTATGGCTCAATAATGAGTCATTGTCAACGTAGTAAGAACTTATAGGGTCACACAAAAAGAGTAGAAATAAGATAATAATTAATTGGACTTTAATTAGATTAATATCCAATTAATTAGACTTATTTTTGTGTATATATATATATTATTAAATAATAATATATTTTTCATATAATAAATATAATTATTGTTATGTAATATTATTTGATATTAAAGTAATATCAAATAATTACGTTATCAAATTTTAGATAAATATATTATGAGATAATATTATTTTGATATTTGATAACTATATGCAATTATCTAATATTAGATCATTAATAGATAAGTCCTATCTCTCCTCATTATCTCTAGGATAAGGATAAGATGAGTTGGTAAGTGTGATTAGGATTTTTTAAAGGCATTATCCTAGTAGGACTAGGATTGTGGCTTGTCTAAGTTCTATAAAAGGGGACTTGAGGGTAGCACTTTAAACACACTCATAAGCTTCCATAAAATCCTAAATCACTCAGAAGACATCCAATCCTAAATCGTAGAAAGAAAAAATGCATCCTAATAGATTGATGGAGGGTGAGAGGTTATTGTTCACTTCGGTGGATACCGTAGAGACGCTGTATCTTTTGGCCAGCGTTTAATTCATCTGCTCTCTCAAGTTTTGATCAGTAGAAACATGAGTGCCTAATAGTTAAAATCCTAATCATTGATTTATGTCTTTTGCATGGATCCTAGGTAGAATTTGGATCAAATTTTGAATTTTCGCTACGTATGATAATCCGAATTCCAACAGTCACGATCCATTCAAATTGTGACCGGTGTAGATCCCGTTATCAGTTTCCACAAGCCTTAACTATTTTTTACTTAACTATTTTTCACTCTTCCTATTTAATGGGAGTTTCTAAAGTCTAGGGAGACATAAAATTTTCATTGTAAATTTTTTTAGAAAATGAACAGAATCACCCTTATTTTTGGACACTTCCTATGGGTCACATGCCTTATAATATAAAACTTGTATTATCCAGATACAGTAAAATCAATATATGCATAATACAATTCATATTCTAACTCATTCACATATAAAGAACATGACACACATTATTTAGCAAATTTTTATAATAATTATTAACCCTGATCCTAACATCAAATCTTTTGATTTAGGCGGTCTTTGATCCTCCATAAATGCTAACTTGAAACATTGAATTAGAATAGAGTGAGTTCCACGAATCCAGTGAGTATATAAGTACCACTATCCTACAGGGGATTAATATATATATATATATATATATATATATATATATATATATATATTAACAACAATAGCAAACCCTAAAATATATGAAACCATATCCTCAAATGGAGATTCACCTGCACATGACTTAAACCTTATTTCTCATAGCACAATCGTAGGAGTCCTAACTTTCTATCAAAATTCAAAATCATACACTACCTAATTCGGGTAGACATCACACATAAATAACTATTAACACTACAACAAAAAAAACTTTTAGCGACGACAATTGTCATCGGTAAAGAGTACCCAGTCGTCGATAAATGCAAAAGTCGTCATTGAAAATGTCGTTAGTATAGTTTCGTAGCTGAAATAACTAACACCGACAATAATTAATCATTGCTAAAAGTACAAATTAGCGACAACTATGTCGTCGGTGAAAATAATTTCAAAATTCAAAAAAATTTGAAATTTAAATTTCAGCAGTGACATTGTCATCACTAAAAATCATTAATTGTCGTCGCTATAGAGGTGTTTCGCGACAACAATTCTTGTTGCTATAAATTCGATCTTTAGCGATAACAATTGTCGTCGCTGTAGGTCTAGTTTCAACGACGACATTGTCGTCGCTGAAAATCACCTATAGCGACGACAATGTCGCTGCTAATGCCTTTTTTAAATTTTTTTAAAATTTTAAATTGAATTGTCATTATAATTAAGTATATTTTAAATAACATAATATATTTAACAACATAATTTAAAATATTTTTTGTTTGAATTCATTTGGATCATATTTATTTATTTTTAATTTAATTCAATTGAAATTATACAACTATAATACATCAATAATACTAATAATAATGTCTAACAATTTGATTCAACATAAAAAAAATGAATACTTATAAAATAATTATAAAAATAATATTTATATGAATAAATTAAATATACACAATCCATGTAAATGTCTACATATGAGAAATACAAATATACATATACATAAGATACTACGGTGAAGGGAAGTGAAAATATGCCGATGCATCCTCATCATCATCATTGTTATCATCTTGGCCACGAGGACAATATAATGATGGTGATGGCTGAGAAGGACCAGGTGGCTGAGCCCCAGGTGCTCGAGCAGCAGGTGACCTCGCAAATCTACTTGGCCCAGGTGGTGTAGTAGTAGCAGCAAATGGCGGCGGCGATAAGACAATACCCTGCTGTTTAAGAATGGAACTCATTTGCGTAAGGTAAGTTTGAATCTGTTGCTCCATTTGCTCCTGATGCGTAATCTGCTGTTGCTACTCTTGAATCAACCACTGGCTATGTTGATACTGCTCTCGAGTCTGATGTAGCTCCTCCTACAACTCAGCGACTTGAGACACGGACTGCGAGCTCGCCATAGCACTAGAAGTCCCCGCCGACTGATAGGACTAACCAACCAGCATATGCCCAATAGCCCTCTTGTGCCCTCGACGAATGCTAAGCACCTCGTCGGCGACGGCAGCCTCATCAGTCTGTACAGGAGTCACAGGCAAACTAGTGGATGATACACTAGGATGATACACTAGATTGTGCATTCTGAGTCACGAGCTCAGTCATCCTCGCCTTAAATTACCAAAACTCTAAGTTAGGATAATAATTCTTAACTCATATATTTATAGAATTATATTTAAAATATAAATTTTAACTAACTCACATATTGTCCCTGAGGGATCGGATGCACCCACTCCCCTGACTTATAGGTGTGTCGGTCCCTAAAATTCTCGGGATCCGACTGTAGCTCACCAGTATCTTTATTCCTTTGTTCATTTTTTGTAAAAGAAAAAAATGATGAAAATAAATAAATAATGAACAAAAAGCTATCTAGCAAAATGTGCATTTAAAAAAATAATGTAAAAAGTTAATTTACCTTATCAAATCGATGTGCAGTAATAAACTTTGAACCATGTCAATCATTCACGACCTTTTGTGCTCTATTGTTTGCATTCCTGCCAGACAACTCCTGTAAATTAAAAAAATAGTATTCAATTTTTTTTGTTTATAATTAAGATATGTAAAAAAAAAAGTAATCCCATCGAATGTCATACTTACCTTATAGGTGTCATTGTAAAAAAACTCCACGCACCTTTGCCATGTCTCAAGTGTAATAGATCGGGGCACACAGCGTCTAGAACGATCCAGATCATAATCCTGGTCCCGATCGTCCCTATGCTCCAAGAAGTGCTTGTTCAACCTGTACTTCCAATCCTTGTACAAGTTTGCAGCAGACCACATCAAACCAAAAATAGCTCTATCCCGATCACCTTCGGAGATGCCCTGAAACTCGAAGTGGGACTGCAATAGAAGATATTTAACAAATTTTTGAGTTTTATATTTAAGAATTTTAATCTCAGCAAATTGAGGAGATGGATACTTACGCAAACCTCTTGCACAACTCTATCTCGGATCTCTTAAGGTACAGCTCGTCATGACTTATAATAAGGCGGGACGTAAGCTCGGATCATGCTGCCAATGTCACGAGGGAGATGGCTAGCATTCTCCCCAACTGCATGCCATGTACCAGTCGTATTGAACTGTACAGGCACCGGTCTCCCCCGACCCCGACCTATCTTCTCATGCAGCCTGAGGGACCTATTCAGACCCCTCTTTCTTGTAGTTGTCACTTCAATAGATAAAGAAAAATATTAATACCATTAACAAGATATTTAATCAATCTCAAGTATGTACAACTAAGAACAGATACCTGAGCCCTCGCACTATGATGGAATGTGGGTGGGACGCTACGGTGGGTCGCCTCTAGCATCACTTCAATGGTGTCGTGCCTCGACATCTGCCATAACTGAAATAATACACATTATACAGGTCATTAATGGAGAATCCACAATAAAAAAATTAAATTATCAGGTATAACTTTTGGGAACTATATAGATTATTTAAACCATCATGCTTACATAATTACGAGTTGTAGTTTGAATATCTTATTTTATCCCTAGTTTGAATTAGTGTCAGTGAACCTAATAGACTCATTGTCATTGGTTTCTCCTTCGTCATCCGATTGTAAAGGCCCCTCCTCCGTATAATCATCAATCGTTTCGTCAGAGAAACTATCATCATCATCGATGAAGGCATCTTCTCCATGTTCGCTAGATCCAACATTCTTGGAAGGTGGAATGATTGAAGGTCCATTTCGTTAATTACTTAGATTTACTAGATGGAAATCTCCAAGATTAACTGTCAGGTTGAAATTAGATGAGTTACTATCCTGTAGAAATAACAAGTCTTGTGCATTGTCTCCATCACTGGGTAGATCCCACATGTCGCAATGCACCAAATTATGGATGACCCTCCAAT
Organism: Sindora glabra; assembly: GCA_020226215.1. Lineage (NCBI taxonomy): Eukaryota > Viridiplantae > Streptophyta > Magnoliopsida > Fabales > Fabaceae > Sindora > Sindora glabra. Next base: position 80,990,622 of record CM035232.1, on the reverse strand, counting down.
TTGGTCCATTAAGGAGATCTTTAATGTAAAATACTTGTTTTGCCTAGGTAGTAAGTATGTAAGGATCATTTTTGTACCATTGCCCATTAATGGAGATGCTTGTGATATTCTTGTCAATGTAAAATTTCTTCCTTGTAGGATTAGTGTCATACCACTTGCATTTAAATAAAGTCACATTGCAATTATTTAAATAAGTTAACTCAATGATTTCCTCCAGTATACCATAGAACATGTTACCATCAGTACTAAGAATAGAAATGCCATTGTTTTGCATTTTATGCTTTTCATCCTGAGTTTCGACTACAAAGTGAACTCTATTCACAATACATGCAGAGTATATTATGTTAATGAAACTGGGACCAGAGGCTAAAGAAAGTAACTCTTCAGTGGCCTCTGGAGAACCGTTCTTATGTAAATGGTACATCTACAAAATAGCAATTTTTTTCAGAATTAAATTGAAAGATTTGTAGGAGTAATTGCCAATATTTAGGATATCGGTTTAATGCATTTAGGAAGAAAAAACCTTTACCTTTGAGTAAAACCATGAGGGGAATTTGGTTCTCTGTAAATTGTCAATGTTTTCAGCACCACTTCGTTCGAGTTCCAGTCGATGCTCATTATAGAACATAAGAATCTTAGTCTATTATAATTATTTAGGAGAAAAAAACAAATGATCATAGATACTTACTGGAGATACTTTTCAATCTTAGTACAATTATTCAAGATGTACCACACTGCAACATCTCGATCCCTCCTATCGAAGTGAGAAATAATCTTCTTCCTCATTGGCCGACGTTGGGATCGGAACACCGATAACATCCTTCTTGTTTGACTAGGTGTTACATCTTGATTTCTATCAGGCCAGTTGAATCTAGTTTCCACTCCTTCCAAGTACATAGAGAAGAATATTAATGCCTCATCAACAATATACCTTTCTGCAATCGAACCCTCCGGTCGAGCACGATTTCAGACATAATCCTCTAACTTTTTTATATATCTCTCGTATGGGTAAATCCATCGAAAATGAACGGATCCGCCTTCCAATGCTTCATCTGGAAAATGCATCACCAGGTGAACCATTATGTCAAAGAATGCCAGAGGGTATATGCTCTCAAGCTTGCATAAATAATGATAATGTCTTGTTTGGCTTGCAAAATATCCTTCCTATTAAGAGTTCTGGCACATATTTGATTGAAGAAGTTGCATAACTTAACAAGTGGGTATGATAATTCCTTTAGAAAAAAGGCTCGAACTCCTAGCCCTAACAATCTTTGTATAATAACATGACAATCATGTGATTTCAACCCCTTCAATTTCATGTCACGATCAGTAACATTCTTCCAGAGACTCCTTGTAAACCCATATGGAAATTTCACATTTTTTATATATTGACAAAATCATCTTCGTTCTTCCTGGTTAAGCGTGTATGTAGCATGGGGCTTGAATAGTTGACCCCTATACTCATATTGGTGTAAGTTAGGCCTTATCTTCATATCTGACAGATCTCGTCTTGCATTGTTCATATCTTTTGTTTTGTGTTCAATATCCAATAATGTACCCAGAACACTATCACATACATTCTTCTCAATATGCATCACATCAATGTTATGTCTTAAATTCATTGTCAGCCAATATGGGAGGTAAAAAAATATACTTCTCTTACTCTAATTAAGTTCATCGACACCCCTCTTTCGTTTTACACCACTAAATTGAGCATGTTTTCTAGGACGCCTCTGTGCCACCTTTCCTAATTGATCCATGATAATGTTATTGGGAAGAGGACGAGGAGGGGCCCTCCTTTTTGACCTCCCATTAAATTCTTTCCTGCTCCTCCATGTGTGACTCCTTGGTAGCCAACGACGATGATCAACATAAGCTATTTTTCCTTTGAGACGGATTGATGGAGTATCCAGGTTGCATGTAGGACATGCTTTATAACCTTGTCTACTCCACCCAGGGAGACTACTTCGAGCAGGAAAATCATTCATAGTCCATAGCAAAGCTGCTTGCATGTTGAACATCATATTTATGTTCGCATCTCGAGTTTCTACTCCCCTCTCCCAGAGATGCCTTAACTCTTCTACGACCGATTGTAAGAATGCATTGATATCCTTGCCTAGTGCTTGCGGTCCTAGGATTAATAGGGTCAACATGAAAAAGGACTGATTCATGCATATCCATGGTGGCAAATTATAAGTGGTCATCACCACTGGCCATATATTGTACGATAGGCTCCTATCACTAAAAGGATTAAATCCATTGGCACTTAAACCCAACCTAACATTGTGTGGGTCAGCGGAGAAATTAGGATATCTCTTATCGAACTTTTGTCAAGCTTTTCCATCAACAGGATGTCACATCACCCCTTTATCTTTTGACTTACCAGTGTGATGCCATATCATATTCTTTGAAGTGTGTCTCGACCCATACAATCGCTTTAACCGAGGAGTTAATGGAAAATAGCGAACCATCTTTTGAGGCACCTTCTTTCCTTTCGTATTTTTATCTACCCATCAGCTCTCCTCATAAATTGGACAATTATCCTCCGAAGCATGTTCTTTTCGGAAAAGTGCACAGTCATGTTTGCACACATGAATTGATTCATACCCCAATCCTAACTTGTTGAGCCATTTCCTAGCACCATAGTACGATTTAAGTAATTTATTATCATTCGGAAGTGCCTCTTTTAATAACTTCAAAAGAGCATCAAATGACTTATTTGTCCACTTATGCAGAACCTTTAAGTGCATAAGTTTCACCAGAAAGTTCAAGGCAAAAAATGATGAACATCTTGGGTACAATTCTGCTTCAATTTGCTCAAATAGATTATCACAACTACTATAGTTTGCTCCAATGTCTTCGTCAGGTGAATTCTCACTCCTTTCCACATCATTGCGAACTACTTCTTCAGGTACATGAGGGTCGATAAAGTCATGTAAAATATCTGCCACTTCATCTCTATTGTCAGTAGATGCCCCCTAAGTTCCCTTAGAAGTTAAAACATCTGCTTCACCATGGTGTACCCAATTTATGTATAATGGGTGAAATCCATTATCTACAATATGTGCCTCCAACGCTAGTAATGTTTAGAATAATAAGTTCACACACTTTTTGCATGGGCATCTCACCAAACCTTTTTCATCAATAAAGTGTTTAGCTCTTTCAACAAATGTCACTGCACCATTCGAATACTCATCCGACAAGCAATTTGGTAGATGTATCTAACTCTTATCTATGGACATTGTATCACTGAATAGGAAGATAATAGCTTTAGGTGGAATAAAGTGTTGTGACTATTATTTGATATGTACCCTAAATTCACTACATCACTCCAACTTTGAAGGATAGGGTCCTATCCCATTCGAGATACTTCTGTAGTTACATTTTTGCCTAATTTATCCATGCTCATCATTTGCTTTGTGCAGAAATTTTAGCAGCATCTCTCCATGGTTCTCCAAGTGTATAAACTATACGACTGTATAGTTTATACCCGGAGAACAGTGAGGATGCTAAGATATTCCCACAATATCAAACAACTGCCAAATAAATTGCTAATAACAACTATAGAACATATCTCAAATTGTCCAATTTCTCAGGACAATTCAAGGGTTGGTTCAAGGGTTGGTTAATGTATAGAGAACAACCAACCCTTGAATAGGTCTAAGTTTATAATGTAAATGCAAATGCAATTCTACTTAAAATTATTGTAAAAATAGATTCACAATAATTAAAATTAAATATATGATATTTTATGAGAATTATTATTTAACCATCAGTATTCTTATTTAAGTGTCTTATGATTAAAAATTAATGATTTTTTTAATATATCCCTAACAATTGTTATGTTTCATGATAAATTTGTGGTAATTTAGATGTGTAACCTACTCTGCTATATGTATAAGGTGCACAATTCAACATCTCTAAAGAGACGTGTATTTTATGAGTACTTGTAAATTATCAAATGAGGGAAATTTTTTAATTTCTATTATTATAAGGTCATTTTGATGATTTTGTTAGGAAGTCTTTTCATCTCCAGTACTATATATAACAATTATACAAGTATAATATGTCACAAGTTATTGTAACTAAATAATAACATTTATCATTATAACATTGAAAGAAAGTAAGTTTTTACTCACAAAATGGAAAACCATTATTTTCCAATATTTCTTTTAATCTAATAGTAAACAAATTAAATAATTTTTATCATTTTAATATTTTATAATTCTATTCTTTTCATTTAAATTTAAGCAAATTCTAAGAAGCTTTAAAATAAATAACACCGAATTAATATCCAAGAGATTATAGTATTAATAGATTTGGCTTAAAATTTTTTTCATCGCATAGTTATTGTTATTTTCATAAGTTATTCATTAATGTAATGTTATTGTAATTTTAGCTATTAGAATTAGGTACATAACATATAATTTCTCAAAATAGTATTGAGAAGCATTAAGTAATTTTAAAAAATTATATTCCTTAATTTGAAAATTAATATTTAATTCAAAAAAATTTATATTACATAGTAGTTGAAATTGTTAATTGTAAAAATAATTCACTTAATCACAAATTTGACACTAAAATTAATAAAATATAATCTTCTTCAAATAATATAAAAATATAATTTATTTTAATCGTGTGTAGGGTCTAGCTTTAAAAAATAATTTTAACAAATAAATCTTGAAATTTGATCAATTATAAATTTTACTAATTTTAAAAATAAAAAGTAATTTTAATTTATCCATAAATGGCATGATTTTCATGTGACTTCAAGGTTAATTAATTTTTCTTTTTATGTAGTGTAGATAGTATAATTTGGATTGTTAGGTTTGATTTTCATATGGTCTAAAGTACCATTGAATTTTTCTTATTATGTGGTATAAATAGTATAATCTAGATTGGTAAGTTTTAATCTCAATTTCAATTTCAATTTTAATAAAGAAAGAGATTATATTATTATAATCTCTTATTTTAAGCTATCTTTATGTACTTATTCTAATTTTCTATGTTATATTGTTTCAAGAAAACTAATAATTTTGAAATTTCTTAAATTACAACCTAAATTTTAAATTTTATAGATAAAATATCATAACAACTCTATCTTACATTAGTCTAATAATTTAATCAATACATATATCATATAACATAAAGTTATAATTTAAGGAATACATAATAATAACAAATTTTATATTTACAAATTTTATACTAAGATAAATTTACATAAACAAACTTAATATTTACAACATGCAAAATAAAATAATACAAAATTTCATATTAAATTGAATATATTATCAATTCTATTAATTCATTGCAAACTACTAATCTCACATATAATATTGTATAATAAAAATACTATAAATTTTAATTCACATACCTCAACGGCAAAAATCTACTGATTAAATATAATCTGAATACTCCCTACGAACAATGATGAATGCTAATAATAACTAACAAATTAAAATATCAAATATAAAAAATTATTACAGATCAATATATATAAAAAATAAATACAATAAATTAGAGAAAAAATTATAAGAGAAACTTACCTCAGGTCCAGCTTTTCTTTTGTAATCACGCAAATGAGAGGTGAGGAGGTGCGGATCAATATATAAGCATACTCTTCAGCGACGATAAAAAAACTCAGTCGTCGGTAAAGAGTCGTTGTTGTAGGGCCCACCCTTCACCGACAACATTATCGTCACTGAAGCTCTGCCTTGGAAATTGTAGAAACCCTTCACCGATGACATTTGTCGTCATTGTAGGTTAAACCTTTCAGCGACGACATTTGTTATCGCTAAAGGTCTTGTGCAATTTTCGAGGCCGACCTTCAGTGACGATAATGTCGTCTGTGAAGGGTGGCTCCTACAACGATGACATTTGTCGTCGCTAAAGGTCTTCTACTATTTTTGAGGCAGACCTTCAGCGACGACATGTGTCATCGGTGAAGGGCTTGTCCTACAGCGACGACTTTGTCATCGCTGAAGGTCGATAGTTCCCACTGAAATTTTTTTTAGCTCTTTAGCGACAACATTTGTCGTCGCTAATGCCTATGTTTCTCGCTTGAATTTTTTTTATACTTCACCGATGAGATTGTCATCAGAAAAACCTTTAGCGGCGACTGAAAAATTGTTATCGCTAAAAGTGTCGTCATTATTGCTTCTTTTTCTTGTAGTGTAAGGCTCAAATACAAATAGATTGTCATAATCACATCATCAGTACACATCAATTACAATTAGTCAAATGATGTCACATATTCAAATACAATAAACATATGTATATAGTTGCTTTATAGTATCAAGTTCAATTCTATGCTTTCTTAACTATTCGTCGAGAATTTATCATCTGACTCTTGAATCAATCTCATATTCTTCTCAATTATTAGCCGGGAATTTCCCATCTGACTTTTATATCAATTCTATATTCTTCATAATGATTTATCAAGAATTCTCCATCTGGCTTCTATACTATTCATCATTATTCACAATTTCCCAACACCTCATAAAACTCAATTCATGATATAGTAAATTCGTTAGAATTTTACTTTAGTCACATCACTAGTTTCAATAAAAACCCACGTGCATAACTACGGGTAAATAAAATATATAATATAATCATAACATGACCTATTACAATCAACCAATCAGTATCTAATATCCACAATAGAGCTCAACTCTCATATCATAATGATCCATAAGAATATTAATGTAAGATCATTAATCTATCCCTAAATAATATCAAGCCTAGTGCAACGCATTATTAACATCATAACATGTAAGTATCATAAATACTGAACCACAATTATGCTTTCGCTGTGCACTTTGATCCATTAGCCTTTGTTTAAGCTCTATTAATAATCATGACTACCATAATCATACTTTCCAGGCATAAGCTATTATATTCACACAAACAAACATTTGTACTTATATCAGGAATGACTATTCCTTATTAATCATGTTTGACTTCAAAAGAAAAATCAATCCTAATTTATTAATAGGAAGAATATAATTCATAATATCTAACTTTTTTTAAAAAAAGGTGGTGAGATATATACTCATATGGTGATTTGCATCCACTTCAAAGGTCCCTAATTATTTCATTTTCATCGTCCATTTCCTGCTATTTCATAGTTCACGATAATAAAATCATAAATATCAATATAATCTATTTTCTTCCAAATATTATAATTCCATATCTAATTTATGATATACTTGTACTCTTTGTTATCAATTTATTCCTATGATTCACTTTTAATTCAAATGTAGCATTTTTTTGGGATTTCAAATCAAATCATATTATTATTATTATTTAAAGCTCTATGGGACTCCCTTTACTATATTTATTCATTTTAGTTTATTGTTTCCTTTACTTTCATAGTTTTCATCCAAATATTGAAGATTCTCCTTATGGCAATCTTCTAAAATGAAGTGATAAACAACCAACGTATAAGATCCCAATATTATGGATAGGCTTTAAGTATGTTCTAACATAATAATCTTGGATCTAAAATCCTTGTTTTATCACCGTCATATTCCAATATTTAATGGATTCAAGTATGATTTAAAGAATCCTCACATAATATAAAAGACTTCAACTGTTGGATTCTAATATTCTACAATATAGAAATCATATATTTATTATCATTATTTTCTTAAACTATCATCATCTTTTCTCAAAATACACTAAAATGAGCGTTCCTTAATCTTAGCTTAAACAACTTAAACAACCAACATTAATAAAATCAATGTTATAAACAGATTATATTCTAATATCCTGTAGCATAATAAATCCATTTTCATAGATATTATCATTTTCTCAAATATATATATAAAACTGGATTATATATATATATTGGATTAGATTCAAGTCAGCAAGAAATCAGCAAAGCTGGTTTTTATAGAATTTCTTACTTAGATTTTTCAAGGCTAACTGAAGCTCACTCCAGCGAAAATGAAATAGAACAGCGGCTCACAGCTGCTGTCAGAAACATGATTCGGCCTCCCTGTTCCCATAGCTAATCCATGACCAAGCTTAATTTCCTTCTTTACGACTGAAGGCTAATGCCGAAAAGAGGACTGCATCGCAGGGCAAAATAGAATCACCAGTCCGTGGTGGCGTAGCGCCAAGGCACGCAGAGGAGTAAGTAAGGAGAACGGTAGTGCAGCTTCAAGTCGCGCGGTAGTGGAAGAACTCAAAAACAACAGAGGATGGCTTCTGGCTGTGAAGGAAAACTAGTTGCATTCTCGTAGCCATGAATGTCTCCACCGATTCCCACACGTTACTGAGTTGCAGAAGACACAGCCGACATGCAACAGCTTTCAAACGAAAGCAGCAACATGGAGGAAGAGAGGGAGAAAAAGAGAGACGCTAGTGGAAAGAGGAGAACTCTAGTGTGAAAAGGAATAAATTGTGCACTGCTGTACCCAAAAAAACAAAAGAAAAAAAATAGGGAGAAGCAGCAGCAGCCACGACGCACGACGTTTTGCCAAAAATAAGACGACACACGCGAAAGTGGAAGCAGAACACTGCACTAGGTGCCTGGCGGAACAGAAGCTGACAGTTGGACTCAAAGACAGAAGAACCAAAGGTCGCAAGGTGAAGAATCACCCAATGTACTAGCACCGTACACGCTGACGGAGAGCAGTTTCCGGCGATGGTGCAAGCATCATGCAGTCGGACCCCAGAAAGAACGAGGCAGTAGAGAGAAAAAGGAAAGAACTCGTGGATTCACAATGAGAAAGAAAGCCAGAAAAATAAAGTAAAACAAAGACAGTGGTTGAAGTCGGTGATAGAGTGGAAACTGCTGGAAATTCTTAAAAAAAATTAAAAGGAAATTGGTAGAAGTTTGGAGAGGGAGGGATGGCGGTGGTGATGACGGAGAGCTGATGGTTTTTCTTTTTGAAGGGTGTGACGGAAATATATATATATATATATATATATATATATATATATATAAGGGGAGGGGACAGCAGCCAAAGGAGGGAGAATTTAGAAGCACGTACACGGAAACAATAATCAAACAGCGCACATTATAGAGAGAGGGACACGGGAAACTAGAGGGAAAAAGAGAGGCTGTCCGGACACGTGTATGCATAAGGAGGGAGAGAAAACCATATTTTTAAATATAATAATACAAATTTGTAATAATGTAATATATTTAAAAGTCCCTTCAAAATCAATTTAAACCTTCGGGATTCTTAAATAATCTATTAAACACCAATAAATTATTTTTATAAATTTATACACTCCTGCTTACTAGAATTAATTTTTCAATTTATGAGAAGTTTTCTTATAAAATTATTTTAATCCAATTTCACCTGATCGATATTATATTTCAACACTCCAAAACTTTTGATTTGAAAAATAAAAATAAATTTAAAACTAATATTAACTAAATAAAAATAGTTATTTACAAACATTAAAATTTATGACACTAAGTATTAAATTGGGGTATGACAAACCCCCTTAAGCTTGATTACATTTTCTTTGTTGATTAACCCATTTTTCAATGAAAAATAAGTATTTTTACCTAATTTTAAGGATTTTCAGAGTATTGGAATTTTTGTATGATAGGCTCTTGAATAAGTGTAACAGTGTGTAAGTGTGTCTACTATGAAAAAATTTATCAAACTCAAGTTCAAATGTTAATTCAAATGAAAAAAATGAAAAAATGAAAAATGAAAAAAGTGCAAAAGTGAAAAAAAAGTAAAAAAGAAAAATAATTAGGAAAGAAAGGACAAAAGAAATAAGTAAAGAGTGTTTGAATTTGAAGTTAGGTTATTATGTTGAATTATAATTATTCATGATTGGCCCATATATTTATATCTTCATTTTCCTTTTCCTTTTCCTTAATCACATTATAATCTTGAATGAAGTTCTTTTAATTTGTATTGTACATGTGATTTAAGTAGTGAATATTAGATGATTAGCAAGCTTATGATAGAGCAATTTCATAAAATGAACTTGAGTGAAACACTTGTTCTAAACACTTGAGAGTTAGAGAGTGAATTTTGTGAAAATCTATTATGTTGATATACTCTATTTCAATGAAGTTACTATGTTAGTTAGTTTCAAGTTTGTTAAGATTTTTGCTCATAATTGTTATGCTTCTCGCTTCTGAATTTGTGATTTTAAAATTTTTGGAAAGTGAGTTTTTTATTTATTAATTTTGAATAAAATTGTGCCTTGTCCAAGGTCGTGTAATGCCTCTTTGCTAGTTAGAGTAGTTAAAAATCATTATTAATTCTTATCTTAGATTGATATTGTATTAATAATGAATTGTTTCATATGCTTAATGTGTATTGTATTGATTTCCTAATTTTATAGCATAAAGAAATATTGAAATAGATATGCTAAGAAACTCTGGTATAAACGTGTTTGATGTATGTCTTACGTATGATAATTTTTCTTAACTAAAACTGATTATAAAGTTTATGTGATAACTATCTCATTGAATAGTTATTGTATTCACTCTACTTATAGCTACATTTTTTCTTGTATTTATTCAAGATGCCTATCTAGGTTGTAGATATGTGGTGGTAGGTATATACCACTCGATTTGGCATGTTTCAAATAAAGTTTTAGTCTTGCATAAAAGCTGACAAGGTTAAGGTACTTCAAGTAGATTCGCTTCATGTAATGTCCCGAATTTTTAATTCTATCATCTAAATCTCTAAATTCTAAGTTCGTAGAAACGAAGAGCACGTTTAAATTAGCTTAGTGGGCGAATCCTAAGTTGAAAGGAATTAAGTATAAAGGAAAACGAAATTTTGAAGGAAAAAGGATAGTGGGAAAAGAATTAATTTTCCTAAACAGTATAGATGATCAGAGGAGGTTAGAAAATCCTAAAAAGGGGAGTTGTCTAAGTCTGACAGTGTAAGGAATTTTAAACAGACAGAAATCCTATGGACTAAATTGCAAAAGTGCAAAATCGGGTGTGGTTAAAGTGAAAATAACCAAGGATTTGAGATCTAATATGAATAACCAAGATTTGGGGTGTAATATGTGATTTTATTTAGTGTGGCCAATAGACACATGGCAAGTGTGGCCAATAGACTAATGGACAAGTGTCCTTATTTGAAGAAATGGCAAGAATAGCCTTACTATTGGTGAAAAAAGGACTAAATTACTCTTGGAATTGTTAAAAATGGCAAGAATACCCTTGAAGCTTCATGAAAAGTCTTCTTCCTTCTCCTTTCTTCTCAAAAGCTGTGGAAGACTCCATTAAAGCACCAAAAATGTGTAGGAGAGAGAAGGAAGAGAGAGAAAGTTTCTTTTGGCTTTTTCACCCAAAAATAGTGAGATTTAGGCTTGGGGGTAGAAGGGAAAGTTGCTCTTCTCATCAAGCTCTATCCATTGGTGTGTTTAAATTAAAGAAAAGCTCAAGTTTGATCAAGTTTGGTGAGCTCTAAGTGAGGATTTTCAAGTTGCAGCAAGAGGTAAAATTGTTCTCCTCTAAAAGCTCTTTATTGTGCTCTTTTTAGTTTTCTTGAAATCTTGATGTTGGTGTGGTCAAAGGTAACTGACCATGGAGTTTTGGATGATTTGAACATGTTTAATGGTGTTTTAGATGTTGTTATGTTGATCTATGGCTTTGGTTTGGTGTAAAAATAGCAAGAAACCATGATATACACAGTCTAGGATTTTAGAGGCATAATGGTGCATGTGTGGATTTAGCATGATTTGTTTGGAATTTGGTTAAATTGATAAAATTAGGATGATTCTTATGAGTTATGAAGCCTAAGGAGGATGAAATTTTGAGTTATGAAAGTGTGTATGAAACTTCCCTTTTGAGAAGCCAAGGGGAGAAGGAGGTTTAGCCATGTAAATTGTGTTTTTAGAAGATCAGTAATGTACACGGGGTAGAACATGGCCCATGTTGTACCCCGTGTTCTTTTACGAAGGCAGATCAGTAATGTACATGGGGTAGAACACGGCCCATGTTGTACCCCATGTTCTGAACACGGGGTAAAACACGGCCCATGTTCACCCCCGTGTTCTTTGTTAAGTGAACATTTTGGCTTTAATTCTTCACGTTTTGCATGGTTTTACTTCCGGATCCTTTTCTAATGTTCATATGTATCATTTCAAGGCCTGAAAACAAGATATAGAGCATCTAAGTATGCATTTATTTAAGCGAAGGAAGTAAAGAGTACATGAGGTTTAAGGAAAGTGATGATGTTCTAATAAGAACTATGATGTGTATTTGTATAGACTAAGGAATGACAACTTGGAAAGGCAAGGGGAATTATAAAGAAGTTTTTAAGTGAGGTCAAAAGAAACATCACATTGGAAGCTTGTAAAAGGTAGCTAGCTTTATCCTTAAGCTCTGTTTTCTATTTACATGATTTTCGGTATATTTTGCCATTATATGGAATGTGTATGAAATAGCTGTGTGCACACCCCGGGAAGACAGTCAAATACTATGTGTGTAAGGCCTATGGCCCGAGTTATCCCCGGGATGGTAATGAAATTACTGTGTGCACACCCCGGGAAGATAATCAAATACTGTGTGTGTAAGGCCTATGGCCCGAGTTATCCCCGGGATGGTAATGAAAATTGCTGTGTGCGGTACCTATGGCCTTTAGAGTTCCCCGGGAAGACAGTGAAATGCTGTATATGAGGCCTATGGCCCATGGCCTTTAGAGTACCTTGGGAAGACAGTGAAATTGCTGTATATGAGGCCTAGGTACGTTTATCTGTGATGGCCATCTAGATGTCTATATAAGTCCTTGAAGGGGCTTGATGATTGCTATGTGTGATGCACATTTCCTACAACGGTATGGATTGAAATGATAAATGATTAATTGATTTTGAAATGTATGTTTTATTTGCTTAAGGATCTGGAATGGCTTGATGTGTTTTCATGGTAATAGCTAGCTACTGGGAAACTCTGTTTGTTACGTTTTCTGTGTTATACTAACCATTCCAGGTGATGCTTCCAAAGGCCCTCTTGGCAAAGGAAAGTAAATTTTTGAAGTTGTATATTAAAAATGATTGTATAGTTGGTAATATTGTAAGTGATGGATGTATATTTTTGTAAATTGAACTTTTGTATAATTACATGACCCTTGCCTATATCGTATAAGATACAGCAATTTAAGGTATTGTGAGCTAGTCTAAAGTAGAAGGCAAATTAGTATGCGATAATTACCTATTTAATGAGGATTAAGGTGTTAATAAGTAAGGGAGTTACACTTCATGTCATAAGGATGGCACTTCTAGTCTTTGATCTTAAACAAAGGTTTGAGGATATTATCTCTTCAAGCAATGACTTTATGTAGGGTTAGACACCTAATGATCCTATCCTCGAGGTTAGTGATGTTGAGGTTCTGATCAAGTTTATTGATCTATTCCCTCTACTAGAACTAATAGCAATGCCTAACCTTATGGTATCTCTTAAGTTACTTAATTCATTAGCGGCACTCTAAGTTTCATCACAAATTGTTGATCCCCTAGTTGCCCTTCTTGTTGGTCCATCGATAATGTTTCTAAATGCACATGTTGACTTTGCTACTTAGCTACCAAACCCAATACATGCCCTTATCATAAAGTCTAACTGCTTTATGTCAATGGATCTACATTTTATAGCCCATAATCAGTGAATCTAGAGGATATAAGGATGCTTAATGAAGTCCCCATTGAAGATCCTCTAAGCCATTAGTGAATAATTTATCTAGATGATGACTTTTTGTATTTTTGGTTTCTATATAGCTACCTCCTAACTTTATTTTTGGCAATATTTGTATATAGGTCATCGACATGATTAGTAATATAGCATGGATGGGAGTTTTAGTATGGTCTTTTAAAATAATCAAACTACCTATATGAAATGTTTAATTATGATAATGTATAGAATGTATATTATGATATATCTAATATGTGATTTATGAAAATCTAAGGTAAAACAAAATAAGAGGTTTCCTAATGACTAAGGGTAAAAAAAGGTTTTCCTCCAAAAAAAGGTAAACAAATACTTTTCTATTATTATTTTCCAAATATACATCTCAAATTGTATAAAGTGTAATTGTATTTAACAAAGTATTCTTCTAGTTCTATCTCAAATTATATTATTTCTATTATACTTAATACATATGACCTTCTAAATCTTATTATATTGTGTTTACTTCATGGTTAGAACTTTTGAAATGATTTTTCTATTTATTTAAAAAAAATCTTCATTAAAAGATCTTTCTAGTTTCTTAAAGATAGAACACTTAGATGAGTCTTGTAAAATTATTTCAAATTTGTATTTTTGATAAATGATCAATTCTAAAAAAGGATTTCTAAAAATTGCTTGTTGGAGAATCAGCAAAAAAGTAATAACCTTCTAATAAATATATATTTTAAGAATTTCACTAAAAGTTTTTGCTTTTAAGGTCATTATGTTTCAATTATTTCCAAAATAGAATAGAAAAATCTCTCATTTAATTTAAATTTTGACCTTCAAAGAAATTATTACAATTTTGATTTTGATGGTATTTTCAAAATATTTAAAAGTAGAATAGTATCTTTTGATTTTTTTACTTTTGTCAACCTATCTTATTCTATTTGGTTTGAGTAATTATTTTAAGATTAGAATTTAAATATTTCTAAAAAATTAGACATAATCCTTGTTTATTTTTATTAAGTTTCCATTTTACCTTGAACTAGAGTAACCAAAAACATGTTTGTTTACCTAAGAGACTTTTAAATGTTATTCAAATAAGGTTCTTAATAGTCTATTTTAAGTTTATTTCTATTAAGAAATATTTTTTAAGTGCTACCAATCAAATAATTATCTTCTAAAATAGCTTTAAAAATTCATTTATTTAAGACACTACTGAAGGCAGCTTTTGTCTAAGGATGTTATGTTTTACATATTTTTCTGAACTAAGAAATTAAACTCCATTAGTTTATTTAAAAGATTAAACTCCATCAGTTTATTTGTTGGATTGCAAAATGTCCTCCAAAAAGAAAAAAAAAGGATTTAGTATTTTCTAAATCAAAAAATTGAACCTCATTAATTATGCATGACTAATTTTTGTTTCAATAGGAAAAATACTTTTAATGAACTTTCAACTTGGAGTTTCTACATAATGCAATCTTTTAGAAAATAGTTTTAAAAAAGGCTCGTGAAGATGTCCAATTGATATCTTTTATGTTGATTATGATGGACTAAAATTAGGTCATGACATATGTGGTATCAGAGCATCTAGGAAAACAATGGTATAATAAATTTAGATTAGTGGTGCACTCATAGTTTGAGTAATTGTGGAGTGGTGAAATATGGGCTAGTGCAAAGTAAGGACAATGATTGAATGAACTCTAGCCACATGTGATCAAATCAATATCACACTAGCAATCTTAACAATGCTATCAAGAGTACTAGGGATTTTTTATTCAAAAGATAATTTTTGTTTTCTACTTTGAGTTATATTATGGAATGTGAAATGAACTAGGATAATTCTAAGTATATAAAAGATGGAAAAAAATTTAGATTTCCTAATAATAAAATTAGAGTGATTAAGAAACCTTAAATAGGTGTGATATTGAATATTAAATTGGGAAAAGAGACCTTGATTAAAGAAATAAATCACTTTTTAAGATGGGATTACTTTATTGAATTTTGAACTAAAGACCTAAATTATAGAAGTATCAATTTACTAGTAATCCTTATGGAAAGAGGTTAATGGGATGATAAGATACATCGAGAATGAGAGAATAAAGTCAATAGATTATTTAAAGATAAGATTGTATGAATAAATGATGATATATAGATAGTGATGAGTGCGAACTATATAAGATATATAAATATAATGGATTTTAACAAAAGGTTGAGGTATATGCATAAAACAACCAAAAACAATAATAAGTATACTTAAATAGATAGTCGTGAATAGGAATTATATATGAAATAAGTAAGGTTTTGATAAAGAGAATCAATTATTTTGGAAGATGAAATGTAGACATGTTACGAGTATTATGAAGGAATAGCTAAGACAATACAATAAATAGTAGATTAAGATAAGATAAGAAATGTATTAAGTGAATTTTGAAATTTCAATCAAAATGTGATGAATTCCATTCATACAATAGATATAACCTTTGAATAATCACATGATTAAGGTTGAGCTTATAGTGCAAATCGATCTTTAAAAATATGTTTTCATTAGAGCATTAGTCATCAAAGGTATATAAAGATCGATTGAAAGCTTATAAGATAGGAAAATTAAAATAACTCAGAGAATTGAGAAAAGTTAGTGATAATAGAATAAAAAGTGCATTTGTGTACCATTAAGCAATGATCAATTAGAGTTTATGCAACAAAGAATTCATGACAAGGTGGATATTAAAAGAAGCAATTAAGGTATATGAAACTCCAAGGAGTGAAATTAGCTTTAATTAGTGGAAAGAGAAATTAATATATGTGCACCTAGGAAATATATGATATAACTATGTTAGGTCCTTTTGGAAAACTTTTTATTTTTGCAAATCTATGGTTAAATAATGATAAATAGTTATAAAAATACTAATAATAAAGTTAGAAGTTCTTATAGTGAAAATGTTTTAATTTTGGAAACTCTACAAATTTCAAATAATGAGAGCTATTGTTATAGGCTGATGTACTGATGTTTTGAAATACTAATGATGATATTACATTTTTTATGCTAACTTAAGAAGAATATTTTCAAGGTCATAAGAAAAAGGAATTATGGAAAATGTTAGTAAGAAAGTGAGAGACTTAGTAACACAAATGAATTGGATGATTAATCCGAAAGTAAGAATGAATTGTTATGAAAGGATTTGTTTGCAAATTTTGTTAAACAAATATTTGAAAAGTATGGCAATGATAACTCAATGAGATATTTTTACTTATGGTTAAATAAATTATTGAGGGTAGTTAAATAAGTTAGGCTCTAATTATTCATAATTAGAGTAGATCCTTAAATTAGGAAAAATTGTGAATTGCAAGATGGATTGGAAAAAAAATTAATCTAAGTAATGTAGCAGAGGCATGGAAGTAACATGATAAGTTTGAAATGAGGAGTTCATGATAAGTTTGAAATGAGGAGTTATGGTTCAAATAGAATATTAAAGGAAAGTTGAAAATTTTCACTACTAGTAGTGATCCTTGGCATTAAAGTCATAACAAAGGTGGTATCTATAATGGCTCTTATTATATGAAAAACTATTTTGGAACACATAGTAGTAGAATAATGAATTGATTTATGAAAAGAATATAGTAAGACTAAGATAACACTCCTAAAGGTCTTTGCAGGTTGTTAATAATCTTGAATACCTCTTCAGGGATGAATTTTCTTGAAGGAGAAAAATTGTAATACTTGTCAAAAACCTAATAGAAATAGACTATTAAAATGAAACCAAGAGGTATATAAAAGTACATAATTAGTAGAATTACTTATTTATGTTGATAAAAGTATTTATTAGTGATAGTGGATGAAAAATTTATTTTGGAATTATTTAGAGACAATTTAAGAAAATTAAAAGAGCTTATGAATAATTAGTAGATAAAAATAATTTTAGGGGAAGTGAAACAAATTTTCACCATAGAAATTTTATAAAATTTTTGAAGGATAATTAGAGTAATTTATAAGCTATTCAAGATTAAAGATCATAGAATTTTGGATTAAATTAAGGTTAAAAACAAAACACTTTGCAAAAGGGCCAAGTTTAGAAAAAAAGAAAGAAATTTACCCCATAAGCCTACATGGGACTTATGGCTATAAAAGCCAAAATGGGAAGAAAAAAATTACTAATGAAGGACATAAGGAACAATTAAGTGTAATTAGAAGATAAGATGGGTTTACTTGGGAAGTAAGTTGGAAAAGTGGTAAGTAAACTACACTTTTTGTGGATAAATTGGAAACATAAATGTTGACAAAAAGTGAAAATTAATAAAGAGATTAAAATGATGGTGAAGCATAACTTAGGATTAAAGAAAGAGTATTCTTTAGGTGATATCATATGGATGAGTTAAGCTTGATTGTGTAAGCATGAGATCATCCACTTGTTTACACTATAAATAGATAAAGGAAAGCACAAAATTGTGTACAACAACAAAAAAGGAAGCACAACACTAAAGAGAAAAGGAGAGGAAGAGAGAAAAAAATGCAATCTCACGCAACCTTCATCTTCTTCTTCATACTAGCAAGATAATGAAAGGTTTTTAAAAAATCTTTGAATTAGTAGAGTTTCAACTCTTTAGATCATCTAGGAAAAAGTAAAACTCCTAAACATTAATAGGTTTTTCTCTTTTCTTTCTTTAAACTCCTTACTAATTTTATGTTATTTTGGATATTATCTTTTGGATGCTAGGTGAAGAAAGTAAGTTTTGCCAGTTCCTAGGATAAGTAGAGATACACTCTTTTTCTCTTTAGTTTTCTTTTAAGAAAGTTGTTATAGACATATATATATTGTTGTGATTGGCTATCATTTGATGTGCTGAAGCTCTATTCAGTCATAGTAGATTACTTGTTATACTATTTTATGATGACATACCGAAGTAATGGGATCTATGGTGTAATATCTATGAAATCAATTTTTCTTGAATGACAAGAAAGGGTTTTGAAACTATAGTTTTAGATAAATGGTTTGTAAAATGATTATTTAACTTTTTATTTTGGGAAAATTGAATGTTTGTAATTTTTTCATAAAGAAGAGGCACAAAAAATGTTTTGGAAAGAGAGATTTTCTAAAAATAATTTTGAGAGAGATGTGAAAATTATCTTTTCTATATGTAATATAGAAGATTGGAATAGCAAATTCATATAAAATTTGAATAATTTATTTAGAGAAAAACTTATATAACTCTCAAATTTTCCTAAGAGAAACTTAGAAAAGTTCTTAATGTTTATGTTAAAAAATAGTACACATTAAATTTTGGATCTATTATAATTATTGCACAATCAATTATTACATTAAAGTTTTCAAACAAAATTACACTTGGAATTTTTTTAGAGGACTCAAGTTTTGAGGTGAATAAAGGGAAATTTTCTATTTTTCTTAAAAAATCTTGTTGCACTACATTCTAAACTATTTCTATGACATTCTTATATATTTATATCATAGTTATTATTATAAATAGCACAGAAAAATATTATTTTATGATAATATTTTATCTCTTATAAACTATTTTAATTAGTAATCATTTGGATAATTTTTATAACTTATTTCTATCATGAAAAGGAGTCAAAATTGATGTTTTATGATTTCTAAAAATGTGCTAGAATTTTACAAAAAATTTCTTAAACATTTGATGAGAAAAATGGTATTTTCAAGTGTAACATGTCTGATTTCAAATTATTTTGATAGTTTAAGTTATGGATAATTTATATAACTTATTTTGATTGTAAAATTAATGGAGAATGATATTTTCATACTTTTAAATGATTTTCAAAATTTTTTGGAAAAAAATTATTAAATTTTGGTATTTAAAATGAAATTTCCAATTTAAGTGCTCCTCTTTCGAACTATTTCAATAATTGGGTGTAAAGTTAACTTATATGACTTGTTTTGAGCAAGAAAAATATTAAAAAAATGTATTTTAAAATGTATTTTTCAAATTTAAAATTTTTTCATAAAAGTTTTGGCAATTTTTGATATTTTAAATGAGTTTTTTCAAAATTGATATACTTAATAGAGCCTAGTTGAAGAGCATGTAAGAATGTTTGAAATTTTAAAGTGCATAAGTAAAGTAACTTTTGTAAAAATTTTACGATTAAATTAAGACTATGAATTCCTTATTTTAACTTTGGAAAAATTGTTCTCACACTTTTTAAAATAGCACATAACAGCCAAATATGCCTAGGTTAAAGAGTTATGAAACTTAGAGAATTCAAGTTTCTATGATTTGGTGTTTATTAAAAACTATATGGTATCTATTAAACAACATATAACATCACTTATGAACATATTATTATATGAAATTGATAATATAGAATTTGAATGATAATTAATGAGATCATGGATCTTGACCAAAAGGTGCAAGACAAACCCAATAATCCAATTGGCCCAATAACTCGTGCAAGAGCCAAAAGGATGGAGTCTTTAATTTCAATGAAGGAAAACACTAATGTGGGCTGGATTACATTGCTGATCTATGAGGAAACTTGAAGAAATTGGGCTTAAGTGTATATGCATGGGCCCAATAGCTAATTGAAGCTGAAATTGAAGCATTTTGAAGGAATTCTAAAGGGCAGATATGAAGACCTATCTTCTGCACGTTTTTCTTATTAATTAGGCATGTCATTTTAATGTTATTTATTATTTTTAATGTCATTTATGTTTGGAGTTTCCCAAACCCTTTAGTCTTTCACTAGAAAGTAGAAATTTATGATTACTTAATGAGCATTTATGAGCTTAAATTCTATTAAAAAGCTATGTATTCACATTTTCAAGTTAATTGAGAAGTTTGTTCAGATTGCCCTTTGCAATTCTATTCTTATCTAAGTATGATCTCTTACTTAATGGCGAATTAATTGAATTCTTATCACTCTCATTTTGTTCTCTTTCCTACAGTGTGGCGAATTCAACTGGTTCTCTTTAGGTTGTGGCGTGTCAAACTTATCAATCTAAAGTTTTCCAAAATTACTTTCTTTTTTTTTTAATTTTTGTAATCCTATCAGTTGGTATCAGAGCTGGTTCATCTTCCAGCCAATCTACACTAATTTTTTTAACTTGAGTGTAAACACTTTAGAGAGTGACCAACCCTTGTGAGAGAGTGAAACCACAACCATAAACACCATGTCTGGAGATTCTTCAATTCCAAGAGGCCTTAATTTGGAGCAAGCTCAAATCATAGGGCTTCAACGAAGCCAAGAACTACTACAACTTAACTAGGAGGAGATGACGCGACGGCTTAATCGATTGACTGAAGCAATTGAAAAGCTGAACCCAAATGGAGATCGTGAGCCAAATGGAGGTAATGGAGGTGGAGATTCTGGTGCTGAAGAAGAGGAGAGACAACCAAGGCAAAGGAGGCAACAAATAGAATCAACAAGCAATATTAAGATGAGAATTCCGCCATTCAAAGGCACTAGTTCACCGGAGGAATATTTGGAGTGGGTGTAGAGAGTCAAAAAAGTATTTGAATGTCATGAATACTCAGAGGCAAGAAAATGTCAACTAGCTGCCCTTGAGTTCACTGACTATGCAAATTTATGGTGGGAGAATCTAAAGGCTCAACGTAGGAGGGATGGAGAAGATGAGGTTAGAAGTTGGAGATTAATGAAGAGGTTGATGCAGCGGCGTTTTGTTCCTGACTATTACAAACAGGAACTTTATATCAAATTGCAAGGCTTGAGACAAGGAGGTATGTGTGTGGAAGATTATGTGAAGGAGTTTGAAATGTTGAAAATTAGATGTGAGTTGCAAGAACCTGAAGAACAAACCATTGCAAGGTTCTTGGGTGGGTTGAATAGGGAGATTGCAGATTTGGTGGAGTTACAAACTTATGTATTCTTGGAGGATGTGATCAAATTGGCTGTGAAGGTGGAAAGACAAAGGAAGCGGGTTTCAACCAAGCAACATGTGACTAGGCAAGTTGGTAATAAAATAGCCAACTCGTCTACGCCATGGGAGAATAAGAAGCTTAGCAATAAGGAGGCTGCCGGATCATCCACTACTTTGTCGAAAGGGAAAGCAGTTGATTCTAATCCACCTAAAAGAAGTAGGGATATCAAATGCTTCAAATGCCTTGGCCATGGACACATTGCTTCTGAATGTCCAAATCGAAAGGGAATGATTATAAAGGGGGCACAAGGTGAGGTGGAGAGTGAAGATGAAGAATTTGAAGAGGAAGGTGATGAATATTTAGGAGAAGAGAGTGTGGAGTATGCTGATGAAGGAGAAATGCTTATAATTAGGCGTGTATTAAACTTGCAAGCAAAATTGGAGGATGAGCAGCAGGAAAATATATTTCACACTAGGTGCACAATTGGGAATAAGGTGTGTGGAGTAATCATTGATGGAGGGAGCTGTACTAATGTGGCTTCCACTACTTTAGTGGAAAAATTGAATTTGGCCACAAATAAACATCCTCACCCATACAAGTTGCAATGGCTGAATGATGTGAGAGAAGTAAAAGTCACTAAACAGGTGGTAGTTCCATTTTCCATTGGAAAATCCTACAAAGATGAGATTTTATGTGATGTAGTCCCAATGAATGCAAGTCATTTGTTGTTGGGAAGGCCATGGCAGTACGATAGGAGAGTTGTGCATGATGGATTTAAAAATACATATGCTTTTGAGAAGGATGGCCAAAAGATTGTCCTCGTACCCTTTAGTCCTCAACAGATGCAAAGAGATCAACTATTGGCAAAAAGGGAGAACAAGACTAACTTACTTGCAACGAAGGTCGAGATTACAAAAGCCTTATTTAAGTCAGACCTTATCTTTTTGTTGTTGTTAAAGGAAGTGTAGCCAGACATTGTGGGATCATTACCCCCACAAATTCAATCACTATTAAAGGAGTATGAAGATGTCTTTCCAGAAGAATTGCCAAAGGGGTTGCCACCAATTAGGGGGATTGAGCACCAAATTGATCTTATTCCAGGGGTTGCCTTACCAAATAAACCAGCCTATAGAATGAATCCAGAAGAAGCAAAAGAGATGCAGAGACAAGTAAATGAGTTACTTGAAAAGGGGCATGTGCGGGAGTCTATGAGTCCTTGTTCTGTACCAGCTTTATTGGTGCCAAAGAAAGATGGAACCATGCGTATGTGTATGGATAGCAGGGCTATCAACAAAATCACAATCAAATACCGGTATCCAATTCCAAGGTTGGATGACATGCTGGATGAGTTGTATGGCTCTAAGGTGTTTTCAAAAATTGATTTGAGGAGTGGTTATAATCAAATCAAGATGAAAGAAGGAGACGAATGGAAGACAGCTTTCAAAACCAAGCATGGGTTATTTGAATGGATGGTCATGCCTTTTGGATTATCTAACGCTCCAAGCACTTTCATGCGACTAATGAATCATGTGCTGCATAAGTATATTGGTGATTTTGTTGTGGTATATTTTAATGACATCTTAATTTATAGCAAGAGCCATGTTGAACATATAGATCATTTGAGAAAGGTCTTTCAAATACTACGAGAAGAAAAATTATATGGCAATATCAAGAAGTGTCAATTCTACCAAGATCGAGTTGTCTTTCTTGGTTTTGTTATTTCACTGCAAGGAGTTGAAGTAGATGAAGAAAAGGTGAAAACTATCAAAGAATGGCCTGTTCCAAAAAGCATTTCAGAGGTAAGGAGTTTTCATGGATTAGCCTCTTTCTATAGGAGGTTTGTGAAGAATTTCAGTACCATACTTGCACTATTGACTGAATGCATCAAGAAGGGAGAGTTTAAGTGGACTGAAGCTGCACAAAGGAGTTTTGCATTGATCAAGGAGAAACTATGTTCAGCACCAATCTTAGCTCTACCTGATTTTTCTAAAACCTTTGAGCTTGAATGCGATGCTTCAGGCGTGGGAATAGGGGCTGTTCTACTGCAAGACAAGCGTCCTATTGCTTATTTCAGCGAGAAACTCAATGGAGGAAGTTTGAATTATTCCACTTATGACAAGGAGTTCTATTCCTTAATTAGAGCCCTTGAAACATGGCAGCATTATTTGTTACCTAAGGAGTTTGTTATTCATACAGATCATGAATCCTTAAAGCACTTGAAGGGACAAGTAAAGTTGAATCGACGACATGCCAAATGGGTTGAGTTCTTGGAGACTTTTCCTTATATTATCAAATTCAAGAAAGGGAGTTCAAATGTGGTGGCTGATGCACTTTCTCGCAGGTATTCTCTAATTTCATTACTAAATGCTAAGTTGATGGGATTTGAACTCATTAAAGAGCAGTACAAAGATGATCCAGTTCTTGCTGATATCTATGTAGCTTGTGAAAAGATGGCTTTTAAGGGGTTTTACAGACATGAAGGTTTCTTATTCAAATCTGGGAGGCTTGTTATTCCTAACTGCTCTATTAGAGAACTTCTTGTGAGAGAAGCACATGGTGGAGGCTTGGCTGGACATTTTGGAGAGAAAAGGACATTGGAGATGGTCAAAGAGCACTTTTATTGGCCAAATTTGATCAAAGATGTTCATCGCATTATTGAGAGGTGTGTCACTTGCAAGAAAGCCAAAAACAAAGAAGCTGCACATGGTTTATATATGCCACTACCTGTACCAGACCAACCATGGGTTGATGTGAGCATAGATTTTATGCTTGGGTTGCCAAGAACTTCAAGGGGAAAGGATTCAATTATGGTGGTTGTTGATAGATTCTCTAAAATGGCCCATTTCATTTCTTGTAGAAAAACTGATGATGCTTCTCATGTGGCTGATTTATTCTTTCATGAGATTATACGCTTGCATGGAATTCCTAAAAGTATAGTGTCTGATCGAGATGCTAAATTTTTGAGTTACTTTTGGAAGATGTTGTGGAAAAAGCTTGGAACAAGACTGCTCTTTAGCACTGCTTGTCATCCTCAAACAGATGGCCAAACTGAAGTGGTGAATCGAACTCTTTCTTCCTTGCTTAGAACTGTTGTTAACAAGAATCTCAAGTCTTGGGATGATTGTTTAGCATATGTGGAATTTGCTTATAATAGAAGTGTGCATAGCACAACTAAACTTTCTCCTTTTGAGGTGGTTTATGGGTTTAATCCATTAACTCCTCTTGATTTAGCACCTTTGCCTATCAATGAAAGACTTTGCATGGATGGTGAAAAGAAGGTTGAGATGATGAAAAAAATGCATGAAAATATCAAGAAGCAGATTGAGAAGAAGAATGCAGTTTTTGAGAAGGCAGCCAACAAAGGAAGAAAGCAAGTTCAATTTGTTCCAGGAGATCTTGTGTGGATTCACCTTCGCAAGGAGAGATTTCCTAGTAAGAGGAAGTCTAAACTTATGCCAAGAGCAGATGGTCCTTTCAAAGTCTTGGCTAAGGTAAATAATAATGCCTACAAGATTGATTTGCTGGGAGATTTTGGAGTTTCAGCTACTTTCAATGTAAGGGATTTGTCTCCTTATTTGGAGGATAACATGGAGTTGGATTTGAGGACAAATCCTCCTCAGCCAGAGGAAGATGATGAGATCATGGATCCTGACCAAGAGGTGCAAGACAAACCCAATAATCCAATTGGCCTAATAACTCGTGCAAGAGCCAAAAGGATGGAGTCTTTAATTTCAATGAAGGAAAACACTAATGTGGGCTGGATTACATTGCTGATCTATGAGGAAACTTGAAGAAATTGGGCTTAAGTGTATATGCATGGGCCCAATAGCTAATTGAAGTTGAAATTGAAGCATTTTGAAGGAATTCTAAAGGGCAGATATGAAGACCTATCTTCTGCACGTTTTTCTTATTAATTAGTCATGTCATTTTAATGTTATTTATTGTTTTTAATGTCATTTATGTTTGGAGTTTCCCAAACCCTTTAGTCTTTCACTAGAAAGTAGAAATTTATGATTACTTAATGAGCATTTATGAGCTTAAATTCTATTAAAAAGCTATGTATTCACATTTTCAAGTTAATTGAGAAGTTTGTTCAAATTGCCCTTTGCAATTCTATTCTTATCTAAGTATGATCTCTTACTTAGTGGCGAATTAATTGAATTCTTATCACTCTCATTCTGTTCTCTTTCCTAGAGTGTGGCGAATTCAACTGGTTTTCTTTAGGTTGTGGCGTGTCAAACTTATCAATCTAAAGTTTTCCAAAATTACTTTCTTTTTTTTTTAATTTTTGTAATCCTATCAATAATGTTGTGAAAAGTTGCAAGATACTTCACGAGTTTTCATGACGAAATCATGAATTTGACTTGATATTTAGTTCATGACTTAAATTATGAATTAATTTATGAAATGCATGTGCACTATTATATTATGTGCGAGGGTATTATGAACATTAATGAACTTTTGCATGGAATTGTATATGGTAATCTAGCAAATAAAAGCAAGAAAGCTTACTATAGTCACTTACTAATTGATGAGGTATTGTGAATATTTTCTCCTATTATATGTTATGTTTTTTAGCAATGCTTGGCATCTTGACTTTACCTTGATGATTTTGAATATGATAAAAAGTATCTAAAGGCTGTGTGAGCTTGTCTTCACTAATAAAAGTATTAGAAGATTGCAAAGAACTAACACTTAAATTAGCCTCCCACTACTATTTTCAATTCAAGACATGGGCCTAAATCTAATTAGTAATATTATTAAACATTAAGAATAAGGTTAAAAATGAATCAACAACTTTACAAGTGAAAATTTCCAATTTATCTATTTTTCTTTGGCAACTAATGATTCACCTATATATCAAATAATCAAAGCCTAATTGTTATTGATTACAATCAATTATAACTAACCTACATGTGAGAATTAATTGTAATTAATTATTTAGGTGTTGATTACAATAAATAATTAACTAACTAATTGTAATTAGCAAACTATCTAAGCAATAATTTATTACAAGATAAAAAAATAAAGGATAATTAAATTAAAAGTAAAATTGAGAGAAAGATCTCAGAATAAAAAAAAATTGGAATACTAATCCCTTTAATTAGTGTAGAAAATTAGCCACCATGGTGGAATACAAAGAAAGATAGAAGAAGAAGAAGAAGAAGAAAAGCTACTATTAAAAGTTATGTATCCTTGCCTTTGCAAGCATAAAACTTTATATTTGATTTCCTCTTTTCTAAAACCCTAATGGACCATGATCACATACCTCCTAGGTTTATGAAGAATAGAACCTTACTAATTTTAGAAGCCTAAAACCTAATTTACAAAATAAAATATTACAAGAGTTACTATAGTAAAATCTCGTAGGTTTGACTTCTAGTTATTATAAGACCCTAAAAACTATATAGTTTCGCTAAATCATAAACAAAAGTTGTAAGGCTAGGTCTTAAAAAGTTTTGAGCATTTGTTTCACCTTGATTGGACCTCTAGAGTTTGTACATGGCTAAATTTGACCTTCCAAACATCCAAAATGGGCTTCAACCAAACATGAAAGTTATAGAACTTCCTATAAGCTTTCAAATGATATAATAATCACCCAAATTTGATATTTAAAACTTAAGTTATAGTTAAAAATCTAAAATAATCTAAAAATTCAACATTAATTGAGTAATTTCAAAACATTAAAAAACCAGCACCTAATTATATAACAAGACCAATTCTATAAAATTAAGTATATGTAACACATTAATAGACATAAAATGGAAGGAAATAATATAAACAAAATCTTACATATCAATATGTAAAAAGTTAGATAATGATCTAGAAGAATTTAATAAAATCAAAAGGAAAAAGGAAGTTAAATCTAATGCTATTAGTATTACAATTGAGCAAGATGATAAAGATTATGTTATCTTAATGAATGATGAATTTTAGAATGATCTTAATAATTGTTGGCTATTTGATTATGCTATTTCAGTTGTGTTTGTGCTAATAAGAAAATGTTTAATATATATAACAATTATCAACCTAGAATTATGAAAATGGCTAATAGTGATCCTCTAAATGAGAAAGGTATTAGTAATTTAAAACTTAAGTTTCATGATGGTATCATATAGATTTTGAAGGATGTGAGATATATTTTAACATTGATAAAGAAATTAATTTTTTAGGTAGATTGGATGATTTAGCATGTGGATATTCTACTAGAGTTTTCAAGTGAAGAGATATAACTTGCGTCAAGGTAGAGATTATTAGTATTTGACCTAAATTGTAATAATTGCTAATTTATGATTATTTCCAATCTTGAATTATCCTTTAATTTGAATTAAGATTATCCAATTAAACTTAAGATTATAAATAATTTTTTATTATCTTTTTATTAAAAGTTTTCTTCCTACTTAAGTGAGATTTTTTTATGTTAAAGTTAGATTAAGATTCTTTCTTAAACAAGTATTATTAGGTTATAAATATTTATATTAGTCAAGGGTTTGATATATGAGAGAAATTAGGTGATAAGATTGTTTGAGAGATAATTAGGTGTAATTAAGATTTAGGTTCATGAGAAAGTCATAGTTTGTAATTTTTGCAATCTAATAGTGAAAATTTTGTTAACTCTCTTATGGTTTTTTTCCCTTTGAGTTTAAAGAAATTTCCACATAAAATTGTATGTTTATTTTATTGCTATTTTTTATTCATCTCTTTCATTCTCTACATATTTTAGAATTAGGATTTTTTTTCTAATCAAGTGTTAAAATATAGGAAAATGATGATTTAAATCATCTTAAGAGTATAAGTTTTTAAAATAAAAAAAGTTAGTGTCATGATACTTATAATTTTATGTTCTTAGATTGATAAGTAAGAAGGAAAAAATTAATAGTAACAAGAATATATGGGACTCATTTTAGGGGGGGAGCACTTCAAGGTGAGCACTAAGGTGAGCATATATCTTACCATAACTTGAAACTTGGTTAAATTTTGATGTCTTCCTTTATTACATTTACAAATTTTATGGTCAAGCATACATGCAACCTTATTGAGCAACCTATAAAATCTTGATGTGATTATGCATATAAGCTTTAATTTTAATTATCTGTAGCTGTTGAATTTGCATTACTATTTAAGGTTATAACTTGTGAATTAAATTAATATGTATTGTTAATTACATTTTTGAGGCTATGTAATAAAGGCATAGTATTGTTGTTATTTGATTATGTCATATTATAGTAATGTTCTTCTAAATTTTTGTACCAATTCTGAATGGATAATTTGTGGCAATATATAAAGGGCATGGATTTTCTATTTGATATTATTGTTGTAATTATATTAAGAATATGTTAATGGAATATATTGTGATATTATAATATGATGCATATGATGCCATTGGGCAAGATAGATATGATGAGATGGGGGTAGATATGATATTCTAATTAATACTACATTTGGGAAAATGCTTGTGAAGGGACAAGGTTGGCCCTAGAGAAATAATGTTAGGTTTATGAAGGAAAAAAGTTGATCAAGTGTCACAAGGAGATTCACTTCCTTTTTATTATTTATATCTTTACTTTGTATTATTGAATATGTAATGGTATCATTATGAATGCACTTTGTTGATAATTGGATATTTTAGATGAATGTGAGATTTGTGTTATTATCCCTATGTGGGCCATTTAGGAAAGGTTACTATGTACAAAGCATTACATCGATTTCCTTTATTTATGAAAATGGAATTTTGATAGATAAACTATGGAACCCTTTTTGGATACCTTTATTTTTCATTTTTTGAAGAACTAATGTAAGAATAAACAAGAGAAAAATTATTTAAATGTTTATTGGCCAAAGAGTTTTGGTACCAAGCCTAACATGATTACTTATTAACTTAATTATTTGAACTTTTTTTTAGCTAATTTTGAGAATTGATTTTAGGTAAATATATGCTCATTGAGTTTATAAAGTTTGTTCTTAATATTTCAAAGATGATGCTTTATGCAAATCCAAGGCATTTGGCTATAGAACTTGACAATTAGGGGAAATACTAGTAGTAAATTTTATGATAATAATTAATGTATAAAAGTGTTGACTATTTTCATGTATGGTCCTTTGTCTCTAACAATTAAGTCATAGGTTTATAGTTTTAGGGAAAATAACATTTCTAAGTGTTCAAAAATAGAGGGAACTCTATCCATTTAATTTGAAATTTATATTGCATTTCAGTTCACATAGGAATTAAGGTATTTCTATCGTGTAAGAGTCTACATCATCTATCATAGAAGCTTATGAAAACTAGGTAACAAGTCCACACCGATCACGATCCAATCAAGATGTGACATAAGATTACTTTAAATGAATGAATGATAATTTTCCCAATTTCCTCATTCTAAATTTTGAGTTTATCATATTTAGTATAATAATAATTAATATTAATAATAAACATCAAACAATAATAAAATTAAAAATAAAATAATTATTAAATAATAATAATAATAAATACTAGTAGCAATAATAAGAAAATATTAATAAATAATAAAAATGAATAATAATAAATAATTATATACTAAATATAATTATAAAGATAATATAATAATTAATATTATAAAAATAATAATATTTATAAAAATCAATACTGGAATAAAAATAAGAATTATACAATAAGAATAATAATAAAATTAAAAATGAAAATAAAAGTAATAAATTTTAATAATTAATATTAATGAATTATAAAATAATAAAATAGTAATAATAGTAATGATAATATTAGTAAATAGTAGCAATAAATAATAATAAATACTAAAATAATAATTATAATAACTATTTTAATAATAATTAAAAGTAAATTATTTTTTTATAATAATTGTTAGCAAAATCAATTACGAGAACTCAACTCACTTTCTTATTCACTAAATGGAATTCGTAATCACAAGATATTTATTTTTTTTCTAATTATTTTTTTGTTAATTCTTTTCCCTTTCCTTAGTTGAACTAAATGATTTCTAATATCTATATATGTCAAAAACAAGTTAGGTTTAATATATTGATTTGAAATTGTTATAACTTTATTCGAGGTGTGATTGGAATTGGTATTTAAAAATGATAATAGTGATCTCACTTAATAAGAAATTGAAAGTGCAAAGTACTAGCCCATCAAGTTGTTAAGTTAACATTGTTCTATTTTGCGAATGAATTAAACCATTAGGTTAGCCGACTGGTCTAATAATATATAATAATTAATAAAAGATGAATTAATTAATGTGTATTTGTATGCATGTGCACTTGTGTGTGTATCTATATCAAATATATAAAATATTAAATAATTTATAATATTAAAATTAATGAATTTATATATTTAATAGTATTAACATATATTACATAAGTTTATTAAAATAAATAATTACATTAAAATCAAAAGTTTTATAAAATAAAATTTTGTTAGAAAATTATTATCATAAAATCCAAAAAATAATAAACAAATAATTACTTAAAGTATTATTATAATTAAATAGACATAATATAATTGTTATTACTAAATAAATAATATATTAATTAGAACAATAAATTATTAATATCACAACATTATAAATTAGGAATTGAAAAAGAATTTAAATAAAAAGAATGAATTAAAGAAGAAAGTAAAACTAAACTAAATAAAATATAATTATATTTTTTTAATAATAATAACGATGATGATAATAATTATTATTGATTTTAATTAACTAATAATATAAAATTAACAATAAATATATTAGTATTACAATAATAGTAACAATGAAAATTAATTAATATATTATTTATTTGGTTATAACAATTATTTTATGTCTATTTAATTATAATAATACTTTGTGTAATTATTATTTTATTAGTTTTTAAGGTTTTATGATAATAATTTTCTCACAAAATTTTACTTTATAAAAATTTTAATTTTAAAGTAATTATTTATTTTAATAAACTTATGTAATATATGCTAACAATATTAAATATATAAACTCATTAATTTTTATTGATAATATCAATAAAAATTAATGGATCATAAAAACCATATGAAATGGTTTGATAAAATATTAATTTGTGATTAAGATTGTAACAATCTAATTTGAGACTTTACTTACAATTTTTACCTATTAGAACATTTTGATGGATTTATTAATATGATACATTCATTTCTTAAAAGCTAATGAATGTTTTCATGACCAATGGCTAAATGCATATAACATTCAATGCACAACTACTGAGAGCAATCTTTATAATAACATAATTTTACAATCCATTATGGCTTGATCTAACTTCAAGGATTAATGCTTAAGGCCAAACAGTCTAGCATTTTGGTCATTATATATGTATAGTCATATGGTTCTAAAAAAATGCTTATGGATTATTTGAGTGTTGCCATGCAAAAGATGAAGATCAAGTATACGAAAAGCATATGAGTATAGGCATTTGAAACACTAGAATAAATAATATATGATTATGATTATTGTAATTTTTGGGTAATATGTCAAACTCATTTAATGTTATATATTACCAAAAAATGAAGCTTTAATAATGGTTAGCAAGTTATTCATTGTATTATTTTGGCAATTAATTATATGTTTCTCATGAGCAACTTTTCAAGGATTGAAAACCCATTGACACTTAAGTTAGAAAGAAAAAAAGAAGAGTAACACAAAGAGCAATAATAGTGAGAGATTTCTAAAAGAGTCTATAATCTTAACTTAATGGAAGG
Source organism: Sindora glabra (assembly GCA_020226215.1). Lineage (NCBI taxonomy): Eukaryota > Viridiplantae > Streptophyta > Magnoliopsida > Fabales > Fabaceae > Sindora > Sindora glabra. Next base: position 80,958,454 of record CM035232.1, on the reverse strand, counting down.
TTCTCAAAGAGATGAACTAGTCATGACTTAATCATTTGCCAGCTAATGATCTTGTAGTTGTAACCACCTATAACATGATAATATGATTGATCCCACATGCTTATAACCAACCTTGTGATCTTACAATTGTAACCAATTATAACATAATAGTATGATCGATCCATGCATTTTTTACTAACTAGTCATTTTTAACACATTGTGGTTGTATTTCCAATTGTTGGATTGAGCCCAATAAGTTGGCTTTTTTTAAGGGAAGGGTTAGTCAATAAATGGGCCAAGCATTGTTAGAGATCATATTTATCACCATTAATGCTTGAACTCAAATATTTTAAGTTTGATGATAAATTTGAATTATATAACATGTATTTTGAATAAGTTTATTTACACTTGCATTTGAAATTTAAGCTTGACCTTGAATTTTCAAGTTCAAAGATTTCAAACTCATTTATTATTTTCAAACTTGAATTTAAATAAGTAAATCTTAACACAAATAATCAATTCATTTGATTTAGGAGAAAGAAAAATGTTATCTTTCTAATTGTACACATAAAATTTCTCAATAAAGAAATTATGAAGAATAAATAATTTCATTGATTTTGATGAAGCAAGTTTAATCTCAAATTTATTTGTAAAGAATACAATATAATCCTTTGATTCTTCTCTTTAATGGATTCTGATTGAGACTTCGATAAACCTTGGTCTCATATTAAATAGTGGATGCTTTATTTGATTGAAGGTTTTAAGGAAGCTTGATCTCAAATTAAATGGTTGAATTTGACTTCAAACTAGAGCTTTGATGAAGTTTGTTCTGAAATTGAAGGTTGTTTTGACTTTAAGGGAGGGTTATGAAGAAGCTTTATCTCTAATTGAATGTTAAATCTTTATAGGGACTTTGAGCTTAAGAATATTCATGAACTTGAATGTTACAGTCAGAATCTTCTACTCATAACAGACGTTTTTAATGGAAATTAGGAACTTTGAATGCTTCAATCTTTGTTAGCAGAGCTTTGGGAAACCTTCATGTCTTGTGAATAATGCAAATGAACTTTCTATTTATAGAATTATGAAGGAATGGTTAAAGATAAGTATCTCAATTTTTAATATTTGTTGCCTTTAAATTTATTAAAAATGTAATTTTCTTATTAGTTGAGATGATGCATTGTAACATATGGCAACTTCTTATTTATTAACTAACATTATTAATGCACATGTTTATTTTAATTGGTTAACATACGTCATCATACATACATGGCATAATTTTGATTTATCATCCAAGAAATTTTTGCAAGTCCATTGTCACAACCCAACTCGATCATGACAAGTGTGGATCTCGATATTCAGTTTCCATAAGTTTTAACATTTTTCACTTTTCTATTTAATGGAAGTTTCTAAATTTCAAAGGGATTTGAAAATTTATTTGAAAATTTTTATAGAAAAATGGATATAGTCTCCTCTATTTTTGGATAATTTTTGAAGATCACACACCCTATAGACAACACTTATATATATTCTTAGATACAACAACATTCACCATATATACAATATTTCACAATTTTAGCATGTATACATAGGTAAACAACACAACATATCAAATTCTAAATCAATAAAATCCCATTTTCTAACTTTGATCCTTATCCAACTATCAAAATCTTTTAGTAAGGTGGTCTTGGATCTTCATAAATGCAACAAGCTCAATTACACTTATTCTAACTTGAAAACATTGAAAATAAAATAAAGTGAGTTACAAGAACTCAGTGAGTATATATCTACTAATGCTAAGTCTCGATTTATTTATATTAAATGGTTTAATGCTAGTTAAGAGTTTGATTAGGGAAATAAATTCAATTCAAACTCCTTGAGTTTCTGAATGTGGGAAACCAATCCTTAAGTGCAATATTCACCTGCACGACTTAAATTTTATGCTTTTGATTATAAATCATAATAATTTCAATAATTTGATAGCATGCAACATCATTATCATCATAACATACACTACTCATTCCAAGTAGACATCACAATTATAAAACACAAATAAATCATTTCAATCACACTAGCAAAAATATTCAATCACAAATAATTTCCATTTTAACATCATATCACACATCCATTTATAGTAAAGATATATGTAGCCTTTCCTGACTTCTAGGTTAATATTATATATTTTTCTCAACTGCTCGTCGGAAATTTACTATCCAACTCTCAAATTAATTAGTTATCCTTCACAACTGCTTGCCAGGAATTTTCCATTCGGCTTTTAAAGCATCATCCCCATACAATTCATAGTTTCCAATATCAGTGCTCTAACATAGTTCAACATTTTCAATGCTATACATGATAGAATGCGTAGATAGTATATATATGAGAGCTTAACTCTCAAATCATTATGCACACTATAATTTTCTAACATACAAGTAACAAGGAGCTTAACCATAAGCATTCAGCAATTATGAATAACATCACCATACTTCTACTGCATACTCTAATCAATTAATGCTCACTCAAATAGTTAATGAATCTTATTCTATGGTACTAAATTTATATATGAATGTGTATGCATGAATAGGAAATTTATGCTAATAATAAGAAGAAGAATATAATTCATGACAACTAAACTATCTTTTATTAAAATGTTAGTCTGTGGTGAGATATATAGTCACCTGGTAATACGAATCCACCCTTGAGAGTTCCAAAGGAACCTTACATTTCCTCCTATGATCACCATTCACAATGATGAATTAAAATCATAAGTATTAGTATCACTCATTTTCTTTCCAAGCTCACTTCTTCTTATTCTATTCTCAATATATTTATATCTTACAAACCGAATCATACCTTACTCATCTCCATAATATATGATTAATTACAATTGCTATGTAACTATTATTTTCTCGTAGATTAGTCATAGAAATTCATAAATATACTAATAATATGGAGATCCTAACTTAAAGCCACTATTATTCGATATTATTCTTTCTTATATGTGTGATATCATTATAAGGGTCTAAGGGTTCATCATAAATAGATGTTCTTCTAAATCATCTATAAAACTATTGAAGCATTAAAACTTCCTATTCCAATATTACTCTAGTCATTTTATTTTCACAACATATAAATCGTAGTTTTCTCATATAATATATATCAAATGTGCATGGAAGTAAAGTTTCCAGATAAATTTCCAAAATCCTTATCATATATTTCAAATACATACACACTAGATGTCTTTAGATATAACTTGAGTCATTTAAAAATATGAGTACATAATGAATATTTAGTTTAATTATATTATCTAAGAAATCTATATAAAACTCTTATTTTCCTGAGTTCTTATTATTTTTTTCAAAATACACACACACAAATAGATTTTGGATCATCCTTTCCTAGTTGAAAATATTAGGATTTTGTATTTTTAAAAAACTCTACTTATATCTTTTCAACAATTTAAAGCATAAAAACTATACCTTTTGAAGATTTCATCATTTATCTTAAAATAATGGGAATGGGTTTTTCTAAAATAGTTCTAAATTATCCAAAATCATTAGGTATAATACCTTAGAAATATCACAAGTTACTTTGTCATTCTAAGATAATAAAACCATTTTTTTTCATATGTATTGTTATATGCATTGCACTATATATATATATATATATATCACATAATAACTTTATCTTGAAATGGACCCCTAAACAGCATAAATCACAAGGACTAATTGAACAATAGGTTTTACCATCGATAGCTTATTGGCAATAGAATCAGGTTCAATCACTAGCACAAGGGAGGTTTTGAGTGCTCCATGACAGTGCAATTTTATAGCTTTTCTTGCACCATCCCTATTGATAGCTTGATAAGGTTGTCACGACCCGGGCTATCGTGACCAGTGTAAAGACACCTAATTAGTGCTAGCTTCCTAATTAGACATCTTTACAAGCCTTTGACCTCCAATCCTTTTTTAGAAAAGGGGATAACTAGTGTAAATAATTCAAACGTATACATAAAATAAAAGTTTTATATTTACAAAAAGAGGTATCTATTTATATACAACAAAATTATGGCTACCATAAACCTTTGTACAACATTTACTCTGCTGGTTAGACTTACTAACCCAGTTAGGACCCTATTCTGGATCCTCCTCAGGATCCAATTCTGAGATGTACTAGTCTTATGAGATACCAGTGGGGTTGTGTTGCTTCCACTACTCTTAGTTTCTACATCACGTTCTAGTGGAAAGAACCTAACTGGGTTGGAGTTGGAATTAAACTTTTCAACTATAGTGTCAAAATAAACTTCGGTACCACATAAAGTGGTTCAAGCATGCCACTTGACTAAAACCTTAAACATGCCATGTGGGGTTCGAATAATCCCAATGTAAGTATCAATATGCAGCATATGATCCACGGTTAGTACTTGAAGAAGAAAAATTAACAAAAGAATGAGTATTCACAATACTCAATGAGTAACAACTAGTTTCCTCATCCTTAGTATATACTGGGGAACTACTTATGTCTGGATCTTTTTTTCATTCCATTTATAACATTTAATTATACAATACATGTCATAAGAAATTATTATAGTTGGCATGCAACCTTATATCTTCAGTCCAGCCTTATCCCACTCACCTAGGCCCGAGGCCCCCATCCTTTTCCCTCCACTACTAACCACCCACTCTCCTTCTTCATGAAAGATGTTATATCTCCCCCCTCATCAATTTCATATGCAAGTCCAGTGGGATGCCACTCATATCAACTACTATGCAAGATAACTAAGTCCAGTGGGATGCCACTTACATCAACCACTATTACATCTCTTGTAAGTAAAATGCCAACTACACCATGAATGTTTTATGCAATTCTCTTACCATTCCATGACACAATAGGATTAGGTATCCCCATTAAGTCATTCATATTGTTTAGGTGTAGCAACTAAAGCACTAAGGATTAATATCCTTGTAAGAAATAATCACATCATTTTCATGGGATTTCAAATGGTAAACAATGTTCTCAACATCCCAAATAATAAATAGAATAAATGTTTTATGAAGATTTCATTACATAGGATTTCCTATTGTAGGGAAAATTACAATTTTTCCTTTTCAGAAAACATTCTGGACAGGTCTAGAATGTATTTTGTTGGAGGAACTACATGAGTAGTAAAAATTCCAAAAATTTTATATATGGTTCCTCGCATAATATGTAACCTTTGTGAATTTTCCTAGAATTTTCCTCAAACATTTAGTGGTCCTAAAGTTTTTGTGAACAGGGTTGGTCAGTTTGAAACTTTCTTCTGGACAGTATTAATTCATGATTTTATTGGAGAACCAAATCAAATCCTATGGCCATGAAATTTTTACACAACCTCGAAAACATCACAATAGACTGCCAAAAATTTTCTCAGAATTTTTCGTGACAATTTGTAGCTCAAATAAACCAAAATCCGAGACCAAGTAGGCAGGTACCCTATTCTAGACAGTATTGATAACCTAACATTAAAATTCATCTTAAAAATATCTAAAAATTTCCAAAAATTTAAAAAATTTCTAGATTACATCTACACATAATAAGGGACCATAAAATGTCAGGAACCAAAATTTTTTATGACTTTACATTTAGGATTTTCGTGGCCTTTTTTCAGAAAAATTTCATCAGCATGTTGATTCCAATCTTCTCATTGTTCTCATATGATTTCAACCATTCTATCATGACAATTTGCAACATCAACACTTAATACATAAATTCATCACAAATCAGAAAACACAGCAGCCCACACAAGGTTGGAATCAATAACCTTAGTATCTAACAATCTCATCAATAATTTTAAGAATCAATCTATGAATTGAAACAAGTTATTACTCACCTTAATTCTTCACTTTTTCCTAATCTTTGGCTAATGTTTAGGGGCAGTAGGAGAGCTTCATGCAAAGGAAGTAAATTTTAGACACTTGGAAAATTTTAAAAGAAACCATAGGAAAAATTTGAAGAGTTTTTGCTTGATTACTTTGGAAAACCTTTGAATTTCTCTAACAAAGCTTGAGATCTTTTCTTATTTTTCTTCTTCTCTTCTTAGTGTGCATGAAATTTTCTGGTAAGAGGAAGATTTTCTGACTCTAAAAACCCTAATTACCTTTTATAATAATCCTCCAAAAATAATTCTAAAGATTTCTACATTTTTCTACAATTTTCCTCATTTTTATTGGTGATAAAAGGAGACACTTAGGAGGCCTTATTGAACATCCAGCTGCCCCCGCCCTAAAAAAAGGCTAAGCAATCAACTTTTCATCTACTAATTTTAAGCCACCTTTAATGCTAATTGGGGTTTATTACAAAAAGACCCTAAAATTTCTCCTTTTTTACACTTAAGTCCTTAGCTTCATGGAGAAGTTTGAGATCAGCCAAGGGCCCACGTTTTTAGACCTAAGTTTTCATATTTGGGTCTTTAAAGTGTGGGCTAATCCAACCCGATAAAAAAAATTTTAAGTTGGACAAAAAGTAAAAAGGGTTTATTATATTTTGGCTCCAAATCGATCACTTTCTTTGCAATTTCACCCTTGAGCTTGTAGATATTTTTAAAAATTAAAATTTTAATCTTTCATAATCATTTTTAAAATTCCAAAAATTAATCTAATCTAACCACCTAAATAAAATAATTAATTATGAAATTTTCGGCTTATTTTCCCCCTTTTCAGCTTACCGAATTTCAAAACTTTGATTAAACTCTAAAAAGATTTGTATAAACCTATTCTTAGGTTTTTAAATCCTAACTTTCAATTATTGTAATAATTATTAAAATTTTCAAAGTTTTCTAGTTGATCCCACTTCGAAATTATCCTTTCGGTTCGTCTAAATTTCGCTTGATTTCCTCGCTGGAACTTCTAAATCATGGTTTCTTTGATAAAATTTCTTAGTATTCTTATCCTATGGTAGGGTCATTACAAAGGTCAAGCTTCTAAGTGGATAGTAGTGAGGTGACCATATGCCAGGGGCAAGACTCTCGCGTAGGAACGACAAAGCTTGCACCTTTGCCACCCAAGGTTATAATTTTCAAACACAGTAGGAATTTGGCACCACCAGCAACAGCTTTGCACAAACAACAGTGGTGCTCAAGAACGCCGAAGAAGGAGGAAGAAAACAAAAGAAGAGAGAAAGGAGCATTGGTAGAGAGAGAGAAGGGGATTTGGCAATGGAGGTGAAGAGAGAGGGAAAGCTAGAAATCTAAGAGAGTGATAGGAACACAAGAAAGAAAATGAAGCTTTTGGAAAAGGAAAGAAGGAGAAAAATAAAATCAGCCAAGGGCTTCAATTCCATACATCTCCCCCATTATAAGCTTACTTCTTTACATAATCTCAGCCCTCCATCTAGTTTAAAATCTATCTAAGCCATCCATTTTAAATAAAAATAATTTAACCATTGATTTATTAAAAAATTATTTTTATTTAGTGTTTCAATGATTATTTTCAAGCTCCTTCATATATATATTTATTATTTAGGAAGTCTTGAAATAATTATTTTACTTATTTATTATTATATTTTATTTTTTAAATCTCCATAATTTCTAAAAATAATTTTATCAAATACTAATAATTAATTTTATAAAACTTTATATCCATAATTACTATTTCCAATTTATAAGAAAATCCTCATAAAAGCATTTAAACAACCCTTCAACTAATATTGGCCAATTAAATAAAAATCAAATGTGAAAAGAAATTCTATGCAATTATTAATCGAATAAATAAATGAATAATTTATTTTCATAAGCATCAAACTTTATAAAAAATTTAAATTCTAAGTTAGGATATGACATCCACCCATTTTTTATATTGGATTTTAAGCTTTAATAAATAGCCTTTCTTGATTAGTTATAATTTATGATATAGAAATAAAATAGATTAATTTTAAGTGTCTATACCTTCTAAGACTTGTTCATGAACTTGAACACAATTTTATATCAATGATCAAGTTTTGATTTATGTATATAATATAAATCTTGAATTTGATGGACTAATATATGCCTTATATTCTTGCTTTGCAATTGATGTATCTCTTACACATAATGCATGCTTTCATGTGAGATAGAATACAAACCTATGTAAATGTGATATACATAAGTCACAGAACACTTGGTTCTTGTAGATAGATAGGAAGTGTGAGTCTTCAAGAAAATTATCTTCAAAGGTAATGTTAGAATAAACAAGAAAAGCATTATCTTTTGTGATTTTTTTCAATACATATATATATACACAATATAGTAATATTTGAGGTTGAGTTAAACTCTTCTGCATCATTTATTTTCTCCATATTCTTTCTTCTTAAATTTAAAAAAACATAATTCACCAAAAAATTATGATAAGGCCTGAAATCTTGAGTTGGAGTTTATTTGAAACTCTAAATATAAATAGAACACCCTCTTTCTTTTTTTCTTCACATCATAAGGACATTGAGATTTGAGCTTATTTCCATAACTCTTCTTGCTACTTTATCTCTCTTTCTTTATTTTTTTTCTTTCTCATATTGATATTTTCCTTTCTTCTTTTTATGTTACCACTTTCTTGAATTCATGTGTTCTTTCTTACAAATCTATCTAGTAATATTTTTTTACTATAAGGTCTCATACCTATTCCAAGCTTAATTGGTGGTCACGATAATTAATAGGTTGATACTTTCTTCCTTACTTTATCCTCCATGTATGATACATGTTACTTACATTGGATTATATCTATTCATTGCTAAGCACTATTTATAAATTATAATTAGCAAAATGCATGTCAATGTTTGTAGTAATTATTTTCATCTCAAGCCTTAGGTCAACAATGAAATGTTTGAAGAACAATTAAACTAGTATAACTCTAACCTTAAAAACAACATGATGCTTTGTTTGTTCAAAAGTATGTCTTGATATACCTTTTTATCTTTGTATATATTTTTCATGCTTTAACTCGATGTTACCATGAATCTTTTTGTACTTTTTTTTCAATTTGTAAATATAACATTACATCTGTAAATCTACTTGAATTGTATATTACATATCTAAATTTCCTTTTCCACTTTGTATATATTATAATATCCCACTGTGAGCACAATATGTTCTTGTTGGAAAGATATATTCAATTAGTTATAGAGATGTTAGATCATTATAGCAAGTATTACTTTGATTTGATATTAAAGCTTTTTAAAAGTCTTCCTCTTTATTCAATTTTTACATCCATGTGAAGATACTTTTGTGACTTTAATATCTTAATCTTAAACTATTGTTGATGCCTTTAACAAAGATATACTCTTTAAAATGTTGACTACTTGTGATGCTCATTCATTCTTTAAAGTCTTCTTTCAATGATATTAAACATTTTAAAGGTCACATTAATCTTTATATGGGTTTTAGAATCCTTCAACAAATAGTCTTTTTGTATATGTAAATAAATTATCCATTTCTCTTTATGCCTAAAGAGAATTGATAGTCCTCCTATTTTTGGTGCTTTTTATGATGAAATCATCCCTTTTGCAATTGAGCTACAAAGCACTCATAGCACGAGCCTTTTTGTCTATAGTAGTTATAAATATCTATTCTTTACTTTTTGAAAATTTTGCTAAAGAATAGATGATCACTATGAGATGTCTATGTTATATTAGGTAGATTAGGTGAGATTTTAGTTTCATAATCCTCGAAATAAGAAGAGTAAGTTTATGGTAGAGCCTTTAAGATAAAGTGGGGGCAAACATTCTAACTTTTCATTCCATCATCCATTTATTGCTTTTGATAATGGTCATGCAACATCTATGTTCAAGATTAACCATAATAGACTTTCATGATTGACTTCCATCATTTTATCTCATTGAGAATTCGTTTCATTAATATGCTAATCATAACAAACTTTAGTGACTATGCTCATTAAGACTAACTCTATCACTTTGCCTATCAAGATTTGCTTTCATTATTATACCAATATGATATAATTCCATGATTGTGCATATTGAGACTAACTTTAGAATCATGTCCATTGAGAAATCCTTTATAACTACCTTTATAACATGAATGCCATTTAAAATGAAGACCCAACCTTCAAAGGTGTTCAATCAATTAGGGGATCGTACTTTTAGCAAGACATATGTATTTTATACTTAATGTAATTAAAAGTTAATTCCTATGCCATGTAGACTTTGCATCCAACAATATTCATCTAATTGAAGTTCACATTTTTAACAACACACAAGTATTTTATACTTAGTGTAAAATATGTTCAAAACTTTGCCTTTAAATACATTTAGCACTTCACATCTATAAACATTCATGATATTATCTTTGGAGATGTTCAATATTTCACATTTGAAGATATTCAAGATCTCACCTCTAATGGCATTGAACATCTCACATATGAAGATGTTTATAATTTTGCCTTTAGAGACATTTAGCTTTTTGCATCTAAAGATATTCATGATGTAGCCTCTAGAGATGTTGAGCACTTCATAACTGGAAGTATTCATTAGTTTGTAGTTCTCTTAATGGAGTAAAAACCCACATGTCTTCTTGATATACTTTATAAGTCATCAAGTCTATTACAAGTTGTACATTTTAATAAGAGATCAATGTTCTTTACTAAGTGTGAATAAGAGTGTCATCATCTGTAACATTAACTAAAGGTTTTCATCCTTGAATATTTATCCATATTAGACACATGGGGGAAAACTTCACAATAAGTGAGTGTGCCAAATCTTATAGTTAAAAAGAAAATATATAACTAATGAAACTTGCAGATGTATTGAACTTTGAATACGCACTTTATTTGTAATTTCTTATTCAATTATCATTATACAATGACATTTTTAGTTTTTTTATTTATATGATTAGGCTAATTTACTAAGTTACCTATGTACTAGTGAGGCATCAAATCAAATGTAATTCAAAAAAATTTTTATTTGGCTATCTATAATTTATATTCGAATAGTCCAAAAGTAGTATATGTATTTTATTTTAGATTTAGCTATTCACAATTTATATTCGTATAGGCCAAGAGTATTACATTAGATTTTTTTCTCTTTAGTTATATACAATTTATACTCTTATGAGCTAAGAATATCATGCAAATTATCCTTATATGATTAGGATAGTGATGAAGTTAATTTTACACATAAAAATACTTTAAGAATTTTCCATTAATCAAAATAATCCTTAACTCATCTTGATCGACCAACTTATATGCACCATTAGTGTAAACTTCTCAAATCATATATAGATCATCCCACTTCAAAAGAAACTTGTCATTGGTTCTATGAGTAGTAATGATAGGTCTTTTGATAGCTAACACCAAATTAGCAATTTCAAAAGAGCATGGTCTCGGCTTTTTATTGAATGCCTTTAAGAGATGAGCTCAATAACACTTTAAGTGTTATTGTGCTTCAAGTCTTTTCTCATTAAGTGCTTCTAATTCTTTAAGCATTAGGCATTTATTCTCTTTACTCAAGAAACCTTCTTGAATTAATATTCTCAATGATGAGATTTGCCTCTCAAGTAGCAATATTACTTCAACACCATAGATAAGTGGATGTCACATTGCTTACGTAGGTGTTTAGTTTGTTGTTCAGTGCATTTATAGTACTTTTCCAATTCTTTCAAGTTAACCCCTTTTTAATCTATCAATAACTTTTTTCAAAAAATTATAGAAAGTTTTATATTGGCAAATTCATTATAGATTAATGAATTATACTACTTGAAGCCAAATATCTCAAAAAGTTTATCCATCACCTTATTATAGAACTCCTTTCTATTATTAATGATGATATGCCTTGGCACACCTTACTAGATTATTGTGTTCTTGCAAATGAAGTTCACAACTATTTCTTTCTTAACTTCCCTAAATGCTTCTGCCTTAGCTTACTTTGAGAAGTAATCAGTTATAGCCAAAATATATGAATAGCCACTAGAAGATTATTGTGTGAACAAATTAACTACATCAAGACCTAGTACATCAAAAGGCTATAAAGCAACTATCAAGTGCAACAGTTTAAGTGGTTGGTGAATGAAGTTTACATGGAATTGATAATACTTAGTGAAGTCAATATAATTCTTTACCATGGTGGGCTAATATTAACCCTTTATTCTATTTGAAAAATGTAATTTTTGGTCTAAACTGATATGCACCACAAATTCTAGAGTGAGCTTCTTATAAGGCACTTTTCATTTCATCTTCCCTAAGACATCATAAGAACATACCTTTAAATGCTTGCCAATAGAGAATATTTTTGTAGTACATAAATTCAGAGGCTTAATAGAAAATTTTAGTTCTATGCTGAGGATCATCTAGTAACTTGCCATATGCAAGATAATTGATCAAAGGTTCATATCAACTTTCCTTTTTGATTTCAAAGACAAAGATGTGATCTATATTTTTCTTATAATCTTTAGCCTCACACTTAAAGGTAGGAGCAACTACCTATCTATGGAAAACTAGCACTTTTACATCAATATTCATATGCACTAATGTTAAAGCTAAATAAGCTAAGGCATCTACATGTTTGTTTTATTTTCGAGGTACATAAGCTACTTCACTATGATCAAATTGTCAAAGGAATTGCATGGCATATTTGCAATATGCTAAGAGATCATGCTTCTTCACTTCATAAATAGATAAAAGTTAATTAATTATCAATTTCAAATCTCCAAATGCTTTTAACCTTATGATCTTCATCTCTAGAGCCATTTTTAGTCCTAAAATCAAAGATGGGTATTCGGCCATATTATTTGAGAAACACTTGGTCAAGCTAAAGGCATATGACAAAACATCTTTTTCTATGCTTATGAAAACAACCTTGGCACCAACCCTTTCAATTCTTTTTGCATGATTAAAGAACATTTTCTATAATGGTTAAAGCTTAATAAACATTGCATCTTTATTTGAAAGTTCATTAGATAATACCTAATGACAATATTCAAAATTCTACTAAGATAGTACAAGGAATTTTCTTTTCCTTGATCATTTTTGTAAGCAAGCAAGACTCCAAGTGGGCGCTCTTACACAACAACATAAAAGATATACAATCGACCAAGCACAAGTGGTAGTAAGACCAATGGCTTAACTAAATAAGCTTTAATGCTTTCTCGTGCATTTTAGCAAGCTTTATCCCATTCAAATGGAAGTTTTTTTTTCTCATGATTCAATTAACAAGTTGACATCTTCTTGCCAGATTTGTAATGAACCTACATCTATAAGCGAGCTTCCTTTGAAAGCTTTTTAGCTTGTGGATATCCCTTGGTTTTCACATCTTCATAGCATTGATCTTTGATTTATCAATCTCAATCCTATGATACCACATAATAAAACCTAGAAATTTTCCAAACGAGATATGAAATGCGCACTTAAGTGTATTCATTTTTTTAAATACTATTCTTAGATCTTCTAAGTGTTGAGACTTCTTCTTTAATTTCACCATCAAGTCATCAATGTAACATTTGAGTTTTAAGTATGATTCCACTTTTCTTCTTCTATTTTTATTTTAATTTAAGTTTTAAGTAAGATCTAAACATTAAAAACAGTACAATGAAAGTCAGCAATCTTTGTCCACAAAGAAGCTGCAAAGTTCAAAGATATATGGATGAAAATTAGTATTTTACTTTTCCTTTTGTTCGAAATTTTTTTTCTTATTGTATGATTGAGATTATCTTAATTCTTGAAATAGGGACTTTGTTGATGACAGAAAATGACAGAAAAGAGACAAAAAGCTATCTGGGCAAGTTATGGTAAGAACGCACACAGCAAGATAGAAATTTGAGTTTGCAGGCAAATTTAATGATTTGCATTTAAAAATGATCATATTAGAACCATGTTAAGAAGTTTTTCAATGCCATCACTAGTTATTGATTGCAAACCCATTATCACTTGGAAAGGTCAAATGGGGGCCACTTTAGATTGTCCTAAAGCCTTAAACTTGTCAAACCCATCACCTAGTTTTGTGTTGTGTGTTACCAAAAGTGAATAATGTTCACTGAAATGTACATCTGCAGTTTGGTGAGGAGAACAGATGAATTGGTGGATGATGCAGATGAATTTAATGATTTGCATTTAAAAATGATCATATTAGAACCATGTTAAGAAGTTTTTAAATGCCATCACTAGTTATTGATTGCAAACCCATTATCACTTGGAAAGGTCAAATGTGGGCCACTTTAGATTGTCCTAAAGCCTTAAACTCGTCAAACCCATCACCTAGTTTCGTGTTGTGTGTTACCAAAAGTGAATAACGTTAACTGAAATGTTCATCTGCAGTTTGGTGCAGGAGAACAGATGAATTAGTGGATGATCCAAATGCTGAATATATGAGTTCTTCTGTTCTTGATAGGTGAGAAGAAAGACTGCTAGACAAATTCAATGGAAGACCTTATGATATGCTTGAGGCTGCACTTATTGATACGGTCTTCTAGTTTCCTTTGGACATTAAGGTGATTACGAAGTACAGCGCAATGGCTCTTACAAACAACTATATTTCATGCTTTTCTCTCTCAGAATCTAATCGCATCGATATAATTTGTTCTGTTTTGCCTGAGGGAAATATTTTCTCCTATGTATTGCATCCATTCAGGGATATGATAGAAGGTATGAGAATAGATGCAAGAAAAACCCGATACAAGAATTTGGAAGAGCTGTATCTTTACTGCTACTATGTGGCTGGAACTGTTGGGTTAATGAGTGTGCCGGTAATGGGAACTGCACCGGAGTCACTGATCCCTGCTCAAAATGTATATAACTCTGCCCTGTACTTGGGTATTGGAAATCAACTGACAAACATCCTCAGAGATGTTGTGGAAGAGTAAGTTTGTAATTTATTCACTTTACATGGCCTCATTTTGAACTTCTTTAAAAGCCTTCTTAAATCGTTTCATTTCAGTGCATCAAGAAGTAGAGTTTACCTCCCTCAAGATACTTGCCCAGATTGGGTTGTGAGATAAAGATGTTTTCTCAAGAAAGGTCACTGATAGATAGAGTTTATGAAACAGCAGATTACAAGGGCTAGATTCTACTTCAACTTAGCAGATGAAGGAGCTTCTCAACTTGAAAAGGCAAGCCGTTGGCCGGTATCTACTTAAAGAATTAGGAGAACTTCTCTGGCATATTATAGCATATATCTGTTTTGCAAAGAAAAGCCCCAGATTCAAATGACTTGAAAAGTATATAAAGTAATGAAAAGCCCCAGATTCAAATGATAAATCTTGAACTGGTCACCTCGTACCCACCAAATGCATAAGAATAATCAACTTCTACGACATATTATGGTATATATCTGGTATGCAAAGAAAAGATGAAAAATGAAAAGCTAGTGACTTGAGAATTTAAGAATATTCTAAGAGTCACTAGGCTTGTTACAAGTGCTGATAGTTTGTTTAAATTGTTAATAATATGCAGGTTTGGTCGTCAATGATATTGTATCGAAAGAACTTGGATGCAATTAAAGACAATGATTACGACAACTTGACAAGACAAGCATATGCAGGCAAAGCTAAGAAACTTCTAACGTTGCCTGTAGCATACACCCGATCTATGTCTGGCTCAAAGCTTCTACCTTCAGTCACGAGGCTTTTGTAGCAAACAAGAACGAATAATTGTACAAGGTTTTACAGATTATTGGCCTCTTCCAACAACTTCAGTACGTTAACTGGACTGTTGTGCAGATTTTTACATTAATTTTGCTTGTTCTCGAGCTGCTGCTGTTAAAATGAATACTGCCTGATACAAAAAGTTTCCTAGAGTTTATTATGATGAGTGTGTATTTACAATTTGAAAAGACATCATTCTTTGATGCATACATACGAAACATGCATTTCATAGTCTTTTTATGTAGGAATGACAATTTGCAGACATCACAAGCATGTGGTACGTACAAAATCGTGGTACAGATAAGGAATGGGGTATGCTACATTTTTACTTAATTTTTTGAGGAATTAAGTTTTTTGTGATGACACCAGAAAAAAAACGTAGTTTTTCAGTATATAATACATTAGTGAAAACATAATTTCCTATACCTTTGATCATAAGAAAAGACACTCCAACTCAACTAATGTTACAATGTCAACTGCAACTATGTTCCACTAACTAATATTCAGTTAGCAGTTAACTTCAAATATGCGGCCACGACTAATTCTATCATCCTTCTCAGTGGTTCTGTTATGCTTGTCAGCGGCAACGTGAAATTATTTATTTTACCACTTCATTTCAAGAAAGGAAATAATAATAAGAATAATAATATTAATAATAATAATAATAATGGGTCTATTTGTTTTTCTATTTTCAAAAATAGTTTTATGTTTTTTTTATTTTTAAAATAAAAGAATCTGTTTGGCAACTTATTTTCAAAATTTATTTTTAAAAAATGTTCTCTAAATATATAACTTAAAAATAGAAAAATAAAAATAATTTTTAATTATTTTCTAAATTTGTTTTCTTATTTTGAATGTCAACTTTGTGATTAAGTGAAATATTTCCTTATTTACAATATCAATCACCCTCTAATTTTGGTTTACCTTTAATTCAAAAATAGTTTTTGAGAATAAGAAAGAATAATTTTTTAGAACAATTTTTTAAAAATATAAAAACAAAGATACATTCAAACACACCTACGGCAACATAGGTTTGCACTCTTACCAAGTATAGAAGGCAGCATCAATTGATGAATGGATATGCAATGGTGGTCCTTATGAATTAGTTGTTCTATGTTTCTTATTTGGTGTAACTTGTTACATGGATTGTGAATGGAAACTTAATTTTCATTTTAGTAAGTAGCCTTAGATTACTATTGCATATTCATCTTTTGTTGTTGTTGCTATTGCTATTTCCTAGATATATATTGATTATAATTGTGACATAATTCTCAACATAAAGGGAAGAAAGCTAACAAATTTAGTACTAAAACCCCTAAAAATTCCGCAAATAAACTAACTGATGATAGTAGGCTTCACAATTAGTATCTTATAATATCAAATACATTCAAAATAATTATAATTTGATTGACTAGCTTAGTTGGTTAGAGCATGTAGTGGTTAACCACAGTAAAAAATTCAAAACCTTCATCTAGCAATTTCATTTTCTATTTTTTATTATAATGGCCATGGATTTAAATTTTGAACCCATAGCTAATTAGCATATATTGATTTCATTTTCTACTTTTCATTGTAATAGTCATGAATTTGAATTTCAAGCCTATAACCAATTATCACATATTAATTTACAAGCTTTATTATAGTGTGGTCCAATCTTATTAAGCCATTGTATATAACCTTTCTTCTAGCAATTTCCTATTTTTCATTATAATGGCTAATGGATTTGAATTTTGAACTAGAGTCAACTAGCATATATTAATTTCGGGGCTTCATTATAATATGACATAATCTTATTAAGTCGTTGTATATGGCCCTTCCTCTAACAATTTCTTATTTTTCATTGTAAGGGCCAATGGGTTTGAGTTCTAAAGCCAAAACCAAGTAGTATACATTGATTTATAAGCTTTATAATATGGACCAATCTCGTTGAGCCATTACATATGGCCTTTCCTCTAACAAGTACCTATTTTTCATTATAATGGCCAATGGGTTTGAATTTCGAACCTATAGCCAAATAGCATATATTGATTTATAGGTTTCACTATAATATGGTCTAATCTTATTAAACTATTATATATGACCCTCCCTCTAGCAATTTCCTAATTTCGAACCCATAACCAATCAACATACTTTAATTTATAGGCTTTATTATAGTATAGTCCAATCTTATAAAGCCATTGTATGTAGCCCTTCCTTTAGCAATTTTCGATTTTTTATTATAATAGCCAATAGGTTTGAATTTCAAACCTAAAGCCAACTAACATATATTTATAATATGACACAATATTATTGCGCTATTGCATATGGCCCCTCCTCTAGTAATTTCTTGTTTTCCATTGTAAAGGCCAATAGGTTTGAGTTTTGAACCTAAGGCTAAGTAGTATATATTGGTTTACAAGCTTCACTATAATATGGACCAATCTTGTTGAGCCATTATATATGGCCCTTCCTTTAGCAATTTCCTATTTTTCATTGTAATGGCCATTGGCTTTGAATTTCAAACCAACAGCCAAATAGCATATATTGATTTATGGGTTTCATTATATTATATTCTAATTTTATTGAGCCATTGTATATGATCCTTCTAAGAAATTTCCTAATTTGAACACATAGCCAATTAGCATATATTAATTTACAAGCTTTATTATAGTACATTTCAATCTTATTGAGCCATTGTATATAAGCCTTCTTCTAGCAATTTCCTATTTTTCATTATAATGGCCAGTGGGTTTGAATTTTGAACCCAAAGCCAATTAGCATATATTAATTTACAAGCTTTATTATGATATGACACAATCTTCTTGAGCCATTGTATAAGACTTTTACTCTAGCAATTTCTTATTTTTCACTATAATGGCCAATGGGTTTGAATTTGGAACTAGTAGCATACTGATTTACAAGCTTCATTATGATAAATTAGGCCATTATATATGACCCTTCCTTTAACAATTTCTTATTTTTTTTATTATAATTGCTAAGGGGTTTGAATTTCAAACCTACAAAATCAAACAAAATATATTGATTTATGGGCTTTATTATAATATGATCCATCTTGTTAAGCCATTATAGATGGCCATTCCTTTAATAATTTCCTATTTTTTATTATAATAGGTAATGGATTTGAATTTTAAACACAAAGCCAATGAGCATGTATTAGTTCACAAACTTCATTATAATATGACCCAATCTTATTGAGTCATTGTATATGGCCCTTTCTCTAACAATTTTCTATTTGTCATTGTAATGGCCAATGGGTTTAAATTTTGAACTTAGAGTCAACTAACATATATTAATTTACAAGCTTTGTTATAATATGACCCAATCTTATTAAGCAATTATATATGGCCTAACTAATTATGCCAAAACTTAACCTTAATAGTTAATTGTGGAACCCATTTAAAATGAAACAAACAATTATCAATTCAAATTAATTTGAGATTTGAGATATTTAGTATGTCTAACAAAAAAAGAGATGTTTAGTAATTTATTATATTTTATCACAAAGTTACAATCTTTTATAAGATTACATAATTTTTTTTCCTAAAACAAGTAAAGCCAAACTCAAGATAGGCCCAATCTTACAAAGTAATTATATAAAGCCCAACCAATTATGCCAAAAATTAGCCTTATGTAATTAATGGTGGAGTCCATTTAAACTATAAAATAGATTTGAGATATTTAGTGTGTTTAAAAAAGAGAGGACATATTTAGTAATTTATTATATTTTATCAAAAAGTTACAATTTTATTTTATAAAATTACACAATTTTTTTCTAAAATAGGGTGAAGCAAAACTTAAGATTAATTTATCCTGAGGCAACAATACATTTATACTTTTTTTTAATAATGATAGTATTAATATATTCAATGCTAAATTTTAAATTCAAATTTTAAATATAGGAATGAATTTCTAAGTGGATGTAACTACATCATTAAAATACATGCACAATATTTTTAATTTTTCAATAATACCATAAACCAAAAGTTTTTACAAATATTAGTTATCAAAAAGTCAAGATGGGCCCAATCTTATTAAGCCATTGTATATGACCTAAATATGTGTCAAAGATTAGCATTAGGTAGTTAATGGCGGAGCCCGTTTAAAATGAAATGAACAATTATTAATTCAAACTAATTTGAGATATTTAGTTTGCTAAAGAAAAGAAAAAGAATAGATATTTAGTAATTTATTATATTTTATAAAAAAAGTTACAATTTTTTTATGAAATTACATAACTTTTTTCTAAAACATGGTAAAGCAAAACTCAAGATTAATTTATCAGGAGAAAATAATACATTTAAACTTTTTTAATAATAATAGTATTAATATATTCAATGCTAAGTTTTTGATTCAATTTCTAAATATGGAAAGTGAAGTTCTAAGTGGATGTAACTGCATCATTAAAATGCATGCACAATACTTTTAATTTTTCAATAACACTAAACCAAGTGTTTTTACAAACTTTTGAAACCTTTTATTAGTTACCAAGAAATGCATTTTTTTTGGTGTCACATTGTGGTTAAGAATTTGTCATAGAAAAAAATGAGTTAGATTTAGGTTCCATAAAATCCTATTATTTTAATAAAATTTTTTAGAAATTAATTTCTCATCACTCATTAAATGCTTGCTTTTGGTAGTTTGATGACCAAAAGTGAATTTACTCAACATGAACTATTGAAATAAAGCAGGCCCTTGTAAAATCATTTCGTGCATAAAACACTTCTATTGTGTTTGGATAAGATATTTAGAAAATATTAAGACTTTTGAAGTCCTAAACCTACAAAATAATAACTTTACTTAATTCTCATGAATAAGAAATAATAATTAATATCGTATTTCAAAAGTAAATGTAAAATTTGTAAAATGACATCTATTTTAATTGAATTTAAAATGTCAAATTTGATAGTGTAAATTCTTTATTTACAACAACTAAGTAATTCGTAAATTCTATTTAGTTATTATCAAACAATACATTTTAGCTTATAAAACTTAGATTTCTTTATAATTGAATTACTAATTTCAAGTTCTAAATCCAAACACAACATTAAAGTCTTTCCAAATTTGTATAGCAATTTTAATTCAATTTTTTCTCTTAAAATATGATTTTTTATTTAAAATTATTTATGTGTTATTATGCTATTCTTATTATTTTGCTTTGTTAATTCCTATTTATCTTGGAAAGGAAGACTTTTTTTAAAATGTATGTCCTTAATCTTGCAAACTTTATGACCTTTTTAGGTTTTGCATCAAAATTTGAAAGTTTTGCATAATAGCAGAGTCTTTGTACTAAAAAATAAAGAGGATCATGATTATTATTTGAAAGTTTTGCATAATAGCAGAGTCATTGTACAAAATTTGAAAGTTTTGCATAATAGCAGAGTCATTGTACAAAATTTGAAAGTTTTGCATAATAGTAGAGTCATTCCTAATAATTAACTTGTATATCTATAGGAGCATGAATATGATATAAATGATGATATTAATCTTATAACCTTTTCTTGAGCTATATCTAGTTCAAACTATTCTGATTCGATGAGTGTTATAAAGGATGAGCTAGCTTTAATGCATAAGAATTAAGTATAGGATCTAGTAGAACTTCCTATAAGTTGTAAGCTGGTTAGATACAAATAAGTCTTCAAGATCAATAGGGATGCTTAAAGTGAAATTGAAAGGTTCAAGGCCAAATTGGTAGTTAAAGGCTACACTCAGAAGGAAGGTATAGACTACAAGGAAAACTTTTCACCAATTTCAACTAAGGACTCACTTCGAGTTGTCATTGCTTTGGTGATTCATTTTAATTTAGAGCTACATCAAATGGATTTAAAAATAACCTTCCGAAGGTGATTTATCAAATACTATTTATATAAACCAGTTCAATGGTTTCCAAAAGAAAGAAAAACAACAACTTGTGTGTTAGCTTAAAAAGTCCATATATAGCTTAAAACAAGCTTCTAGATAGTGGTAACTTAAGTTTAATGAGGTAATAACTTCTTTTAGATTCAAAGAGAATACATTGGATCATTGTATTTATATGCTGATAAGTGCAAGTAATTTTGTTATTTTGGTACTATATATGGATAATATTCTCCTTACAAGAAATAACATGAACCTATAAACTGAGACAAAATAAATGTTATTCAAATATTTTGACATGAAGGATCTTGGAAATGCCTCTTATGTTCTAGGGATATAGATTTGTTGTGACAAATTAGGGTTTACTTGGTTTGTTTTAGTAGACATACATTAAGAAAACATTGAAAAGGTTTAATATATCAACATGCTTTCAAGTTTCTACACCCATTTCAAAAAGTAAAATCTCTTTCAAGTCCTAATATCCTCAAAATAATGTTAAAATAAAATGATTGAAAAATGTTATATATGTGTCAATTGTTAGTAGCCTAATGTACATCCATATATGTACACATCTTGACATAGTTTGTGTTATTGGTGTGCTATAGAGGTCCCTGAATAATCTTGATTAAAGATAATGATTGCTACAAAAAAAAGTCATAAGGTACCTATAAGATATAAAAGATTATATGCTGACCTACAAGAGATTGGAAAATCTCACAATTACAGGCTACTTAAATTCAAATTTTGCTAGTTGTCTAAATAGTCACAAATCAACATTTAGATGCATCTTTATAATGATAAAAAGAGCTATGTCATGGAAAAGTGTTAAGCAGTCCTTAACAATAACCTCCACTATAGAAGCAAAATATGTCTTGTATTATGAAGCCACTTGCATTGGTGTATGCTTAAGAAATTTCATGACTAGTTTTGAGATTATTGAGAGCATTTTAAACCCTTAACCATTTATTGTGACAATATTGCTATTATAAACTTCTTTCATAATAATAAAAGTTCTATCTGCACGAAGTATTTTGATATAAAATACTAATTTATACAAGAGAAGGAACATGAGTATATCACATGTATTGAATGTATTTCTATAAATCATATGCTTACATATCCACTGAATAAAGGCTTAGTGGTAGGAATATATCATGATCATGTAATCAGTATGGGTTATCTAAGTCTTTTAATATCTTGAGTTAGTGGGAGTATTATGACATAAACTATTTTTTCTTAAGATGTATAAATTAAATATTCAAAATAAAATATTCATAATAAAATATTCATGTTTTGTCAGATATTATGCCCATATATTTTATGGCATAAAGACATTTAGACCTTATCTTAATATTATATTGAGAAATGTGATTCTCATTTAGCATATTAGGCAAATGCTTCAACACACTGTGTAAAGGTTTATATATATTATGATAATTTGTTAAGTAAATCTTATTAAACATGATCTTATTATGTATATTTCTATCGAATATTGTATACAGTTAGCAAAATGTGAGTGCATAGTATGTATTTCATTGATATCCCTATTGGATACTATGTTTAATGCTATTTAATGCTTATGATCTCAATTTAGATTAAGAGTGCAAAGATGACATAATTTTCTTTAACATCTTATTAAAGTGACCATTATTATTAAATTATATGGTCCAAGTGGGAGATTGTGACACTTTTCATTCTAGACCTATTAATTCAATAATAAAAATAAGATGTAAAAAAAAGTTGGCCCAATATTATATAATATCTAAAGTTAAATTTAAAGTGTTATAAATTTCAATGGTAATGGTAATTATTTATTATTTGGTTAATATTTAGTTTTAAATTTATTTTTCAAATTAAAGGTTCTAGAATATTGAAAATGATAGTTATTTATTTATTTATTTATTCATTCTAAATGGTTATTATGTGTATAAAGTTTTATGAAATTAATTGTAGCATCTAATAAATTATTTTTGGAAGTTATAGAAGATCAAAATATTTATTTTAGGACTTTCAAATTTATTAGGTTATTACATATATTTTTATATTAAAAGGATATTAAAAATGACAATTAAATTGAGATTTTAAATAAAATTAGTTTTATAAAAATGTGAGTATTAAAATTTTATTTTTCAAAATAAATATTAAAATATTTTATTAAAAAATGTAAAATTTAGAGTGCAGAATTTATAATTAAATTATTTGTATTAATAAATTATTTTACGAAATTATGGAAGTTTTACATTTAAAAGGAAATTTCATAAGATGGTAAATTATATGAATGACTAGGATGCATAAAGATGGAGGGCTAAGATTTTGGGAAGAAATGAGCTTATAATGAGTGTAAAGTATAAAATAATAACCTTTAGCTAATTATTTTTGCATTTTCTCTCTTTTTTTATCTTTTTATTCTACCCTTTTGTTTCTATTTAGGGATATTTCTCTTCTTTTTATTTTTATATTTGGCTATTGTTTCTTCCTTCACACATACCAACACATACTTCTTATATTTTCTTCTTTTTTCTCTCATTGTAACTAGCAGTTTCTTCCTTTCCCCTCCCTCTTCTCTCACTCTTTGTCAGATTTCTTTTCCTTTTTTCATCGCATCACTGCATGTGGCTGTCGGACTATCACTATGTGGTCGATCTTTTCCTTCTCTCATGTGCTTTTGTTTTTCTCTTCATCTTTCTTGTTCCCTTCTTCATAAGCATTGTTGTAACCATTACCTTAGGTGATGGTGCTACTGGCACGGAGAGTAATGTTGTTCTATTTTTCTCTAGCCAACCACCACCATTGTGGTGCATAGATACTGCGTGATGCGATGTCAACAAACTAGTAGAGAGCTATTGTTGCATCCTATTTTGTTACATTGCAACAAGCTTTTGCCGCCAATGAGCTCCAGTAAGATACTATAGCAAGAGGTGAGCATGATTATATAAAAAAAACTTAATATTTATAATGTTTTGCCAATTCATTCAAGAAAAATCCATCTGGGTATTTTTAACATGTATAATGATACACATGAAAAATATGATATTTATGTTATAAAATGATAAAATAAGATGATTGACATATATATATATATATAGAGCATTATGTGCTATTATTCTAAAAGAATCATGCATATTCTAAAGAAGATCTGTTTATGGGTATTTTGAATATATGATGATGGCTCATAAAAATAGAAATATTATGATACAGATTGCTAGAATAAAATACTTAGAATAAATATAAAACATGATATTTTAATATTTCATAAGATTCTAACATGATTTAAGCAAAACCCATTTCTGCAAGGTTTTATAAATATGATGAGAGGTCGGAAAATTGATATTTTATGCTATAAAATGATAAATTATACTATTGGTAGCATTTAAAAATAGTATTTCTTTTGACTTTTATGATATAGATTGTTAAAATATTATAATTAAAGTAATCACGAAATATTTGCTTTTATATTTTGAAAGATTTAAATCTAATTTAGAAAATTTTATTGTACTATATTATTTGTATACTCAGTATAATACTAATAGAATAATATTTTGAGGCTCTAGAATACTGGGTTATTATATTTAAAGTAGATCTATATCTTAAAATTTTAATATTTTAATGTTAAAGCTAATTGTGGATAGTTCCTCATAAAAGTGATTTTTTCGATTCTATACAAGAAGTTAAGAATATATATGTTGATAAGCATGTAATTTTATATAGTGATATAAATGGTAATGTTTTGATGGATTAGTACTTTGAGTTAGAAAGCCATTATATACAAAAAATTCTAATATTTCAATGATAAGTTCAAAAATAAAGAAAATAAAGACCTAGGACAATTAAGTGGGATAATTAGATTGTTAGTTGGCATTGAAAAGAATAAGAAATGAGTTATAGAAAATACTATTATATTATGATTTGGTTATGAACTTGTAATATGTGAAAAGAAAATAATTAATACTTATATAATTATAATTTATCTTCATAAATGGTAATATTATGAGGAAAATAGGAAAAGATGATTATAGATGTTTTAGAACTTTCAAAGGTGGATTAGCATTACCATGTGAGTATATATCTCACCAATAAACTTTTATCTAGATAAAATATGATTTAAATGTTGTGAGTTGTATTTTTTTTCTTATTAATAGTATCGCTTCTATATTCTTGTATATACATCTATATTCATGCATAAACTTAGTTTTGTAGTATATTGAGAGAATATTGTTAGATTAAAGTGCATAATGGAAGTACGATAGTGTTATTTCTAACTATTGATCGATTGTGTTTGAGTACAATGATATCTATATGCTATGGCTATATAGGAGAATATAACAGCATTGTTATATACTCATGCATATGTCATTGTGTGCTTGGCATTGTCCAATGATGAAATTATAACTTTATATTGAAATGTTATAAATAATTATGATGTGAGAGTATTAAGCTCTTGTGTATGTTATCTATAGGAAACTATGAATTGTGTTAGAGTATTGACATTGAAAATTGTGAATGAAGATGGAGCTATGATGTGAAAGGTAAACGGTAAATTCTTAATAAACAGTTATGAAGGAATGTAAAATCAATTTGAGAATCGGATGGGAAATTCTCGGCGAGTAGTTGAAAAATGTAGTATCAACTTGAAAGTCAAGAAAAGTCTACACCTATATTTTCCATAACTAGATGTGTAATATTAGAAAGTATCTATGATTGAATGTTGATGTGAATGAGATGATTTATTAGTGTTTAAGCCTAATGGTTGTTTATGATAATGATGCTTACTCAGAATTGATGGTGTGTGAAATGAATGTTATGTGTTATCAGATAATGAAAATTATTATGATTTATGCTAAGAAATATAGAATTTAAGTTATGTGGGTGAATATTTTATTCAAGACTTAGTTTCACATATTCAAAAACTCAGGGAGTTTGGGTTGAATTTATTTCCCTAATCAATCTCTTAACTAGCATGAATTCATTTAATATAAATAAATTAAGGTTTAATAGTTGTAGATATATGCTGACTGAGTTTCTGTAACTCATTCTATTTTATTTCAATGTTTTCAAGTTGGAATATGAAAATTTGAACTTGTTACATTTGTGAAGATCTAAGACCACCTTAGTAAAGGATTTTGATAGTTAGATAAGGATCCAGACATTGAGAATGGAATTTTGTTGCTTTAGAATTTGATATGTCAAATTATCTACTTATGTATATGTGTTGAATTGTGTAGTATTGTGTATGTTATTAATTGTTTTTATATCTAAAAAATAATATAAGTATTGTATTTTAGGACATGTGGCCCTCGAGAAGTGTTTAAAAATAGAGAAGACTTTATCCTTCTTTTTTCATAAATTTTTAAAGTGTATTTTCAAGTCCCTCTAGTATTTGGAAACTCCTATTAGATAGAAAGAGTGAAAAGTGTTAAGGTTTGTAGAAACCAATAATAGGATCTACGCCAGTCATGATCGAGTTAGGTTACAACAGAGGTGGTATCAAAGCATGGTTTAGGTTCTTAGTGGTGACTAGGCTGGAATAATCCAACTATCAAATCTAAGTAAGCAAGTTGTATATATTGGAAGGTATGTCTTCGAAGATCTGCATGGATTTTCTATTATGTGTTAACCAATATTTCATAATTAATTGAATCTCTTTATACTTTATCTTGCAGGATGAACTATTTCCTTGGTGAAATGATTATGATCTGAATGTTGATAGTATGTGATGATTTGAATTGTGTGATATAAATGAGTTATGATTTATGATTGATGTTGTGTGAAATAAATGGTTTGAATTGTATGGACTAAATACAAGTCAAGATTTGAGATTAATACTAACAAAAGTAGCATTCCTTCTTTGTGGTTGAAAAGTAAATGTGCTTGAGATTATATGATGAAATGTGTAATTCATTGGTTTGGAATGGTTGATGATATAAGAATGATAGCTTTATTAATAAAACCCTTATGGAATAGTTGATATTCTAACCATACCTTATGATATGTGATCATGAAATGAATAGTTGATACCTACAGTGTCCCATCGTGGTGATGTAATGCCTATGGTATCCTATCATTGATCACTGGTATATAAGATAATGAAATGAATAATTATTGCCTATAATGATCATTATAAGAATGAATACTCATATTGCATATGATCTATGGTGGGGGGAGATACACGTTTTCTATAGAGGAAGAGAGGAGTGGTAAGAGTTGGAAGGAAAAGATTAATGGCCTTGTGCCTATAGTGGTAAGGGATAACTAAAGATATGAGGCGAAATCCTAGATATCAACTATAGTCATTTGGTGAAGTTTTCTTAAAAATTACTATAGTCATTCTCTATATTGCTATGTATTGTCTTTTGATATTGATATCTATTTGACCTTAGATGATTTCGTGTGGTATGATATGATTGAACCTGGTTAGCTATTTGAATGATTGATGAATACCCAAGATGGGTTGTGTGTGAAACTAATGTTTGTGATAATGCTTGGTGAGTGTATGATTGTAAGACATGATTGCTATTAAACTTTGAAATAGGGAATTCTGAAGATCTTATTGCAATAACAAGATATGTGATTTGCCACTGGGCATATATGGAACATGAATTATAATTAATGATTGTGAATTTTATTGGTTAATCAAATGAAGTGTGAATATGATTATAGTTTTGGATGAAGCCAAATTATGGACTTGTTTGTGTGACTGAAATACTGATTAAGACTATGATGTACTTCCATGATAATTGTTAGAATCATGGATTGATTATGTGAAATAAATTGGAATTATAGTGAATGACCAATGCTAATGTAAATAGCATTTCTTACTTGAATAGATAAGAGATGAGAATTGAGATATGTGCTTAAAGACTATACGATGCACATAATGAGTGTTTAAGGTGCCAATTATGTTTGATATGCCTAAATGTGTTAACAATTCTATGCAATCATGTTTGCCTTCTTGAAATTTTGAAGACGAATTTTCTTGAAGGGGGAGAACTTGTAATATCTCAAGTTAAATTTAAAATGTTATAAATTTTAATGCTTGTGGATAATTATTTATTATTTAGTTGATATTTAGTTTTAAATTTATTTTCTAAATTAAAGATTTTATTGGAAATGATATCTATGAAAATTATTTATTTATTTATTTTAAATAGTCATTATGTGTATAAAGTTTTATGAAATTAATTGTGGGTATTTGATAAATTATTTTTAGAAGTTATGAAAAATTGAAATATTTATTTTAGGACTTTAAAATTTATTAGGTTATTACATATATTTTTATATTAAAAGGAGATTAAAAATAATAAAATTGAGATTTTAAATAAAACTAGTTTTATAAAAATGTGAGAATTAATATTCTATTTATCAAAAGCAATATTAAAATATTTTATTGAAAAAATTAAAATTGAGAGTGCATAATTTATAATTCAATTATTTGTATTGATAAATTATTTTAAGGAATTATGGAAATTTTACATTTAAAAGGAAATTTTTTAGGATGGTAAATTATATGAATGACTAGGATGCATAAAGATGGAGGGTTAAGATTTTAGGAAGAAATGAGCTTAAAGTGAGTGTGAAGTATAAAATAATAACCTTTAGCTCATTATTTTTGCACTTTCTCTCTCCTCTTTTTTCTTTTCATCTGGCCTCTTTCTTTCTATTTCAAGATACTTCTTTTCTTTTTATTTTTATATTTGGCTACTATCTCTTCCTTTATGCACTTTAACACCCACTTAGCTACTTTCTTTTATTTTTTTTCTTCTCTCTCTCTTTCTAGCATCAATTTCTTCCTCTCCTCTCCCTCTTCTCTCACTCTCTGTTAGTGTCATGACCTATTCTGATCATGATCGACATAGATTACATTACTGCTTTCCACATGCCTTTATAAATTTTCACTCATTCTATTCAACAAGAGTTTCTAAATTCTAGAAGGACTTAAATTTTTTCTTTTAAATTTTGCATAAAAATAGATAAAGTTTTCCTTGTTTTTTCTTCCAAATACGATATAATCATATACATACACACAGTACATCATAATTGTGAATTTATACAAATACAACAATTCAACACATCATATAAATCACAATTTTCTATTTGAATGCTAATTGGTTTGCCAACTGTCAAATCTTTTAGGTAAGGCAGTTTTGATTCTCTATAAATGTATCAAGCTCAAGTCTTAACTTGAAAACATTGGAAATTAAACATAGCGAGTTACAAGAAATTAATGAACACATATGTACCAGTATTTTGTAGGTGGTCTATTTTATATAATAATAATAATAACTTAATTACATATTAAAT
The DNA here is from genome assembly GCA_020226215.1 of Sindora glabra. Taxonomy (NCBI): domain Eukaryota; kingdom Viridiplantae; phylum Streptophyta; class Magnoliopsida; order Fabales; family Fabaceae; genus Sindora; species Sindora glabra. Next base: position 80,928,732 of record CM035232.1, on the reverse strand, counting down.
TAACAAAATACTAACACCTAATTTCTATGAAATTGTATTCTAAAGTGAAAGTCCACCTGCACATAACTTAAACTATATTCCTCCCATTGCAAAAATAAGAATCTTAACTATCTATTAGAACTCAATATCATATACTACTCATTTCAGGTAGACATCATACTCATAAATAGCCATTAAGGCTCAAATAATATAGATCATCACAATTACATCACCAGTAGAAGTTAATCATAAACAGTCATGTTATGTCATATTTCAAATACAGTAGATATGCATATAGCTGCTCTATGATATCAAGGTCAATTTTATACTTCTCTTAACTATTAGTAGAGAATTTCTCATTCGGCTCTCAAACCAATCTTATATCCTTTGTGACCATTTGCAGGGAGTTTACCATTCAACTTTCACATCACTGGCCTTGTCACATTTGCAATCTTGATGCCATTAATGGCATAATTCACAATATAATACTTAGCATGTTAGTAACAAGAGAACTCAATCATAATCCATTAAAAGTTAGAATTACTGCTATCATACTTTCACTGCACACTCTAATAAATTAATATTTAATTGGACAACTAATTATTCTTATTTCACAATACTGAAGTTACACTTGAATATGAAAGCATGAATAAGAAACCTATACTGCTAAGTAAAAGAATATAATTCATAATATTTGAACTTATTTATTAAAATATTAAAATATTATGAGATATATACTCACTTGATGATGTTAAACCGCTCTTGGAAAGTTTTAAAACATCCACATTCATTCTTCCATATTTTCCACCTCTTATCACCATTTATTGAGATAAATTATAATTATATAAACATTACTCATCTTCTCATAAATATTCCTTCAAATCATAATATAATAGCATTCTTTAATGTTTACTTCGTATATTTCCAGTGTTAATAGGTAATCCAAGTATGTTACTTACTCATCTTAGATTATAGCTTGCTTTACGTTTCTGAGATTGACTCACAAAATTAATATAGGCTTATGTATTCAAATGTCATATTTAAAGGATTTACTTAGATTGATTCTAAACTCCAAAATATTAACTTTCATGAATTTAATACACTCTACGTACATTCTAATACTTCATATTATTATTTTTACCAATATTATGTCAATTATCTATATAAGATAATGAGTTTCAGAACTAGATATAAAACAAGCTATAATAATACCATATGCTATAAGAGTATCATATTCATAACACTTTAGCATTCCACAATATAGGAATCATAATTTTCTCATGTGTCATATATGTCTCAAAAATGCCATTTAGAATAGGTTTTTCTAACATAAACAACTACTATTGAAAATATCCTCATATTACATTCTAAAGAAGCTTTAGTCACATTGTTTACTTGACCAAGCAGACATTGGAAGTCTAATATAAACAACTACCATTGAAAATATCCTCATATTTCGATTATGCCCATAAATCTGCTTAACTCCTATTTCCCCTCTAGTTCCATATTTCTTGAAAAGAATAATCCTAACTTTGTGATATGTATTTCCTGGCCAATCCAAGACTCATAGCATTCAAGGATACAGCAAAGAGACATAACTTCTGATAAGTTGGCATTTAAGAATATAATAATATCATCCTTGTCTCGATAATGAAATACCCTGAATTATGTGCTTTACTTTTGCTCAGAGGAGTAGTCTTGAAAAAACTTTCAAGACTAATATAAATGGGTAAAGGGACAAAGGGTCACTTTGTCTTAATCGTCTAGAAGGAATGAATTATTTAGTAAGACTACCATTTAACAGGATTTGGAAAGATACTGTAGAGATACACTAGTGACTCCATTGGACAAATTTAGGATGAAAACCTAGCAAGGACAGAATTTGAATTAAAAAAGACCATTCAACTTGATCATTTGCCTTTTCCATATCAAGCTTGATACCCATCCATCCTTGTTTTCCCTTTTTTCTTGGAAAAGGAATAAAAAATCTCCTATGCTAACACTGCATTCTCTGTAATCCAATGACTAGAAACAAAAGCTGATTGAAATGAAGATATAATTTTACCTAGATAATTTCTTAATCTATTGGCCAAGATTTTGGAGATGAGCTTGTGTGTGGCATTACATAAATTTATAGGATGAAACTCATTAAAATTGCAAGCTCACTTTTTCTTTAGGATTAAAACTATAAATGTTCTGTTCGACTTGTGATGCATTTGCCCAAAGGTGAAGAACTATTGTACTGATTGGATTACCTAGTCTCCTACTATATCCCAATATTTTTTATAGAAGAAGGCCATCATCCCATCTAGACCAGGCCCTTTAAGGTTAGGTATATGCATAAAGGTGGAGAGTATTTCTTCCTTAGGTGGAATAGTGCATAATAATTGGTTTCCTCATTTGAGATTTAAGGATATACAAGATCATCTAGAAAAACTAGGGAAGTTGCATTAGTTTTTGGGAAGAGATCTTTGTAAACCTATATGAAAAATTTTGTTATTTAGGACTGTTCTCGGATCCAATTCCAATTTGATAAAAGGATAACCCTAATAAAGTTCTTTCACCTCTAGATAATGGTGGATAAGTGATAAAATTTGGTGTTATAATCTCCTTACATAACCAATTGTTCTCTTGACTTTTGATACCAAATGTTGGATTATCTAATTAATTATTCCTGCAAATTCTATCTTATATCTTTGATCAAGTCCTTGAATTATTAGGTCACTTCACCTTTTTGGAGTTTTTCCAAGGTACTATGCATTTCATTTAGCCTAGTTTGGGAGAAACCATAGTGATATTTATTCTATCATAAAAGAGCTTTTTGAATATTTTATTTTCTAAATTAGTTATGAGACAACTGGTCCTTTACTATTTTTCTACCAAGCACTTCTGATCACCTCCTTACATGAATCATTTCTAAACCATGCTACTATAAAACAAAAAGGGTGGGGGAGTGTAGTTTTATCATATGGAGCATTGAGCAAGATTGGAGAATGGTCAGAAGCTAAACATATAAGATGTTGAACCATAGCTTTTAGATATTTCAAACGCCAATCTGAATTACAAATGACTCGATCTAGTCTTTCATGTATATACCCATTTTGATAGTGGTCATTATACCATGTAAAAGCATTACTAATGAAATCTATCTCAATTCCCCCAAGTTCTTGCATAAAACCAATAAAGGCTACATCATGTGATGTTTCTACCTTATGCCCACCCACTTTGTCTTGCTTATGAAGTAAAGCATTAAAGTCTCCTAGGATTGCCCACAGCTAGCACATATTGTTCAGAAGTTAGTATAATTAGTTCTAGAGATCATATTTTTTAATAATAAGTAAAACCACACACTCTAATCAGGTACCGATTAGAGTTGTCTTTTAAGTCTATTATTTAAACATGGATAAGTTGATTAGAATGGGTTTGGATCTTCACCTTTGAATTATTTGATCACAAAAGAGCTAAGCCACCTTTAGATCCTATACTTTCCATAGCACAGAAATTATGCAAGTGAAGTTGTGAAATCACCTTCTTAATTTATGTAGTTGTGGATTTGGTTTCACATAGGAATATTATGTTTGATTTATATTTTTGCTGTAAAGCCCGTAGAGCTTTGAATGTCGAGGTAGAATTAAGATCCTGATAGTTCAAACTAGTGTTTTCATGATGCCTTTGGGAGCATGATATAGCCCATCTCCTCAACCATAGATTTAGGTTATACTCTAGCACAATTCTTCCACTGGGTGACATTAACTATTTTTCAAGTATTAGTGGTAATAGGACTGTTTCCCTCTTGGAAAACTCATTCTTTTGGTTAAAGGTCTAAGGTTTTTGAGATTTCCACCTTAAATCTTTTTATTGGGTTTCACATACATCAAAAAATACAGTGAAAAATAATTTTTTTTTAAATTTTGTATTGTGAAACCTTTCCATGGATCAATGCGTAGAGACATAAATCAAGAATCAAATATTACCTCTTGGAGTGTAGATTCAAATCACGAGTACAATCAAGTAATGGTAACTCTACAATATCCACACAAAGTGAATGATGACTTCTTAACCTCTACAAATCTGCTAGGATTCGTCTCTCACACAAAGAGGGAGAGGTTTAGTATGGTCTTGTAAAGTGTTTTATGCAGTTTTGCTGGTGGAAAATTTACTTGTTTTCATGCATGAATAATGACACCTCCATACCTCTTTTATAAAGCTAAAGGCATGCATCTTTCTTAGTCCTACTAGGAAAATCGTAACTAACTTAATTCTACTCAACTACTAATACCTTATCTCTAACATAGTAAGAGTGAGGAGAGATAAGGCTTATCCATTAGTTACTTAATATTACTTTAATATTAATAACTAAATATTATTAGATAATAATATTATTTCATAATATAATTATCTGATATTACTTTAATATCAGATAATATCACATAATATAATATAAAAATATATATCATGTGAGTAATATATATGTGCATTATTACTTTGATAATATATATAAAAAATAACAAGTTTAATTAATAAGTTTTTAGTCTAACTAAAAAACTAATTAATTATTATTTCATTCTTACTCATTTTATGTGACCTTGTAAGTTCCTATTATGTTAGCAATGACTCATCATTAGACTATAAACAGTGAGTGGTATCTAGCAATATATCACTACTACTTAAGTAGTAAGAATATCTATGATTCGATATCCACCTAATGTGTGATTAACACTTTACATCACAATCCTTTTTGTAATAATATCCAAATCAAATTGGAGGCATGGAGTGTGCCATCCTCGTCAAGTTCAATTTATATTTCTTGATACTGAGTAGACTAACTTAAATAAATGATCAATATCACATATTGATCTACTTGAGCATGGTCATACCTTTCTAAGTCTCACTTAATCAAGGGGCCTAAGGATATCTCTCCTTTATATAAAAGTAACAAAATCTCATTTACACCACTCACATTCCTTTGCATGATTCGTGACACACTCAATCAATGCCCTACACGTCATCTCAATTAAAGGTGACATAGGATAGTATCAAAGTGTGTGACCCCTTATGTAGGGAACTATAGTAACTTTAGGTTAAAGGACTACGTACATTGTGGTCATATGAGAATAGCTAATGACACATGACAATCTATACAGCATTCTCATAGTAGGTCAGTCCAGTACATCTATTCACTAATAATGTACCCATGTATTGACTTAATATCATATATCCATAATTCATAATCATCAATCACCATACATAATAGTCTCAATGTATTATTATTATCCCTTTTATAATAATATTCAACTATGGACATTTTAAGAATAGTAAAACTATTCCAAGAATAATTATTATATTTAAGTTATAAATTGCACAAAAAATAAAAAAAAACAAAATATAATAATTATGTTATTTAAAAAAATGTAATACATTATGCATTATTACAATCATCTTATGATTAGCTCCTAGGGCACACATTAATACTTTTGACATCCTTTTCCATAGATTTCACACGTTTAGATTTTTTAGAGTTTATCTGTGTGGAATTTGCCAAGGGAGAGTTAATAGTATGAAGGTCTTTTGCATAACTTGATGCAGGGTTCATTAACTTAAGAAAGGCAATTTCAATCATTTGTGTGTTAGCCATTTGGTGTGCCACATCCTTAATTTCATTATCAAGAAGTAGTTGGTTTCTTTGTTCCATTAAGGTGAAGTATTGGTTAGGTTCTGCAGATTACGAACTTGAGTAATTATGCATTCAATATTATCCTGCCAAGGGCTAATGCACATCTAATTACTATATCTTCTGTACCTCTCAGTGGACATGCTAGATGGCCTAAGGTTCTTACAGGATTTAACTTCATGACCTACCATTCCACACCTAAAATAGATATTCTATAGTTTTTCATAGTAGAAGTGAACCCAAGTTTTTGAACCATCTACTTTCAAGATCCAAACATTAGTTGGGATAAGTTTGAGGAAGTTCAAATGAATCCGTACACGAGGGAAGTGCCTAAAGATATTACCTTGGAATATTGGACTTTCTATCTTCAATACTATGTCAATATGCTCTCCAATTTTTTTAATTTTGTCTTCCATGAAATAATGGAATGAAAGGTTATGAAATTGAACCCAAAATGTTACCATTGAGAGATCAGCATCGACTAAACTGGTTAAAGGGTTCCATCTAGTAATATTGAAAATGTATCCTAAAATATTCCATGGCAAGTGTTCCTATATTTTTATAACCTTTGATTCTATTGGAATTGTTACTATGAATGTATTTATCCCTCCATCCTTGATCGAGTGATTCACAAGAAGAGCCTAGCTTTTATGAATCATATTATGAATTACCTCTTTATTTTGACATCCAAGACTGAATATTTTCCCCACAAATGTGATGCCTTAGACATTGATTGGAGAGCTAGTTAATTCCATTATATCTTCATTATCAAAGCCTCTATTGGAAGATTAAGTCTCGATGCTTGTCATTAAAATGAGTTGGAGAATCAAGAGAAAGCATTCAGGAATGACTTAAGTGCTTTGAATGATTGAAACCCTAATAATGTGTGCTTAATACATTCTGCAAGTGAACCAAAGGTAAAAGGTGAAATAATTTTAGTAATGGATGACTCTTATTGGTATCTAAGGGCAAATGGATAAGCTCAAGTAGAGTAATGTTTAATATTCTATAAGAATATTGCAAATTTTGTCATCAAGTGCAACGAAATAGTTACTAACTATGAATTTATGACTAAATATAATGCATTATATGGTGATTCGGTTGCTAAGTATGAATTTTTTTTTGTACTTGAGACTTAATGTAGAAAATAATCAAAGAGATGCCATTGAATAAAGTAGGTTAGTTAGAAGAGGAAATTGAAGGAGCAAGAAGGACAAGAAAAAACACTCTCTAGAAAAGAATAGGAGGCTCCCTAGATGAGAGTGGAAAAATTGCCTACCTAAAATAATAGTAGGATGGAAGTTATTTTCCTATTAAATTGTTCAATATATATATATATATATATATATATATATATATATATATATATATATATATATATATATATATATATATATATATATATATATATATATATATATATATATATATATATATATATATATATATATAAAGCCATAAATTTACGTCTAGACATGATTTAGGGAGACACAAAAGCTTCTTATATTGATTCAGTCATGCTTTATTCCTTGATAGGTTGATTATTTTGTGATACATAATTTACTTTACATTTTATAAATAGATTATTATAGTAAAATGGATATCTATGGCCATACATGTGAGATATGGCAATATTATTAATTATTGTGTGATGTTAAATCATGACTTCTATACAAATAGATTAATAGTGATATGAAACATGATTTGTAGGGCCATGCAATGAAGGCATAGTGTTATTTTTATTTAAATTGATACATTATAATTGTTTTTATATAATCTTGTTGATTATCATTGAATCAAGAATTTATGGCTACTCAAAAAAGGCATGGAATTACTACTTAATAACATAGTCATACTTATATTAGAAATGTACCATTATAATAAAATATGGAATGTGATAAGTAATGAAACTAATACCATAGGCACAGTTGATATGATGGTTATAGCTTATGCCATGATATGAGAAATGTATTGGGGGAATGATGTGAATGCTAGATGAAAATTTTCGAATAAAAAGAAAGGTAGGATATAAGATTAATCTGAGAGGAACAAGGATAAAAATGAAGGTAAGGTATAGAGTTAAATCAAAAGCCATAAGGTGGATGTCTATATTTTTATTTACATTTGTTATATATTATTATTTGATGAATTGTATTTCAATTATTGCTAATCATCATTGTGTGACATGATTATGATGTTATGAATATAGTTGAGCCTTTTAGGCTATCAGATGTTATAATGGCTTTTTTGATTTTATGGTATGATAAAGTTTATTGAAGAATGGTTAGGTTGGTAAATGTATTGTTCTTCTTATAATGATTCTTAATATTTTGGGGAGGGAATTGCTACATTGTATCCTTAGGTGAATGCATGATTAAGTAAAACTATGCATATATAATTTTGTAATTGTGTAGAAATCATTTTATGGAATCCTAAGTTAAGTGTAGATAAGTATCTAAAATAGATAAATTGATTAACATAATTTAGAAGTTTAGGTATTGAATTGGTTCGCTTACTTTTTTATTTATAATTTATTTATATATAATTTTTATTTTAGTAAGTATATGCTCACTGAATTTTTGTAACTCATTCTTTTAATCATTTTAACATTTTTAAGGCTAAACAAAGTTACCAAGATATGTTGATTTCATGGAGAATTGAAGAACCAAGACATCTTGTTGAAGGAATTTTGATAGTTGGAATAGAGTCAAATGTAATCACATTTAGATGGATGTTATGTGTCATCTTCTTTTTGTTTATTTTCATGCATGGTCTTCAGTGAATGTCTATTAAGTAGGGTTGGGTTTTTGGGTAGATAAGTAAGGTATTTGCCTTAGGCCCCTAATTTTTCTTAAGCTCCACTTATAATTTTTCTTATTTTATATAGTCATTGAACAATTAGTTGAACTTCAAATCCAATGGTAATTACTCTCTTCGAGATTGTTTGTATAGTCATTAATATTGATTATACAATCTATAACTATATAAAATAATTGGAGATTTATTTCCTAATTAATTGTAAATTTTTTGTATGATTATACAAAATAAATGATTAATAATTAAAAAAAATTAGTTATACATTAGTGATTCAACAATAATTACTCTCTTTGAGATTATTTTTCTATTAGTTACAGATTTTTTATATGACTATATAAAATAAATAACTAATCGGAGAATATTTAGGGATTTATTTCCTAATTAGTTGCAGATTTTTTGTATGACTATATAAAATAAATAACTAATGACTATAGAAAAATTAGTTATACGTTAGTAATCTAACAGTAATTACTCTATTTAGGATTATTTCCTAATTAGTTGCATATTTGTACATTATTATTAATTAAAATTTTTCAATATTACAATTTATAATAGGTTTTTTTATCTATATATACCACAGATTTTTAACATTTTCTCTTCAAATTTTATTCTCTCTTCTCACTCTTATTTTCATACTTTTTTAAAGTAAATTCTCAAAATAAATTGATATCAAATTGTTGCAGTAGATAGTACGACATACAATTTTTTTCATTTTCAAGTTTTTAGGTTCTATCATTTCATTATTTTTTTCCTATTTACTTTACACATCTATTTTATTTATATTTTTATTGTTGTTGTTATTCTATTTTATTTTTATACTTTGTCACAGTAAAAGATGTTAAATAGAAAGTATAAATATGGCTTTGAAAAAATTAAAGAAAAACTTTGGATATGAAACTATCTTTGATTTTTTATTTAAATCCAAAAAATTTAAAATTTTAGATGAGGATTAATTGCAAAAATATTGTATTAATCTTGAAAAGTTTTTAAGTTTAGTAAACATTCTAATATTGATGGTCTTGATTTATTTTCAGAATTGAAGGTATTTAGAGAAGTGTTAATAAAAGAAATTAACACTCCAATAGAAGTATTAAACTATATTAAAAAAATTAGATTTATTTTCAAATGTATGCATTACTTATAGAATATTATTGACAGTACCTATACTGCTGTCGAAAGAAGTTTCTCAAAATTAAAAATTGCTTAAATCTAATATGAGATCAACTATATTATAAGATAAATTAAATGAATTAGTCATATTATCTATTGAGAGTGAAATGTTAGAATTACTTAATTATAAAATTTTGATAAGTGATTTTGTAGCTCAAAAAGTTAGAAAAATAATATGAAAATTTGATGATTTATATTATACTAGCTAGAAAAATAATATGAAAATTTGATAATTTATATTATATTAGGTCCCTTTAATAATTTTGCCTAAGGTCCCAAAATGTTTAGACACGACCTTGCTATTAAGTCATAGATTTTGCATTTTAAGGCATGTGACTTTCTCAAATGCTTAGAAATAGAAGGAACTCTATTCATTTATATTTTAGATTAGTATTAAACATGAGTCATTATAAAAATGAAAGGATTTTTGTTAGGTTGGAGTTCACATAGTCTATAATGAGACTAGTGAAAATTGGATAGCTGAATCTACATTAGTCACAATTAAGTTGGGTAATAACAATATTATATAGGTTGTTTCTATTTATATTGTGAAAATTGGATAGCTAAATCTACATTAGTCACAATTAAGTTAGGTAATAACAATATTATATAGGTTGTTTCTATTTATATTCTTTAAGGATTTAAATTTAATCTAATGAAAAGTCTAAATTATTTTTAGATTATCATCCAATTATGTGTTGTCATGCCAATAAAAAATTGTCAAAATTCTTTTATTACTGGTAAAAATTCTCAATTACTTTTACCTTTCTAATGACATACCTTCTTCTTATTTATTAATAATGTAAAATACTTTACATTATTAGTGGATCAAATTTAAACTCATTCTTTAATGCCATTCTTATAAAAAAATTATTTTTATTCAACTATCAAATTTAGAAAGTAAATAGAGATAAAATATTATTTTGAAATAAAATTTTAGCATTACTTTTTTTTTCAATTGTCAATGCAAGAAATATTTTGATAAAAAAAATTATCCATAGACAACCATTCTTAATTGCAAATAACCATCATTTGTGGTTAAGAATGGATTGAGATGGCTATATGATTAGAAATGAGTTGAACTTTTTTAGTATTAAATAAGAATGGTCATATTTAAAAAAAAAATTCTTTAATCATTTTTTTTATCCTTTTCCATACTTGCTCACTTAATAAGGCTCAACAAGATTGTTTTGCTTAGGTAACAAATAAGTTAATTATATTTAATAAGTTAGTTAGTATCTATAGCTAATAAGTTAGTTAATTGAATGAAAAATATTTGATAAAAGTTAATAAGTTAACTAATTATATTACAAGTGTTTGATCAAATTAGTTGGTAAATAAATTGAAGAATGTAAAAATGATATAAAAGGACATATTAATATAAATATATATAAAAATTAAATTAATTCATATTTATTTTGACACCTAATATTATTAATACAATCAAAATATTCAAAATAAAAATATAGCTACCTAAAATTTAATTAATTATATTTTATGGTATTACATATTTATTTACTTATATTTCATTTATTTGTTATTCAATATAAAAATATAATTACCTAAAATTTAATTAATTATATCTACTAACATCACATTTTTTATTTATACTAAATTAATGAGCAAAAACCAAATATTTATTTACATAATTAGTATATAGGATATTATTTAATCAAAAGAAGAGGAATAAATTTGAAAAAAAAAATTGAAAAGGTATAAGATGTAAATTACCTTATGAAGTTTATCAAATCAGAACATTCTTTATTTCAAACAAGCAAGAGCAGTAGACACCTCTACAAATTAATTTATATCTATTCAATATAAATTGTAAACTAGTTTGTTTGTTGCATCAAAGACAAGAGTAAGTCACACACTTGGTATTTTATCATTTAATTTGATGCCAAAAGTTAATTCACTGGTTAAGAATAGTTTTATCAGAGATGTGGACAATATATATGTGTTTAGCTTCACATAACTTATTTACTTGTAAGCGGGGAAAAAAAATCATTCTACTAATGAGTTTAATTTTTTTGGTTTATTTGTCACACACTTTTTGTCAGATTAATCTTATTCGAGTGGAAATACTAAATGATAAACTCTCTTTAAAAAAAAAAGCCTCCAACAACCCTTTACTAATGAGTGTAAATTTTTAATCTGCTATTATTACTCCCTTTCTCCTATAAAAATTGTCGGTGAAAAATTAAAAAAATATTATATCATCAAGATGTCACATTATTTAAAATTAAGAGTAATTAAAAATATTTACTAATACAATTTTTTGATAATATAATAAGATATGATTAAATGATAGTAAATTAGTTTTGAATCTAACTTAATTAATTAAATATTCTACTAATAGTATTTTCCTTTGATGTAATCATTGAGGCGATTCAATTCCCCGCTCTGCTGTTCCAGCACTGCTCTTACAACATCCACAATGGAAACCATACCCGCTATCTTTCCATCTATCACTGGAACATGCCTTATATGATTCTCTGCAACCAAAATTAAAGATGATCATAATAATAATAATAATAATAATAATAATCTTCTGCCAAAAGGACAATTGCCTGTCATGAGCCGCATTGCTTGAAGAATGTTCATATCAGATGTCACTGTTATTAATTTTTTCTGTTTCAGGTAATAAAAAAAAAATCAGGATGTAAAGTTATAGATAAAAATAAATGGTAAAAATTAAAATATTGTTCAAAGAAATTGAATTTTGAGAAAAATATATATATGTATATAATAATTAACCTCATCAGTCATTATGTCTCCAACCCTTGTGTATACGGGAGACCTTCCTTCTGCAGCTATTTTCTTTAAGCAGTCTGCCAAATCATCCATTTATGAAAATGCAACAACCACAATCACATTATTTAACTTTTTTTATTTTCAAAAATTGCAATTTTTTAACAAACTTTTAAATATGAATTAATGAATATTGAAAAAAAAATTACCTCTTTCTGTGACAATTCCTGCTATATGACCCTCGGGCTTTAACACCACCAATGATCCAATGTTATTTTCAGCCATCTGATCAAATTTTAGATAAATTAAGTTTGCTATTATAGTGCAATGAAAGTTTATTAATTGACTATAAAGATAAAAATTAAACATAAAAATTTAATAAATTGAATCATGATATCATACATTCTTCATTGCACTGATGACAGCATCATCAACATGGCACCATAGCCAGGAACCAACTTTCTCTTCATCCTTTGTCATTAGTACTTCTGATACTGTAACATTCTCCAGCCCTTTGTGCTGCATGTTGGGAGGAAAATAAGATGTCACACATCCGAACCGAGAAGATATCTTTTCCATCTTCACGATTCCCCTTCCATTAAAATGCTGTAAAATTGCTGCTCTTAGAGGCCTTTGCCGAGCTCGCAATCCCCAGATAATTCCTTGCATTCTTGTTAACTATAGTTCTCAACCTTCTGTTCAACTAAACAAAAAAACCAGTACGAGGCATAATGAACAGTCTTAACTCTTAAGCCATATATATATAAATGACCTAATTCTAGGTAGCTGTGATTTTATTTTAAATGAAAAATTATTTTTATTCTTTGATAAAAAAAAATTGAAAATAGAAAGTATAAAAGAAGTTGGAAGATGCTGATGTGTCCCTGGTTTTGATGTTTGGAATAATGGTTTCTTTTGATTTAATAATGGCTAAGGTATATGGAATTATAACATGTCTGGTATTTCGTAAGTCCCCAAAGGCAAAAAAGGAATATCATTACTTTTTGAATGTATCTTCTTTCTGAATTCTTTTCTTGAAGGATTGTATGAAAGGAAGCCATTGTTGGTTGCTTCCGAATATACCAACCCAAAAAAGGTTATAACCATAACTAGAGAGTAATAGAGTTCCAAAGGATGTCCTAGTTTTTCTTGACTTTGTACAGGCAAGGTATCAAGGAATTCCTTTTATGGGAGGAAATAGAAGTTTCTTTGCCCTCCTACCACATCAAGATAAGAATACTAGACAACTTTTTATTCAATAACACTATTAATCTAAGCAAAGCACAAATAAATGATTAATTTAAGGGAATCAATATGTAATGCTAATATGTCTAAAACAAAAGCATATTTCATTGTCTGCTATAGAGGCAAGGAAGCAATAAGAAATTGTGAATTAAAGGCAATCCAATATTGAAAGTCACATAAAGCTTCCAAAGTATCAAATCCTAATTAGTTCTGTATATATATAGTATTAGCACAATCTAGAGCATTACCTAAAAGCTAAAATACCAGGGAGAAAAAAAAGGAAGGACCGGATCCTCTTTTGACATTTGATAGCACCTTTTTGCTTGGCCATTCATGGCGCAAAAAAGATCACAACCATTTCGTTTTCGGATTCCTTGGTTTTCTTCACGTCCAGCTGCAGAACATTTGCCTCGACGTCCAAAAGAGGGAACAGAATCTAGATGGCAATCAGAGAAAGCTGTCCCAACTCAGCGGCCACCATTTAAGCCGCCAGGGAAATCCCCTCCACAGCCACAGCCACAGCCACTGCCACAAACTCCTAAGCAAGCTCCGGGGGCTCCCGCAACTGAACCTCAACCACAGTCACCATCTTTTACGCCTCCTCATCGAATAACATCGTCTTTGGTTACCATTGAATCCCCTTCAACTTCCCCATTGAGGTCAACAAATCAAATTCCAGTGATCTCATCACTGCCATCACCACCATCACAATCACCATCTCGTGAAGGCCCACGGGGCTCTCCTATATCCTCACCCCCATCTCTTGAATCTCAACCTGCTTCTGGACCTCAACCTCCATCCTATTTGGCCTCAGAGGAGGCCAGAGAGGTATTAAAGCCTGGGCCTGAAGGAACCACCGTGCCCGTATTATCCCCATCTTTATCTAGTAAAAGTTCTCAGGTTTCTTCTGTAACTTCATCCCCAATTTCCAAAACCCTAGATGCTTCTCGACCTGAGTTTCTATCTCATATTTCCTCTGAGCATCCGCGGGAGATCTTCAAGCCCACAACTGAAGAAAAAATCCAGCAGCCCTCGCCTGAAGAAAGCACCACACCTGCATTGTCTCCATCATCATCTGGAAGGCAGGCTTCTTCTGTAACCTCACCCCCAAACTCAAAAGCTCAGCCTGCTTCTAAGCCACAGTCTCCATCTCATTTGGGCTCAGAACGTTCCATTGAGGCGTTAAAGCCTGCAACTGAAGAGATTAGCCAACGTGCAGCAATATCAACCTCACCTTTACCATCCCAGGCTTCATCTCCAATTTCTAAAACTCAACCTCACTCTCCATCTCATTCAGCCTCAGACCAACTTGGAAAAGAACCAAAGCCCACAGCTGTAGACGGCACCCAACCTTCACCTTCTCGTGGGGCCTCGGGACCATGGGCTTCTCCAATAACCTCATCCCCAATTTCCACGATTCAACAACCTCAGTCCCCATCTCCATTAAAGCCGGCAGCTGAAGAAAGCAATCGGCCTGCTTTATCTCCATCACCATCTCGTGGAGGCTCTCAACCACTGGATTCTTGCAAACCCTCATCCCCAATTTCTAAAACTTCACGTATCAGTGAGGCGTTAAAGCCCGCCGTTGAAGAAAGCACTCAGCCTCCATCACCCGCCTTGAAACAAAAAGAAAAGCTGGAATTGTCTGAGCCAGTGTCACAAGAATCTAAACCCAAGACAAATTCTCCATTGAAAATCATCCCGGAGTCCCATGAGCACACCCAACAAGATACCCCTCCTACACAGCCCTTGAGAATTTTGGGCAGTGAGGAAGAATCCGGAGCAAAAAATACAACAGAAGCACCTATGGAAACACAGGTTACAGCTGAGAAACGAGAGTCAGAAAGAACTAACGGGAATTCCAAGTCCCCTCCCAAAACACAAAGCAAGTCTCTTCTTCCATCGAAAGAAAAGGAGAAAGCAGTGCAAGAACCTGTAAAGGAAGGCAAAACCAAAGCTGCAACCGTCAGAAAAACTATTCGAAGAAGAACAAACGAGACTCAAGCAGCAGCATCTACTTCAGGAACAAAAGCCAAAGACCCAGCAACCAGAGCGTTTCAAGCTGACAAAAAGCAGCAGCCACAGCCACAACAGACTGTGGAGAGAAGGATGATGTTTGCCACCGCCAGCCTGACTGAAAAAGACACCAAAGTTGTGAGTGCCACAGATACATTAACCAGAAGCATATCAAGTTCAAGCATATTCCCTCAAAAGCCTGTTTTACCCAAAGAGGAAAAGGCTCCCTTGCAGAAAGAGATCAAAGAGGATATTTCAAAGTTTATTGAGAAAGTAGCCACTTCACACCCAACAGAATCCATTGATGACATTGACACGACATTTAATGTCATAACTCTGGCTGGTGATAACAGAGGAGCAACAATGCATGTCGGCTTAGATTCAGCCAGAAAGGAAGAGTCAATCCCCATATACCGTGCCTACAAGACCGACCCGGAAGAGAGGATGATCACCACTGATGGAGAAGAAAGCTCTGATCACAGCTCAGTGAATGAAGATGAAGAAGCAGGAAGGGCATATGTAAACAGCAATATTCAGAGTGTGAATAACTCGCTCATGTTTCATGGTTCAGTCAATGAAAGAGACCCTGGTGTTAAACTGATTCTTCCTGAGAAGTCAGATGATAACAAACAAAGTCCAACCTGCAAGAGTAAAATTGAGGTTTTTAGATCTGAGAGTCTGAATTATCAACCCACAGTGAGAAGGAGATGCCTGAGAGGTCTTTTCCAGGAGCCAAGTGACTCTGATCCAGATAACGCAGAGAAGCCTCGTCGCCATGGATGCAAATTCCGTTGTGGAGATAATGGAAAGGGTAAAGATGCTGAGATTATGTGACAAAGTTGACCCCACAACTTACCATGTATATACATTGTATAGCCTATTTAAAAAAAAATCATGTATGTATGATTATAATATTGTCTTCATACAACAGCTGAATAAGGAAGCAATGTCATCCAGTTGAGCCAGTGATATTCAAATAAGATTTTATAAATTCAAAAAGATTCATGTGCAAACCAGGGAAACAGAATACAAAACTAGGAAGAAGTTCCCGCACGATTTTAAGGTCAAACTGAGTACAACTAACAACTGTCTTTTTGAGCCTGACTTTGCAAACGAATGCTTTCCAGCAGGATGAGAATTGCAGCCAAACTGCGTCTTTTCTTTCTGAAATAATGTACATAGTTATTTCAGATTGTATCACGCATTACATTAAAAGGACTAGTGAGAATATACTTCTTACTACACGTACAAAGTAGAACTTTAGGGGTTAAGCAGCTGCTACAAGCTATAGGTTCTTCAGGAGGGCCATTGTAACATGTCGCTGGAAATTCAAACATAAACTACAGTTGTTGATGCCATCTGAAACTCTCGTTACATGACCACTTAGAACCATAACCCCTCAATTGAAATCGGACCATGAACAATTTTGCACATATATCCAATTCAAATGAATTGAATTCTCTCAAATGTCTGTAATTTCCATCATTTTCGATCTTGCAATAGCGCCAATGAGGGAAAGCAAATCGAAAGCCCAAATGAATGTCATCTTGTTTCATGACCCATAAATAGCTAACCTTTCTGGCATTTATACCTTATCTTTCATGACCCAGTTCATCTTATTGTTGGTGAAATTTTGTATTGGTATCTAGTGGCATGTGTGAAAGCAATTCTCAAAAGACTTGCTACAAGTGGGGGTGCACATAAATCTGCTGGTCAAGATAAATGCAGCTAATCCAGCGTCAACAAATAGAGCATGCAGGAATTTTAATGTTTATTGAAGACAAATTGAGGAAGAATATGATCTGTTCATGTTTTGGGGAAAAGAACCATGTTTAGATTTTATTTTGGAGTATGACAAAGTATTGAACTGTGACAGACTAATGAATGAATGATTGATTGATTGGCTTAGCTATGCTAAAAAATTCCATATGTTCCAATACACAATAGTCAATTTTGTATACTGTATTTAGTGTAGAATCTTGTTTACTTCATTAAATTTGGTGATCGTGGAATTTTGAAGATAAACTTACACTCTAAATGTTTATAATTTCACAAATTTTCTAAGTAGGTTCCTAAAATTTTGAATTGGGAAATTATTCATTAAATTTTAATAATGCGATAAATTATTTGAGAGTTGGACTTACTAAATGCCAACACAGATAATCAAATGAACTGTTACATCATTTTGTATATCTTGTTTGTGTCAACTAAGGGAGGGATTTCAGTGCACTACTATGTATGGTGCATTAGTCTATCCAAAGGCCCAAAATTTTTTAATTGTGCAGTATTGCACAGGTTGAATAAAATCTAATAGTTTTAAGTAGTGGTACACCATACATTTTGTCCCATTTTAGTCACCACCATCAACTAATCCCCATATTAGCAGTGCTTGCTTCAATAGGCCTATAATTCGCCAGGTAAACAAGCTTATTTATGAGTTTTGTGCAAATCAAACAATCCATTTAAATGGGTTTGATCCAGTTGGTAGTGAACCAAATACACTAAATTTAAATGGACCTAGACCAGTTTGTAGGTTTTTTCTTTTTTTTTTATTTGATGTTTTATATTTAATGATTTAAATATTATTTAAGTTAAAAAAAGAAGACAATCAATTAATTATTTTTACGTTACAACTCAATACAAAACACAATTCAATTATCAAAAATTAAATTTAATTACTCAAAATAATTAAGCATGATAAAAAAATAAACATATTTAATAAAATTAATAAACATAAAATAAAATTAAAAATATAAAAATAAAATAATAAATATAAAAAATATAACAAATAATAAAAAGGTAAATTTTAAAAAGAAAAGAGAAAAAAAAAGGGGCTAACCCATAAATTGCTCTCTAACAAGCCCACTAAAAAATAAGTTTAAATAAAACTAGTTGACATAAACTTTGATCCAATCCAATTTAACTAGTCCATTATGCACTCCTACCTTATATCAATTCCTTCAAGATATTCAATAAAATTGAAATTATATTGAGAAAATTAATATGCTCCATATGCAAGGATGGTACACACAAAACTAATCCACCACATCATATTCTATCACATATATGAATATAAAAAGTGTTATAAGTATTAAAAATGAGATTTGAAATTGAGTTTTGAATTTTTTATATCTATTGGATCAAACTTTTATAAATTTATTTCACAATTCTATATTTAATTATAGTTATTAATTTTCATTTAAAATCTAATTTTATATCTCATTTTTAAAGAATATAATATTACTATATGAATACATTTTCTTGGGCTTTAGGCCCTTTGCTTATAAAAGAAAAGGAAAAAGAGAAGAAGAAGAAGATGAAGAATATATTCGCTTAAATGTGCATGCATAACAAATATGACTATACAAGTAATCTATCATAGAAGCCAAATTTTGAATAACAAAAAATCAACATCATTCTTAAGGAGGAAATAAATAAGGTTATTTATGGTTAACTTATAGTTTGATTTGTTGAAGACCTAACTTAATTCATTTATTTAATTAAATAAGTCAAGTTTAGAACAATATATTAATCTAATTTATTAAATAGGTTTAACTTATTTAAGTTTGATTTGCTAGCTTATTAGACTAATCTCTTTAATTAAGTATTTAAATTTAATTCATTGTTAATGTAAATTAAGTTTACACTATCACTCATTCATGTACTATCATATCAATTAAAAAATATCAAAATTCTTTAATTATTATTAAAAATTCTTAATTAGTATTATTTTTTAAATAACATACTTTATTCTTATTTATTAATAGCGTAAAATATTTTATATTGATAGTGGACCAAATTTAAACTCTTTAATTAACATGCTAGTCTAATCTAATATTCTTAAAGTTGATTAACATAATTGCATTGTAGTTGTTATTCTTTTATCATTATATCTTTTTCTCATTCTGAAAACCAATCACCATTCTTTTCAAATTTTTAGAATTTATGAATGTGATAAATTTATATAATTGTATCATTTCTCTTTTTTATTTCAAATAAATATGATTATATTTTGCTTTTATTGAATCATTAAGAATTTTGTAAAATTAGACAAAATTTCATTCAATGCATCACTTATTTAATAAATTTATAAATTGTATCCTCTTTTATTAAGAGTTATATACCTAAATTTGTAAGTTCATCAATAAATTATTTAGATTTCAATATTAACTCTAAATAGTCCTACAAACTAGACCAAACTTCTTAATTTTATAAACAAATCATATAGCGTTGAAAGTTTGACTTGAAAATAGGTCACAAGCTAGATGTTAATAAAAAAAATTTTAATAAGTTTGTCATATTTATGTTAATATTTGAATTGACTTGATTTGCTTATGCTTGTAATCATTCTAACACATTTGAATGAATAATTTTATAACTTTTAAAAATATATCATTTGATTCACAATAAAGATTAAAATATAATCCAAATATTTGTTGTTTAATCTCATAATAAAGGAACTAAGTTTTTTATCATGAGAAATAACATTTCTTGCTAATTTTCTCATGATTTTTGAGTTATCGAGGAAAAAAAGCATGAAAAATATTTTCCCATAATCAGTTTTTCATGGCTTCTAGAAAAAATAATTATTTTTAATATAAAATTTTGATATCTTGCAACTAAAAATCATGATAAGTAGATTTTATATTTAAAAAATTGGTTTCCTACAACTATAAACTATAGAAAATGATTTTTTGTTCTTGTTTAAAAAATTACACGATTTTGAGTCAGAGCAAAAATACAAAATATAAAAGAATTTATAAATTTATATAAAAATTAATTTAAATAATTAAAACTAATAAAAATAAAAATATAAAATTAATTGATAGATTGAATATAAAAATAAAATTAAAACTATAATCATATTACTAATTAGTAAAAGGCTTGTGTCCAACATAAGATAAATTAATGTAATGATCAAATTAGAAACTTTAGTAGTATATAATTTGACGTAATAGACAAAGTTGATGAAACAAATATTATCAACTCCATTTGAAAAAACAATTCAATAGAAATTTTTTACAATTGATAAAACTTATAAGTCAAGGGAGCAAATTAGTTTTAATAAAAACTAACTAATTAAATTTGTGATAAAACTTTTGAGTAAAATCATGAAGTGCAATAGCAAAATTCTTTGTATTCTGACAAATATGTTTTTTTTTTAAAAAATGAAACATCACAATAAGATTTAAAAATTATTAAGTATATTTCTTTTAAATCAAAAGAATTTCTTCAAGAAAAATAGGATAGAAAATTGTGCAATTCCTTTTTCTTGAATAAGTGAAATATTTGAAACAAGGAAAAATGTAAGTAAATGAGTATAAAAGAAGAATGCACACCAAGAACTTTTATAGAGATTTAATAGTCTAAAAGGAATGTCTTTTGGGTCTATTGCTCTCTTTTTAAGCTATCAAGTATTACTTGAGGTATCCATTAACTTTTCATTAAGTCATAACACCTAGCTTTACAAGAGTATCCTAATCTTAACTAAGATTTCCACCACTATCTAACTTTACAAGATCTTTCTAATCTTTATTAGAATTTTAATTACAATTTAACTTTATAAGATTCACCAATCTCCACTAGGATTTCAATCACCATCTAAATTTACAATATCTAACCAATCTTTACTAAGATTTCAACAAGATTTGAAAAGGATTTTTCTTACAATCTCACAAAGAGATTTTATAAGATTTTACTTAATAACACTTTAACAGTGGATATGCAAGTTTTAGTTTTAAAGTAAGAAAGAAGAATAACTTCTATTTTAGCAAGATAAGAGCAAGAGAGAATATGCTAGTCATAATGCAATACTTGTTGTAATGTATTACCTTCAAAGGCTTGCATCCTATGTATACAAAAAAATTTGATGAAGACATCTTTGGCTTCTAGCTACTTTTTCTTTAACTCCACGTAGTCTTTGCTTTGGCTCTAAGTTACATTTGGGCTTCAAGTTTGAAATTTGAAAGATTTGGCTCTAAAATACTTTTTGGCTTTAAGCTTGAATTTGAAAAAAGGCTCTATAAAAATTTTGGCTTACTCAAAAAGCTTCTTAAATGTGTCATATGTTGAATACACCTTCTATGTCTCCTAGGAGACAAGAACCAACCACCTTTTCACTTAAATTTGAATTTCATTCAAGATAGCAAGCAGGTTGCTATTTCACTAAAAGTGGACTTTCTTCTAGAAATTTGATTCAATTGTCATGTACTACATGTACACTATTTGAAATTATTTTTCCAATAGCAAAAAAGGTCTCCTAACATCATATATTATTTTTTATTAATCTTAGTACATTTGAACAATTTTGAATTTGAAATTTCCTCTTATTGTGAATTTCCCTCCCCTAAAAAATCAAAGACCCATAATGACTACTAAATATTAACCATTGAATTTAGTTATCTTTTCTTTAAAAAATAAGTATTTAATTATAAACAATAAGATATTTCTCAAATAATAAGTTTAGCACTTTTAAAATAAAAACAAATGAAAAATTTTAAAGTGATTTTGTTATATAGGAAATGTATTTTATATGAAGCAAATTGAGCTTTGAAATATGGAAGTGTAATGGTCCAAAATCAATTGAAATATTCAATGGGTATGAAACCCAAGTCCATCAATTTTGTACCCAAATAAATTAGATATATGATAAAACTAATAAGTCTAAATTCTAACTTATATTTTGCAATTAGAATAAAATTACAAACCTTGTAAAGTATTGTCACACAATAAAAGTTCAAAAACATATTAGAGCATGCAACTATAGGCATAAATACAACTATGAATTAGAGCATATCATTAATAAGTCAGAGCATGTCGGTATCAGAGCATATTTTTTTCCTATAATATATGAGGCATCAAAGTATATTTAAAGTATCATAGCATATGGGTAGAAAATGATGCAACATGTAAAATGAATCAAACCATGCATGCTTCTCTTAAAACTATAATTTTTATTTCTTTAAAAAAAAAAAAACTTTGCACCTCATATATTCTCCTTTTTTTAGCATTAGCAAAATAGGGTAGATCAGGTAAAACCAGAAAGGTAAAACAACATTGAATAAAATAGAAGTGGAATGAAAATGGTGTAAGGTAAAACCAAAATAGTATCTAAACAAATAAAATGGAAGCAAAACAGTATCAAAGTAAAGAAAGCAATTGCAAATGAGTTAAGAAAATGAGGAAGTGATCAATAGTGATGAAAATTAGAATTTGAGAGAAAAGAAAGAACATTAAAAAGATATGATGGTATCAAGTCATAAAAAATAAGAAAAAATAACCAATAGGATGAAAATTATAAGTTTCTAAGGATAAGACTTGTAAAAGAAATGGTGATGAAATCCTATCAATTCTAAAGAAAAAGCAAGTAAAGCATGAAATCTATAAATGAAAAAAAATTACATAGAAAATAGGTAGCATGGCAAAGACATTGGATGAAGGTATATAATAGAAACAAATAGCAAAACAACAAAACAACAGAGGTAAAATAACAATGATAGTAGTAATAAGCAATAGTTAACCATTATAAATATTAATTTTATCAAAGAAAGTATTTGTAAAAGTAATAATCACAAACTAGAGGCATTATGAAGACATTAAAATCCTAACTAAAACTGCCATCAAAAGTGAACTAACCTAGTAGTTTTATATGCATATGCGAAGATAAAAGTTCTAAATGACTATAATGCATATGTTTATGCCTAATAGTAAATAGCAAACTAGACTATCTAAGGCTTCCATTAGGGCTTAGCTTGAGAGAGTAGGAAATGCAAAATAGTCTTCATCTAGAACTATATAGCATGAAAACTGTTATCAACTCTGTCAGAAAGTTTGGCAATATCTCCTTCAAGCTTTTCAATTATTGCCTCATTAACTAGTTTAGAATTAGATACTCTTGCTTGATCTTGCATAAATGGAAGATATTGCATAGTTAAAGTTAGCAAGTAGGCTTCATACGCTATAGGGTCATTAAAGAAGATTGATAAATCAAATAGAGGTTAATTAAAGGATTATGAATTGATATTGGATTGTAGTGGAAAATTGGTAGTAGAGGTAGGATTAGGTGAAATTCCAAGTTCTATGGCAAGTTAGTTAGAAGCATTTGGGGTGTCATTAGGATCAGTCATTATTAGTGGATCATTGATTATAGCAAGGGTAGGTTAGAAAGGTTATTCAATCAAAATGGTCCATTAGTGAGGTTCATTATCTTAAGTTACAAAGAATTTAGTGACAACTAGGTAGAGAGTACATTGAATAGGTGTTTGAGCCCACCCATCTTGCTGAAATACAACTTATGCAAGTTGGTCACTAGATAATGATCTTTAAATGAGGGTGGAACTCATGAAGTATAGCAATTATAGCATAATTACAAAGGCTATAAGCCAAAAGAACTCTAAGGTGGACTTATGTTTCCTTTAGATTCTGGCATAGCATTCTTATAGGATTCAACTTTAATATCAATATTTTAGAAAAGAATTACTTATTATGGCTTTGTGTTTTGTTTAAATTCTATGTGAAGAGAAGCTTTTGAAGGATCTTTTTCAAGCACATTCTTACAATTTTTAAATAGATCAATTGTCATATTAATTTCTTCCAAGTTTTCTTCTTCTTTTGTATCTATTAAAGGTTCATACTAGGTTTCATTCATCCAATTTTATATTTTAGTTGCTTATTCTTCTTCTTTCTCTTCTTTCTCCTTCTCTTCTTTCACTTGTTTTTATTCTTTCTTTCCTTTCTCTATATTAAGTTCTTCTTTTAATTTCCATATCTCTTCTTCTAGCTTCCTTTTCCTTTATATAGTTATTTCTATCTTCACATTAAATAAGCTTATTTATTTCCTCCATGTCTACTTTCTCTATCT
Organism: Sindora glabra; assembly: GCA_020226215.1. NCBI lineage: Eukaryota > Viridiplantae > Streptophyta > Magnoliopsida > Fabales > Fabaceae > Sindora > Sindora glabra. Next base: position 80,904,223 of record CM035232.1, on the reverse strand, counting down.
TAGAACTAATTTCTATTACTACAACAGTTTCTTCAAAAGATAAGCCACTAGAATAGAGCCCAACTTTATTAGCTTTCTTCTTATTATCTTTTCCACTTTTACTTCCTAACTTCATATTCTTTAGTGCTTTAGTAGTTGTCTTCATTTCTCTTGGATCCTTACCTATTTTTCTTTTCATTTTTCTTTTATCACTTTTATCTTTGCGTTTCTTTCTTCTTACTTCCTATCCTCCCTCTCTAACATTAATTCCTCCAATAATAGGCATCATGATAGGATTTCGTTGTTCCTCCACATTAATTTTTTCTCCTCCTTCATTATCTTCTTTTACATCTTCCTTTTCCTTCTTTTCCTCCAATCTATTTGGAAAATCTCTCATTAGCTTTCCTTTTTTCACACCATGAATTTTTGTAGTATAATTTTCCAAGTTTACCACTTTTATATTCATGTTTGTAGGTAGTTCAAGTACTTTGTTGAATCATAATGTCTTCTACTAACTATCATTCATTATATTACCACCTCTAACTCCTTGACCTTTATCTGAAGACACATCTACATCAAAGTACTTAAGGATTTTGGTAATTACCATATTATATCCAATGTAGGCATCAACTTGTGACTTGATAGATATGATTTATCTAATTATCAAATATCCCTAATTCAATTCATATTTAGTCTTAATAGCCTATAGAGAAAGGCTTCAAAATTACTTATATTACTTATAAATATCCTTTTGGGGTAGAAAAGTTTACAAATGTAGTAATGGAATACCTTTTGGCTCATAGTAAGTTAATTTGTTAAGGGAGCTTTTGTAGAATTCCAGTTTCCTAATTTTTATAATCATTTCTTGAAGTTGAAACCATTATCTTCCTTAATGATTTTGCTTCATTTTACTTTGATTGCTTTATTTGGAGTCCCTAGTAATTAATTCATCTATGCAACATCTAATCCATGTTCTTCTTCATTAATGAAAATAAAAAAAACCATTGTTATCTGTTCAAGATTCCATATTAGCATAAAAATGCTTGGTGTGCTTTTCATGCACCAGTTCATCCATGTTCAGAAACTTTTCTTACTGCATTTCTTTTATCCACTTGAAATGCTTTACTCCTTCATTTTTCAAAGATTGAACATCCATTTTCCTAAGTTTTATGAATTTCCTCTTTTCAAAATCTCCTTCATATTTGGTAGCTATAAACTCATATATGAAATCCATTTGGTTGCAAATTTTGGATTGTACCATTTTGGAGGTGAAAATGTGATAATTCTTTGGAAAATAAAGGATGATCAATAATAAGTGTTGAAAAAAGATGAAATAGCTAGGTTAAAGCTTATTAGGTTATTAGTTTTGATTTAAAAGCTTGGCACTTTTTAGGTTAGAAAGGTTATAAGTTATGGCATTAGGTAACTGAAAGCTAGACTGATTTCTAGATTTTTTGAAACAAAGAATAATAAGGGTTGGATTTTTGCTTTAGGAATGTTATAATTTTGGTGAGACAAATTAAAAATCCATTTTGTTATAACAAAAAATTTTTTCTTAGAAAGCATATCCTAGGATATATTGAATCATTCCATACTGGAGTGGTTGATGATTTGCAAAGGATAAATCTTACTTTAATTGAAATTAAGAGTGTTGATTCTATTTAGGAAGAAGATGAAAGAATTTTCAAATATAGAGTGACAAGATTTGTAATAGTAAAGTTAGTAAGAGTCCCATTTTAGGCACAAACCAAAATTTTCAAATTTTCAAATTTAAGTTACTTCAAGCTTTCCAAAAGCCTAAAATAGCAATGAGCTTGCTATCTCATAATCCTATTGCTATTTCAAAAAAATTCTAATCCTATTTCTAAATGATGATGCATGTGATGTCATATAAACATATAATAGCAAATAAATTACACATAAAGCAATTTAAATCTATTCAAAATTATCCATACTAAGTTACTTTCTAGTGTAGTAATAGCTATCTTCATGAAGGGGTCTTGTAAAGATATATGCTAATTAATTTTTAGTATTTTAAGAAGAATATCTCCTCTAATCATGTGATCTTTAACAAAATGATATTTAATTTCAATGTGCTTTATCCTTGAGTACTGAATAGGATTTTTCATTAAATTTATTGTACTTGTATTATCACATAAAATAAGAATAGAAGAGAATTTCAAACCATAATCTTCAAAATGTGTTTTCATCCATATGATTTAAATGTAATAGTTTTTAACTACCATATATTTTGCTTCATTCGTTCACAAGGCAATTAAAGTTTACTTTTTGCTATGCCATGGTACAATTATGTTTCTTAATACTAGTGCTTTTTTTTTCCCCACCTTGCATCTTGCAAAGTCAACATCTAATATCCAATTAGGCCTAAAGAATTATCCTTAAGGTACTAAAGGCCATGGATCTTAGTTCCTAGTAGATATTTAAAAAAAATTTCATAACACATAAATGAGATTTGTTGGGAATTGATTGGTATTTAGCACATATATAAACACCAAACATAATATCTGGTTTATGTGTTGTTAAATTTTCATTAACCAGCTTATAATTTTCATCTTTGTCCAGTTTTGTGGATGGATTCATAAGAGTGCTAATAGCTTTTGCATTTTCCATGCCAAAATTTCTTTAGGAACTCACAAGTATATTTTACTTGGTTTATGAATATCCTTTCTTTTTTTTGCTTCACTTAAAGTGCAAAGAAAAAAATGAGTTCTCTTATCATATTATTTTCAAATTCACTTTTCATTATATTTGAAAATTTTTTGCAAAAAAGGTCATTAGTAGATCCAAAAGTAATGTCATCAATATAAATTTGGACAATAAGTATATCATGCTTGATAGTTTTAATGAAAATAGTTATATTAACATTGTCTCTTGTAAATTATTTTTAGCAAGAAATTTATTAAGCCTTTTAGACTAAGCTCTTGGAACTTATTTTAAACCATAAATGGCCTTAGTGAGTTTTAAAACATGATTAGGCTTTTCTTCATTTTCAAATCCAAGAGGTTATTTTTCTATAAACTTCCTTCTTTAGAAAACCATTTTGAAAAGTACTTTTTATGTCAATTTGATAAAGTTTGAAGTTTTTAAAGTATGCAAAAGATAGTAACATTCTTATATATTCAAGTCAGTCTAGCTTAAATTGATTTATCATAATAAAAGATAGTAACAGGGCGCATAAGTTTTATCATAATAAAAAATTTCTTATTGATTGCACCATTATACTACTTAAATTGCTTTGTTTCTTATTGCTTTACCAAATTCATCCAATTTATTTTTCTTAAATTAATGCAACTCCTCTTCCATGACTTTGACCTAACTTTCATCATTAAGAGCATCTTGTACATTCTTTAGTTCTATATCTAAAAGCAAAGTCAAGTTAGTTTTATTTTTAAAAGGAAATTTTGTTCTTATACTTTGAAATGAACCACCAATGATAAATTCACTTAGATAGCTTAGATAATTTCTTAATTCTCTAAGTAGGCTTTCTTTATTCCTTTGAGGTGTTTGATGGTGTTTTTTGGCTTAATTATCATTAATTTCATCATAACATTCTAGATCTTGCTCATTTTCTACATTTTGCTCTTTCTTACTCTTTTAGAGGAGACTAGGACTAATTTTCTTTAGTTATTTCTATTTATTTCTTTGATACTTCCTCTTTTGAGGTTATTTAAGCTTCTTTATTAGCTTATCAACTTGTTTTCTTAAAGAAAATGCATTAGATTCTTTAATTATAAAAGTTCTTTTATTGTATACTCTATATGCTTTACTTGTCTTAAAGTAACCCATAAAATTCCTTCATCACTGCTTTCATTATTTAAAATAAAATATTCACATCTAAAAGCATGAAAATAACCAATGTTAGATTTTCTTCCCATCCATAACTTATATGGAGTTTTCATCAAAATAAGTCTTTATTTGAGATATAATAAGATGTATTAATAGCTTTGGCCTAAAAGTATTTTAGAAAATTATTTTTATAAAGCAAATTCTAGCCATATTTTGTAATGCCTTATTCTTTCTTTCTAAAATCACATTTTGGTGGGGGGTTCTAGGACATGAGAAGTTATAACTAATACCATTTTCATCATAAAAATTTCAAATTTTCTATTTAAATTTTCCACCATGGTCATTTTTTAATATTGGTAATGCAAAAACCTTTTTCATTTTGAACTTTCTTGCAAAAATTTTCAAATATTTCAAAAGTATCATCTGTATGTGCAAGAAAATAAACCTAAGTATATTTAGAGATATTATCAATAATCACTAAACCATATCTTTTGCTTCCAAAGCTTAATGTTTTAGTTAGACCAAATAAATCTATGTGTAGAAATTCCAAATGTTTTGAAAATGAAACCACATTTATAGGTTGGAAAGATAATTTCACTTGCTTGCCTTGTTGACATGCATCATATACATGATCTTTTCCAAAAATTATTTTTAGAAGACCTATTACTAGGTCTTTCGTTAAAAGATTTGAAATGAGATATATATTAATATAACCAAGTCTTCTATGCTATAGCCAACTTTCATCATTAGTTAATATAAGACATTTTAAAGAGTTTTAAGAAATATTTTGCATATTTAAAACATAAAAATTATCAACTCTTTTGAAAACAAAACAAATTTTGTTCCCTTTTTTGTCTTGAATAAAATAATGTGAGGATTATAACATTTATCACATAGTTAGCTAAAGCTTAGAAGATTATGTTTAAAACTATCAACTAAGCTAACATTATCAATAAAAGTAAATCACATACCTATCTTATCTATATTAATAATTTTGCATTTGATGGGCTTAAGAGATGAGAATTTGCTTCAATTTCTAGTCATATGCCTTAAACATCCACCATTTAAAAACTAATCATCCTTCTTGCTTGTGCATTTAAAACACACTTACAACAAAAGATTGAATTTTCTTAAATACCTAAAGCTTTTTAGGTCCTTAATGTTAGGAATTCAGATTATCATATGCAGCGAAAATTCAAAATTTAATCTGAATTCTACCTAAGATCCATGCAAAAAATATAAATCAATGATAAGGATTTTACCTATTGGGCACTCGTGTTTCTACTAATCAAAACTTGAGAGCGGATGAATCTAACACCGGTCGGAAGGTACAGTGTCTCTACGGTATCCACACGGAGTGAACAATGGAGTGAACAACGACCTTTCATCCTCCACGAATATGCTAGGATGCATTTTTCTCTCTAGAAATTAGGATTGGATGTTTTTTGGGTGATTTAGGGTTTGTATGGAAGTTTTGAGCGTGTTGTAAAAAGTGCTGCCCTCAAGTCCATTTTTATAGAACTTATGCAAGCCACAATCCTAGTTCTACTAGGATAATGCTTCCAAAATCCTAATCAACACTTAACAACTCATCTTATCCTTATCCTAGAAATAATGGGGAGAGATAGGACTTATCTATTAATTATCTAATATTAGATAATAATATTATCTTATAATATAAATATCTTAATTATTAGATAATTGCATATAGTTATCAAATGTCAAAATAATATTATCTCATAATATATTTATCTAATATCTAATAATGTAATTATTTAGTATTACTTTAATATCACATAATATTATATATATATATATATATATATATATATATATATTACGTGAATAACTTATTATTATTCTTAATAATAATATATATGCATAAAAATAAGTCCAATTAATTAGATATTAATATAATTAAAGTCCAATTAATTATTGTCTTATTCCTACTCCTTTTGTATGATCTTGTAGGTTCTTACTACGTTAACAATGACTCATTATTAAGCCATAAATAGTAAGCGGTATTTAGCAATACATCACTGCCACTCAAGTAGTAAGAATGTCTGTAATTCGACATCCACCTAATACATGACCAATGTTTTGCATCATAACCCTTTTGTAATAATATCCAAATTGAACTGGAGGCATGGAATGTGTCATCCTCGTCAATGTTCAATTTAAATTTCTTGATACTGAGTAGACTTAAAATAAATGATTAATATCACATATTAATTCAATTGAGCATGGCCATGCCTTTCAAAGTCTCACTCAATCAAGGGGTCCAAGGATATTTTTCTTTTATACAAGAGTAACAAAATCCCATCTACATCACTCACTTCCTTCTACACGATTTATGACACACCCAATCAATGCCTTACTTGTCATCTTGATTAAAGGTGACATAGGACAATATTAAAGTGAGTAATTCCTCATGTAGGGAATCGTAGTGATTTCAAGTCAAAGGTTTATGTGTATTTATGATCATATGAGAATAACTTATGACATGTCTATCCATGCAATATTCTCATAGTGTGACAGTCCAGTACGTTGTTCACTAATAATGTACTCATGTATTGTCTTGATATCACATATCCATAATTCGTAATCATCAGTCACTATACATGCTAGTCTTGATGTATTATTACTATTCTTTTCATAATAATACTTGACTATGGGCATTTTAGGAATAGCGAAGTTATTCCAAGGATAATTATTATATTAAGTTATAAATTGCGCATAATAATAATAAAATTATAAAAATAAAATATAATAATTAAATTACCTAAAATAAAATATAATACATTGTGTATAACTTCAATCATCTATATGATTAGTTCTAAGACACACACCAACACTTAAGGATTAGTTGATGCCTTTTATTTATCATTTTGTTCTTTGAGCATTCAATCTTGATCTTTATTTGTAAGCATCCTTTTTCTCAAATAACATGAAAAAGTGATATGTCCTTTATCTCCACAATAATTACAAGTAACATAAGAAATGGATAAGAAGCTTTTACAAAGAAATTATTAAAATATTTCTTACAATGTGAATGAAGATATCTTAATTCTTTCTTTCCAAAGAATATTTTTGAATACCTGACAAAGTATCCAAATTATTCTTTCCTTTAACAAACTTTGCAAGATCATTTGTTAAAATATTTATTTTCCTTTTTGAAGAAAGATTTACCTTTTTTTAATATTTGAAGACTAATGCTGTAACTTAGATCTAATTTTATGATTTTCCATTTTCAAAGCTTTAATATTATTAGCTAAAGCTTTATTTTCTCTTTTTGAAATTTTTTTAGCTAATCTTATTTTTCTTCTTCTATTTTTCTAACTAATTTTTTCATAAAATTAAATTTATTTTCTAAAACTTGATTTTCTTCTTTCAAGGTTATTTTAAGAACTTCATTCTTATTTTTCAAAGTTTTCAAATCTTTTGTTAAAATTTGGTTTTCATTTTCAACCAAGTTTGAAACTTCTTTTTCATTTTTAAGAAAATCAATTTCTTTTGTCAAAGCTTTATTATGTTTTTTTAAAGAAGAATATTTAGTTAAAAATTTGTGAAAATCTTCTATTAATTCATCATAAAGTAAAAGAGATCCAAGTTTATCATCTATTACCTCATTATCTTCTTGACTTTTTACCATGAAGCAATAGTTGATAATGTCATTTACTTCTTCTTCTTCTTCAAACTCTTATTCAAATGAAACATCTTCATCATCCCAAGTTTCTATTATAGCCTTGCTTCAAATGATTTCTTTAAAGGCCTCCTTTTTAATGTAGGATAATCACTTTTCTTATATTCTAGCCTTTTGCACTCAAAGCAAACTAAAGGTTTGTTACTTGTCTCTTTATTTTGCTTTCCTTTTTGTAGTAATTTTGGTTTAGAACCATATTTTCTTTTGTTCATACTAAAAAATCTTTTTATTATAAGAGATAGCTTATCTTTTTATTCTTTTATTTCTTAATCAAGATTTCTTCATCACCATTTTGTAAGGATATTTTCAAGGCTATTATTATCTTTTTCTTTTCTTAATCATCGCTTATGTATAATTTTTTTCATGTACTAAGAGTTTCCCTCTTAGCTCATTATAAGTAAGTGTAGAGAGATTATTTTCTTCTTCTATGACATCTATTTTGGATTGTCATATTTTTGCAAAAGTTCTCAAGATTTTTATTATGAGTTCTCTATTGGTAATTATTCTTCCTAATGTATGAACATCATTAATGATGGCTAAGAGCCTTTCAAACATTAGTTCTATCTTTTCATTTTCTTCTATCCTAAATATTTCATATTTATACACAAACATATTTATCCTAGTTTCTTTTGATTAATTAGTGCCTTCATAGGTTACCTTAAATTTTATATTTTACACCATCAGTAATAATTCTTCCTAATACATGAAAATTATTAATGATGGCTAAGAGCCTTTGAAAAATTGGTTCTATCTTTTCATTTTCATCCATATTGAATATTTCGTATTCATGTATAAACATATTTATCTTAGTTTCTTTTAATTGATTGGTACCTTCATAGGTTATCTCAAGTTTATCCCATACGGCCTTACTAAAAGTACATATAGTGTCATGACCTGATTTTCAGATATCATGACCAACATAAAGATATCTAATTAATATAGATCCATTAACTAAATACCTTTACAAGCCTATTTTGCAAATTTCTCACCACTTCTACTATTATATTTGGTAGGAAAAATGTTTACGGTAATATCAATATTTAGACATAGATATGAGAGAAAACCAATTTATATTGATAGGTATAATAAGGAAAACATATACATAAGTTTGGATACTATATAAATACATTGTTATTAGTATATACATAACATTTTGAGTAAGAGTACTCTTCGCCAAATAAACCAAACTATCTCATAAACTATTCCTTTGGCATGCCTTTATGGAGTGGCAAAAGAATCTAGTACATATGTCAATTTATCTCATCAGGACCATGATTAATATATACAAAATAAAAAATACACACAAGTGTGAATAAAAGAAACTACTCAGTGAATGGCTATTTTCCTCTTTTCCTAAAATGTTTTTGTCATAAAAGTTTAGACATGTATTGATACATTGAATCAATTATCACATATTGGATTCTTGATTAATATTTTCTTTAAAATGATACTTATTCAAGTTATTAAGCTAAATGACTATAGTTAATACTCAAGTTTTCCCCTTATAACTTCATTCCTACATTTTCCTTATAATTTTAATCCCACCTTATGCCCTTTCACCTTAGAAATAAGTCACTTAACGGATGCACATTTTCTCCATATGTCACAAATATGTATTAAGCCATCATAGGTATCAACCTGATGGGACATCGTTGACATCAATCATGTTGGGACACCTTAACTATGTTAGGACACTGTAGGTATTAACCATGATGGAACACCATAAGTATCAACCATGTAGTTCATCATCACATATCTTGGCTATGGTTAAAACACTAACTTAGTTATAAGTACTTTATTAAATATTCTAATAGTAAATATGGCATATGAACATCTCAATACTACAAGCTATTTGAATATCAAATGTATGATATCAATTTAAAACATATTTCACTAACCCAAAAACCTTATTAGACCATAAAGGGGTATTCATAGGTAAATCTCCCTTTTTTTACACTTAAACTCATTTAAATTTTCATCAAAAAATTTTCTAAGAGTCATGACATCTTATTAACCCATTATAAATCATCAAAGGTTAATTATCTTATCCAATTATGATTCCTTGGTACTATCAATGTAGAGTTGAAAGCATGCTCTCAAAATAGGGTTAGCATGGGGTGTCATATAATGAAAGGACCTTTTTAATATTCAAAACCACTTTCACAAATCACTAAATTTTTACATATCATCTTAACATGTTAATGAACATAGAACATAAATTATATTTGAAAATTTTCATGGTTTAGGTAGTCAAATAATTCTATTCCCGTGAGGGTCTAGAATTAGGATTGTATTAAAGCACTTAAAATAGAAAATTTTGTTAAATAACTAAATGAAATTCAAATGCCACCAAATTTGTCCATGAGTTTCCTAACATATGGAAGGGCAAGGAAACAAATTTTCATAATTTTTCTTAATCATTTGGTTGCCTAAATACCCCAAAAATAGAAGTAAAATTATTAGCATCCTATTTTTAGCTCCATCTTTCCTAGGCTTATAAACCTTCACTCTTCACATGCCTAAAATTTTCAAAAAATTTCAACACTTATTTTGACACTAATAAAGACATAAAAATAATAATAATTTAATTTTTTAACAATTTTGAACCCTTTCCACAATGAGGTACCTAAACTACCCTCCAAAATTCTTGAGTTTTAGTTCATTTCTAACTTTTAACCAAAATTTCATAGAATCTCCTTATTTTGCTCAAGAATAATTTTTATAACCATTTTCCCTAAATTTTAAGGTTCTATTGCATGGTTTTAAGGAACCAAATCAAATCTTTTTCCTTTTTAAAAATTTTATACAAAATTTATTCCTTAAGGGAGCTTATTTCTATAACCACCTATCAAATCCTTAAGATCATCTTTCAATCTATTTTACTAGAACTTCTTCCATTAATTTTATTAACACATTAACATCCTTCATACATGGTAACACACAAAAATCACAATAACATCATCATAAATCACCATAGTCATCACTTTCCATAGGTAAATTCTAAAGAAAATTAAGTAGTTACCACTCATCTTAAATTTTTAAACCTTCTAATATGCTTGGTACTCACTAGGGGCAACTAAACTCCAACAATAATAATAAACACTATTTTAGAAAATTTAGAGAAGAATTTTCTATGAAAATTTGAAGAAAAAATGAAAAAAGCATGTTTGCCTTTAAAGTTTTTATGGGAAAAGTTCTTGGAAATTTTTTTTTGTACAGGAAATTTAAATGAAAAACTTTAAGAAGCAACCAAGGAGCTTCACGATTCTTCTAGCCAAGAAAGCAATTATTTTTTCTTTAAAATGGCCTACACACAACACACACACACAGACACACACTCATATATATATATAATCCCTAAAAAAAACTTTAATTTATTGTATATTAATTTTTGAAAAATTCTTAGACATTTGGCTGGCCAATTTAGACATGCAAGTATCCCTACTCAGCTAGGAAATTATTACCCAAGCTAATAAAAATAAGCTATCTTGAAAGAAAAAAGAATTTATTACAAATTGACCCTTAGTTTTTCCTTTTTTTTCACTTATGTCCTTAGTTTATTTTTAAAGCTTAGACTTATGTTTTTAAGCCTTATAAACTACATTTGGGCCTTAAAAAATTGGGCCAAACAATTGAATACTAAAAGAAAATTAAGCACTTAAAAAGATAAAAAGAATTTATTACAAATTATCCCTAAACTTTTTATTTTTTATATTTTTGCCCTTAAAATTTTAGATATTTTTGGGCCTTCTTTGGGCCTTTATTTTTGAACTTCCATATTTATTTTGGGCCTAGAACAATTAATTTAAGTTAGTCTAAAAGTTTAAGCTAGCCTATCTAATTTTTTAGCTTAATTTCTCATTTTTTTAGTTTACCCAAGTTTTGAAATTTTAATAAATTCCTATGCAAGTTTTCCTAAATCTATTATTGAGTTTTTAATTTGATTCTAATCTATTTTGATGCTTAATAAAAATTTTATAAAAGTTCTAGTTAGGCTCACATCCAAATTACCTTTACAATTATCCCGAATTTCTCTTAATTTTCTTATCGGGTTTTTTTATTTAGGGATTTCCTATCTAAATTTTTCTCCATAATATTTCTTAGGATATTACACTTAGATATCCTTTTGAATTTACTAGGTATTACAACATACATAATAGCATCATGGCTTTAGCTTACATTGTTTTCTTCTTCTACTTAGCATTTGTCCATTCCTTCTCGAACTTAAGCATTTTTATTTCTCTTTCAAGTTTTATGGGTGCTTCATAACCTTCCTTGATAACTTTCTATGCTTCAATGCCAATAGATTTGATGTAGATCATCATTTTGAACTTCTAATAGTCATAGTTTACATGATTAATGAGTGTATGTCTTGTTGTGGAATATCCCTCTAGTCTATGATTTTGGCTATAAAACTCTATTACCTACAAGATCTTAACTCACATAGTTGTTAGACTTTTGAAAAATGTATGATCAAGCTTAGATATTGATTAATTGAACTTAAAGGCTAAGAAAAGTGAATTGGCTTTAACAAAAATTAACCAATTAAATTTGTAATAAAACTTTTGAGTAATAGTATTTTGATCAATATGGTGTTAAAAATATGAAATATGACAATAAGATTTGAAAATTATTTAAGTATATTTATTTCAAATTAGAAGAATTTCTTCAAGAAAAATAGGATTGAAAATTGCGTGATTTCTTTTTCTTGAACAAGTGAAGCATTTGAAACAAGAAAAATGTAAATAAATGAATATAGAAGGAAAATAAATACTAAAATTTTTTATAGAGACTTAATGATCCAAAAGGAATACCTTTTGGGTCTGTTCCTCTCTCTTTAAGCTATCAAGTATCACTTAAGGTATCTATTAAATTTTATATCAAGTTAAACATCTAGTTGTATAAGATTATCTAAATCCTCACTAGGATTTCCACCATCACCAAACTTTAGAAGATCTTCCTAATTTCTACTAGGATTTTAATTAACATCTAACCTTACAAGATTTACCAATCTCCACTAGGATTTTAATTACCATTTAACTTTACAAAATCTCACCAATCTTTACTAGGATTTTAACAAGATTCAAGAAGGATTTTTTTCACAAAGAGATTTCATAAGATTTCATTCAATAAGAATTTAAGAGTGGATATGCAAGTTTTCATTCTAGAGTAGGAAAGAAGGATAGCTTTAGTTTTAGAAAGATGAAAGCAAGAAAGAATTTGAAAGTTGTAGTGTAATGCTTGATGTTATGTATTGTCTTCAAGGCTTGCATCTTATTTATAGAGAAACTTAATAAAGACATCTTTAGCTTCAAGTAGTCTTTACTTTTGGGTTCCAAGTTTAAAATTTGAAGTTTTGGCTCCAAGACACTTCTGGTTCCGATTTAGAATTTTGAAAAATGGCTCCATAAAAATTTTATCTTACTCAAGAAGCTTTCTATGTCTCCCATGTGTTAAACACATATGTATTATAAGAGACAAGAATCAACTACCTTTTCACTTAAATCTAAATTTTATTTGAGATAGCAAACGAGTTGTTATTTCTTGAAACTTGGTCTAGCTATCTTGTACTATGTGTACATTATTTGAAATTGATTTTCTAATTGTAAAAAAAGTGTCCCAACCTCATATATTATTTTTTTATTGATTTTAGCACATGCTAGACACTTTTTAATTGAAATCCCATCTCATTGTGAATTCTCCACTCTTTAAAAATCAAAGGCCTATAATGATTACTAAATATTAACTATTGGGTTTACTTATCTTTTCTTTGAAAAATAATTAATTAATTGTAGCAAATAAGATAATTTCTTGGAAAGCAAATTTGACATTTTAAAAATGAAAACAAATGAGAAATTTTAAAGTGATTTTGTCACATGAAAAATTCACTTTTATGAAGTGAATTAGGCTTTGAAATATGGAAGTATGATGACCTAAAGTTCATTAAAATATTTGATGGGTTTTAATAATCCATCAATTTTGTATCTAAATAAGTTAAATATATAATAAAACCAATAAGTCTAAATTCTAACTTATAGTGTAATTAGAATACTTTGTAATTTAATAAATCCAATTTATTTCTCGTTTGATTCCTTAACAATAAATATAATATTCACATTTAGACAATGTATTAACTGATTCATAATAATGATATCTAAATTTAAAAACAAAATGTAAATGAACTCATCGCATACTTATTTTTTGTAGATAAGAATAAGATAATGTTAAGTACCTTCTAACATGTGTGATATATAACACTTTATTATAATGTTATATGGATGTCCTTTAATAGTTTGTTTAACCTTTAAGGATTATTTTGCTTTATTGTGAAATTTGCATCCATTTGTGGTATATAGTTAACTAATAGTTTTGCCTATATATAAAATTTTTTCCACCATATAGAAGAGATGATTTTTGTAAATAGAGAGAATTTTGTAATACATTTGGATGCATGAGTAAACAAGAGAGGGTCTTCCTATTCTTATATAAGTTATCACAACTTTTCTTTTTTTTCTTTTGTATTTACTTTTATAACACATTATTAGCATGAAACTCTACCTAATTAAAGTTAAATTTTAGGATTACTATTTCCACTTGCATAGCAATCTATTTTTCAATACTTGGGCTCTAGTTTCTCTCTTTAGATTTATTTCTTTTAAAATATAATTCTATTTGTTATATTATATTGTCTACCTTTAGTATGTTATAAGTTACTTTGATTTTTAATTTTAATTTATCTCATATGCAGATAATAATATTTATTATAGTTTCTTATTATTTTTATTGTAATCTATTATTCATATTTTAATTAACATCTCATTTTCTAAAATTATTGTTTATGTTTTAAAGTCATTTCTTAGCTAAAATTGTATGAAGAAAAAGTTACTAATGAAGACATGCTAAAAAAAATATTTTCTACCTTTTCATGTATCCAATGTGCTCATGCCACAACAATTTAAACAAAAAGATTTTAAAAAATTCCAAATTGATTTTATATTTTCTTATGGTTGAACAAAATAATGAGCTCTTAATAAAAATTATAAACTTATCTAATTGGTTCTACTACATTCCTTGAAGTAAATGCTTTAATAACTAAAAGGTTTGAGTAAAGACAAGGTTACAGTTATAATTATGGCCATGGAATAAATCAAATTAATTATCACAATTGTTGTCATTATAAAAATAATATAAATAATTATAAAATTACTTCTTACTGTTTGAAATAAGAGAATAATGAAGAAAAAAGATAATAAAATAAGAATTCAAAAAGTTCAAAAGATGCATATTATCGATTTAGCATAAAAAGGCATTAGTCATATATTTGTCATACATTTGGTTGAACACTATCAAGTTTCACTTAAAAAGAAAGAAAAACATGTGGAGGTAAATTGTGTATATAAGAATGATGCCTTTAACTATGACCTAACACATTTAGATGTAGCAAATACTTTTAAATATCCTTGAGGAAGAATTGATTATCTAATTAATGATGGGAATGTTCAAAATTAACAGAATTTAATTTTCAATTTTTCTAGTTATATTTCTCTTTTGTTCACTTGTTTTAATTTAAAATTTCATATGAAACGTTTCCTTTTGTATGCTATAAATTTTCATATGTAAAATTTTTCTTTTGTTATTTTGCAATTTTTTTTATAGTTTTCTTTATTTAGCTTTAATGAAGAAAATATGGATAATCCCTAATTTTTTTATATCAAAAGCCAATACTAAAGATTTGTGCCTTGTGGACAGTGAAATAACAATATTATTCTTAAGAATAGAAAATATTTTTCAAAATTGAAGATTGGTAAAAATTATGTTAATATAATATCTGGTAATATTAAATTGATTGAAGAATCTAGAAGAGTTAATATAATTTTACTAGGAGGAACATGAATAATTTATAAATGATATATTGTTGTCATCCAAGTCCTGAGAAAACTTATTAAGTTTTAGAGACATGCAACAAAATAGATACCATTAAGACATTAAATGAAGAAAATACTAAATATTTTTATGTTGGAATAGTATTCTCAAATGAAAAAAATGTGGAAAAACTGTCATCTTTTTCTTCTAGGTCATATTACATGTATATCAATGCAATTAAAATAAATGCTATAGTGAACTAGAAGTTCACTAACTAAACTATTTTCATTATTTGGCATGAACATTTACATTACCTTAGATCAATAATGATACAAAAATCATTTAAAATTGATTTGGTCATCTATTGGAGAACTAAAAGATTCTTCAATTTAATAAATTTTCATGTACTACATATTCTCAAGGCAAATTAATTATAAGGCCATCATCAACTATTCCTTATATTTTTGGAAAGAATACGAGTTAACATATGTGGACTTATTCGTCAATTAAATGAACCATTTGGGTATTTTATGGTTTTAATTAATGCTTCCACAAACAATCACATGTATATTTATTGTTAACTTGTAACCTAACAATTGCTAGATTACTTACTTAAATAATTTAACTTCAAGCACAATTTCCTAATTGTCCAAACAAGATAATACATCTTGATAATGTTAGTGAATTTACATCTAAAGCCTCTAATGATTATTATATGTTACTTGGAATAATTATTGAACATGTTGTAGAACATGTTCATATGTAAAATAATTAATCAAGATCTTTTATTTAATGCCTTAAACTTATAGTTAGACCATCACTTATAAGAACAAAAAAATTTTGTTTTACTTAAGGACAGGCCATTTTACTTGCAACAACACTTGTACACATTGGGATAATAAGTTTTCATTATAAGCATTCCCCTTTACAATTGGCTTTTGGTTAAGAGCAAAATATTTTCCATCTCAAAATTTTTATATGTGTAATATATGTTCCAATTAATCCACTATAACATACAAAGATGTGTCCTCTAAGGAGGTTAGAAATATATATTAGATATGAATCTCCCTATAATATTAAATATCTTGAACTAATGATAGGGATTTTTTTTACTACATGTATTTTTTATTATCATTTTGATGAAATAAATTCCCTAGCATTAGGGGAAGAAAATGAGCCACTAGAAAAGGATATTATATAGAACATATCATCTCTAAATTTTCTTGATCCTTACATGAAATAATGTGAATCTAAAGTTCAAAAGATTATTTATTTGCAAAGAATAGTGAACTAACTATTGGATGCATTTATAGACCTAGAGAGAGTAATCTAATCATATATACTAGCTACAAATGCTCCAACACAAATTGATATCCTAATAGGGCAATTTATATTTGCTATATTAAATGAATGCAAAGCATACCAAAAGCTTGGTAAACTAATTGGTTCCATAAGTAAGAACACTTGTAAGGAAAAAGGAATAAATAAGAAAAATAATGAGATAAATTCTTCTAAAGAGAATAAAAACAAATATGATAATAAACTCCTAAAAGAAGTTCAAGTACCTAAGATTGTAAAAAAAATAAAGAAATATTAATAATATATGTCTCCACATTAAAAAAATAGAATTGAAAAATAATAGTTATCAATAACATTTTCTCTTATAATGTTTTATTTAATGTTACATAAAATAATAAGGTTCTTAAGTTAAAAAATAGTTGAAGAATGTTAATATAAAAATGATTGACTAAAATAGAAAGATGCAATTAAGGCAGAATTGAACTCATTTTCAAAGTGTGAGGTTTTTGGACTAGTAGTCTAAATACCTAAAGATGTAATGCTAGTAAGGTATAAATGGATTTTTTGCATGAAAAAGAAATAAGAAAAATGAAGTTGTAAGATATAAAACAAGGCTTATAGTACAAGGTTTTTCTTAAAGGCCTAACATTGATTATAAAGAAATATATTCCTTAGTGATGTATGCAATTACATTTCAATACCTTATTAGCTTGATAGTATAAGAAAAGCTCAATATGCATTTGATGGATTAGTTATAGCTTATTTTCATGTATGTATATGTATGTATATATATATATATATATATGAAAATCCCTAAAAGATTTAAAATGTCTGTAGCATGCAATTTAATTTCTTGAGAAATGTATTCGATTAAATTATAAAGATTTTTATATGGATTAAAGTAGTTTGGATGAATGTGGTATAGTAGTTTTAGTGGATATTTGTTAAAAGAAGAATGTAATAATGATTCTATCTACCATTGGGTTTTTATAAAGAAATCTCAACCTGAGTTTGCTATGATTACTATATAAGTTAATGGTTTGAATATTATTAGAAATCATGACCCAAAGGCAATAGAATATTTGAAAAGAGATCCTAAAATGAAAAATCTTGGAAAAAGAAAATTTTATCTTTGTTTGCAAACCAAGCATTTGACTAATGGATAAATCACATCCATTGAGTACTTTAATGATTGTTTGTTCACTTGAGGTTAATAAGGACTTTTTTTAGTCTCAGAAAAAAAATGAAGAACTTCTTAATATAAAAGTATTATATCTTAGTGCAACTAGTGCACTAATATACCTTACTAATAACACATATCCAAATATTACTTTTTCAATAAGTTAATTAGCATGATATTATTTTTTTTCCAACTCAAAGGATTACAATGGGATTTAAGTATATATTTTGTTATTTTTTAGGAGTAATTGATATAGGGTTATTTTATTCATATAAGTTTGGAACAAAAATAATTGATTATGCAGATGCAGAATATTTGTTAGACCCATATAAGACTTAATCTCAAATTGGCTATTTGTTTACATGTGGTGGTACTACCATAAAAAATTGGCCATGTTTAGTGTGTTTGTTTAAGGGTGGAATGAAGGAATTGCTGTCAAATGAAAATATGAAAGGATTAACTTACTTACCTCTATTTTTTTTAGGAAAAATAGAGATAACTTCCTTGCATTTTAGTTGAGTAACACATTGCCTTTTTGAATTTAAAATGCAACTTATTAATCCCTTGAACTTGCCATAAAAATGAAACTATTTGTTAAAATTCATAAAAGGATGCATATGCACTCTTGTTCTTTGTTTGTGTATAGCTTTCTTCTACTTGAAGCAACCAGGTAATGGGCTTTTTACCTAATTCATGGGGGCCAAATCGGATTAGAAGGTTTGTTCATGAAAATTTAACTTTAAGTTCTTGATTTTCCTAACTTGTTTGAAGACAAAACAACGAGATTACCAATTTTGAATATAAGTAATATTCAGTTGTCATTTTTAGCTTTAAATATTCTTTCATTTTTCCTTTCTTTTAAACCTATCAAAAACTTCATTTTTTACACATCAAATTTTGCTTATTCACTTGATGGCTTTTTATTTAAGATGCAAAGCAATGTAGATATTGATTACTAGCTCCATATTTTTTATTGCTTTAAATTAATGGGTTCCTTCTAATGTCTATTTTCTTTTAATATTTTATGTTGTTCCAAATTTTTCATTCCTTTTAAGCTTGGCTATTCTAATAGTTGGCTTTTACACAAATAAAGTTGATTATTATAATCATTCTCCATATATATCAGTTATAGCGATTGGCATGGCTATATAGGTGCACCATGAAGGTTAATTAGGTACCACTTCTATAATAGAACCACAAAAAATGAGCTACAAACGATGCTAATTGGATAAGGCTGCATTTTTGTAATATTAATGTAAAAAATAATAGTCAAACCTTCAGACCACATTGATATAGTATGGAGTCATTTTTTAGGTTTGATGTTATATTTTTATTGTAGTTAATGCTGGGTTTCATGTTAATATTAGATGTTAGCATGAGTTTCTATAGAATATGATATGAATTTATAGTAGTCCCCATATAATATTTACAAGCCAATTTTCTTATGATAATAGGTACCTAGCAATAGAATTTCAATTCTATTAAAGCCCTATAAAATTAACTTACAAATTAAGTTCAATAACTCTATAACCTGTTTATACAATAATAACAATAATAAAGCCTTCCACTAAATGAGGTTGGCTATATGGATCACACGACACCATTGGATTCCATCTGAAACCAAATTTTTAGAAATGTTATTCACTGAGAGATCTCTTTTTATAATTTTCCTCAATATCCTTTTTGGCCTCCCTTTATACCTTTTCATAAGATTAAAGATTATGTGATCAATTCTTTTCATTAATGCCTCCAGTGGCCTTCTTTTCACATGTCCAAACTACCTTAATTGATTTTCTGACATCTTTTCCTCAATAGGTGCCACTTTAATATTCTATTGTATGCATTTATTCCATATCTTGTCCTTTCTTGTGTGACTGCACATCCATCAAATATTCTCATTTTTGCTACTCCTATTTTTTGCTTTTAAAGCCTAATATTCACTACCATAAAGTATAGCTAGTTGTATAGCAGTTTGATAAAACTTCCTTTTAAGCTTGGTAGGCACTTTGTGGTTGCAAATAACCTTTGATGCCTTTCTCCATTTTAACCATCTAACTTGTATTCCGTGTGTGATATCTCCATTAATTTCTTTATCAACTTGTAATATTGATCCTAAATACCTAAAATTAGAAACTTGTAGTATAACATGCTCCTTAATTCTTACTTTTAAATTATTTCTATTTTACTTTTTGTTAAATTTACAATGCATGTATTTTGTCTTGCTTCTACTTAAGCAAAAACCCTTTGATTCCAATGCTTGTCTCCAAAGCTCAAGTTTATACTTAACTTTTTTCCTTAATTCCTTAATTAGGACTATATTATTTGCAAACAACATGCATTTAGGAATAGTCTCTTACATATCCCTAGTAAAAATATCCAAGACTAAATTAAGCAAGTAAGGACTCAAGGCTAAACCTCAATGTAAACCTATCTTTATAGGAAAGTCCTTCGTCTCACCTTTGGAAGTTCTTATATTTGTAGTTAGCCCATCATACACGTCTTGTATAACTTAGATATATGTCATACGAACTCTTTTTTTTTCTAGAGCCTTTCATAATACTTCTTTTAGTACTCGATCACAGGCTTTTTCTAGGTCAATAAAAATCATATGTAAGTCTTTTTCTTTACTTTGATGCCTTTCCATCAACCTTTATAGAAGATAAATAGTCCCTATTGTAGACCTTCCTAGCATAAATCTAAATTGACTCTCTGTAATTCTAATCTCATCTCCTAATCTATGCTCAATCACTTTTTTCTATAATTTCATCTGTAGCTTATAAGTTTTATCCCTTAATAACTTACACAGTTCTATATATATAAGTACCAACATGCTCATCCTCCACTTATTTGATATTTTTTTAGACCTCAGAATCTCATTAAATAGCTTAGTGAGTCATAAAGGTATTTTGCTCTTCTAAATATTTTCAAACTTTAATAGGAATACTATCAAAACTAATGACTTTACCATTATTTATCCTTTTAAGAGCTTCTTTTACCTTTCTAACTTGAATCCTACTATAGTAAGCAAAATTTTATTTTTCCTCTTGGATTTCTAATTCTTTCATATCCTTTGTCAATCCTTGCCCATCAATAAATAATTTATAAAAGTACTTCTCTCATCTCTTTTTGATATCTTTATTTGCAAGAAAAACTTATTCTTCTTCATCTTTAATATACCTTACTTAGTCCAAATCTCTTGACTTTATTTCCCTATTTTTTACAAGCTTATAAATCTTTCATTCTCTATTCTTTATTCCTAAATCTCGGTAGAACTCCTCAAAAGCCTTAGTTGTGCTTCACTCATTGCCTTCTTAGTCTCATTCCTAGCCATCCGATACCTTTTCTAATTTTTGGCGTTGTTGTACCTATTTAAGGCCTTAAAACAATCCCTTTTGATTTTGACCTTTTCTTGTATACTTTCATTCCACCACCAAGATTTTTTATCTCTCAATCTAAAACTTTTTGATTTACCTAAAACTATTTTAGCAACTATCCTAACCCTCTTAGCCATCTTATCCCAAGTATGGTTGGCACTTTCTTGTACTTTCTAATTTCCTTCCTCCAATAATATTTTTTTAAAACTTATTTATTTCTCACCCTTGAGTTACACCACTTGATCTTAGAATTTATAACTTATTGTCATTTTTTATTATAGATCTTAAAATGAACATTAAGAGCCAAGACCTTATACTGTATAATAAGGCTTTCACTTGAAATTACTTTGTAATCCTTACAAATTCTTCTATTTGAACTCCTTATTAAAAAGAAATGAATTTGCGATTTTGAGGCTCTACTTTTGTACGTGATTAGATACTCATCTGCTTTTTAAAATAAATGTTCGCAATCTTTAAATTATATGCTATCAAAAAAATTAAGAATAGATTATCTCTCCTTATTTAGTTCTCCAAAACCAAATCTTCCTGTGCTTCAAAAAATTACTTTGTTTTACTACCAACATATCTATTTAAATCCCATTCGATAAAAATATTTTTTCCTTATAAAATTTTTTGAACCAATCCCTCCAAATATCTCTAAAACTTCTCATTTAAATGTACCTTCAATCTTACTTGTAGTGTATAAGCATTAACAATATTAATAATCTTCCGTGCAACTATTAATTTTATCGATAAGATTCTACCCTTTTTACATCCACCTCATCCTTCTTCTAATTCTTGTCTGTAACCAGTTTATAATTACAAAGAATTGTAGAAGTACAACATATTTGATGAAAGATTTTGCTCAATCGTGTTTGTCTGACAATGTCAGCATTGAAACAGTTGCACCATATTCTGATTTTGTTGTGTTGAAGTTAGATACGCTTCAAGAGGGTTATGACTGTAATGTACACCTTCCGCTTATCATCATTCTATCTGGAAGAAAAAGGCGAAGTCAAGTTCTTGGGGAACAACAAAGCTGCTCAAGTGCATCTTTCCATGAGATTTGACTTGGATTTCAACTGTTTCACTTTCATGAAAATTCCAAGGGCGTAGTGTGTGAGGTTTTTAATGTCCAAGAGGTAATATGTTACTCAATCAAACTTGTAGGAAAATGCGTATTTCCCCCCTTTTCTCTTTTATTTGTTTCATTGGTTGGAAGCGGTTGTCCGCTCCATATTGTTTCATTTAACAGCGACTGTCTTCGGAACTGCTTCTGGTCCGTGATATATAACTCGGGACTGCATTCATGCCACAGAACCCATCGTAGTCTCCTTGTTTTCTCTGGTTTTCGACCTAAAATTTGCATCCTTGCTGTAGAAACCAGAGCTACAGCAAGCAGCTCTAGCAACAGAGACTCCCTAAACCCTTCAATTTTGTCATGTAAAGGTGTATTTTCTCCCCCTTAGTGTTTCATATTCTGCAATAGGATTCAGTAATTTTGCGAAAACTGCGGGATCTGTAATCTTTGTATATCAGATTTTCGGTCTCTGATTTAGCGTGAGACTACGATCCGAGAATTAGGTGTTAATTTTTTTTTTTCAATTTTTTAATCTGTATGAATGCAACATGCAGTCGATTATATGGATTCTGGATTCCAAGTTAAAAGCTGGAAGGGATTCTCAATAGCCATGATTTTTCTAGTTATTAGAGCCTATGGTTCTAAATTGTCTTTTATGGTTCCAGCCATGGGTTAAAAATGACTTTTTCTTAGAAGAAGGAATCTTGATGGAACGGAGAATAACCAGGGTAAGTTTCACACCAGAAATTAGAAGGGTCTTTTGGAACTCTATTTTATAAGATGCGCTCCTTTCTTGGAAATGTATTTTTTACAAAATATAATTACAAAATATTAAAATAAAAAATTATTTATTTATTTAATATTAAATATAAAAATTTCAGTAAAGTAATTTTTTTATTTTAAAAAAAATTTACTGTCTTCTATTTTCAAACTATTAGATAAAAAAGTAATTTTTGTTAATCATTAATGTAAATAACATATTACTTCTACAAAAAATATTTTTTGATAAAAAAAAATAGAATCATAAGAAAAATTGAATTCCTCTTTTCGCTTCACTCACTTCGTGCGGTATAGGCTGTTCATTATTAGCATTTTTTATGCTTTGATAATCTTGGTACTCTTCTGCTGTCACTTTGCTAATTTGTCCTGTTTCTTCAAATGCAGATGTGAATATCTGAGGGTGAGTATGATGAATCTCGACTGGCTATTGTTCATACTTCCTTTTTTGATGTTTTGGCCAAGAATGTAGATGCCTAAGTTAGGTGGATGAGTAAACTTTACCATCTTTTCATCCTGGACAGGGACTTTTGAGTCAGTTCTATTTATATTTATTATATGCTTGATTTTGATATAAGAAGTTTGCTTCCTCCCATTTTGATTAATTATTCAATTCTCGATCAAGATTGATTATAGATTCTAGATTGTTGACTAGTCAATAACCTGGTTCAAGAAATCTATGTTCAAATATTTCACTCAGGTTATGATCTCCTTATACTACTAAAAAAAAAGCTGGTTTGAATGGCTTAGAAAAGGTTTATATTCTCTAGAAATCACTAAAGCATATACCTTGTGGTTGTTGGGACCATAGCTGCTTTTATAGCAGAATATTGAGTCTTGAATGAATAGTGTCACAGGCTGACGGCTCTCTAACCAAAACCGTGCGGCGCATGCTTGCCACTCTTGGCCAACATGTCAGCCTTCCAACATTAAACCCACGTTTGGCACGCTTGGGTAAAGATAGCAGGACATGTCCGCACGCCAATAACGGATGTCACCGAAGTGCCCGCGCATACCGGACCGCAGGGTCCTTCCACACAAGAAGCTTCCGTGCACTACGGACCGTAAGGGATAAATGAATAGGGAGAGGGACACTCCATTCGCTTGATTTATGCCTCATTCCATAGCTTTGAGTGTGCAGGGGGGTGGCCATAAGCCAACACACTCCATCCCTAACTCAGTATCCAGGCGCCCCGCAAGCCCTTGGAGCACTCCACCCTCTTAAAGAGTATTTTGAGCAAAAGTCCTTCTGTGGGAAGATGACATACTTTTTTCGAGTTGTTATAAGCCCTTTTCGCCATGTTCCGGGTATCCGTTTGTCACGAAAATCAGTCGACACAAAGATAAAAATGCGAGGATTCCAAATATGGTCTCATTGAACCCCGCCGGATTCACGAACCTTCCGAAATGATCAAAATACTCCCAAACTTGGGAAAATCGGGAAAAATAGTACGCAAACCGAATTGATCTCAAATTTCAGTCACAGGACCCTTATAACATGTTGAATTTTTCCACCAAGCTCGTCTTAATCCAAGCATGTTTGCCTGTTGAACTGTTACAACTACCAGCTTGTGATATTCTCCCCCACTTCAAATGTCAATGCCCTCGTTGACGCCTCAATCTGACACGGCTCCGGTCTTCAGCCTACTCCGCTGAGTTACTCCCTCGACTGTCTCAAAGCCTGTCTCTTTGAGCGTTATGAAATGTTTCTCTCATCTCGGAGTTAGGCTGTTTGTTACCTCTATAATATAGGTACTTGGCAAAATGCATCATCCGTAAAATCACTCGAAGGGCTACATGTGTAGTCACCTTACAAGTGTCCCAACACTCTCTCTAGTGCCGCTATCCCACATAACTCTCCCGAACTCGTTACCTCCGTAACTTGTTCAACGGGTAGTTGCCTCTGCAACTGGCGCTCACTGTCTCCGCAGATTGCACAATACGCCACCTCCGCGGCTTAAGTGTGTGCCAACTCTATGGCTCATGACAAATGCTAGTGCTTTGAATCACCTACTAATAGGTATCTTGCACTAAGTGTCCCATAAACCCGTACAAGAGACAAGACTTACGCTAGATCGACGCAAAGAGGGCGAACCTCGCTCCCCAGCCGCTCGTTTGCATTTCGGTCAATTCATTACACTAGGCAATGCCAATTGCACACCCGATCGGGTCCTCTGATCCTCTTTGGATCAATGCCCTCTGGCATATCACCGGCTATCACAGCCTACTTTCGGAGTTTGATGCCCTTTAGCATCGCGGTCCTCACGACCACTCCTCGGCGTGCGTCCTCTGACGACTTCACAAGCGCATCCTCTGATGGTTCCCCCGCTTTAACTCGTAGAAGGGGGTTGAGCATAGAGCACCATCCACTCTAGCTCGCAACGGCATTGATTCCTCTGAATCTTTGTCAAGCCCTCCGGCTAAAATGGTCCACTGAGCACTCGGACGGTCCCTCCGGACCTCCTTGGCATGATTTTGGACCACTTCCTTTGGAACGATCTGCTCATGCCCTCCAACTGTGGTCAGGCCCTCTGGCACGACCAATGGCTTCACCCTCCGATTCCATCAATCCCTCAGGCAGTCGAGCCCTCTAGCAAGACCTAGGCTTTTTCCACCGGATTAGCCGTCAATTCCCTTATCCCTCTGGATGGTAGGGTTGCATCCCTCGATGCCACTACTATGAATGAGCGCATAATCAATGTCCCGCGTACAACCGACAAACAAAATAGCCCACTTGGCACAAATACTTGGGCTCTTCGTATAAATCATCGATCACCAGCATGTACCATTCCCAGGCCCACTGGCTTTTCGGGATAATCTAATCTCTTGCACCCTTTAGTCAAGTCTTTGGCAACGACACCACCGAGTTTGAAAGAATGATAGCTTCGCACATACCGTATATTGAGGAACAAGCCGCATCTAAACCAATTGTACCTACCCGATCTTGGCCCTCTAGCACAAATCGAGTTCTGATACCAAAACGTCACAGGCCGGCGGCTCTCCAGCTGAAACCGTGCGGCGCATGCTTGTCATTCTTAGCCAACATGCCAGCCTTCTAATATTAAACCCACGTTTGGCACGCTTGGGTAAAGATAGCGGGACATGTCCGCACGCCAATAACGTATGTCGCCGAAGCGCCCGCACATATCGGACCGCAGGATCTTTCTACACAAGAAGCCTCCGTGCACTTTGGACCATAAGGGACAAATGAATAAGGAGAGGGACACTCTGTTCGCTTGGTTTATGCCTCATTCCATAACTTTGAGTGTGCAGGGGGATGGCCACAAGCCAACACACTCCGTCCCTAACTCAGTGTCTAGGCGCCCGACAGGCCCTTGGAGCACTCCACCCCCTTAAAGAGCATTTTGAGCAAAAGCCCTCCCGTAGGAAGATGTCATACTTTTTCCGAGTTGTCATAAGCCCTTTTCGCCATGCTCCGAGTGTCCGTTTATCACGAAAACCAGCCGACACGAAGATAAAAATGCGAGGATTCCAAATATGGTTTCGTTGAACCCCGCCGGATTCATGAACTTTCTAAAATGATCAAAATACCCCCAAACTTGGGAAAATCGGGAAAAATAGTACGCAAGCCGGATTGATCTCAAATTTCAGCCACAGGACCCTCATAACATGTTGGATTTTTCCACCAAGTCTTGTCTTAATCCAAGCATGTTTGCCTGTTGAACTATCACAACTACCAGCTTGTGACAGTAGGGAGGCATATACTCTTGTGCAAACACTAATTAGATTTTCTTGCAGTGTTTTGTTTGAAACTTCTGAGTGAAGAGGAGACAAATGTGTTCTTTTAAAACTTAAATTAAAGAAAATAGTTAGTTATATAATAAATTGAAGTATTCTAATTTTTTTTATTAAGTTTATAATTAATTAGTAATTTAGATACAACAGTACAATGATAAAAAATCTAATTGTCTTCTTAATATTTCTGATATATATCCAATTATTTGGTAATTAAGGTGCAATGTTTTGATATGGCATTTTTATTCCTTTGTATGTGCCACTAATTTATTTTGTCCTTGCCTTCCACACTGACAGCAAATGTAAAAGCAGTGTCAACTTGCCTCCTGGACCAAGTAAGTTAATTTTTGACATTCATGTTTTTGATGCTTGTATGCGTACAGAGCTCATTTTCCTGGATTTTTCATAATGTCTTTTATATATCAGTTGGGCTTGAACATGCTAGAGACAGCCTGACTAAGGCTGTTAATTTAAGGGAAAGGTTTGTACTGGGTACGAGTGTTAGTTGAAGAGTGGCGGTTGCTGCTGCATCTACCGTAATGACATGAACCTCTTGTATTCTTATGTTTTAAATTATCTACTCTCAGCAATATGATTGTGTAATAAAAATTTATTGATTGATTTGTAGGCAGAGGCTGCTACTGCTACTGGTGAAAGCAGTTTCAGATCTTTCAGGTTGCTGTATAGCGTTCTGTAGTAGTGTGGCTATTATTCAAAAAAGAAAGATTGCAGTCATTGATCATTCTTTATTAAACTCTTATATATAATCCTTTTTAGAACCAAAATGAATGCTTTTTAGGTTTAATTATATGTAAAAACCTTTTTCTTTTGTTGTGTGAATGAAACCAAGTCCTTATCTAGTATGAATGTAAACTGATGACTGCATGGGAGTGTGGTTGGCTGAATAATAAATAACCAAAACCCATACATTAAAGAACTTTGGTTTGACCCATTTAGTTTAATTCCCATTCCCATCCGTTATTGGTACTCTATAGTTGGTTGTACAAGAATTCTATAACTAACATGAAAGACAAATCGTGTGGTAAAGAATGCGAAGGAAATTCCACTTGCGATTTGTTAAAATGAGACCCCCTATGTTGTAGATCAAAGTCACGTAAATTTGATTATGTAGTTACGAAAGTGCAGACGCACTCTTGAGTCTTGTTGAATTTATCTTCCAATTTGTAAGAAGTGTTGATTCCGTAGTGCAGTACTGCACTGGTGTGATTTTTTCTTTTCCTTGTCTTCCTGAGTTAATGGGTGAATGAGTGGCAAAGATTGTAGATCTACAAGAGTAACGTCGATCTCGGCTTCAGTCCGGGCTTCTTTATTCTTCTTTTGTTTAAATCCTTAGCATGTTTTGTTGGTAAAAAGCAGTGTCCCGTTGTAATGTAACAGCTAAAAAAAAGGCTGAAACATTTCTCTCACTTTTTGAGACAGCATGCATTGCCATCCTGTTGGAGAGACAATGCAAGGCTTTGAATTTGCCCCACTCCACAATGTGCCCTATTGCCTATTTTTAGTGTATTTGCCAAACATTCACATATTTCACCCCAACAGATGAAAACTAGCTACTATACCTGAAGCCTATTAGCGTACAGTTTTCAAGTGACCAGGTTATTTCCTTTGAACTTCAGAGAAACAAATGAGTGAAATGTAAAAGCTTATTAACTTCTGTATTGGAATAGTTTGTTTCATTAATTCATTCTGAATCATTTTCTCCATGTTCTGTTTTCCGGTCAAGGAAGTGGTGTTAAGGTTTAGATGCATGTATTTAAACTGATTTGCCTTTTCAGCTTAATTGATTTCTTAGTGTAAATCCACATACACATATATGTATGTATATGTATATAGAGTATTGTATTGTATTGATGTTCTAATATGTGTTAGAATTTTGAAGTGATTGTCTTTTTATCTGTAAGAAATATCCCATATACAAAAAATGATTTAAGGAATTCCTTTGAATAGAAGGCAATATGTAGATGAGTCTTGAAATGTGGAAGCTAATTTTTTTAAAGAATTTTAAAAAAAACTTGGTGACTGTTTATTTTTAAAAAATTTCAAAAATATTGTTGTGGTTTATGATCCTCACTGATCACTATCATATTACACAATAGTGGTTACTAGAAATTGCCGCTATCACTAAACTAACTGCTAAGTTTTTAGTGTGTAGAGTAATTATTATCAAATATACTAATAGCAGTTGAAATTGCTGCTAATTTGAGTTAAAAACAACTACAAATTTTCTACTTTTTTTTTTGTAATTTACCGTTATATCATGACATTCGATAAAATAAATTATAGTTGCTATACCTTCAAATCATACAAAGATAATAACAATTCATGAAGCAAGTTGTATTTGGATAAAATCAATGAGTCAATGCATTTAAAAAATATGTGGCTTAGATTCTAATAAAGAAATTTTAATAATATTGTATGAAGATAATTTTGCTTATACAGTTCAATTGAAAGGAGGATATATTAAGGAGATAAAACAAAGCACATTTCTCATAAACTAATTTTCACACACGATCAACAATGATATTAATATTCTACAAATTGGCTCAATCAATAATTTAGAAGATTTATTCACAATTTTACTCCTTATATAAATTTTAGAAAATGTATTTTTTCCTTATCAATTTTTATCCCATTGAATTTTTATTACTAAGGTTTTTAACAAGGTAGTTGTTAAAGAATTATATATTCTTTTTTTATTGAATTTTTTGTCATTGAATTTTTTTCAATAAAAATTTTAATGAGGAGAATAAAATGAACATTCAAGGGAAAGTATTATAATAATATAATATTATATGGATCTCCATTGGCGGTTTGCTTAACCACTAAGGAATACTTTGTTTCACTGTGAATATTGCATCCATTTGTGTTGGTAATAGCTGACTAATAGTTTTGCTTATAAAAGCAGACCATACAAAAGAGACAGATTTTGCAAATACAGAGAACTTTGTAATACACTTGGACGCATGAGTGAACACGAAAGGGTCTTCGTGTTCTTTATACGAGTTATCACTATTCATCTCTCATTCTTTTGTTTACTTTTATAACATGTCAAAGTTAGTAATGTCAAACTCATAATGTGCTTGGTATTATATTATGTTTCTAAACACCTCTGTAAACACCATATTTATTGTTATCTTTGTACATTAGTCATTATCATCACATATTAATATTTTTATGCCTTTGCTATTTTAGACTTTATATAATGCAACCTCTAGTTAGCCATGATTAAAGGCTAATCTTGAAAAATAAAGATTAACATGAGAGTGATTATCTTTGGCAATTGTTTATTTTCATGGGAAAGCAAACTAACAATGGAAATTAAAATGTCTGAAATTTTAGATTTGTATAAAATGAATTGAACAACAATCTAAAAATCTAGATAATATCACCTAATGTACTTCTATAAATCACCCTAACCTTTAATACATAATTACTTTAATTCAAGAATTGTTAGTTTAGTACCATTGTATAAATCTTATGATTTATCAATATTTCTTAAAAGTATTATTAGAATAATAATTTTAAATTTTAGCTTGAGATTTTAAATTTCCAAACACTTTATTGTATTCAAGATATTAGATGTGAGCAATTTTTCTTGATTATGATATTATAATCATCTTTGCACAGGTTGCTACAATTGAGATAACTTCTTGATTTTTAAGGAAGTAAAAAATAAGATATAATTGTTGACTTCATCCTAAAAATGACTCTTTTTATTGGAGTATTATTGGATTGTTACATATACTTATACCAATTAATTTATTCAATATTTTATTTTTAAATTTAAAATCTAAACCAAATATAACTCAAATTAACGTGTAATTGGTTAAATGATTTTAAAAATTCAAATTTTGATTTAACATTATAATTTATTTTATTAATTATGAAATTAATAGTACCAAAGAATGACTGCTTCTTGTTTTCATAATAAAATTTTCTTAAAATAAATCGATTGGTAATAAAATTTGCCAATAACACGTTGATTATTAAAGCAAATCATTGACAAATTTTAAAAATAATTTGAATTATGAAAAATCTATGTCAATTTAAAATTTGGATCCAATTTGATTCAAATTAACGTTTAATTAATTCAATTTTCAATTCTAAAATTTTAAATTTTCATTTAGTATTGCACTTGTTTTTATTAATTATTATAAATTAATTATAATAAAAGTTTGAATGACCATATTTTTATTTGGTCTTAAAATTTTTCCATAATAAATAAATTGGTAACAAAATTTATCAAAAATATGTTAATCACATAAAAAAATGTTTGAAAGATTTAAAATATAAATACAATCTTGAAAAATCTTTACCAATCCACTCGAAAAATGTTTTAAACCTACAAAATATAACATATATATATATATATATATATATATATATATATATATATATATATATATATATATATATGACAGTTTTTGGTACCTTAACCCTCATCATACGTTATTAAAAAAAGCTTATTTAAAAGAACACAATTTTAAGTGAGAAATGGTATGAAAATTCTAAAAATTTAATATCATAATATGATGTTACTATTAATTAATAATAAGAATGATAAAAATGAACTAAAAGTACAAAACCAATAAAAATAAAAAATAAATGCATAATAAATTCACAAAACAATTGTTAGTATTTATTTATAAACAAATGCATAACTAAATTATAAAAGGTTATCATAGTTATTTTTAGACCCGTCTAATAACAATATTCCTGATGAATGACCTAAGACAGTGAAACATTTTCATGGTTACAAAACTAGGAGTGTTAATGGTTAAAACTGATTCTAAAATATTTTTATTGATTTATTTGATTAAACTAAATTTCATATTTTTGTGGATGATCGCTTTTTTTTTTTTTATAGGTTTTCACCTCCTATAATGTTATGTGAAGCTTGATCACTCTTTCAAATATCTAATTTTCTAGTCTTGTTTTGTTGTATATAATATGACTAAATAATATTATTTTAGTAAGGTATAAATATAAATCTTTGAAATCTCAAATTTTGATTTATTATTGCATTCAATTTTCTTAACTAGAAAAATAATTGTAACAAAACTTGAATGATTAAATTTCAAAATTTTGTCAAAATAAATTAATTGATAATTAAATTTTATCAAAATTATGCTAAATTGTTTAAGGAAATCATTGGTACAATTAAAAAGTGATCAAGATTATTACCGATTCCTTATTGATTTAAAATTTGAACCAAATTTAACTTAAATTAATAGTAATTATTTTTTCAATTCTAAAAATTTGAATTCAAATTTAACATTGAATTTAATTCTATCAATTAAAATAAATTAATTATACCAAAAACTTGAATGATACTATTTTAATTTAATAATTAAGTTTTGCTACAATAAATTGATAGCCTATAAATTTTTATTATATATATATATATATATATATATATATATATATATATATATATATATATATATATATATATATATATATATATATGTTATTATGTAAGGAAATTATAGGCACGTCTAAAACACAAATGAGATTGTGGAACATCTTATCAATCCAACTGGAAAATCTTTAGAATCTACTAAATATCAATTATATATCTCTTACCATACTATTTTCATACTTTCATTTGTATAGTCATATTGTTTAAAATTTATTTATTATTATTTATCATATATTTTGAAAAATGACATAAACTAGCAAATTAATAATAATATTAAATGAAAGATAATAAGAAAAAAGTCAAACTCATTTGTGATATTACATCCATACCAGTAAACTTTCTTTTTGCTACCCTAATTTTTTCCTTGGATGCCCCTTCCATTATGAACAATCGTATTTGCGTTCTTCAATCTTCAACCTGATCTGCCATACCAAGTCCATTTTCATCAGTTATCTGGCAAGTATATTATATTATAATCTAGCGCATGATACAAAATAAAAATAAAAATTAATTTGACTGATTAGTTAAAAATTACTTTTTAAAAAAAAATGTTATACCTTTGAAAAGTAATCATCTAGAAATAACTTTGTCGTACGTTAAAAAAAATGGCAGGATCTACATGTAAATTGTAAAAGTATGAGTAGTAGCAATAATAATAAAGAGAAAAAAAAGCTACATACAATATGTAAAATAATTAAAATAATGCAATAAATTGCATAAAATTTTTTTGTTGTATAATAATAATAATAATAATAATAATAATAATAATAATAATAATAATAATAATTGTATCCAATTACATCCGTAATCAGTGGCATATCCGAAAATTCCTCTCAGAGTCGACATTTAAGAAACTTTTTCTAGATTGCTTAGTATCAGATATAGAATTCAAAAGTCTTAGGTTTTTTATCTAAAACATTGTTTAGAAAATTTATGATTTTGTGTTGACAAAATTTTTTTAGCGTATAAACATCTCCTAATTTCTAATTTCTTGATGATAATTAGAATGATAATCTAAATGTGTAGTCATTGAAACCAACTTATAAGAATTTTTTTGTTAAAGTAAAATATGATTTAGTTCAAATTTTGGTGTTGTTCTTTTAAAAAATTCTTCCATAATTATAAGAAATAAAATTGGATAAATAAGTTGAATATTTATATAATAAAAATGAATTTAATATAAACAATTCAATTCAAAAATATTCATTCAATTTGAAATGTTTGAACAAAATAAAAGATTATAGACACACACTCAATTTATCAATAAAATTTTTAAAGTTATAATATTCAAATTGAAAGTTAGTGAACATTTTTGAAAATTTTCATGGAAATAACAATAAAAAAAAAGAATGATTAAAGTTATTCATATTCCTAGTTAAAAATTCTAGGAAAAATTAGGATAATAAGCAATATATATATATATGAAACGACAAAACTATTAATAAATAATTTTCATTATATCTTCTATTTTTATAGAGAAGAAATAGAGCCTCCCTCATTGGCATTTACTCAATTAAATTTGTACTTGTAATTTAGTAATCTATCATATGACACTCATTAGAAATTAGAAAATTATATTGTTGTAGATGTAATTTCTATTTTAACAAGGGCATTGTAATTTTTTTAAGGGCACTGCATATTTATAATACATACCCTCTTTAAAATTTTTATACATAGGATGGGCACATGTCCACCCTATTTTTATCTGCATTTGCCCTTTTCTATAATAATAATAATAATAATAATAATAATAATAATAATAATAATAATAATAATAATAATAATAATGTATAAAATTATCGAAATTATTATTTTTGCATACCAAGAAGATATGTCTCATTCTTGCTTGCACACATGATATGTTTGTAAGGTATAAGTTTCAATCCATAGGGAGGAATATTAGCATCTTCAAATTTAGTAACCAAAGTATTCAATGTGAAATTTGAAAAGTATTGATATCAACTTGGCTTATACTTTTCCCTTTTGTCAACAATATTGCCAACTATAAAGTTTGAGATCATATATACATTATCCTTAGCTAGCACATCCTTAAATTTTTGAATCAAAATTTTTAGCATTTTTGCTTGAATAGTGAAATCTAAATAAAAAATATACACATCAAAATAAAACTCAAGCATAATTCATAAAAAGGATTATACTATAGAGAAAATAAAATAAATACCAATAGTTATTGTGAAAAATAAAAAAAGTGGATAATACATGGAGTATACAATTAAAAATTGTGAAAAAGAGTAACTAAGAATAATACCTTCTATTGGTAATAACTTGAAACCTACTGTAATCAAGTGATCTAGACCTTGAATGTTAACCTATTATGGTTACACGTTATACTCTTTTACTTTGTAATTGTTCTATGTGAGGCCATAATAAATTCACTTGTAAATGAATAAATATTGAATAGGAGATTTTTTTATCATGATACATTTGGTTGTATTATTAAGTATTTATACTCTTATAAAGGAAAATAAATTTAGGAAAACATTTTAAAAGAATTAAAAATATATTATTCAAATATTTGATGAAACTTTTGATTAACTATAAAATATATTTTGGGAGTGAATAATATATTTCATTGAATGATGATACATTTCTCTAACCATGTGAAGTTACAATATTTAGCAATTGATATTATTGTATTTTACTTGTTTATATGTTATGATTATGCAATGATGGTGATGAGGGAAAAGTTTGCTTATGTCAAGACCTATGCATCAAATCTAGGAGCTTCTTTATAAAGGGATAAAGATGACTGAGAGTCATTATGAGACAAAAGATTCAAGATAGATTAAGTTTAATGAGTTAACTTGGGATTCATATAATTTTACTTGGCTAAGGTTTCAAATTGGTATAAAAAATAATAGTAGTAACCTAACTTGATAAAAGACTGAAACTTATTAGTTTGACTTGATAAAGGACTAAGATTAGTGAATAATAACTTGCCAAGTTATTAGATTAACTTGTTAGCTTAGCAATATGTAATAAGTAATATAAGATTAATTAATTATTATATATATATGTATGAATATATGTGTGTGTGAATATATATAAATTATATATTTTAAAATAATATTAAATAACTTTTAATATTAAAAGTAATGAACTTATATATTTAATAATGTTAACATATATTAAAAAAATTTATTCAAAAAAATAATTAAATTTTATTTTAATGAAATTTAAAAGAGAAATAAATAAAACTTTACCTTTAATTTTAGGTCTTTAGTAGTTTATATATACGATGCAACTTATAATATATATTATTTTTATCTATACCATAAAAAGTAATATATTAATATTAATATATATTAAAATTATAAATATATAATTTTAATAAATATATCAAAAATAGAAAGACCTAGTACATTTATTAAATAAATTATAAATAGGCTTGTTACATTGAAAAAAAATAAAGGCCTACCTACAAAATTTTGGCATTTTGACCGATAATTCCCCTTTAATTAACAATGTACCTAGTTATTACTTACATACACCTATTATAACTAATATGCTAAATTTTGATATTTTAGAATGATAGAAAACAAAGTGGATTTTTTTCTTATGAGTAGTGATATGCTAACTTGTCCAGTGTCCTTAGTGCCAAATTTTGATATTTTAGAATGGTGCAAAAAATATAACACAATATCTTGAATTTACTCTTATAAGCAATGATACACAAATCCCTCCAATGTCTTCAATGATATTAGAAAGTGTATTTTCTTTTACATGAGCAAATTTTGAATGACAAACATTTATCAATAAATCATGAGAAAATAGAGATGATTGTTTATTTAAAGGATTGGTATGATGTAGAAAATATATAACAAAATAATTTGAGAGAAAATGGATTATCATCTAGTGAAGAAGATGGAAATTAGAAATAGTGATATATTCATATATTATAATTTATAAAGTTATTTAGCAAAATATTTATATCCATTTTATTTATGAATAGCAAAAATTTTCTAGATTAGGTCTTATGGTTTTTAACTCTATGCTTAGAAGTTTTCCATGTAAAAAATAATGTGTCTTGATTTATCATTTTTTTACAATTTTAATATTAGTCCTATGTAACAACAATGATAATAATATGCCACCAAAGTTACATTTTTTTTAAAAAAAAAAGTTAAATAATAAATTTTTAATTTTAATAGTTTGGAATGTGATTTTCTAGAGCATGACCCTTTTATGACTTGTTTTTTATGGTTATTATTTTTTTAAATATGATTTCATTTTAACAAATAAAAATAAAAATTTTATTTAAAATAACAATGATAAAAATAACAATAATAATTATTATTTTTAATTAACTATATTGATTTGAAATTAATATTCAAAATTAATGGGTTGTAAAACCTATTTGTGATTGCCTTGTAAATGTTCGCTTAGGCTAAGATTGGTATCAGAGCAACCTAACCTAGTCTTGACCTAGTGAAAATGGTCTAACCTAGGGCTAATCTGACATATAACTTCTATCTATTGAGCTAGTCTAGTTTGGATTGTTTACCTATTTTGAAATGTTTAAATGAGTGTTATTTCTTTATGCTAATATATATATTAACTTTCTTTGGCAAGTTTGACATTATGGCTAGTAAATCAAACATATTACATTATGATATTATACATGTAGTGTTACTCAATATTTTACCCAAGAGGGGAGTGAATTGGGTATATAAGTAATTCAATTAAGATGATAAAAAAATATTTAAATGATAGATGAAAGCAACTAATGAACAAGTATATGCAATTTAACACCAACTGAACAAGTATATGCAATCTTAACACATTAACAAGAATGATTCAGAAAAATAAAGTAATGAATAAGTAGTTAAAAAGATAGGGAAAAAAGATTCAAACACAGTAATTTATAGTAGCTCTAGCCTTGAAGATCTAATGCTTCAAGATGTACATTCACTACTAAGCCTCCTTGATTTGGATTTGAACTTTGAATCGCTATCCCTTCAAGTTTGAGGGCACTTGAAGAAACCTCAGTACAAGTTTCTATTTTTCTTCTACAAATCCCTTTGAGAATCCTCTCTCAAAGCTTCTATCTACTAAAAGATCCAACACTCTTGATATTATTAGGGAAAACTTACCCTAATAATATGAAAATGTATGTTTTGAATATAGGAAGATAGTTTACAACCTCTATAAGTTTAATTACATAGTGAAGCACTAAGAAAGGAAGTTTAAATGTGATAAGTTGAAGGGATTTTAGGTTTTTGGAAGAGGGGAAAAGGTGTTTCTTGTGTCTATATAACAGTGAAAGCACTTTCTTATTATTTTAATTTGAAATGAAACCTTTATATAAAGGTTTGAGGAGTGAAAAAGTTGTTACTTAGTAAATATAGCTGTTATAGAGTAGTTAGCTCCTTGTGAATTAATTAGCGAATCAATTCAGGTTTCCTTTGAAATTTTGTAATAGTTGGTGAGTCGATTCACTCATGAAAACCATTTATGGTGAATTGATTAACTAATTAATTCACTGGACTATATTTGGCTCTGGTTATGTTGAATCAATTTGTGAATCGATTCAGCCTTTTTAAAATGAAAGGATAAGTAAAACTTTCAAGTTGAAGAATAGATTCATCAATTGATTCAAGCAAACTAAAATTTAAAATTTTTGAAATGATAAATTGATTCATTTTGTCTTGTTTGCTCTCTATATCTTTAGAATTGATTGGTGAATTAATTCGAGCATGTCAATTTGCTTTCTAGATGCTTAGAATTGATTAGTGAATTAATTTAGGCATTTTAGTTTGCTTTTTGGATGCCTAGAACTTATTAGTGAATCGATTCAAGCATTCTAGTTTGCTCTTTAGATGCTTGGAATCGATTCATGAATCAATTTATAAATTGATTCACACTCTATTTTTTAAATTTTTTAAGAGAGCTACATTTAAATACAATGATTTTCTTTGAAACACAATCCAACCTCATTTTTAAAGGATTTTGGACATAAAATTGATTTTAAATGAAAAGTATTTTCCATGAAAAATATAAATCCCTTAAGAATTAGTTCCTTTTTTACAATATTATCCTATGATCCTAGCTAGAATTCTTAGCTAAATTAACTAAGATCTTCAATCTCTACTTTTCACATCTTGCTTTAAAATTCCTGTTGATAATTTGCTAAATCCAAAAGTATTAAAATGTTTTGTTATCATCAAAACTTCCTAATTGGGGTTGAGCTAACAATCTCCCTTTTTTTAATGATGATAAATCATTTTGAATTTAAAACTTATTTTCTTAAGCTGGCTCCCCTTGATTAAATTCTCCCTCTCAAATCATGCCATCAAATTTATACCATTTCTCCCTCTTTTAGCATCAATAAAAAAATGAAGTATAAAAACCATAAAAAAGATATTCAAGCAATAATAGTTAAAAAGGTTAAAGCATCTAACATGTATAATTTAGCATAATGATCATGGAAATTCTTTAAATGTAAACCTAAGGGGAATATGGGGCTAAGGGAATAATGATCTCTAGTTAATGATCATTTATTCAAAATTGTCCTCTTCTTCTTCATTTCCTAAAGCAGTGACTTTAGAATCTCCTTCTTCTTCTAAGGGAATGGCTTTTTGTTTTCCTTTAGTTCTTCTTTTTGCTTGAGGAGAAAAGGATGGTTCTTCTTTCGGAAAGATATCATTTTCTTCCTCTTCTTCAGCAATATTCAACTTGCATCGAAGTTTTTAGACTTGATGTTTTAAATAGGGTTTGATCTCCTTCCTTATTTCTTAATGGAGTGCAATGATATGAGCTTTCAAATCCCTCATGTTAAATTCTTTAACAATAACATCCCCTTTTCAATGTAGTGCCAAACTCCTTCAATTTTTTGAAAGAACATTTACTTCATATGTTTGGCATTTAATCTTTTGGATTCTTTGAAATTTTCAACTTTGGCCTTTTGATGAACTTGGATTCCATATACTTTGAATATCTCTATAAGAATCATCCTATATGGAAGGAAATCTTTATTTGCATGTGAGTACATGTGGAGAAGAATTTAGTGAGGCCAATTAATAGGAATGTTTTGTTTGATGGCCCACATAAGGAAGAGCTTATAATCATCAATCTGAGTGAAGTTATGTCTTTTAGGAAGAATTATCTTGGCAATAGTATAATGTAAAAGTTAGTTTTCCATTGTGAGATCAGTAATTTGTAACTTGTTCTTTATAATTTTTGGACGAGTGTTTGGCCAAAACATTCTTATAATAGTCGAGTTAGGATACTCTGCAATGGATCCAGTAGTAGTGAAGGGTTAGTTTGCATCCATATCAAATATTATTGCTAATTCATGAATCCCAATAGGAAAATATTCTCCTTTGATAATGGAGATTAATTCAGGCAAACTCTCTTGTCCACTTTTTTTGAGGTTGGCATAAAATTGATAAACTAGACTTGGATATATATCAGGAGCATGCCTAACAAATTTAAAGAGACTTAAGTTTTCCAAGAATTGATATGGTTCTAGATTTTCACTTTTCAAGAAACTTACATCCCAATAGTTTTTTGGTTCTATTTCTCTAATCATGCATTGCAGAAATATTTTAAAGGTTGTTACCTCATAATAGGAGACTTTTTCTAGAACTTGATTAGCAAAAAACAAAGGTTAAGGTGATGAACCCAAGGCTTTTCC
Source organism: Sindora glabra (assembly GCA_020226215.1). Taxonomy (NCBI): domain Eukaryota; kingdom Viridiplantae; phylum Streptophyta; class Magnoliopsida; order Fabales; family Fabaceae; genus Sindora; species Sindora glabra. The sequence continues at coordinate 80,864,304 of CM035232.1, read as the reverse complement.
TTTTCCTTTGCTTGTTTTAGTGCATAAACATTTAGTAGCCATGCTTTTCTTTCCTATATAAATGATGCTCATACAAATATGATAAAGGAAGAAAGGTTTAGAAATGGGTTTCAAATGGAAGGTTTTTAGGTTGAATAAGAATGCATGTGATGTGATGCATTGAAAGGTGTTGGAAAGAAAAAAGAACAATTTTAAATAGTGTTTGTAAAGGTTTTGAATGAGTTCTAGGTGAAGGGATATGTTGGAAAGTGAAAAGATGCGATTATGCAAGAGAGAGAGAAGGAAATAGGGAAATAAATAGCATAGTTATCACGCAACAGGGTTTAAATAAGTACTAGTGAATTGATTCATAGATGAATATAGTCATATGTGAATTGATTTGCCACTTGATTCATTGAAAGAAAATTTTAATTTGGGATTCCCTCCACATGCTATTAATCGACTTGAAACATTCAGAGACTAATATTTTCCTTTGAATTGATTCATTAATCGATTCATCCTTCAAATGTGAAATCTATGAGTTAATTCATTACTCGATTCTTTTTCCTTTGGAATTAATTCTTCACTTGATTTTCGACTACCAGAGATCATCATTTTCCTTTGGAATTGATTCACTAATTAATTCATTGCATAAATTCAAAGTTTATGAATTGATTCATTACTTGATTATCTACTTGCAGAAACTCCTTTTTAATCAGTTCTTTTTTTAACTAACTTTTAACTCATCTTCTTGATTCTATAGGTGATCGAATCTTTGAATTTTAGTTCATATAATTAAGGATGAAAAATTACTTGTAAAATAAACTTTTGGGATATCTCCAATGCTTAAGTTAGTACAATTATCACAAGATCAAAATAAATACATAGATTAATTTTCAATAAAGTTCATCATGCCTAATTCTTTTCTTATAAAATTGAAATGATTTTCACTAAAAGGCTTAGTAAAGATGTTTGCCAATTGAAAACTAATTTAAACAAACTCTAATGAAATGTCTCCTTTTTGGACATGATTATGAATAAAATAATGTCTAATTTCTATATGTTTGGATCTTGAGTGCATGACAAGATTCTTGGTGAGATTAATAGCACTAGTATTGTCACATTTAATAGCAATATTTGTAAAATTTAACCCATAATCAGATAATTATTGCTTCATCCATAAGAGTTAAGCACAACAACTATCTACTACTATATATTCTGCCTCAATAGTGGAAAATGCCACACTATTTTGTTTCTTGCTATGCCAAGAGACAAGGGAATGATTAAGAAATTGGCATGCTCCACTAGTACTCTTTCTATCTAATCTACTTTTAGCAAAATTAGCATTCGAATACCTTATTAAAAGATTTGAATTTTCTCTAGGATACCATAAACTTAAGTGTGGTATGCTAACAAGATATCTAAAAATCCTTTTCATAATAGTTAAATGTGATTCTTTTGGATTAGTTTGAAATCTTATACTCATACATACATTAAACATAATGTTAGCTCTACTAGTAGTTATATAGAGTAATGATCCTATCATTCCTCTATATATTGTTACCTCAATCTTTTTGCTTTCTTCATTTAGATTCAACCTAGTTGTAGTGCTTATAGGAATAGGAAAAGGTTCAACTTCATTCATCTTGAATTTCTTTAGCATCTCTTTTGTATATTTGGTTTGCTTGATGAAAATTCCATCACTTGATTGCTTGATTTACAACCCAAGAAAGAAATTCAGCTTCCCCATCATGGACATTTCAAATTCATTATGTATTATCTTAGCAAATTCTTTGCACATGGATTCATTGGTAGTACTAAATATGATATCATCAACATATATTTGCACAAGAAGAATGCCATTAGAAGTTTGTTTTGTAAAAAGAGTAGTATCTACTTTTAATTTGAAAAACCTTTTCCCATAAGAAATTTACTTAGCCTTTCATACCAAGCTCTAGGAGCTTGTTTCAGGTTATATAAAGCTTTCTTTAGTTTAAGAACATGATTTAGAAAGAAATGACTTTCAAAACCTAGAGGTTATTCTACACACACTTCCTCCATGATTATGCCATTTAGAAAAGTACTTTTAACATCCATTTGATAAAGTTTGAAACCTTTCATGCACGCATATGCTAATAACATTCTAATTGCCTTTGATCTAGCAACTAGTGCAAATGTCTCACCATAATCAATGCCTTCCTCTTGCTTGTATCCTTTTGCAACCAATCTAGCTTTATTTTTTTATTATGACACCATTTTCATCCAACTTATTTCTAAACACTCATTTTGTGTTAATAATTGGATAATCATTTGGTCTTGGTATAAGTTTCCAAACATCATTTCTTTCAAACTAATTTAGTTCTTCTTGCATTGCTAAGACTTAATGTTCATCAATTATTGTATCATTTACATTTTTAGAAGAGAGAAAGGCTAAATGATCATAAATTTTCTTAAGTGAGCTTTTAGTTAACTTTTGAGTCATTTTCCATTCCTTTTCATGTCCATGTGTTGGTTATTGTTCTGCACTTTTTATGGATAGAGCTTCTTCTTTTTCTTCCTCATTTTTTTCTTTAGCTTACTTTTCTTCATTTGGCTCTTTTTGGATTTCTTATGAGTTTGCTTGCCCCTCATCTTCATTTGATACCTTTTTCACACTAGAAAAGGATTCGTTAAATACAACATGTATGGATTCTTCTATTAGAAAAGTTCTTTTGTTGAAAACTTTGTATGTTTTGCTATTAGAAGAATATCTAATAAAGATGGCTTCATCAAATTTAGCATCAAACTTTCCAAGATTATCTTTTCCATTATTGTGAACAAAACACTTACATCTAAAAATATGAAAATGTGAAATATTTGTTTTTCTTCCTTTATAAAGCTCATAAAAAGTTTTCTTTAAAATTGGTCTTACTAAAGCTCTATTCATTACATAGCACATTGTATTTACTACTTCAACTTAAAAGGTTTTTTGAAAGAGTGCTATCATTAAGCATGGTTTTTGCCATCTCTTCTTGACACTTATTATTCCTTTCAACAACTCCATTTTGTTAAAGTGTTTTAGGAGATGAGAAGTTATGCTTAATTTTATTTTCATCACAAAAATAGGTAAATTCATAATTTTTAAATTCTCCACCATGATTACTTTCAATGCTTACAATGGACATTCCTTTTTCATTTTGTAAAGATTTTGCAAGTTTTTTGAAGTTTTCAAAGGATCTATCTTTCGAAGGGACAAATAATGTCCATTTAAATTTTGAGTAGTCATCAATAATTACAAGCATATAGAGAAATCCTCCACAATTTTTAATTCTTGATGGAACAACTAAATCCATGTGAAGTAATTAAAGTGGTTTAGTGGTGGAAATAAAGTTTTTGTATTTGAAAGAGGTTCTTACTTATTTTCACTTTTGACAAGCATCACAAATTTTATTTTTAACAAAATTCAATTTTGACAAACCATCAACTAAATCATTTTTGGAAAGTTTTCCTATAAGATCCATGCTAGCATGAGTAAGTCTCTTATGCCAAATCCAAGAATCATCATTTAACTAACCAAACATTTAGAATTTAGAAAGGCCTTATTATCAATATCTATCATATAGATGTTTCCATACCTCTTGCTAATTAGTTTAATTTGTTTATCATTTAGGTTTTTAACAATGCAGCAAGTGGAATCAAATGTGACTTTATTCCCTTTGTTACAAAATTGATTGATGCTAAGCAAATTATGCTTAAGTCCTTTGACATATAAAATATCATTAATACAAGATTTAGAATTCTTACCCACTTTACCTTTTGTCATGACTTTTCCTCTTGAATTGTCTCCAAAGGTAACATATCCACCTTCTTTAAGTGTTAATGAGATAAACTTAGATTTTTCCCTTTTAAGTTCTCAAGCATACCTATAAAAAGCATATTAATTCTTAACTTTTGGTACCCAAATAGCTTTGGGTCCATCCTTATTAATTGGCACATTAGTCCCTTTAAGGACTTAAATTTTCTTTGTTCTAACATTTATGTTTCTTCTATATGTATAAGAATAAATTCCATGTCTTTTCTCTCCACAACAAAAGCAAGTTATTTTTGGTTGCTTTCTCATAGTCTCTTTAACAAAAAATTTTTTGTAAAAATGATTCTTTTTGTTTAGAGTATAACCAAGGCTTTCTTTGTTAAAGTTGGTCTTTTAACCAAGAAGAGTATCTAAAAAGTCTTTTCCCTTTGTGAACTTCTTTAGAGTTTTGGTTAAAGCATCAAGCTTTTGCTTGAGATGTTCATATAAGGAACATTTTTTAGATGTTTTCCTAAGGCTTTCAACTTCTTAAATTAACTCTTTATTTTCTTTTTCAAGTTGTTCAATATTCTCTTCTAAAGAAGATATTGACTTCTTTGAAAGTTTAATATTTCTTTTAGCCTTAATCAATTCTAGATTTAAATAAAAAAATATCATATTTAGATTCATCATCTGAGCTAAAGAAAGATACTTCATTCCATCATGCTCTCTAAGAGCCATCAAGCATAGAAGAGCCTCTTCCTCCTTTTTATCATCAAAATCCTCCTTATTATCATCAAAAGAGTCATTTTCATCATCATTATCCCTAAGTAGCTAAATGAGCCTTTTTATGAGTACTTCTATTTTTATTCTTTTCAAGCTCCAACTGCTTCTTAAAATAGATAGGATAGTTAAATTTGATGTACCCTTGCTTTTTACATTCATAGCATGTTTGAGTAGCTTGTTTGCTAGCTTTTTCTTTATTTGTATGCTTGCTATTTTGAGGCATTCTTCTTCTACCACCTATTAAGTGCTTTTTGGTGTTTTTTAGTGAGAAGTTCCAGGTCATCCTCGAGTGATGTGTTAAATATTTCTTCTGGACAAATCTTATCACTATTATCTTCATCCACATTTGTTTCTACTTTAAGGGTAAGAGATTTCTTCTTCCTTTCATTATTATTTGCATATCTTTTCAACTCAAGTTCATGTTCCTCCAAATTTCTAAAAAGATCTTGTAGAGTGGGCATCTTTATCTTCATGACTTCTTTAATAGTTATTATTTTTTGTAATGTCCCGAATTTTCAATTCTATTATTTGAATCTTTAATTTCTGAGGCTGTAGAAATGAAGAGCATGATTGAATTAGCCTGGTGGATGAATTTTAAGTCGAAGGAATTTAAGCGTAAGGTAAACGAAATTTTGAAGGAAAAAGGATAGTAGGGGAAAGGATTAATTTTCCTAAATAGTATGAATGATCAGAGGAGGTTAGAAAACCCTAAAAAGGGAAGTTGTTTAAGTCTGACAGTGTAAGGAATTTTAAACAGACAGAAACCCTATGGACTAAATTGCAAAAGTGCAAAATCGAGTGTGGTTAAAGTGCAAATAATTGAGGATTTGGGATTTAATACAAATAACCAAGAATTTGGGGTGCAATATATGATTTTTATTAGTGTGACCAATGGATTTATGACAAGTGTCATTACTGGAAAAATAATGGCAAGAATACCCTTTCTAATTAGTGAAAAAGGACTAAAATACCCTTGGAAATCTCAAAAAATGACCAAAATACCCCTAGAAGCTTCAAGAAAACCCCACCCTCTTCTCCATTTCTCCAAAAAGCTGCAGCAACTCCATGAAAGCAAGCTTGGACGTGTGAGAGAGAGAGAAGGAAGAGAGAGAAAGTTTCTCTTAGCTTTTTCACCTAAAAATACTTAGATTCAAGCTAAGGTGTAGAAGGGAAAGTTGTTCTTCTTCTCAAGCTCTATCCATTGATGTGCTTAGATTGAGAAAAATCTCAAGTTTGATTAAGTTTGGGGAGCTCCAAGTAAGGATTTTCAAGTTGCACCAAGAGGTAAAAATGTTCTCCTCTAAGAGCTCTTTAATGTACTCTTCTTGGTTTCTTGAAATCTTGAAATTGGTGTGGTTAAGGGTGATTGAACATGGAGTTTGAGATGATTTGAATATGTTTAATGGTGTTTTAGAGGTTACTATGTTAATTTATGGCTTGGGTTTGGTGTAAAAATAACAAGAAACATGATGTACACATTTGGGTTTTAGAGGCATAATGGTGCATGTGTAGTGTTGGCATGATATGTTTGGAACTTAGTTAAAATGATGAAGTTAGAATAATTTTTATGAAGCTTATGGGAGATGAAACTTTGAGTTGTGAAGGTGTCTATGTGCATTTTCCCTTTTGAGAAGCTAAAACCATAATATGGAAAAGAAGGAAGGAAGGAGTTTTAGTGTTTAAAGTGTTTTCGGAGGATCAGCAAGGTACACGAGGTAGAACACGTCCCGTGTTGTACCCCGTGTTCCTCGTCGAAGCTAATCAGTGTGCTACACTCCCCGTGTTTACCTCAGGACTGAAGGGCAGTAAGGTACACGGGGTAGAACACGTCCCGTGTTCACCCCCGTGTTCTTTGTCGAGTAGCCCTGAAGTGAACCAGTAAGGAACACGGCCTTGAACACGGGGTATGGGACCCCCGTGTTCTTTGTTAAGTGAACTTTTTGGCTTGAATTCTTCATGTTTTGCATGGCTTTACCCCTGGATCCTTTTCTAATGTTCATATGTGTCATTTCAAGGCTTGGAAACAAGATATAGAGCATCTAAGTATGCATTTATTTAAGTGAAGAAAGTAAAGAATACATGAGGATTAAGGAAAGTGATGATATTCTAATAAAGAACTATGATATGTATTTGTATAGATTAAAAAGTGACAAGTTGGAAAGACAAGGGGAAGTTACAAAGGAGTTTTTAGTGAGAGCAAAGGAAACATCACATTAGAAGCTTGTGAAAGGTAGCTAGCTTTATCCTTAAGCTTTGTTTTCTATTTACATGATTTTATGAATTTTATGCCATTGTATGGAATGTGTATGAGATAGTTGTGTGCGCACAACCCGGGAAGACAATGTGATACTGTGTTAGGCCTATGGCTCGAGTTCCCCGGGGATGACAAGTGTGCGGTACCTATGGCCCGATACCTCGGGAAGACAGCGTGATGCTGTATGTTAGGCCTTTGGCCCGAGTACCCCGGGAATACAGCGTGATGCTGTATATAGGCCTAGGTACGATTATTTGTGATGGCCATCTAGATATTGATATGAGTCCTCGAATGGGCTTGATGATTGTTGTGTACAGTGTATGTTTCTTACAATGGTATGGTATGGAATAAGATGAAAATGTTTAAATGATTTCGAAACGTATGATTTATTTGCTTAAGGATCTAGAGTGGCTTGAAATGTTTTTATGGCAATAGCTAGCTACTGGGAAACTTTGTTTCTTATGTTTTCTGTTTTGTGACTAACCATTCCAGGTGATGCTTCCAAAGGCTCTCATGATAAAGGGCAATGATGTTTGAAGTTGTAAATAATTATATAGTTGGTGATATTGTATATGATGGACGTATATTTTGTAAATTGAACTTTTGTATAATTATATTACTCTTGTTCATGTTGTATGAAATACAGAAATTTGAGATATTCCGTATTAGTTTGAGGTAGATGGCGAATGAGTGCGTAATAATCATCTAGTAATTGAGGAATAAGGTGTTATTAAGTAAGGGAGTTACATTTTTTGTTGCCACTTTATTGTTAATGATCTTAGCACCTTGTGGATAAGTTCTCTATCTATAAGATACCTACCAAGAAGACTTAATTGGTTAACAAGAGTTATAAACCTTTGCATCATATCTTTAATAGATTATCCATCATTCATTCTAAACAATTCATATTGATAGACTAATGTATGCATTTTACATTCCTTAACCTAAGTAGTGCCTACATGAGCTACCTCCCACATTTCTTTGGTAGTCATACAATTTGATACTCTCTCATATTCACTAGGCCATAATGCATTTGATAAGATCCATTTAGCTTTAGAATGCAGTTGATGCTTTCTTTTCTTTTCTTCAGTCCATTCAGGTCTTGATTTCAAGACCTTTATGTTATTTTCCCTTTTAGCTGGTAGACTATAACTATTTTCAATTAAATCCCATATATCAATGTCAGTAACCTCTATAAAATCTTTCATTTTTTTGTTTCTAATAAGTATAATTTTATCTATTAAAGTCTGGTGGTTTGTTTAATGGAGGACACTCAGGTAAAATACTAGCATTATTTATATGCATTGGATCCTCTTGAGATTGTGAGATCTTATACTAAGAGCCAAGCTTGGATACCAATTCTTACTCAATATTTTACCCAAGAGGGGGTGAATTAGGTATAAAAATAATTCAATTAAGATGATTAAATAATATTCAAATGATAGATGAAAGAAATTAATGAACAAGTATATGCAATCTTAACGCATTAACAAGAATGGTTTAGAAAAATAGAGTAATGAATAAGTACCTAAAGAGATAGGGAAGAGAAGATTCAAACATAGAAATTTATAGTGGTTCCAACCTTGAAGATCTTGAAGATCCAACACTTCAAGGTGTACATCCAATACTAAGCCTTCTTGACTTGGATTTGAGCTCCAAATCACTATCCCTTTAAGTTTAAGGGGACTTGAAGAAGCTTCAATACAAGTCTCTATTTTCTTTTGCAAATCCTTTTGAGAATCTTCTCTCAAAGCTTCTATCTACTAAGAGATCCAACACTCTTAATATTTTTAGGGATACTTCACCCTAGTAATCTAAAAATGTATGTTTTGAGTATAAGAAGGTAGTTTACAAACTCTATATGTTTGATTACAAAGTGAAGCATTAAGAGAGGAAGTTTAAATCTAATAAGCTTAAGGGATTTCAAGTTTTTTGAAGAGAGGAAAGGGTGTTTCTTGTGTCTATGTAATAGTGAAAGCACTTTCTTATTGTTTTAATTTGAAATGAAACCTTTATATAAAGGTTGGAGGAGTGAAAAAGTTATTACTCAGTAAATATAGCCATTATAGAGCAGTTGGCATCTTGTAAATCGATTGGTGAATTAATTTAGGTTACCTTTGAAATTTTGTAAAAGTTGGTGAATCAATTCATAAATCAATTCACTCATGAAAATTATTTATGGTGAATCATTTGACTAATTGATTCAATAAACTATAGTTTGGCTCTAGATATATTGAATTGATTTATGAATCGATTCATCCTTTTTGAAATCAAAGGATAAGTAAAACTTTCAAGTTGAAGAATAAATTCATCAATCGATTCAAGCAAACTAAAATTTAAAATTTTTGAAATGATGAATCAATTCATTTTGCCTTGTTTGCTCTCTGTATCCTCAGAATCAATTGATAAATTAATTTAAGCATGTCAGTTTGCTCTCTAAATATCTAGAATTGATTTGTGAATTGATTTAGGCATTCTAGTTTGCTCTTTGAATACCGGGAATAGATTCACACCTTATTTTTCAAATTTCTCAAGAGAGCTACATTTAAATGAAATTATTTTCTTTGAAACCCAATCCAACCTCATTTTTAAAAGACTTTGGACACAAAATTGATTTTAAATGAAAAGTACTTTTCATGAAAAATATGAATCCTTTAAGAATTAATTCCTATTTTACAATATCATCCTATGATCCTAACTAGAATTCTTAGCTAAATTGACTAAGATCTTCTTTACTCTTCACACCTTGCTTCAAGATTCCTATTGATAATATGCTAAATCCAAAAGTATCAAAATATTTTATTATCATCAAAACTTCCTATATGTGGCTAAGGCTAACATGTAGTTTATCTAATTATACTCTTGTAAGTCCTCATAAGGGATTATTTACTTCACTAATGAAATGATGCTATCTTTTAATTGTTTAAGTAGAATGTTAACTCACCTAGCTCTTGGACTTACCTTTTTATGGTTTATTTTTTAGATACTTAGGTTAATGTGCTGCCACCACTTCCATCTTAGTAGATAGGTTCTCCTCCCTTAATACTTTTTTATAATTTTTAAGTTAAGCATCATTAAAGTTTGTTAATATTTTTGTAATTATGGTAGCTTTAAGACTTACCAGTTAAGGCCATGATAGTATTTAACATGATTTAGAATTATGATGGAATAGATTCTATTAGAAATATTTATTATGAGGCTTAGTTAAACTAACTTATGCCTTGTGAAATAAAGGTATATGAGTTAGTCTAACTTCTCTTTTGGAGCATTCATGTATGCTAAGATATTCCAAGATAAATGGAAAGAGTAAATTTGCAATTTCTACTTTCATTTTACTTTAATCATGAATGTATGGACTAAACAACTTTTAGATATTAGTTCCATTGATGTAAGTCTTAATTTAGGCTAGTGGAATTAAGCTTAATGATTCTATGTCAGTCCTAATTATAGGTTGGTTAAGACAAAGTTTGTATTAGAGCATGGTCTAGGATTTACTTGTAAGAGGATAGCCTTAAGGTTGGTTATCTTACAAATATGTATTTGTTTTCACCTAATTGTTAATCAAAATTATTTTAATGGTATGGACCTAAGATCACATACCACCGATGCTATTTTGATTAACCTTATGAAAGTTGTAAGGGTAGGAGATAGTGTTTATTATTAGTAATTTTTGTTATTGATATTGGTTCTTTCTACAAATATTTAAGAAGTTTGTGAATTAAGTTATGGTAAATATTAAAATTTAATGAGCCAACAAACTAATAATGAGGAATAATCTATTAGTTCTTAGGCTTAAAGTAATCAACATGAGGAAGGAGGAAAGGGCCAATACATCCTTCTTTAGGCTACAAATTTCATGCAATAGGTTGTAAATTAGGTAGTTAGAGCTTTAGATCATAATCAGGGGCAAAATCAATGTAGTGTTTAAGCAATAAATTGTATATTACCCATGAATTTATCAAGTTAAAATCACCTTATTACATGAATATAGATCCAATTATACACTAATATCAATTTCTTGCTTAAATTAAACGATATGAAAAGATAATTGAATATCCTTTCAAGTTGTTGATAAAATTTATGGGTTATTAGCTAGATGATATGAGACTATACTAGTATACTAGCACTATAAAAAGTCAAAATTCAAACTTCGTGACCTTTAACTTGGGCAACTTTTCAAGATAATTTTATTGATTAGTTCTTGACTCCTAGTATAAGGTAAGCAAAAGTGAGGGAGTTTAAGTATTTAAAGTAAGGAAGCCTTTCCATTAATAAGTACAACATGTAGTTTACTTATATATCTTGTTATGTGAGGTATTTAAATCAAAATGAAAAGAAAAAATGTTAAAAGATTTATTTAAGGATCAATAGATTACAACTTTGAGTGCTTAAGTTTTGGTGATGTCATCTCTTATTAACAAGAGTTAGATTAAGAACTCCAATTAGAGTTTAGAACAAAAGAAAGGAAAGATCAAGAAACATAAACAAAAAGTAAGAATAGAGGTTGGTCAGAGGGATCTAGTTCTATGTATGGTGTGAGGGGAGTACCTTTCAAAATGCTCTTCATAAGTGAAAGAAGTAAGCCAACTTACCTAAAAATTATTTCAAGTGGCCCATTAGTGGTAAAAGGCTAAGGAAGTTTACTAATTCACCTTAATATTTCTTTTAACTTTAAGAAAAGTGTATTAAAAAGGGAGCAATTTCTAAAGGAACCTTTGTGGTGTATTTGAAGTAGTTATAAGCATCAAGGGACTATATAACTAAAATGATATTGTGTATTTTAGATGTGGCCAATTGGGGCACAAAGCAAAGGAATGCCTTGGAAACCCCTTAAATTATAGAGTTAATTATTCCATTCCTTAATGAGGTGCACTTATAGCACATTCCATTACCTTAGTAGGAAACTAAAACATTTTAGGATAAGGTAATGATAAAGCTAACTTAGGTGAAAGTGTAAGCAAGAGCTAAGCTAAGTTGTTTACTTTTACTAGATGAAAGGCTCAAGTATCTAATGTTGTGGTGTCAAGTATACTTAAAATTGATAACTTGCAAGCTTAGGTATTATTTAATGCTTGCCTATTTAATCTTGCTAAACATGATAGATTATAATGTGATATTAGAAATGGATTGGTTGTCCATGTACCATGCTTAAATGGATTGTCTTAACAAAAATATGATCCTTTCTATAGAAAGATCCCTCTCCTTCATGTTTTAAAGGGCAAGATTTACTAAAGTTATGGGATTTATCTCTAGTTGTAAGGCTTAAAGGCTCATTAGGAAAGGATATGCTTCCTATTTAACCATAGTTAAAGATTTAAACCATCCTAATTTAGATATGAATGGTGTTTGTGTTATATGTGAATTCCTAAATGTGTTTCTTGATGAATTACTAGGATTATCCTTCCATAGAAGGATTAATTTTGATATTGACCAAGTTTTGAGCATCGAACCCATTTCCAAACCTCCACTCTAATTAAGTTAAAGGAACTTAAAGTGCAATTACAAGAGTTAATGAATAAAGTGTTCATCTACCTTAGTTTGTCATCTTAGGGAGGTTTTGTATTGTTTGTTAAGAAGAAAGATGCATTTCTTCAGTTATGCATAAACTATTGGTTATTAGACAAGGTGATTATTAAGAATAAGTATCCTTTACCTTGATGACCTATTTGATTACTTGTGGAGAACTAAGTGTTTCTCAAAGATAAATTTAAGGTTTGGATACCATTAATCGGAGATTCAAGAGGTTGATATACCAAAATAACTTTTATAACACGATATGGTCATTATGAATTTCTAAAGATATCCTTTGGCTTAACTAATGTGCTAATGACATTCATAGGTTTTATGAATAGAATGTCCAAGTCCTTTTTAGATAAAATTGTGATAGTGTTCATATATGACATATTGTTGTATTCAAAAAATAAAGAGAAGCATGCTTTGCATCTTATGATTATGCTACAAATCCTATATAAGCATTAACTATATGCAAAATTCTCTAAATATAAATTATATATGATTAGCATGTGGTATACTAAGATAGAGTCCAAGTGGACCCTTAAAAGACTAAAACTATAAAGAACTAGCTGAGACTCATTTCTATTATGAAAATTCAAAGTTTCTTAAGCTTAATAAGGTACTATAGGTTTGTAAAAGAGTTTTCAAATATAAAAGCCCTATTGACCAAGTTAACTTAAAAAAGAATTAATTTTGTATAGTTAAACAGTTGTGAAAGTAGTTTTTAGAAACTAAAGGCATGTTTAACTTTAGCCCTTATACTAGCCATTCCATTAAGCACAGAGGTGTATTTGGTATATTATGATGCATATAGAGTGAGCCTTGGATGTATTAATACAAAATAGGAAAGTTATTGATTGTTTTTACCTTAAAATTTTAGGGGCATTATTTATATGGTGAAGCTCGTGAAATTTACACTGACCATAAAAGCTTGAAGAATATTTTGATAGAAAGATTTGAATTTAAAGTAGTAAAGGTGGATGAAACTTGTTAAAGATTATAACTACATGTTCCTATATCATCCTAGTAAAGTAAACATGGTGGTGGCTGCTTTAAATAATTAAGTACTTTGGCTAATCATCTAACTAATGATCTAAGGGTGATTTTTCCCTAAGTGGCTGTGCAATTTGTTTTAATGGAAGAACTTAGAAGTCTTAAAAGAATAACCCTTAATACCTTGCTTTGATGAAAGAGGCGATGATTAGTGAGGAAGGTGAGTTAGTCAATGATGAGAAAAGAATAATTTGATACTAAAGGTTAGTTCCCGTTTAGTAAAAGGAAAGAATTATCATACCAAGCATATTGCTCCCTTTAGATTATGTGTTCAACATAGCCAATATGTATTATGATTTGTAAGAAACCTTCTCATAAAAAGGAATGAAAAAGGATGTGCTAGATTTTATGACTAAGTGATGTGAATCTAATTGATGGATTATCTCAAAATTTCATAAATCAAACAAAAATAGAGGGATAGTCATGTCACACTTAAGAAAATGAAGAATGGGAACAATGAGTGATGAAAAATATGCCACAAAGAATGAAAATCCTTTGATTGGTGTAGAAGAATCATGCCATAAGGATGAATCTTTGATTAGTAAAGATTAATGTCATAAAGGTTGAATCACTTTAATAAGTCACAAGTTTATTCAAGAACTTAAAAGAGAACACACTCCTACAAGGAAGTCTATAGACACTCTATTTTATAAAATGATCTTCTAAAACTATATTGTATAAGAAATAACCTTCCTTATATAGGCTAGAAATTTAACAAGTTAACTAACCTAGGTGCACTCTAATGGATTCACTTAGGCCTAAAGTTAACACACTAATTAACATAAAATGGGTAATAAATAAAGTATTAAATGTTTAAAATAATATTCTAAAATAATGAGCTTAAATATAAAAGAAAATAAAAGGGCTAAAAGTCTTAAAATATAATAAAAACATAATAAAATGCGAGCTAAGTCCTAAAATGGTCAAAATGCACATATTTAACTCTTTAAAGCTCTTCTAAGCCCCTTGAATTGACATTTAAAGTATATCCTTAATTCTCTTAAGTCCTTCCTTACGATTGTTCCTTTAAAGATTACATCATTAAGTGTCTAACATGTTAGCAAGTTAAGATGGAATGCTAACTGATAGAGATTTGACCAGCTAACTTAAAGATCCTTTGAATGGAATTAAAGGTCCTATGACTAAAGCTAAGACTAAAAGGATGAAGCAAGCTTTGCAAGGCCTAATTATGGAGATCAAAGGAAAATAAAATTAATGTGAAATAGAGGCTACACCAAGATGGGTCAATTTCTTATAACTTAAAGATGATATGAGCCTAACTTGAAGATAACAATTTAGAGAGCCTAATTTGCATTACCAGTTTGCACTTATGGGTTATAATTGTTCAATTTATTACAATTGTTTATTTTATTGGGCTATTTTTGTTTAGACTTAATTGGATAATAAATAAACCTAATTTCTTATTTTTATTTGAATTTTCATAGGTTTTTATGGGCTAAATTTTTAGATGACTTTTATTTTTGTTATTTGATGTATTGGGTTATTTTAGAGTATTTTGGGCTTTAGTTTAGGATAAATGTGTTTAGGCTTATTTGTTTACTTTAAAATATTTACCATATTATTATGAAAATTTTACTATATTTACTTAGAATCATTTAAAAGGCCTTTTATAGGTTTAAGTGCTAAAATGGTGTCATTAGAGCCCATTCTCAATTAGGGTTTTAGATAGCTATATAAGAAGGCTTGTTCTTTATGCCACAGTAAACTTAGATGATTAATAAAATTTAAGTATTTCTCCATTGTAAAAGCTTTCCCTTTATTCTTAGCTTAAGAACCAAATCTTATAATGTTGGTTCTACTAATGGGTCATAGTTAAGGTCACGCTTCACTTAATAACTTTGGTACTACTAATAGGTTATAGTTAAAGTCAAGTTCCACTTATCCTTTGCCTATTTTTAAGACAGTCTAATTAGTTATCTTGCATCATGAGCAGACTCATTCACATTATTTGGTATTAGAGCTTCGACTCTTGAAATCACGTGATATCTACCCTTAGTTCATCTATGTGTTTTCATTCTATTCATAAAAAGAACGTTCTATTCTATTGTTGTTTCCTTCCTATGTTTATTCTTAAGTCCTCTTCCTTTATGTATTGTTTCCATACTGAATTTATGTTATTTTTGCATTCAATTCTTCATGTCTTTCTGTGTTCTTGCTTCTGTACTAAATTTATATGCCTCTATTTTGATTTGTATTTGTTTAACGTCATTTCAAATCTCTTTATTTTTAGTTTAAGTACTAACCCCAAAAAAATTCGTGTATAAAATTTTAAAAAAAAGTTCAAGTCAAAAGCACACAAAAAGTGAAAAAAGCATATAAAATATGAAAAAAGTGAACATTTATGCAAAAAAATCTATGCAGTAGTAAGATTCTACAACAAAAATGCATAGTATGCAATCTAAAAAAAATATTGTGAATTAAAAGGATTCAATACTTCTACATTGTTAGATTTGGTAAAACTTTTCATTGGTCCCATTTTTGTTTCATATCCCCTACTTTTTTTTCTCCATTCCAATTAATATTCTTACAAGTTCTTGCTCACTGGAGTTATCATTAATTCCTTATTGCTTCTTCATTATGTAAAATCAATAACGAAAGTTCTTACTTAAGAGCTCATAACATGAAATTGAGTGGTAAAAGGTAAGAGTTGTGAGACTATCATAGGAAAAAGCTAAGTTAAATAAAAAAAAAGCACAAAAAAGTGAAAAAAAGGGTGAAAATTTCTATAAAAAAAAATTAGGCAGTAGTAAGATTCTGCATTAAAAATACATATTGTGTAATCTAAAAAAATAAAAAAAATATTGTGAATTGAAAGGATTCAATTCTCTTACATGGACTTGGTAAAACTTTTCATTGGTTTCATTTTTATTTCATATCCCTTGCTTTTTTTTCTATATTCCAATTAATATTCTTGTTAGTTCTTGCTTACTAGAGTTATCATTAATTCCTTACTGCTTCTTGATTATGTAGAATTAATAATAAAGGTTCTTACTTAAGAGCTCATAAGGCAAAGTTAAGTGGTAAAAGGCAAGAATGGTGAGACTATCATAAAGAGAAAGATAAGTTAAGTGAAACATAAGTGAATAACTTATAATTTTTGAGTATGTAAGGATTTAAGTTATAAACACAAGCATATTGTATTTTTGTCCATTCATAAGCTATCCTAATATCTTTTCTATTGTATTTAATCATGAGTAAAGGTGGAGAAAATGAAGACGTTGACATGAGATTATTTGTAAAGGCTGTTCAACAATAAATGCAAGCTATAAACATGAGCTTAGATGGTCTAGAATTACCATCCAAAACTAGGACCCTTAGGTAACCCACTTTTGAAGAGGAGAAAGTAGAGTATTCTAATAATAGTACTATAAGGGAAAGAAAAATAGGTGGATCAAGATAAAATAGTCATTTGGGTAGTATTAAGATGACAATTCCAGTATTCCAAGAAAAAAATGATTCTAGGTTATATTTGGAATGGGAAAGAAAAGTAGAACATGTATTTGATTGTATTACTATTTTAAGGAAAAAAAGGTTAAACTACCAATGGTGGAGTTTATTGATTATGGTAGTATTTGGTAGGATCAATTTGTGATTAATAGGTGTAGGAATGGTGAAAGACCTATTCATACATGGTAAGAGATGTAGTAGTAATGATAAAAAAATTTGTACCTAACCATTACCATAGAGACTTGCATTGTAAATTATAAAGTCTATCTCGAGGTTCCATAAATGTGGAAGATTATTATAAAGAGATGGAGATAGCCATGATCAGGGATAATGTAAAGGAAGATTATGAAGCTACTATGGCTAGATTTATTGGGAATCTAAAGAAAAAGATAGCTGATGTAATAGAATTACAACATTATGTAGAGATGGAGGATTTGTTGCATAAAACTATCCAAGTAGAGAGGCAATTGAAAGGTAAGGGCTTTTCCACATTTACTTTAGCTTCTAGCTCTTCATGGAGAACAAATTGGAAGAATAATAAAGCTATTTTAAAGCCAAAAGAAGATGCGAAAGCTAAACATTTGGTTATTGCTCCCAAAGGTAAAATTGAAATTAATTCATCTTCTAAGTCACATGATATTAAGTGTTTCAGGTGTCAAGGAGTTGGACATATTACTTCTCAATGTCCAAATCGAAAAGCTATTATTATGTTGGATAATGGAGACAGAATATGTGAACTCAAGTGATAATGAAATGCTACCAATGGAAGATTATAGTGATATTAATATTGTAGTGCATGTGAATAAAGATGTGCTAGTTACTGGGCATGCTCTTAACATACACCCTAAAGAAGATTGTGATGAAGAGCAACATGAGAATATTTTTTATATTAAATGTCGTATAAATGACAAGGTATGCAACATGATAATTGACAGTAGAAGCTATATTAATATTGTTGGTACCTTATTGGTTGAGAAATTGAATTTGTCCACATTAAAGCATCCTAATCCATATAGACTATTGATAAGTGCACAAATACACCTAAATTCTATGTGTTTCATCCACTTATTTACTTAGTATTTTGTGCAAATTGATTAAAAAGGACACTTAGGTGCTCTATATTTTGTTTTCAGGTCATGAAATGACATATATGAGCATTGGAAAAGAATTCAGAGGCAAAACCATTCAAATCATGAAGCATTGGAGCAAGATTGTTCACTCAGCAAAGAACACGGGTCGTGTTGAACCCCGTGTTCATGGCCATGTTTCATTCTGGACGGCTTCGAGACTTCACTAAGTCATCCAGAGAAGAACACGGGAGTGAACACGGGCCGTGTTACATCCCGTGTATCTTTCTGCCATTCGCTTTTGAAGAACACGGGTGGTGTCACACCCTGTGTAATATGCTGATCAGTCTTCGTTGAAGAACACGGGGTAGAACATGGGCCGTGTACTACCCCGTGTACATTACTGCTTGACAACTTGTCGGAGAACACGGGGCGTGTCACACAACATGTTTCTTGCTGCTCAAACTTTCGCTGAGAAACACGGGGTATAACACGGGCCGTGTTGGACCCCGTGTACATCAAAAAATATAAGTTTTGTGCGAAATCTTGCAAAAGCAGGAGGAGAAACTGAGAATTAACAAGGGGAGCTGCTGGGAGAAGCCCTAGGAGGGACTCAAAACTCACCATAGGCGCCTTCTAACACGGATTCAAGCAAGAAATTGAAGAATCAAGCAAGAAATTTGTAGATCTTCATGGACTGTTTGACTTTCCTCTTTGTTTTCTTGTTTTCTTCTGATCTTGTGATGTTCTCACACTAAACCTTTGTGCTTAGCTTAGGTGAACTTGTTCATGGAGTTATGGAACTGAATTTTATATAATCTAGCTTAATTTACTGTTGAATTATGATTTGATTTTGCTGATTTGTCTGGAACAAGCCAATATATCCGGAATATTGGATTTGTGTTATGGATTAATTGATTCTAGGTTGAAATGACCAATTGATTAATCGGATCTTGCATGATCATTGGGGATATCAATTAGACTTAGAAATTAAGCTGATTGTATTCTTTTGCAAAGGATGAAATGTCCAAGAATGGATTCTAAGCAATTTAATGCAACCTAGATGAGTGATTACTAGAGTAATTCTGGGCACTTAATCTTTGGTTAGTAGCTAGTAGCCTTGCAATGAGGTATAGCTTAATTTTGGTAATCCAGCAATCATAATTAATAGTAAACCAAGTTAGAGAAGTAAATTCATTCCATAATGAAGTATACAAGGGATCCTTAAGCTAAGTACACTTTTATTCCATTGAATTAGACTTTATTTTGATAGCTAAGCTCTGTTTTTACAACTTATTCTTGATTTACACCATCAATTGATCTGCCTAGATAATTTTACTTGAGATTAGTTAGTACTCAACCTACAATCCCTGTGGAGAACGATAATCTTTTATACTATAACTAGACTTAACCCGTGCACTTGCGGGATTTAGAGGTCAACTATAATGGTTGACTAAATTTGGAGACATAAAGGTGACTAAGCATGTTTCATTTTCCATTGGTAAATACAAAGATGAGGCTTTTTGTGATATGGCACTTATGCATGTTACACATCTACTTCTTAAGTGTCCATGGCAATTTAACAAAAAGGTTGCTCATGATGGTTACAAAAATGAAAACGCCCTTAGCATGAATAATCATATCATTCTATTAATACCTCTCAAACCTATTGAGGAACATGTTGATCAAATTAGGATCGCAAGAAAGCGTAAGATGAGAAAAGAACAATTAAGTATTCAAGAGAAAGAGAGGAAAGATAAAAAAAAATTAAGTTTGCGCTAAAAGAGAAAAATAAAATTATAAGTAGGAAGGAGAAAAATTCATAGAGTAGTAAAAAAATAAAGAGAAAAATAAAAGAGTTAGTGTATTTGCAAGAAAAAATGAGGTTGAGAGTACTTTGATAGCAAGAGAGCAATTACTTGTACTCATGTACAAATATGTCTATTTCACTAATGATCTCAATTCTTCTTTGCCTAGTGTGGTTGATTCTTTATTACAAGAATTTGTTGATATTTTTCTAGAAGAAATACCCCCATGGATTACCTCCTCTAAGAGGTATTGAGCATCAAATAGACTTTATCCCCATATCTTCCATCCTAAATAGGCTAGTCTATAAAACAAATCCTAAAGAGATAAAGGAAATTCAAAGGCAAGTGGATGAATTATTGCAAAAAAGATTCATGAGAGAGAGTTTTAGCCTATGTTTTGTACATGTGATCTTGGTTCCAAAGAAAGATAGGACATGGCACATGTGTGTTGATTGCTAAGCCATTAATAAAATCATTATAAAATATAGATATCTTATCCCTAAATTAGATGATATGCTTAATGAATTGCATGGTTTGCGTATGTTTTCTAAAATTGATTTGAAAAATAACTACTATCAAATTAGCATGAAAGAAGATGATGAATGGAAAACTGATTTCAAGATAAAATATGATTTGTATGAGTGGTTAGTGATGCCATTTGGTTTAACTAATGCACCTAGTATTTTTATGAGATTAATGAACTATGCCTTGCATTCTTTCATTGGGAAATTTATTATGGTTTATTTGATGATATTTTAGTTTACAGTAAAAATTTGGATGAACATGTTAAGCATTTGCATTATGTTTTTAGAGTTTTAAAGGAAGATAAATTGTATGCAGATCTTAACAAGTGTTCATTTTACATGGAATTTATTATATATGTGGGTTTTGTTATTAATTCAAAAGGAATAATTGTTGATGAAAAGAAGGTTAAGGCAATTAGAGATTGGCCTACATCTAAGAATGCAAGTGAGGTAAGAAGCTTTCATGGTTTAGCAAGTTTTTGTAGGAGGTTTGTAAAGGACTTTAGTTTTATTGCAACATTTTTAAATGGACTTATTAAAAAGAATGTTATGTTCAAATGGGATAATATGCATGAAAAGGCTTTTAATGCCTTGAAAGAAAAATTGGCCAATGCTTAATTGTTATGTTTGCCTAATTCTGATAAAGCTTTTGAAGTTTAATGTGATGCTTCTGGTGTTAGAATAAAAGCTATACTAATGCAGGACTCCAAATTAATTGCATACTTTAGTGAAAAGCTTAATAGAGTAGCATTGAATTATCCTATTTATGACAAAAAGCTCTATGCATTGGTGAGACTATTGCAAACTTAGTAGCACTACTTATGGCCAAGGGAGTTCATCATTCATCCGAATCATCAAAGTTGGAAGTTTCTAAAATCCTAATGTAAGCTTCAAAAGAGACATGTCAAGTGGTTAGAGTACATTGAGATGTTTCCTTATGTAAGCAAACACAAGATTGGTAAGGAAAACATTGTGGTTGATGCATTGTCCTAAAGGTACACATTGCTTATTTCTTTCAAACAAAATTACTTAGTTTTAAACATATTAAAGACTTATATGTCAATAATTTTGATTTTAGCCAAGTGTTGGATTCTTGTTCTAAGCATGGTTAATGGGACTATTATAGGCATGATAGTTTCTTATTTAAGAAAAATAAATTATGCATGCTTGTATGTTCTTTACATGAAATGCTAGTTAGAGAAACTCATGGTGGTAGATTAATAGGACATTTTGGTGTGTAAAAGATTTTAGAAATTCTATTTAAGCATTTTTATTTGTTTAACATGAAGTGTGATTTGCAATCTATTTATGACAAGTGCATAAAATGTAAACATGTAAAATCTAAATTCATGGCTTATGGTTTCTATACACCTTTGCCTATACCTAATTAACCTTGGATTGATATCTCCATAGATTTTGTGCTAAGATTGCCCAGAACTCAAGGTGGAAAAGATAGCATTTTGTTGTTGTTGATAGATTTAGCAAAATGTAACATTTCATTGCATGTTCTAAAGCTAATGATGCTACACATATTGCTGATTTCTTCTTTAAGGAAGTAGTATGCTTGCACAATTTGCTAAGAATAATAGTAAGTGATAGAGATATTAAGTTCCTAAGTCACTTTTGACGTACTTTGTAGGGTAAGCTAGGAACTAAACTTTTTTTACTGCTATTATACATCCTTAAATGGATGAATAGACTAAAGTAGTTAATATGGCACTTACTACTTTGTTGCATGCTATCATTCAAAAATATTTGAGAAATTGGGAGAGATGTTTGCCACATGTTAAGTTTGCTTACCTTTGCTTACTAATGAATATGCTAATTTGGATGGTAAGTATAAAGCAAGTTTTATTAAAGAGTCACATACAAGAGTTCAAGCCAACATTGAGAAAAAGAATAAGTAATACTCAAAGCAAGCTAATAAAGGGTGTACCAA
Organism: Sindora glabra; assembly: GCA_020226215.1. NCBI lineage: Eukaryota > Viridiplantae > Streptophyta > Magnoliopsida > Fabales > Fabaceae > Sindora > Sindora glabra. The sequence continues at coordinate 80,842,143 of CM035232.1, read as the reverse complement.
AGCTGTTTTTAAACCTGGAGATTAGGTATAGGTTCATATGGGGAAGGAAAGGTTCCCTACATAAAGAAAATCCAAGCTGTAACCTAGAGAGGGTGGGCCATTTCAAGTTCTAGAGAAAATCAATAGTAATGCCTAAAAACTAGATTTGCCAATTAAATGTGGTAATGTAAGTGCTACATTTAATGTTACTAATTTATCTTTGTTTCATGTGAGTGATGGATTTGACTCGAGAATGAATCCTTTCCAAGAGGAAAGGAATAATAAAGATCCTTCCAACTAACTTAAAGATCCTTTGCATGGAATTGGAGATCCCATTACTAAAGCTAAAACTAATAGGATGAAGCAAGCTTTGCAAGGGCTAATTATAGAGATCAAAGGAAAAGAAGATCGACATGAAATAGTGGCTGCACCAAGATAGGTCACTTTCTTATAACTTGAGGATGCTATAAGCTTAACTTAAAGATAACAATTTGGAAAGCCAAATTCACATAACCAATTTGCACTTGTAAACTACAATTGTTCAGTTTATTACAATTGTTTGGTTTATTAGACTATTTTTGTTTAGAGCTGATTGGATAATAAATAAGCCCAATTTCTTATTTTTATTTGAATTTTCATAGGTATTCATAAGTTAAATTTTTCAAATGATGTTTGTTTTTGTTATTTGATGTATTGGGTCATTTTAGAGCATTTTAGGCTTTAGTTTAGGATAAATGTGTTTAGGCCCATTTTTTATTTTAAAATATTTACCATGTTACTGTGAAAATTTTACTATGTTTACTTAGAATTATTTAGAAGGCCTTTTATTGGATTTAGGTTGTTAAATTAGTTTTAGATAAGAGTAAAAAGATTTAGAGTTCCAAAAAGACAACATTATGTTCCTTAAGGCATCGTTGATGAAAGTAATCATATGATTCAATAAGAAAGGTAAATTTGTAACTCATTACTTTGGGCCCTTTCCAATCCTTAGACATGTTGGGACTATAGGCTATCATTTAAAGTTACTAGATAGTTTACAAGCTATTCATCTTATGATTCACTTGTCCATGCTTTGGAAATATATACCCAATGTCAATCATATCCTTAAATAGAAACCCTTCCAATTAGTCTTGAAATTATCATACAAAGATGTAATACCTATTAAAAACCCAATAAAGAAAAATTAATAGAATTAAATTAGAAAGTGTTTATTAATGAGCAAATAGTAGAAGTATCCACTAGGTTTAATAGATGAAGCATTTATTATAAATAATCTAGGAAAGGTTAGATAATTTTAAAATTTATTCAAGGTCCAAGGTTGATAGAGTTTTGAAGTAACTTAAAGATTTTAAGTAAAAGCATCCTATAAAAAACCTAAAGGGACAAAATTGTAGAATTTTGGAAGCACCAAATATGAGTGCATAATTTTAGAGTGGTTATAAGGAAAAGATGGCTTGACTTTGAGGCATTGTAGCATGTGATAATTTGGTGATCAAGTAAGAAGCTTCCAATGCATTTATATGAACCAAGTTTAGTCACTATCTAAGATAAGTATACATTAAATAAGAAGGAATATTCTAAGAATTAATCTTAATCATCCCCTTAAGATTAGCATGCATCAAATGAAGGAAGCTTAGTCATTCTTTATGATAAAAGTGCATTGAATGAAAAATGATTATTCTTGGAACTATGTGATATGATAGGATTTAAGTAGAATTTGTCTTTGAATTCCAACCAAAATTGTGAAACTACTCAAAATAAGGATGATGATATAATAAATGATATAATTATAGGCTTCAAGGATTTTCTACCTTTTCACTATAAATAGGAGTGTTTACTTCAAGCTTCCCCCACATCAAACTTAGCCTATAGCTAGATAGAGAAGGAGAAATTGAGAGTTATATTCTTGAATTTCTTTTACATTCCTTAGTGTTATCTCAGTAGCTTCTTGAGAATCCTTGAAAGTTCTTTTAGAACTATTGGAGATAAAGCTCTCTAATTCATCAATGTGAAGGTAGAAGCTCATTTACTCAATTTTTTTCTTTTCATAATTCTTTCAAAAGTTCTCTTGCTAACTTTATATTATTTTGAATAACACAACTTGAATCATAGGCATGGGAAAATCAAGATAGCAAGGTCATCTAAGTGAGTAGAGATCTATTAATTTTTTTCTTGGTTTTCTTTTAAGAATATCTTTTTGTATAAGATATATGTGTGTGTATACATATGTGTGCACATGTTTTGGTTGGTGGTGTGTTGAAGCCATGATCTTCATAATGGATTTGCTTGAAAAGTGTTTTTCTTAAACCTTTAAGATATGATCTTAAAATTGATAGTTTGAAATGATGCTTTGATTTCCATCTTTTTAAGAAAAGAAAGAGTTTTAGAAAAAATTATGATTTTTGGAAATATTCTTTGATTTGAAAAGATGAATCTTTGTAAAGATTTGATGTTTGAAACACCCTTTGTTTGAAAAAGTGATTTTTAAAAAGATGGAGTTTTGAAAAGATTTTTCTGTAGAAAGGATTTACGATTTATAAGGAAAGTAAAAAGTTTTTTTTTAAAATAAAAATGACATGAAAGGGATCACTCTATTTTTAAGTCCTACATGGTCATCTTTTAAAAATATAGTTTTTTATAAAAGAGAAAATGAAAAATTGGTTGAAAAACATACTTAGAGTTCTTAGGTTACATGTAAAATCTCAGGCCAAGTTTTCATTTTTGTGATGAAATCAAGTTTACAATGTCTTAAATCCTAGTAGCGATATCATATGATGGTGATAAAGATAATGTTTAAAACTCTATTTCAAACTTTTGGGTTTCATGCCAACTTCTTATGAAAAATTCTATTTTTAAGAGAAAAACTTCTCACATTTAGTGTACATTTATATCATAGTTTTTGAAGTAAGAACAAGTTGAGAATAAGCCTTGAAACTCTCAATTTTGTGCTAGAAAAACAAAACAAAACTAAAACAATGTTTTCAAAGATAAAAATTTATATTTTTTAAAATGGATTTTTAGCAAAACATTTTAATTACTTGTGTGACTTATTTTATAAGAAATTGGTTGAAAAAAGGCCTTGTAAGTCACTTATATAAGGCTAGAAAATTTCTTAAAACATTGCATAAAAAATTGGTATTTCAAAAGGAAGTTTGGTCTCCTTTAATATTAGTCTTTGGTTAATGGTTTTAGTAAGTTTTGTAACATATTTGGAACATGAAAAAGGTTGAAAATTGACATTTAATGTCTTTTAATTAATTCTAGAAATTAAAAAAATTAAGAAAATTTTGCTATTTAAAATGGAATTTTTAAGTATAATGTGATTTTAAAACCTAATAAGGTTTTGGGGTTGTTTTCTTGACTATTTGACGTTAATACATGGTGAAAAGGTGCAATTTTGTGACTGCTAGATAGCAATTTGTATGCTTGATTAAGCGCAAAAAATAGTTTTCTTACTTAGTAAAATATCATGCAAAGTTTGGGGTTAAGTATACTTAGATTTGAAAGTTGTGAAACATGAAAAATCCATGTTGTACCTTTCACAATTTCATAGTAAAAACCGTGAAAAGTATTTTTGAGAATAAAATATTAGCTTTTTATAGCACACAAATGTATGAAGTTAATGGTTTAAAAACATGCTTAAACATTAGTGGAAATAATATGAAAAAGTGAAAAGTACTCATGGGTTTTTGTGATGAAACCATGAATTTGAAATGATAAATTAGTGCATGGATTCTTATTGTGAGCTAATTTATGAATCATATATGAAGTAATAAGTTTATATGCAAGGGTATTTGTGAATTATAATGAACTCTTGCATGAAAATGCATATGGAAATCTAGCATCTGGAAATGGAAGCATGAATGCTTAATATGGTCATTAAAAATGCAATGAGGTAATTCTAAATTATTTCTTGCTAGATTATGTTATGTCTTATATTATATAATTATTATGGTTAAAGAATGACATTTTGACCTTACCTTGTTATGCAAAAATAAGCCAGAGAGTGCCTTATGTGAAAATAAGATAGAGAAAGCACTATATGAAATGTACTAACAAGTGTATTATGTGAAAAAGGATTGAATGCCCATGTTATTGTTGGCTTGAATGCCATATATGAATATCAGCTTGAGTGTTGTATGTGATAATGTGATTGTATTATGATTATGTGACCCTTGTAGAAAGTATAGGAGTTTAGCTTGGCACCCTGTATTTTAAGTCACATAGAAAGACATGTGGGATAAAGTTAGCCCAAAGGAATAAGGTTAGGATATGTGTGGGATAATATTAGTATGGAGTAACAAGATTGAATTGTTAATCAATTGTTAATTGTTAATCAATTGATTATATTATACTTATGATTGAATTACGTGATCAAGGTTTCTAATAGTGCATTATATAGAACTAATAAATGTGAAATATATGAAAAATATTTTTGGTAAATGGTTTAATATATGTCTTCTATATATTTAATTTTTTGGATTAAAACATATTAGAAATTTTGTTTGATAACTATCTTATTTAGTAACTTATTACTCACTCTAATTTTGGATATGTTTTTTAGATACTCTAGATCTATATGGCACCCCATTGAGATCCTTAGATTTTGTTGGCACCTATATGAGACCACATTTGGATGGTATAGGCTTGAGTTTTACTTTATTATGGACGCAAATCATGATTAAGTATGCCATTGGCCCTACTTCAATCTTAAAGTGTTGGTAGGAACATCATTACTAGTAGCAATAGATGATCGACCACATTCCTTAGCCTCTGAGAACTTTAACTCTCATGACTTTGATTCTGACCGAACATTGTTGATAGTTAGTTTGGTAAATAGTTTCATATTTATTTTCTTTCAAAATTATTTATACAATTATATTCTAACACTTTGTAATTTTTATATAAATATTTTAAAACTTTGAAAATGGGGTTACAACATGGCCCATGTAAATTTCAGTATAATTAGCTTATGTATATTATGTGATGCATATATATATGATACATAATTATGTATATGTATAGCTTATGCTCATGGTCTAATTACTATATGGATTTTACAAAAGAATGATTTTGTGATGCATTGAAAGATGGCCCATTATTTTTCAAATGAAAAGAAAAAGGAAATGGTTTTTATTTTCATTAAAGGAAAATTATGTTGAACTACAAAATTATATATTACTTTGGTTGAAGGTATTTATTAGGTAATATGTAGTCACTTACTTTTGAAAAAGACTTGTCAAATAGTTTTCAAGATCAAAACATTTTTGATTTGGTTTAAAAAAAAGAAATTTGATTTTTGAATTTTATGAAAAGCATATTATCTCTAAAGTATTTTTTGAATAGGATCTTCTAATTTTCTAAATTTATTTATTAACCTAGTCCTATTCTATCATACTTTTATTTTTAGAAGGAAACTTAATTCTTTTAAAGAAATAGAAAAGTTTTTCAATGGTTTTCTTTATAAAATATCTTTATGATCTTTTGAAGAGTTTTAAGAAAAAGATATTCATACAATTTTAAAAATCTAAAGTTATATTTCAACTATTTTCTAAACCAAAAATGAAAATGTTTGTTAGGAAAGGAAACCTTTATGTTCCATTTTTTTTTTCAAAATTTGTTATCACTTTTAAAAAAACTATTATATATTTAATTTCAAAGTATCCTTCAAAGAGAAAAAAAAATAAGTAGGGTCCTCAATGTTTGCATTTTTAAAGGTGATTCTATTTATTATCTTTTAAATTATTTTTTATCAAGAAATTCATTTTTTTTAACCTTAAAGATGTTGTTCATTTCTGCCTATTGAAAATTATTAATTACTCAAAAAAGAAAGTTAAAAATCATTTATTTAAGAAAAGTTATTTTTTGATAAAGGTTTGAATATATATATTAAAGATGGAAAAATTAGTTAAAATTTTTGAAATTGGATTTTTTTGCATGGTGCTTGTTTTTTTTTTAAAAAAATAATGTTTTGTAAAATGGTTTTGATTGGAATTACTTGAAAAGATATTCGGTTGATATCTTTACATTACGTGATAATGATAAAAAAAATGAGTTATGAAAGAAGTGATATTAAAGCATGGCCTAAGTAAATTGTGATAATTGTGGAACATTAGCTAATGTAAAGTTATGGGATTGAAAAAACATAGTTTGAGGAACTATAGAACTCTAAGCCATAAACAGTCAGTATAGTGTCAACCATCAGTTATGATCTTAGTGAAACCATCTAGAATGTCAGGTATCTTTTATTTTAAAAAAGTGATTATATTTTTTGATTAAATTATCTTATAAGATTTTGTTAGAATGAGAATTGGGGTAAACCTAAACATGTTTGGATGAGACGAATCTACAAAATCCCCTACTAATGAAAGTAAAATTGACTAAGACTAACCTAAATCCCCAACTTAGGCTAATTTTTATAGCAAACCTTAGAAAAAGTGTTAGCTTAAGGAAATTAAAATAGAAATGGGCAAGTATATAGATAACCTTCCCATTTCCCCATACCTTAATGAGAGACATTATAGCTAGTTCATGAATTCCTAAAACTAAAGCCCTTAAGTTATAATGTATTGATGATATGAACCTAATCAGCACTTTGCATGATCAAGCCTAAGTAGAGAAGGACTTGACTTTAAGTAAAGGCCTAATAGCAAGAGGAAGGCTCAAAAGGATACAAGAGGCAATTAGAGCCCATGTGAATGTAATTCTAGCCCAAGTAGAAGAGGCAAATGGAGCTAAAGTGTTACTTATTCAAGCCCAAGAAATCTAAAGATATTTGAATTGCAACAAATAAGGAGATATTTTCCTAATCTGGAGTTTAATGAATCTAGACATATTTTCCTAATATGGAGTGCAATGAATTTGGACATATTTTCCTAATATGGAGCACAACAAATCTGGAGATATTTTCCAAATATGGAGTGCAATGAACTTAGACATGTTTTCCAAATATGGAAAGGAACAAATCTAAAGAAAATCTACAAATAATTTTCATTTTTAATTTAATGATAGTCAAAGCTTTGTATTTTCCTAAGTATAGCATTTATTATTTATATTTTCCTAAGACTAGTACAAATAGGAAGCAATGTAACTCAAAATTAGGCAATTGATGAATATATTTCAAAATTAAGTGTTTTTTCTCCAAAGTGTGAGAATTTTATCTTCTTTTGCTCTTTTGAAACCTTGCTTTGTCAATATTTCTTATAAGATTAGTGATTCAAATTGATAAAAGCCCCTAATTTGTGTATCAACCCAAGTGCGTTATTGTGTGGATTGGTTAATTCATGTTCGTGGTTGGACAATTAAACTAAGTAGCAGGTTGCATTCCTTATAGTGTTAGTTGGCTACTTGTATTCATCAGGTCTTTGAACCATTCAAATCTAAAGCTTATCACTCCTAATTCCCTTTTTCAATCCTGGAGCGTGTTGTTCATATCCTTCTTTTTACATTGTCCTGATTTTTATTGAATAACCTATGCCATGAAGATCGGACCATCCCTTGATTTTCCTATCATTTAGTATCTGAGCTAGTGGTTGACACGGTAGGTGTTTAATCTTATTCTTTTATTTTGCAACATATAAAAAAAGAGAAGTGTAAAAAAAAGAAAGAGACAAATTCATGCAAAAAAGAGGAAAATTCAAGCAAAAAAAGATCTAAAAAAGGAAAAAAAGAATTCATAAAAAATAGAAAAAAAAAGAGAAAGAAAAAAATCGTGAAAAAAAATTATACAAAAAGAAGAAGTGATAATTCAATTCCTTACAATTTGAATTTTCAAATTTGCAGAATTGTGTAGTTAGGATAAACATTATTTTACATAAATAAGGAATTCTCCTATTTTCATTAAATCTCAAGCCTAACAAACCTTATCCCTTATTTTGTGACCTATTCTAACCATCTACTTTCAAGTGCTTGGTTGAAGCTGAGAAATTGACATTATTGAATCATTCCCAAGGATTTAGGTTGTATAAGAGCTTAAGAAGGTATCGAGGGGTTGAGAGTAAGTGAGATTATCAAGAGAGGAGTGAAAACACTTAGTGGAGAGAATTTGTGAGATCATACTTTTTGTCTATTTTTTTTCCTTCACTAATATGGTAAGAAATCAAGAAGATATTCCACAAGCAAGATTAGCTCTTTCCAAATGCAAGCATTAGTGAGGCCTCTTCAAAGGTTGTTTAATAGAAAGTTATAAGGACTCCTAAATAGTTGGAACAAATGGAGAATCAAGTTGTCACACAACAAAACCTTCAAAATAATTGAAGGCGAGATGAACAATCTCATGGAGATGTAAAGAGCCGGGATAAGGAGGATGAATATAATGATTACCAACTAAGAAGGAATAGGCCTAATTAGAAGAACTAAGAAGGCATAGAAATAGAAAAGAAGACGTTGAAGGAATTAAAATCAAAGTTCCTTCATTTCAAGGAAAAAATGATCCAGAGACATTTGGAGTGAGAGATATGAGTTGAATAGATTTTCTCATGCCATAACTATTTTGAAAGGAAAAAAAGTAAAACTTACAACTCTTGAATTTACTGATTATGCTCTTTTTTGGTGGGATTAGACGCAAAAAGAGAGAGTTTGCTATAGAGAACACCTTATTACCATATGGGAAAAGATGAAAACAATTATAAGGGGGAGGTTCATTCCATCTTATTACCATAGAGAGCTTCACAACAAGCTACAGCACCTTACCCGAGGATCAAAAAGTGTAGATGAATACCATAAAGAAATGGAGATTGCCATGATTACAGCAAACATAATGGAAACTGAGAAGTAACAATAGCTCATTTCTTACATGGACTAAATCGTGATATAGTTGATGCTGTAGAGATGTATCACCATGTGGAACTTTAAGAAATAGTACATTAAGCCATCAAGGTTGAACAATAACTTAAAAGAAGAAATAATGCTAAAAAGAACTTAAATTCAAATTTCTTTAACTTATAGAGGAATAACTCGAAGAAAAACACCCCTCTATCTCAAATTCTAAGGAGGTCGATTCAAAGCAAGTTAAGAAGCCAACTGCCCCTCCAAAAAAAGCTTTAGCAGAACTTGATCCAACAAGAAACTATGACATAAGGTGCTTCAAGTGCTGAAGGAGAGGACATATTTCAAGCGAGTGACCCAACAAGCGCACTATGATCATCAACTATCATGGTGATTGAGAGATTGAAGATAAAACCACTGAGGAGGAAGAGGAACTATCTAATGATGAAGGAGAAAGTGCAATAGTGGAGAACTCCTAGGGACTAAAAGAGCATTTAGCATTCAAATGATGGAGGAAGAGAACAACCAAAGAAAGAACTTGTTCCATACATGCTATCTAATTTAAGATAAGGTATATAGTGTAATCATTGACAATGGAGGTTGTAGCAATATGACAAGTGTTGAATTAGTAGAGAAGCTGAACTTACCTATGCTTAAACACAACCATCCCTACAAGCTCCAATGGCTTAATGAGTGTGATGAAATGAAGGTGACAAAATAAGTGAAGGTTTTATTTTCTATTAGCAAATATAGAGATGAAATACTATGTGATATTGTACCTATGAAAGCTTGTTATCTCTTATTAGGTAAACCTTGGTAGTATGTGTTGGTGTGTGTCTTACGAGCTAATTATAGAGATGATTGCAATATTACACAATGTATTATGTTTCATTTTGGCAATATAATTATTATATTTTATTTTATTTTGTAAAAATTATAACTTAACTACAATAATTATCCTTGGAATAGCTTTACTATTCCTAAAATACCCCTAGTCAAGTATTATTATGAAAAGATAGTAATAATACATCGAGACTAGCATGTATAGTGACTAATGATTATAAATTATGGATATGTGATATCAAGTTAATACATGAGTACATTATTAGTGAACAATGTATTGGACCGACCCATTATGAGAATATTGTATGGATAGATGTATCATTAGTTATTCTCATATGACCACAAATGCACATAGTTCTTTGACCTGAAGTCACTACGGTTCCTTGCATAAGGAGTTACTCACTTTAATGTCGTCCTATGTCACCTTTAATTGGGATGATGAGTAGGGTATTGATTGGGTGTGTCACGAATCATGCAGAGGGAAGTAAGTGATGTAAATAGGATTTTGTTACTCTTGTATAAAAAAGAAATATCCTTAGGCCCCTTGATTGAGTAAGACTTAGAAATGCATGGCCATGCTCAATTAGATCAATATGTGCTATTGATCATTTGTTTTAAGTTTACTCAGTATCAAGAAATATAAATTGAACATTAACAAAGATGACACACTCCATGCCTCTAGTTCGATTTGGATATTGTTACAAAAGGGATTATGATGCAAAATGTTGATCATATATTAGGTAAACGTTAAATCACAAACATTCTTACTACTTGAGTGGTAGTGATGTATTGCTAGATACCGCTCACTATCTATGGCCCAAAATGAGTCATTATCAATATAGTAAGAACCTATAGGGTCACACAAAAAGAGTAAAAATAAGATAATAATTAATTAAATTTTAGCTGGGCTAAAATTCAATTAATTGGACTTATTTTCATGCATATATATTATTATTAAGATAATAATATGTTTTTCATGTAATATCATGTGGTATTATTTGATATTAAAGTAATATCAGATAATTATGTTATTAGATATTAGATAATTATGTTATGAGATAATTTATTATCTAATATAAGATAATTATATGCTAATTTAATATTAGATAATTATATTATGAGATAATATAATTATCTAATATTAGATAATTAATAGATAGGTCCTATATCTCTTCACTCTCTCTAGGATAAGGATAAGGTGATGTTTGTTAAGTGTGATTAGGATTTTTTTTAAAGCATTATTCTAGTAGAACTAGGATTGTGATATGCCTTAGTTTTATAAAAGGGACTTGAAGGTAACACTTTGATTTATGCACATAAGCTTTGAGAAAATCATAAATCACTCAGAAAATGCCCAATCTTAATCCTAGTCGGAGAGATGAATCCTAGCAGCTTCGTGAAGGAGAGAGGTCGTTGTTCACTCTGTGTGGATATCGTAGAGACGTTGTACCTTCCGGCCGGTGTTTAATTCATCTTGATCTCTCAAGGTTTCATTTAAAAAGAACACGAGCACAAATAAAGTGAAAACCCTAACATTAGTTTATGACTTTTGCTTGGATCCTAGGAAGGATTTGGATAAAAAATTTTAAAATTTTGCTACGTATGTTGATGCGAAACCTAATAGTATGATAGACGAGTCACAAATGATAGGTTTTCAAACTGTTATTCTTTTGTTCTTTTAGGGGAACTTATAACCCTCCTTCCTATATCATTAAAGCAAATATTGGAATGTTAAATTAAGAGAGAAAAGAAAAAAGAGAGTGAGAGTAAGAAAGAAAATCAAAAAGAGGAAAGTGAAAATAAAAGTCAGAAAAAGCCAAAATAAAAGAGCCAACTAAGAGAGAAGAAGAAAGAAAAGAAAATTTGAGAGGAAAGGAAGAGAATGAGGGAAAAAGGAGAGAAAAGCTTACTAGTGGCACAAAAGAGCAAGATTCAACAAGCTTTGTTTTCTCAGCAAAACCTCTCAGTACTTGTATACAAAGAGGCTATGTTAAACACTAATGACTTAACCTCTGTGTTTCTTAGTGTTGTTTTATTTCTTTTGTAAGAGTATGAGGATATCTTTCCCAATGAGGTACCTCCAAGTTCACCACCAATTAAAAGGATAGAACATTAAATTGATTTCATTCCTAGAGCATCTTTGCCTAGCTATCTTCCATATTGCACAAATCCTAAAGAGGCTAAGGAAATCTAAAAACAACTTCAAGAGTTAATGGATAAGGGATATGTGAGAGAGAGTCTTAGTCCTTGTGCAATTCTAGTATTACTTGTGCCTAAAAAGGATGGTACATGGAGGACATGCATTCATTATAGAGCTATTAACAATATAACAGTAAGATATTGTCATCTTATTCCTAGGTTAAATGATATGCTTGATGAATTGACTCATTCTACCATCTTCTCTAAAATTGATTTCAAAAGTGGCTACCATTAAATAAGAGTAAAAGAAGGAGATGAATGGAAAACAATATTTAAGACTAAACATGGACTTTATGAATGGTTAGTTATGCCTTTTAGAATAACTAATGCACTTAGTATATTTATGAGGTTAAAAAATCATGTCTTGCGATCTTACATTGGTAAATTTGTAGTAGTTTATTTTGATGACATTCTTGTGTATAGAAGAACATTTGATAAACATATGGATCGCCTTAGAAAAATTCTAGATGTTCTAAGAAAGGAAAGGTTATTTGGTAATTTGAAAAGGTGTGACTTTTATACAGATAAAGTTATTTTTCTTGGCTATGTTGTAAGTAGTAAAGGTATAGAAGTGGATAAAGAGAAGATCAAAGCAATTCAAGAATGGCCAACCCCTTTTAGCATCGAATAAGTAAGGAGCTTCAATGGACTTATAAGCTTTTATAAGAAGTTCATGAAAGACTTCCGCACATTGGTTGCACCATTAAATGAATTGACCAAGAAGAATGTTCCTTTTAAGTGGGGAAAAGCTCAAAAGAAAGCTTTCAAAGCCATCAAGGAGAAGCTCACTAGTATGCCTTTACTAGCCCTTCCAAATTTTGGTAAGACTTTTGAAATTGAATATGATGTTAGTGGAATTGGCATAAGAGGCATACTCATGTAAGAAGGTAAGCCCATTGCATATTTCAGTGAAAAGTTAAGTGGACCCACTCTTAACTATCCAACTTATGATAAAGAACTATATGTATTAGTTAGAGTGTTGGAAACTTGGCAACATTATTAGTAGCCCAAAAAGTTTGTCATCCATTCTGATTATGAGGCTCTCAAGCATATAAAGAACCAAAACAAGTTGAACCATAGGCATACTAAATAGATCAAATTCATTGAATCATTTCCTTATATGATTAAGCATAAGAAAGGTAAAGAAAATATTGTTGTTGATGCTCTATCATGGAGGTATGTTTTTCTTTCCATTTTAGATGCTAAGATTCTTAGTTTTGAATTTATTAAAGAATTGTATACTAGTGATGTTGATTTTGGTAAGGCCTTTAGTCATTGTAAACCAAGTGTTGGTTGGAATAAATTTTTCTTGCATGATGGCTTCTTGTTTCGCATTGACAAGTTTTGCATCCCAGATTATTCATTACATGTGATATTACTAAAAGAGGCACATTTTGGAGGTCTCATGGGACATTTTGGCATTGCAAAAACATTTACTATTTTGAATGAAAATTTTTATTGGCCTAGAATGCATAGGGATGTTGAGAAATTTGTGGGAAAATACATTGTATGTCATAAAGCAAAATCTAAATTAAATCCCCATGGATTGTACACTCCCCCATTGCAAATGTACCTTGGAAAGATATTTTTATGGATTTTCCTAGGTCTAAGAAGGGGAGAGAATTTATTTTTGTTGCTGTAGATAGATTTTCCAAAATTGCACACTTCATCTCATGTTATAAAGTTGATAATGCTTCTAACATTGCTAATTTATTCTTTAGGGAAGTTATGAGGTTGCAGAGATGCCCAGAACTATTGTGTTTGATCGAGGTGCTAAATTCTTAAGCTATTTTTGGAAGGCCTTATAGAACAAACTTGGGATAAAATTGCTATTTTCTACAACATGCCATCCATAAACTAATGGACAAACTAAGGTTGTAAATAGGACATTTTCTTCTTTATTGAGAACAATTATTAAGAAAAACTTGAAGAATTAGGATGAGTATCTACTACATATCAAATTTGCTTACAATAGAGCTATACATTCCACTGCTAAATATTAGCCCTTTGAAATTGTTATGGCTTTAATCCTCTTACACCTATTGAGTTAATTCTTTTACCTTTGCAAGAAAGAGCTAACATGGATGGTAAGAAACATGTTGAGTTTATTGAACAAATCCATGAAAAGGCATGTCAAAACATTGAAATGATAACTCAACAATATGTGAATCATGCCAATATGGGAAGAAAGAAAATAATTTTTAAGCTTGGAGACTTGGTCTAGTTGTACCTAAGAAAAGAGATATTTCCTAAGAAAGAAAAATCTAAACTCATACCTAGAGAAGATGGACCTTTTTGAGTCCTTGAGAGAATCAATAATAATGCTTGCAAACTTGAATTGCCTGGTGAGTATGGAGTTAGTACTACCTTCAATGTTTTTAACCTCTCTCCTTATTTTGATGCAGTCTTAAAGAGTCGAGGATGACTTCTTTTCAAGAAGGGGAGGATGATATGAATTTGACTAGCACTTTACATGATTAAGCCCAAGTAGAGAAGGACTTGACTTTAAGTGAAGGCCCAATGACAAGAGAAAGGCTCAAAAAGGATACAAAAGGCAATTGAAGCCCATATAAATGCAATTCTAATCCAAGGAGCCCAAGTAGAAGAGGCAAATGGAGCTAAAGTGCTACTTATTCAAGCCTAAGAAATCTAAAGATATTTGGAGTGCAACAAATAAAGAAATATTTTCCTAATCTAGAGTGCAATGGACTGGACATGTTTTCCTTATATGGAGCATAACAAATTAGGAGATATTTTCCTAATTATTTTGATATGGAGTGCAATGAATTGGGACATATTTTCCTGATATGGAGCACAACAAATTTGGAGATATTTTCCAAATATGGAGTGCAATGAACCTGAAAATGTTTTCCCAATATGGAGGACAACAAATCTAGAGATATTTTCCAAACATAGAGTGCAATGAACCTGAACATGTTTTCCCAATATGGAGAGGAACAAATCTAGAGAAAATTTGAAGATAATTTTTATTTTTAATTTAATGATAGTCAAAACTTTATATTTTCCTAAGTATGACATTTACTATTTGTATTTTCTTAAGACTAGTATAAATAGGAAGCAATGTAACTCAGAATTGGGCAGCTAATGAATGTATTTCGAAATTGAGTATTTTTTTCTCTAAAGTGTGAGAATTTTATCTTCTTTTGCCCTTGTAAAGCCTTGCTTTGTCAATCTTCCTTATAAGATTGGTGATTCAAATTCATAAAAGCCCCGAATTTGTGCTTCAACCCAGGCTTATTGTAATATAGATTGGTTAATTCATGTTCATGGTTGGATAAGGGGTTTAAGTAGTAAGTTATGTTCCTTATAGCGTTGGTTGGCTACTTGCATTCGTCATGTCATTAAACCATTCAAATCCAGAGTTTGTCACTCCCAATCCCCTTTTTTAATTCTGGAGTGTGGTACTCATATCTTTCTTTTTACCTTGCTCTAATTTTTATTGAATAACCTATACCGTGAAGATCAGACCACCCTCTTGATTTTCCTATCCATTGACCCATCATTTGACCCTTGTTAGTTCCTTGATTGAATAAAAAGGATTTGTAAGATGTTAAGGCGTAACAAGCTAATGATAGTAGATCTAGTTGGTTATCAATTGGAAGATGTAGCACAATAATAGTACGATTAAAACATAATCAAGAGTTGAAGCTAAAAACCTAATCATATGGGAATTCTTATCTTAAAACCTTAGGGAAGTGAAGGCTCAAACATTTGAATGAACTTCTTATTGCTCGAGGTAAAGGCTCAAAAGTCAAATGTTATTGTGGTAAGTGCCTTACTTATTCAAAAATCTTTAGTAGTATTAAGAGTTTTGGAGCTGCCTATTCTTACTCATTTCATGATTTACCACTAAGAATTTCAAACCCTAAAGAAGAATTAAGATGTAATATCTTGAAATAATATTCAATTTTTATAAATTCCAATACTTATGATTATTTAATTTTATTTATTATGTATTTGATTAATATTTAATTTTAAATTTCTTTCTTTTAAAGAATTATGGAATATTAAAATAATATTAATAATAATACTTAAGATATAATTATTTTTATTTTCATGGCGACTATTGATTCAAGGTTAGATTAAAATAATTTTACAAGAAAATTTCTTATAAGTTGAGAAATAATTTTTAGTGAGTAAGAGTGCATTGATTTGTGAAATAATTTATGTATATTTGATATATTATTTTTTTTAGATTTATTTTAAATGACTATCATTAATTTGAGACTTATATAGATAATTTCTATAGAGATCTTCTTATTAGTTAGAATAATTTTAATGATCATAGGTGTAAGGAATTATGAAAAAAATTATTATCTTTAATAAATTTTTTTTGGGAATTATAAAAATTTGGAATAATTATTTTGGGACTTTCAAAATAACAAATAAATATATATATATAATGGGAGGAGCTTGGAAATAATTAAATTAAGATTTTTTAATAAAAATCAATTTTATGGAAATTAGTTTTAAAATAGATTGATAGTTGAGATTGTATTAAATGAGCTTTTATTTTAATGAATTAATGGTTAGAATTTTATAGAATAAATTGGAGGGTTGAGATTAGAAGGAACCTTCGATTTAGGGTGCACTAAGAAACATTGCATCAAAACTTTTAGCTCCTTTTTAAAGTGTTACTCTCTCCATTACATATTTATTAGTCCCCCTTTTTATATTTTCTCCAAAGTTGGCACCCTCTCTTATATAAAAAAAATCTAGTACTCCTCCTTTTTATATTTTTTTATTCTCACTAGCTCCCTTTTTCATAGTACAATACATTACTCCTTTCTTATCCTTTTTCTTTATTTTCGACACCCTCCTAATAGCAGCACCGACTTCTTTCTTTTTTCTTCTTTCTTTTATGTTACTTCTTTTTTTTTCTACTATTAATTTTGACTCCAGTAATGCAATTATCATCACTTGTTGTCATGTTCCACTCCCTAGCTAGACTCGTGTGAGAGAGCATTGATTGGGAGAACTAACGTGTAGCATGAGCTTCTTTTTCAATGATCTTCCCCTCCTTTGGTCACTGACTTGGCTGTCCTATATTGCTTTCACTAAACCTTGGCCAATAGCTGCTAGTGGCAAAAGGAAAGCAATAGAAATGTGATGAGGAGCTAAGGTTGTTACCAATGTGGAAGAGCTCAATACATCCTTTCTACTAGCCACTAGCTGCAATCCCATCACCGGCGAGCTCTAACTATACATTTTAGGATTAGGTGAACATATTTATACTATAAAGTTCTATTATTTTTACTGATTAGAAGACTAACCCAAGAAAAATCTTGTCCATTTTGAGAAAAATGTTGTTTCTTCTAAAAAATGGAATTTTTACACTATAAGATGTTAAATAAGATGGTAACATCAAACACATGCTTAATCTAAAAAGAAAAACTATCTAGGGATATTGAGTATATAGTGATATTTATGAAAATGTATTTGTAAGTGTATATTTAATTGAAAAATATTCTAAAAACAAGAATGGAACTACTATAGAATATTATACTATAATATTTTCATAAGTAATTATATATTTAGAAAATCTATGCATGAGTGGATTCAAATACATGACGGTTTCAAACAATAGAAGTTTTATGATATAGACTGTTAGAGTAAATATTGATCATTACATTTTAATATTTTGAAAAACTCTAACTAGATTTAAGAAAACCTCATTTTATCTATTTGAGTACTTGGTAGAGTATTGGTAAAATAAGGATTTTATACTTATGAATATTAAATAAACATTCAGATTATTAAATCTAATATTTGATGATTTTAAACTTTAAAATGGAGAAATTACTATATAATAGCATCCTTTAGTTTTGTAAGATAACGTAAGATGTATTAAAGGAGATTAAAATATTTTGATTAGATCATGGAATATTAAAAAAAAGTGAGTAAATTTGAAGCATTTATAAATTATCTTTATAATTTGTGAAATGGGAAGGAGAAATGATAAGTATAGATGATCCAGACTTTCAAGAGGGAAAAAGAGCTCCAGGTGAGTATATATCTCACCATAATTTAATATCCTAATAAAAGATAGTTTAAATGTTTAATTGTATTCTTCCTATTTATAGTATAAAGTATATGTTCATGTATATATTTGTGTGTAAATTCAATTCTATGATATAAGTACAATTAACCATTTGAGTAAATGTTAATGGATTAGAGTGCGCAGTGGAAGCAGGGTGTTGCTATTAATTACTAACTAGTTAATTGTGATAGCATTTTATGGTTATGTTATAAGCCAAAGATTACTCATAATCATTGAATAGTTGTCCATGTGGGCTTATAATGAATCTTGTGATACGAATAGAGTGAAATTCTAGCGAATTCACTATATTGTGAATAGAGCCTTTTGAGGCCTTGGAAAATTGTGAACTGCACTAAAGTAATGACATCGAATATTATGATTTATGATGAAGAGATGATATGAAACCTGGAAGAAAATTTTTTTACAAACTATATGAGAAGGATATAAGATTGTTTTGAGAGCTGAATGGGAAATTCCCGATGTCGATGAACAGTTGAGAAAAGTATAGAATTGACCTTAGTACCAAAGAGCATTTATATGTATCTTTACTCTATTTGAATGTGTGACATAATGTGATTTTTTATGATTAAATACTACTGATGATGTGATTGAGATGATTTGATTATGATTGGGCCCTAAAGGCTATTTATGAATGTAATAATTGTCTGAAATGGGTGCTGAGTGATATGGATTGAGATTATTACATTTTGTGATGCGAAGTATGGAATCTAAGTTATATATATTGTAGAAATCCAAGGATTTAATATATATATATATACATGTGAAATTAAGCTCCTAAAAGACAATGGTAGATTATGCTCATTAAGTCTTCATAATTCACTCTGTTTTATTTTAAATGCTTTTAAGTTAATATTTGAGCATGTTGCACTCTTAGAGATCCAAGATTATGTTACTTAAGGACTTTGATAGTTAGATAAGGATCAAAATTAGAAAATGAAACCTTAATGATTTAGAATTTGATATATTGAATTGATAATTATGTATAAATAATGAAGTTATGTAGTATTGTGAATGTATATGATTCTGTCATATCTAGATAAATATGAGCGTTGTATTTTAGGGCATTTGGCCTACAAGAAGTGTCCAAAAATAGGGGAGATTATGTTCATTTTTTCATTAAAAATTTAATTTGAATTTTAAGGCCCCCTCAAAATTTAGAAACTCCTATTAAATAAAAAAAGTCAAACTTATTAAGACTTGACTGGAAGTGGGCTATGACATTTGATAATGTTACAATAATCACTATCTTAGTAGGAAAGGCTATAGTAGTAACTCATAGAGTTAAAAAATGTAAGGTTAATTTAGATAATTATCCAGTAGAGCTAATAATATTTAATATGATGTTATCTTAGGAATGGATTAGTTATTAAAGTATCATGCTTGTGTATACTATTACTATAAAATAGTAATATATCAACCAAAAGGAAAAATGGCATAAATATTTCAAGATGTAAAAAGATTGGGGATGCTTATTTTTTTTCTTTTATGCAAAAGTAAGGAAACTTGTTAAGAAGGTATGTGTGATATGGTGTAATATCCCGAGGATACTTTTTTCCAAGAACTACTCCTAAAGTATCAAAGTAAATTAACCCTTCTTAGTTAAACATGCTCAACTCAGGAAAATTTTAGAGCTGGGTAACCTCCTGGGAAGTTTTCCAAATCCTTTGAAACATTGATAGAGATAAAAACTTGAGTTAAAATATTATTAGAAATGTGCCCAAAAGATTAGGAAAATTTTGATAGAGTTTAACTCAATTTTAAGGGCCCAAGTGAGCTAAAATTCAATAAAATAAGTTTGAAATTGATATAATTTGATCTGGATCATTTAAATTCCTTTTGGGATGAGTTGACATGTTTTTTAAAAGCCTAAATTGGGTTTTTGAAATTCCAAAAACGTGCAGCCTAAACAAAAATTCAGAGGAAAGCCAAGGATAAAGATGGAAAAAGTGAAGGGTATTTTTG
The DNA here is from genome assembly GCA_020226215.1 of Sindora glabra. Taxonomy (NCBI): domain Eukaryota; kingdom Viridiplantae; phylum Streptophyta; class Magnoliopsida; order Fabales; family Fabaceae; genus Sindora; species Sindora glabra. The sequence goes on along the minus strand of CM035232.1, from coordinate 80,822,312 downwards.
GAATAAAAGTTTTATCCCTAGACTTCTCTTGAATTCTCTCCATTTTTCTTTATTTTTCTACTCATTTTCAGTAGCAAAAATGTGTCCCTATGCTGGTCAAATAATCAGCAAAAAATTCTTAAAGCAATTCCACATATTTAAAGATGATTGGTTCACATTTTGACTTCTAAATTTAATCTTTTCTCTTGAAACTCTTTTTACCACTTCTAAACACAAATTTTCTGCATTCTTCTTCAGCAAAAACCATGGCTCTTTCTCCATATTAGCGAACTTTCAAGCTCACTTTTAATTCATAAAAGATTTCTATAAGAAAATTTCTTACAAGATTTCAAGAGGTAACCATGCAACTCCTTCTTTTCTTCACACCTTTATGGAAGATCTTCTTCAAAGTTCTCTAAAATTTAGTTTATTATTTTGACTAGAGTTCAGTTGCTTCTAAGGATCCTCTAGCAAATTAGAAGGCATAAAACTTAGGGTGAGTAGCAGCTCACTTGATTTTCCATTGAATTTTGATTACAAATTTGCTAATATTGCTTTCTAGAATTGTGATTTCATGAAGCTAGGTGTGTGGCCATGCAATGAATTTGAAGATATTAGAACAATATTAGCATGAATGAATGATTAGATTACCATTTGTCAAGCCTTAAGTATAGATGGATTAGAAAAAGCCTAGAGATTGTTCTGTTGATTTTGCTTCTAGAATTCCTAAAAATCAAGAACTAAACCATGAATTTTAAGGACATGCTAGGGCCTCTTAAAAATTCAAAACCACCCATTTCCTAGCCTCTTATTATGTTAGTATACACATAGAATTTATTAGGAATTTTTAGAAACCTGAACAAGGGACATTTCTGCACAAAGGTGCAGCTTACCCAGAAACAGAATATGAATAATTTCACTTCTATTCTTGAATTAATTTGGGTATTAAATGATGAGCAAAAATTCCACAAAAATTCCTAGATACTCATCCATATTTTTTTAAAACATAGTTAACTTTCATGACATTTAAAGCTCATTTGCCTAGTGAATAAATTCATACAATTTCAGAGCTCGAGTGCTGCCAGAGATTGAAACTATTTTGGAAAGGCATGATTCACGAATTTTTTGGACATATTCTCTTAATTAATTGTGAAACCTAAGGACTCATATTTGTCAATTAGCATGTTGAGAACATCATATAATTATTTGAGGAATTTTGGAGGTGTTTTAGAAGTTATAAAAAGTCTCTTATTATAACATATCCTCTACTGCCTCATTCTAGAATCTGAATGTGAATAGTATTTTTGAATGGATATTTGTGAAATATACTAAGTATTTGATGCTTAGACAGACATTGTGATGATATTAGAATATGATTGGAACAATGTGTTAAATTATTGTAATTATTTGAATGTTCTTTAACAGTATAGAATATAATGATAGATTAGATTGAGAGGTAGAATGCTAAATGTATTGAAATTGTGATATATTATAAAAATATGTCATGATTTACACTCTTTAATATTAAATGTGAAATCTATACTTGTCACATTGATCAAGGAAAATAAATGATGATACTAATGGCTAGTTGGTATTGACCATATCTTTATTATGTCAAATTGACATGATTTTGCCTTAATTGGCACAAAAAGTCTTTCATAACTCATATGACATTTTAAATGTGATATATGGGCAGAAGAAATTGGCCTAATGGCTTGTAGCATCCTTCTAAAAGAAGGAGAGGGGTGGCAAGAAGTGGAGGGAAAAGCTTGGAGGTGAGTAGGATAAGGTTGACCTAAGGAAATAAGGAGGAAACTTGTATACCACACTAGCCATATTTATTAATGTAATATTCATACATAACGCATAAGATATATGTTAGTTATTAGATACGAATAAAGCTAAGTATATGAAAATTTATCCAGTCTTTCTAATTTGGTATTAAAGATAACTGATCATAGAAAATTATAGGAATAAAGATTGAGTAACTACTTATTGAATATTTTATATACTCACTCCTCTTCGGTGTTGTTTTATTTTATAGATAAAGAACAAAGAGCTCCAGCAGAGGACTGATACATTGCATAAAACTTTCTATCTCCATAGGCCATTGTGTAACCAAAGATTAATATATTTGAGTTATCCTCTATATAATTAAAGTCTATGTTGTGATAAATAGTTTTATTATGCTATTGTATATTAATATCATGTATTAACTTTTTCATTGCACAAGCAATACAATTTATTTTACTTATATTATTTGACGCTGTCAAATATTTTCTTCTTATTATAAAATAGTCAAATATAGTTTCCTATAGGCTTGTAAAGATGTCTAATTAGTTGGATACCAACTAGATGTCTTTACGTCAGTCACGATACCTGAAATTGGGTTGTGACATATGGATAGCTGCCATAAGTAAAATTTAGAAAGAAGAAATACCAAGATTATCGGCTAATTGAAAGATTGAGTTCATGATTGACGTCATTAAAAATGATCTAATATCAATCCCTCTACATTGAATAGTGCCAGTGAAATCAAAAAAGTTGAAGGAGTATTTGCAAGGCTTAAAGGACAAAGGTTTCATACAACTTAGTATTTCCCCATGGGATGCACCTATGTTGTTTATCAAGAAGAAAGACAGATCATTGAGATTGTGTATTAATTACCAATAATTGAACAAGGTCACTATCTAGGACTAATATCATTTATTTTGAATAGATGACCTATTTGATCCATTTCACAATGCTTGATGCTTTTTAAAATTAATTTATGATTAGGATATCACTAATTGAAGATCTAGAAAGAGAATATTTTGATGAGGATGCTTTGCACTTGCTATGAATAATATAAATTCTTAGTAATGCCTTTCGATTTAGTGAATGCATCGATATCATTTTTGGTCTTGATGAATTAAGTTTTCAAATAACTTTTGGACAAGTTTATCATTATGTTCATTGATGATATCTTGGTATATTTGAAGAGTGAAATGGAGCATGCACATCATCTATAAAATGCCTTATAGATTCTAAGGGAGCATCAGCGTGAAGTCTAGATTAAAAGCATCCATTTCTTAGGACATATGATTTTAGAGGAAAGACTTCAAGTAGATTCATAAAAATAAGAAATTGTAGCTAAGTGGCCAAGAAAACTTAACCATAACAAAGATACACAATTTTCTTAGAAGACTAAATACTATAAAAAAAAATTCAAAGATTTCTTAAAGATCACATTGTTATTAACTAGGTTAACATGAAAAGGAGTAGAGGTCATATGGAACAATGATTATGAAAAGAGTTTCTAGAAGTTGAAAAAATGCCTGACATCTGCACTTAAGTTATTCTTTCTAAGTAGAACTAAGGGTTATATGGGGTATTATGACACATCAAAAGTTAGATTGGGATATATGTTAATATAGCATAGAAAGGTTATTGCTTATGCATCAAGACAATAGAAGAAGCATAAGGTAAACCATCTAACCATGATTTGGAGATAGCAGTTGTAGTGTTACTTTGAAGATTTGGAAACACTATTTTTATGGAGTAGTTGGCGAGATTTATATAGATTATAAGAGTTTGAAGTATATCTTTATGCATAAAAACTTGAATTTTTGATAAAAAAGGTAGATGGAATTAGTAAAGGACTATGATTATTTTATCCATTACCTTTCAGGAAGGGTGAATGTAGTAACAGATGCCTTAAGTCGAAAAGCTCCAAGGAAAAGAGAAAGTATATAGAAGGAAGAAATCTATGGAAAAATAGCTAGAGTATGGATACAATCCATAATAGAAGAATAGATTGAATAAGAGTAGCTAGAGTACTCTAAGTATGATTAGTTGAAGAGAAAGGCAATAGCAAAAGAAGAAATCCACCCAAGTATGCATTACAAAGATATGGTAAGAAATAAGAACACATTATGGGTTCCTAAATCAATAAGGAAGAAAACCTTGAGAAAGGTGCTCGAATCATCATGTTCAATGCATTCAGATGGAGTGAAAATGTATCAAGACTTAATGAAATTATATTGGTAAGAAGGAATTAAAAGAGATGTAACTGATATATAATCAAGTGTTAAATACACCAATGAGTTAAAATGGAACACCAATGCCCTGTAGCAATTCATCAGAAATTGATATTCCTGAATAAAAATAGGAAAGCAATACTATAGACTATGTCACTTGATCACAAAGATCTAGTATAGGCTATGATTTTATTTGAGTGATTGTAGATTAACTTAATAGTACAGTTCCTGCCAATGAAGATAAAGCATCTCAGTATGCTCAAATTTTTTAGAATAGAATCATATCATTACATGGCATGTTAATTATGATAATTTTAGTCATGAAATATAATTCACATCACATTTTTTGCAATTATTTCAAGAATGTTAGGGATGCAATTGCATTTCAGTATAACATTTCACTTATGGATGGATAGATAGTTTGAAAGAATAGTTCAAATGCTAATAAATATGCTTAAAGCTTATATAGTTAATTTTTAAGGAAGTTAGGATAAGTATATACAATTAATTGAGTTTGCTTAGAACAATAGTTATCAAGTGAGCATTTAGATGGCTCTATTTGAAATTATATAACAAAAAGTATAGATTGCTTATAGGTTGGTTTGAACTAGGAAAGTCAAAGTTAGTTGGACTAAACTTGGTAGAAGATACAATAATTAGAGTTAACACTACCAAAGAACGCTTATATGCAACTCACAATAAGTAGAAGATGAGAATTAAATTTCCAATATAGTGAGCATGTAATTCTATAGTATCACTAATGAAAAGAATGATGCATTTTGGTAAAAAAAGGAAAATAATCACCAAGGTATATTAGGCTTTATCCAATTACAAAAAAGTTTGTGAAGGTAGCATATAAGTTTATGAAAGTAATACATCTTATTTTTCATGTACGAATGTTGTAGAAGTACATTCCTAATGAATCCCATGTGCTAAAAAAAAGAGCTTTTGGAGCTCAATTAGAACATGAGCAACATAGAAAAACCAATTAGAAAAGTATACAAACAAGTTAAGAAACTGAGATCTAAAGAAATACCAATAACCAAACTAGTTTAGGAAAGACATAGTGAGCAAGAAGTGACTTGAGAATTAGAAATAGAAAAGAAAGGAAACTATCCAAAATTATTTGGTAAGATTCCTTCAAGCTTTTTCATAGGTCATTGACAATTTTGAATAATCCTATCTTGTTTAATGAAAATTTGTGGACAAATTTCCTTGAAAGGGTAGAATTGTAATACCTTGTAAAAAGCTAGCATAGAAAGATTAATAAAATTAAATTAGCAAGTGTTTATTAATGGGTAATTGGTAGATAGAAGCATCCAATAAGTCCAATTGATAGTAACATTATTAGAAAAAATCTAGGAAAGGTTAGACTACTTTTAGAATTTAATCAAGATCCAAGGTTGATAGATTTTTGGAATAACTTAAGGATTTTACTTGGAATTATCATGTAAAGACCCAAAGGGACAAAATTGTAAAGTTTTTGGAAGCATTAAAAATAAATGCATAGTTATGGAGTGGTGATAAGGAGAAAATGACTTAACTTTGGGGTATTAGTGTAATTTCTAAAGTAGTTTTTCAAATTATGATTTTATTAGGAAAAATCAAAAGACAATGATTTAGATGAGAAAATATTATTTTAATATATTGTAGCATGTGATGTTTTGGTGATCTAGTAAGAAACTTGCAATGCATTCATGAAGTAAGCTTAGTCCTTATCTAGGATAAGCATACATTAAGCAAGAAAGAATATTGTAGGAATAAATCTTAATTATTCCTTTAAGATAAGCATGCATTAGATGGAAGAAGCTTAGGGTTTGTTTGGATATTCTTTCATTTTTTTTTCAAAAATTATTTTTGAATTTAAAGAAAATAAATAATAAAAAGTGTTTGGACAAGTAAATAACAAAATATTTTATTTAAATACAAAACAACATCTAAAACAAAATAACAAGTTAAGAAAACATAAAAATCTTGTTTCTATTTTTTTATTTTTAAGTTACATATTTAGAGTTTCTATTTTTAAAAATAGATTTTAATAATAGTTTGATAGGTAAGAATTTCTATTTTTAAAAATAAGAAAATAGAAGATAATTTTTAAAAATATTAAACAAATAGACCCTTAGTCATTCTTTATAATAAGAATGCATGGAATGAGAAAAGAATATTATTGGAATTATGTGATATAATAAGATTTAAGTAGAATTTCTCCTTAAATTCCAACTAAAATTGCATAACTACTTAAAATTAGAAGGATGATGTAATAGACAATGTAATTAGATGCTTGAAGGTTACTTTACCTCTTTGCTATAAATAGGACTGTTTAGTTCATGCCTCCACCAAAGTAAACTTAGCCTATGACTAAAGAGAGGGAGAAAGTGAGAGTTGTGTTCAGTTTCTTTTACATTCCTTAATGTGTTTTTAGATAGTTTCTTAAGAATCCTTGTGAGCTTTTGAGATTTGTTGGAGATAAAGCTCTTTTGTTCATTAAAGTGAAGGTACAAGCTTATTTAATCCAATGGTTTCTTTTCTTTTCATAGTTCTTTCAAAAATTCTCTTACTAACTTCATTTTATTGCCAATAACAAAACATAAATCATAGGTATGGGAAAATCAAGCAAGCAAGTCCACCTAAGTGACTAGAGATATACTAATTTTCTTTTTAGTTTTATTTGAAGAAGATCTTTTTGTATAATATGTATGTAATTTGGTTAATGGTGTGTTGAAGCTATAATATTCATAGTGGATTTGCTTAAAATGTGTTTTTCTTAAAACTTCCAGATGTGATTTTAAAAGTGATAGCTTGAATTGATGCTTTAATTTCCATCTTTTATAGTAAAGAAATTTTTTTTGGAAAGTTATGGTTTTCAAAAGTATTCTTTGATTTGAAAAGATGAATCTTTGAAAAGGTTTAATGTTTTGAACATCCTTTGTTCAAAAAATGATTTTTAAAAAGAGTAAGTTTTGAAAGGATTTTCTTAATAGGGAAGGTGACAAAAGAATTTCTTTGGAAAGGATTTGCAAGGAAAGTGAACAAGTTCTCTTTGAAAATGACTTGAAAACAACGATTCTGTTTTTATATCTTACATAGTCATCTTTTAAAAACATAATTTTGTACAAAAGAAATGAAAATTTTGTTCAGGCCAATTTTTCATTTTTGTGATGAATCTAAGTTTACAATTTTTTAAACCCTAGTAAGGATATCGTATGATATTATGTGAGAGTTTTCAAGCAAAAATCATGCTTAAAACTATTACAAACTCTTGGGTTTTATGACAATTTCTCTAGAGAAATTTTATTTTTAAGAAGAAAACTTGTTACACTTGCTTCTAAACTCTTTTAAAAATATTAATGCACATTTATATCATAGTTTTAGAAGCCAAAACAAGTTAATAATGAGCCTTGAAGCTGTTAGGAATTTGGATTATTACATACAGCGAAATTTCAAAATTTTGATCCGAATTCTACCTAGGATCCATGCAAAAAGCATAAATCAATGATTAGAGTTTTACCTATTGGGCACTCATGTTTCTACTGATCAAAATTTGAGAGCGGATGAATCAAATGCCGACCGGAAGGTACAGCGTCTCTACAGTATCCACACGGAGTGAACAACGACCTCTCGTCCTCCACGAATCTGCTAGGATGCGTTTCTCTCTCTAAGAATTAAGATTAGATGTTTTCTGAGTGATTTTGGGTTTTAGGAAGTCTATGAGTGTGTCTCTAATATGCTGCCCTCAAGCCCCTTTTTATAGAACTTAAGCAAGCCACAATCCTAGTCCTACTCGGATAATGCTTCCAAAATTCTAATTACACTTAACAACTCATTTTATCCTTATCCTAGAGATAATGAGGAGAGATATGACTTATCTATTAATTATCTAACATTAGATAATATTATCTCATAATATAAATATCTTAATATTAGATAATTGTATATAGTTATCAAATATTAAAATAATATTATCTCATAATATATTTATCTAATATTTGATAACGTAATTATTTGATATTACTTTAATATCAAATAATATCACATAATATATATATATATATATATATATATATATATATTACGTGAATTTATTATTCTTAATAATATATATATGCATGAAAATAAGTCTAATTAATTATATATTAATATAATTAAAGTCTAATTAATTATTATCTTATTCCTACTCCTTTTGTGTGACCCTGTAGGTTCTTACTACATTGACAATGACTCATTATTAAGCTATAGACAGTAAGTAGTATCTAGCAATACATCACTGCCACTCAAGTAGTAAAAATGTCTGTGATTCGACATCCATCTAATACATGATCAACGTTTTGCATGATAACCCTTTTGTAATAATATCCAAATTGAACTGGAGGCATGGAATGTGTCATCCTCGTCAATGTTCAATTTATATTTCTTGATACTGAGTAAACTTAAAATAAATTATTAAAATCACATATTAATTCAATTGAGCATGGCCATGCATTTCTAAGTTTCACTCAATCAAGGGGCCCAAGGATATTTCTCTTTTATATAAAAGTAACAAAATTCCATCTACATCACTCACTTCCCTCTGAACGATTTATGACACACCCAATCAATGCCCTACTTGTCATCTTGATTAAAGATAACATAGGACAATATTAAAGTGAGTAATTCCTCATGTAGGGAACTGTAGTGACTTCAGATTAAAGGTTTATGTGTATTTGTGATCATATGAGAATAACTTATGACACGTCTATCCATGCAATATTCTCATAGTGGGTCAGTCCAGTACATTATTCACTAGCAATGTACTCATGTATTGACTTGATATCACATATCCATGATTCGTAATCATCAGTCACTATACATGCTAGTCTCGATGTATTATTACTATCTTTTTCATAATAATACTTGACTAGGGGTATTTTAGGAATAGCGAAGTTATTTCAAGGATAATTATTATATTAAGTTATAAATTATGCATAATAATAATAAAATTATAAAAATAAAATATAATAATTAAATTACCTAAAATAAAATATAATACATTATATATAATTTCAATCATCTATATGATTGGTTCTATGACACACACCAACAGAAGCTCTCAATTTTATATGCAAAAAACAACACTAAAACAACATTTTCAAAGTTGAAAAATTATCTCCTTAAAAGTAGGTTTTTAGCAAAACATTTTAAATTACTAGTGTAACTTGTTTTAGTTAAGAAAATGGCTAAAAAGATGGCTTCTAAGTGACTAATGTAAGGCTGGAAAATTCTAGAAATTTTTCTAGAATGTTGTATAAAAAGTTAGTATTTTAAAAAGTTTTGTTTCCCTCAATATTCTTTGATGGTTGATGGTTTTAGTAAGCTATGTAACATGTTTTAAAAATGAAAAAAGTTAAAAAAATGAAATTTAATTTCTTTAAATTAATTTTGAAAATTTATAAAAAAATTTAGAAAAATTTGCTATTTAAAATGGAATTTTCAAGTATAAGGGTGATTTTAATACTTACTAAATGTTTATGGTTGTTTTCTTAACAATTTAATGTTAATATATGGTGAAAAGATGCAATTTTATTACTGAAGGATAGCATGTTTATGTTCTTGAGTAAATGAGGAAAAATAGTTTTCTAGCTTGATAAAATAGTGTGCAAAGTTTAAAGTTAAGTATGCTTAATGTGGAACTTATAAAATCCAAGTTATTCCCTTCATAGTTTTATTGTAAAAGCTATGAAGAGTATGTTTATTCTTTGAATAAAATTTTGTTCATTTATAGCATATAGATTTATAAAGTTAATGGTTTAAAAACATGCTTGAACATTAATGGAAAGGTTATGTAAAAATGAATGGTACTCCACATGTTTCCATGATGAAATTGTGAGTTTGAAATGATAAATTAGTGTATGGGTTCTTATTATAAACTAATTTATGAATCATATATGCACTAATGAGTTTATATGTAAGGGAATTTATGAATGATAATGACTTCTTGCTTGAAAATGTGATGTGATAATATAGCATGTGGAAATAGGAGCATGAATACTTAATGTGGTCACTAGAAAAGTAATGAGGTAACTATAAATTCTTTCTATTAGGAATTCGGATTATCATATGCAGCGAAAATTTAAAAATTTGATCCGAATTCTACTTAGGATCCATGCAAAAGACATAAATCAATGATTAGAGTTTTACCCATTGGGCACTCGTGTTTCTACTGATCAAAACTTGAGAGCGGATGAATCAAACACCGGCCGAAAGGTACGGTGTCTCTACGGTATCCACACGGAGTGAACAATGACCTCTCACCCTCCACGAATCTGCTAGGATGCATTTTTCTCTCTAAGAATTAGGATTAGATGTTTTCTAAGTGTTTTTGGGTTTGTATGAAAGCTTTGAGCGTGTTATTAAAGTGCTGCCCTCAAGTCCCTTTTTATAGAACTTAGGCAAGCTATAATCCTAGTCCTACTAGGATAATGCTTCCAAAATCCTAATCACACTTAACAACTCATCTTATCCTTATCCTAGAGATAATGGGGAGAGATAGGACTTATCTATCAATTATCTAATATTAGACAATAATATTATCTCATAATATAAATATCTTAATTATTAGATAATTGCATATAGTTATCAAATATCAAAATAATATTATCTCATAATATATTTATCTAATATCTGATAATGTAATTATTTGATATTACTTTAATATCAAATAATATCACATAATATATATATATATATATATATATATATATAACATGAATTTATTATTCTTAATAATATATATATGCAGTCCAATTAATTAGATATTAATATAATTAAAGTCCAATTAATTATTGTCTTATTCCCACTCCTTTTGTGTGACTCTGTAGGTTCTTACTACGTTGACAATGACTCATTATTGAGCCATAGACAATAAGCGGTATCTAACAATATATCACTACCACTCAAGTAGCAAGAATGTCTGTGATTCGACATTCACCTAATACATGATCAACGTTTTGCATCATAACCCTTTTTGTAATAATATCCAAATTGAACTGGAGGCATGGAATGTGTCATCCTCGTCAATGTTCAATTTATATTTCTTGATACTGAGTAAACTTAAAATAAATGATTAATATCACATATTAATTCAATTGAGCATGGCCATGCATTTCTAAGTCTCACTCAATCAAGGGGCCCAAGGATATTTCTCTTTTATACAAGAGTAACAAAATCCCATCTACATTACTCACTTCCCTCTACACGATTTATGACACACCCAATCAATGCCCTACTTGTCATCCTGATTAAAGGTGACATAGGACAATATTAAAGTGAGTAATTCCTCATGTAGGGAACCGTAGTGACTTCAGGTCAAAGGTTTATGTGTATTTGCGATCATATGAGAATAACTTATGACACGTCTATCCATGCAATATTCTCATAGTGGGTTAGTCCAGTACATTGTTCACTAGCAATGTACTCATGTATTGACTTGATATCATATATCCATGATTCGTAATCATCAGTCACTATACATGCTATTCTCGATATATTATTACTATCCTTTTCATAATAATACTTGACTAGGGGCATTTTAGGAATAGCGAAGCTATTCCAAGGATAATTATTATATTAAGTTATAAATTGCGCATAATAATAATAAAATTATAAAAATATAATATAATAATTAAATTACCTAAAATAAAACATAATACATTGTGTATAAATTCAATCATCTATATGATTAGTTCTAGGACACACACCAACACTTTCTTGCTAGATTGTGTAACTCCCTTACTTATTACCGCCTTATTCCTCATTTAATAGATAATTATTGCATACTAATTTGCCATCTACTCGGAATAACACAAACTTCTGTATTTCATACACATGAGCAAAATCATATATTTATACAAAAGTTCAATTTACAAAAAATATACATCCATCATATACAATATCACCAACTATACAATTAATTACAACTTCAAACATCATTGCCCTTTATCATGAGAGCCTTTGGAAGCGTCACCTGGAATGGTTAGTCACAAAACAGAAAACATAAGAAACAAAGTTTCCCAGTAGCTAACTATTGCCATAAAACATTTCAAGCCATTCCAGATCCTTAAGCAAATAAATCATACGTTCCGAAATCATTTAAACACTTTCATCTTATTCAATACCATACCATTATAAGAAACATACACTGTACACAACAATCATCAAGCCCATTCGAGGACTCATATCAATATCTAGATGGCCATCACAGATAATCGTACCTAGGCCTATATACAGCATCACGCTGTCTTCCCGGGGTACTCGGGCCAAAGGCCTAACATACAGCATCACGCTGTCTTCCCGAGGTATCGGGCCATAGGTACCGCACACTTGTCATCCCCGGGGAACTCGAGCCATAGGCCTAACACAGTATCACACTGTCTTCCCGAGTTGTGCGCACAACAATTTCATACACATTCCATACAATGGCATAAAATTCATAAAATCATGTAAATAGAAAACAAAGCTTAAGGATAAAGCTAGCTACCTTTTACAAGCTTCCAATGTGATGTTCCCTTTGCTCTCACTTAAAACTTCTTCACACTTCCTCTTGCCTTTCCAAGTTGGCACTCCTCAGTCTATACAAATACATATCATAGTTTCTTATTATAACATCATCACTTTCCCTAATCCTCATGTATTCTTTACTTTCTCCACTTAATTAAATGCATACTTAGATGCTCTATACCTTGTTTTCAAGCCTTGAAATGACACATATGAACATTAGAAAAGGATCCAGGGGTAAAGCCATGCAAAACATGAAGAATTAAAGCCAAAAAGTTCACTTAACAAAGAACACGGGGGTCCCATACCCCGTGTTCATGGTCGTGTTTCTTACTGGATCACTTCGGGGCTTCACTGGGTTATTCGACAAAGAACACGGGGGTGAACACAGGACGTGTTCTACCCCGTGTACCTTACTGCCCTTCAGTCCTGAGGTAAACACGGGGAGTGTTGCACCCCGTGTAGCACACTGATCAGCTTCGACGAGGAACACGGGGTACAACACGGGCCGTGTTCTACCCCGTGTACCTTGCTGATCCTCCGAAAACACATTAAACAGCTAAAACTCCTTCTTTCCTTCTTTTTCATATCCATAGTTTTGGCTTCTCAAAAGGAAAAAATGCACATAAACACTTTCACAATTCAAAGTTTCATCTTTCATAGGCTTTAAGCTTCATAGAAATTATTCTAACTTCATCATTTTAGCCAAGTTCCAAACATATCATGCCAACTCTACACATGCACCATTATACCTCTAAAACCTAAATGTGTTCATCATGTTTCTTGCTCTTTTTACACTAAACCAAAGCCATAGCTTAACATAACAACATCTAAAACACCATTAAACATATTCAAATCATCCTAAACTCCATGTTCAATCACCCTTAATCACACCAATCTCAAGATTTCAAGAAACTAAGAAGAGTACATTAAAGAGCTCTTAGAGGAGAACATTTTTACCTCTTAGTGCAACTTGAAAATCCTCACTTGGAGCTCCCCAAACTTAATCAAACTTGGGCTTTTCTTCAATCTAGAGACACCAATAGATAGAGCTTGATGAGAGGAGCAATTTTCCCTTCTACACCTTAGCTTGAATCTTGGTATTTTTGGGTGAAAAACTCAAAAGAAACTTTCTCTCTCTTTCTCTCTCTCTCTCCTGCACGTTTTGGAGCTTTCATGGAGATTTTCTGCAGCTTTTAGAAAAGTGGAGAAGAGAGGAGAGTTTTCATGAAGCTCGAGGGGCATTTTGGTCTTTTTTGAGGTTCCCAAGGGTATTTTTGTCCTTTGGCACCAATTATTAAGGCTATTCTTGCCATTATTTTTCTAATAATGACACTTGTCATAAATCCATTGGTCACACTAATTAAAATCACATATTGCACCCCAAACTCTTAGTTATTCATATTAGATCCCAAATCCTTAATTATTTACACTTTAACCACACCCGATTCTGCACTTTTGCAAAATAATTCATAGGGTTTCTGTCTGTTTAAAATTCCTTATACTATCAGACTTAGACAACTTCCCCTTTTAGGGTTTTCCAACCTCCTCTGATCATTCATACTATTTAGGGAAATTAATTCTTTCCCTACTATCCGTTTTCCTTCAAAATTCCGTTTACCTTGCACTTAACTCCTTTCAACTTGAGATTCACCCACCAGGCTAATTCAATCATGCTCTTCATTTCTACAGCCTCAGAAATTAAAGATTCAAATAATAGAATTGAAAATTCGGGACATTACAGATTGTGTTGTTACTTATATTATATTATAATTATGGTTAAAGGATAACATTTTGACCTAACTTTGTCATGTGAAAATAGGCTAGAGAATGCCCTATGTGAAAATGAGATAGAGAAAGAGCACTATATGAAATGGGCTACTCAGAACCCCAAGTGCAAAAAGCTTGAATGCCTAAATGATTATTAGCTTGAATGTCATATGTGAATATTGGCTTAAGTGTCATATGTGACAATGTGATTATATGACCCTTGTAGAGAAGATAAAAGTTTGGCTTGGTACCCTATATTTCGAGTCATATAGAACGATAATAGGATTAGGTTGGCTAGTAGGAATAAGGTTAGTATACATGTGGGACAAGGTTAGTTCAAAGCAACAACGTGGTAACCTTTTTATGCCTCTTTGTTAATTAATTGATTATATTATTCTTATAATTGAATTATGTGATCAAAATTTCTAGGAGTGCATTATATAGAAATGCTAAATGTGAAATATATCAAAAATATTTATGGTAAATGGTTTAATATATGTTATATATATATATATATATATATATATATATATATATATATATATATATATATATATATATATGATTTTTTGAATTAAAACCTATTAGAAAATTTGTGTCTTAATTATCTTACTAAATGATTTATTACTCACTATACTTTTAGATTTTTTAAAAAAAACTTTAGATCCAATGGCACCTATTAAGATCCTTATCATTTGGTAGCACTTTTATGAGATGCATTTGCATGGTATAGACCTAAGTTTTACTTTTTTATGGACATAGATGCACACCTGTCCAACATTAAGTATGCCACAGAACCTACTTAGTTCCTGAAGCATTAGAAAGAACATCATCACTAATAGTAGTAAATGATTAACCGTATTCCCTAGCCTTTAAGGACCTTAAGTCTCATGACTTTGACTCTAACATGAATGCAATTGACTTTATGTTAAGAGTTGAAGTTAAAAACCCAATTATGTGAGAATTATTACTTTAATACCTTAGGGAAGCAAAAGCTTAAAATTTTAGATAATACTCTTATAGCTCGAGGCAAAGGCGCAAGCCTTAAATGCTATTGTAACAAGTACCTTACTACTTAAAATTTTTTTATGAATGAGTTTTGCTTGATTCTAAAGTTATCCATTCTTTCTTATTTCGTGATTTAGCACTAAGAATTTCAAAACCTAAAGAAGAAATAAATAATGTTATGATAATCACTACCCTAATAGGAAAGGTTATAGTAGTAACACATGGAGTTAAGGAATGTGAGATTAACTTAAATAATTATTCAACTAAGATAAATCTAATAATATTGAATATGATGGGCTATGATGTTATCATAGGATTGGTTATTTAAGTATCATGCCTTTATAGAGTATTATCATAAGATAGTAATATGTCAACCAAAAAGAAAAGTGGCATGGATATTCCAAGATGAAAAGAAAGCAGAGATGCTTACTTATGTCTTTTGTGCAAAAGGATGGAAAATTGTTAAGAAGGGGTGCACTATATGGATAGCCACCATAAGTAAAGCTAAGAAAGAAGAACTACTAAGATTATTATATAATTAAGAGATTAAATTCATGATTGACATGATTCCCAAAAATGATTTTATATAAACCCTTCTATATCAAATGACACTAGCAAAATTAAAGGAGATGAATGAGCAATTGCAAGACTTAAGTATTTCCCTATAGGGTACACCTATGTTGTTTGTTAAGAAGAAGGATAGATCATTAAGATTGTCTATTAATAATCAATGGTTAAATAAGGTCACTATCAAGAACTAATATCCTTTACATTAGATAGATGACTTATTTGATTAACTTCAAGGTGCTTAATGCTTTTCAAAAATCAATTTATCATCTTGATATCACTAACTGAAGATCTAGAAGGATGATATTTTGAAGATAACATTTCGCACTCACTGTGGACATTATAAATTATTATTGATGTTTTTCAGACTAATAAATGCACTAATAGCATTTATGGACTTGATGAATCAAGTTTTCAAACCATTTTTGGATGAGTTTATCATTGTATTCATCAATGATATCCTAGTGTATTCGAAGAGTGAAGCAGAGCATGCACAACATTTATGAATTACTTTACAAACTATAAGGGAGCATCAGTTGTTTGCTAAGTTCTTGAAGTGCAAGTTCTAAATGACGAGTGTAGTACATATGGTTTTAAAGGAAGGATATCAAGTAGATTCACAAAAAGTAAAAATTGTAACTAAGTGGCCAATACTTCCATCTATGATAAAGATATGCAATTTTCTTGGATTAGTTAAATACTATAGAAAATTTATGAAAGATTTTTTTAAGATTGTATTATCATTAACCAAGTTGACATGAAAAGGAGTTAAATTCATTTGGAATGATGATTGTGAAAAGGGTTTTCATAAGTTAAAGCAATGCATGATGTTTGCATTTGTATCAACTTTTCTAAGTGCAATTAAGGGTTATATGGTGTATTGTGATGCATTAAAAGTTAGAATAGGATGTATGTTAATGTAGCTTGTATAAGTTATTGCTTATGCATCAAGACAATAAAAAAACATGGAGTAAACTATTTTATGCATGATTTAGAGATGGTAATTGTAGTATTTGCTTTGAAGATTTGATGACACTACCTTTATAAAGTAACTAGCATGATCTATATAGATCATAAGATTTTGAAGTATATCTTCAAGCAAAAGGACTTGAATCTTTAATAATGAAGGTCGATGGAATAGGTGAAGGACTATGATTATTTTATCCATTACCATCCTAAAAAGGTGAATATAGTAACCAATGTCTTAAGTTCAAAAGCTACAAGGAAAAGTGGAAGTACATAGAAAGAAGAAGTCTATGAAAAAGTAGCTAGTGTAAGGATATAGTCCACGATAGTAAAACATATTAAAGAAAAGTATTTGAAGGACTCTAAGTATGATTGATTAAAGAGAAAGGTAACGAAAAAAGAAGAAACCCATCTAAGTATGAATTACAAAGGTATGGAAAGAAATAATAAGAGATTGTGGGTTTTTGAATCAACGAGGAGGGAACTTAAGAAAGGCACACAATCATCATATATGATGCATTTAGGTGTGGTAAAAATGTATTGAGATTTAAAGAAATTCCATTAGTGGAAAGAAATGAAAAGAAATAAAACTGAGAATGTGATCAAATGTTTAACTTATTAATAAGTTAAAGTGGAACACTAATGCCTTGTAGGACTATAAACATCGTCACTTAATTACTAATAATTAATAAGGACTTAAGGTTTAGGGTTTAAAGGCTTTGATTTGGGTGATCATAGATTAACTTAAAAAGATGGCACATTTCTTGCCAGTGAAGACAATATTCTTAGCATTCAATATACCTATAGTTTCTTGGATAAAATCATACCATTTCATGGCATATAGATTATAACTATCTCCAATTATGGAACATAGTTCATATCATATTTTTTGTAGTTATTTAAAAAATCATTAGGAATATAGTTATATTTCGATATAACATTTCACCCCACAAATAGAAAAACAATTTAAGAGAATAACTCAAGCATTGGATATGCTTATAGCCTATGTGGTCAATTTTAAAGGAAGTTAATGATAAGAAATTCCATAGGGGTTTCCCGATCTTCACGACGTAGGCAAATAAAGTAAATCAAAAATAATGTAAAAGAATGATATAAGCGCCACACTCCAGAAATGAGGAAGGAAATTGGGAGTGATAAGCTCTGACTTGGGTGGTTCGATGACCTGACGAATGCAAGCAACCAACTAATGCTTTAAAGAATGCGACCTGCTACTTAGACCACTTATCCAACCACGAACATGAATTAACCAATCCACACAACAACGCACCTGGGTTGAAGCACAAATTGGGGGCTTTTATGAATTTGAATCACCAATCTTATAAAGGAATATTGACAAAGCAAGGTTTCACAAGAGCAAAAGAAGATAATATTCTCACACTTTGGAGAAGAAACACTCAAATTTGTGTATTATTCATGAACTACCTATTTTGAGTTAGATAGATTCCTATTTATACTACTCTTAGGAATATAAATAGTAAATGCCATATTTGGAAAAAAATAAAGCTTTGACTATCATTAAATTAAAAATGAAAATTATCCTCAGATTTTCCTTATTTGTTATATTCCCAATTAGGAAAATATTTTTTAATTTGCTACACTCCATGTCTAGATTCATTGTATCTTGTATTTGGAAATTATCTTCAAATTCATTACACTCCATATTAGGATAATGTTTCCATATTTGTTGCACTCTATATTAGGAAATTATCTCGTAATTAACTCATATGTCCAGGTTCATTGCACTCTATATTAGGAAAATATGTCCAAGTTCATTAACTCCGAATTAGGAAATTATCTCCTAATTTGTCATGCTCTATATTGGGAAAATGTATCTAAATTCATTGCACTTTAGATATCTTCAGATTTCATGGGCTCAGATAAGCAACACTTTAACTCTACTTATTTTTTCTACTTAGGCTTCTTGGGCCAGGAATGCATTCACATGGGCTCTAATTCCTTCTTGTATGCTTTTTCTTGTCATTGGGCCTTTACTTAATATTAAATCTTTCTCTACTTGGGCTTGCTCATGCAAAGTGCTAAACTAGTTCATATCAGTTAAGATAAGTATCTATCACTAATTAAATTTGCTTATAACAATAGTTATCATCTAAGCATTCACATGGCTCCATTTGAACCATTATATAATAAAAAGTGTAAATTTCCTATAAGTTTGTTTGAACTAGGAGAAGCAAAGATAGTTGGACCAGACTTGGCAAAAGATACAATGATTAGAGTTAACACTATTAGAAAGAGACTATGTGTAACTTAAGATAGGTAGAAGATGAGAATTAGAATTCTAGTATAGGGAGCATATATTTATAAGCATTTTCTTAAAAAAGGAAAGTTTGCACTAAGGTATGTAAGGCTTTACCCAATTACATAAAAGGTTAGTAAGATAACATATCAATTAGATTTACATCAAATTAATACATTCTTGATGAGTCCCATAAGTTAAAAAAAATCCTGTAGAGCTTGATCAAAAGTTGACTTGTATAGAAAAACTAATCAGAATAATACATAAGTAAGCTTAAAAATCAAGATCTAAAGAAATACCAATAATCAAACTATTTTAGGAAAGATATGGTAAGCAAGAAGTGACCTAGGAATTAAAAATAGATATAAGAGGAAACTATCGAGAATTATTTGATAAGATTCCTTAGAGTTTCATAGGTTATTGACAATTCTGAAAAATCCTATCTTGTTTAATGAAAATTTAAGGATGAATTTTCTTTAAAAGGAAAAAATTGTTACACCTTGTAAAGATCTAGCAAAGAAAGATTGATAGAATTAAACTAGCAAGAGCTTATTAATGGGTAATTAGTAGAAGCATCCACTAAGTCTAGTTGATGAAAACTTCATTAGAAATAATCTAGGAAAAGCTAGAGTGCTTTTAGAAATTAATCAAGATCCAAGGTTGATAAAGTTTTGGAATAACTTAAGGATTTTACTTGGAAGTATCGTATAAAATCTAAGAGGAAAAAATTATGAAATTTTAGAAACATTAAAGACGAGTGCACAGTTTTAGGGTGGTGATAAAGAGAAGATGACTTAATTTTAGGACATTACTATAATTTTTAAAGTAGTTTTCAAATTATGATTTTATTAGAAAAATTAAAAAATGATGATTTAGATGAGAAAACATTATTTTAATATATTGTAGCATGTGATGTTTTGGCGATCAAGTAGGAAGCTTCCAATGCATTTATGAAGTAAGCTTAATCCTTATCTAGGATAAGCATATATTAAATAAGAAGGAATATTTTAAGAATTGACCTTAATCATCCCTTTAATATAAGCATGCATTAAATAAGAGAAACTCGATCATTCTCTATGATAAGAATGCTTTGAATGAGAAAGGAATATTCTTGGAACTGTGTGATATGATAAGATTTAAGTAAAATTTCTACTTATATTCCAACCAAAATTATGTAATGACTTAAAATGAGTAGGATGATATAATAGATGATGTAATTAAAGTCTTTAAGATTACTCTACTCAAGCTTCCCCTATACTAAAATTAGCTCATGACTAGAAAGAGAATGAGAGATTGAGCATTATGTTCTTAAGTTTCTTTTACATGCTTTAGTGTGTTCTTGATAGTTTCTTGAGAATTCCTGAGTGTTTTTTAAGAGTTGTTTGAGAGAAAGCTCTCTTGTTCATCAATGTGATGGTAAAAACTTATTTACTCTAATGGTTTTTTTTTCTTATTATAATTCTTTTAAAGGTTCTCTTACTAGTTTTATTTTATTTTGAATAACATAACTTGAATCATAGGTGTGGGAAAATTAAGAAAAGTTTAGAGATCTAGTAATTTTCTTCTTGATTTTCTTTTAAAATGATCTTTATGTATTATATATTTGTGTGTGTATGTGTGTGTTTTGGATGGTGGTGTGTTGAAGCCATCATATTCATGGTAAATTTGCTTGAAAAATGTTCCTCTTAAAACTTCAAGATAGGATCTTCAATGTGATAGTCTAGAATGATGCTTTAATTTCTATCATTTTAGAAAAGAAAAAGTTTTGGAAAAATTATGGTTTTTGCGAAAATTCTTTGATTTGAAAAGATGAATCTTCAAAATGGTTTGATGTTTGAAACATCCTTTGTTTAAGAAGTGATTTTTAAAAGGAAGGAGTTTTTGAAGGGATCTTCTTTATAAGGAAAGGAGACAAAAGATTTTCATTGGAAAGGATTTGCAAGAAAAGTAAGAAAGTTTTCTTTAAAAATAATTGGAAAAGGATTATTTTATTTTTAGATCCTACACAATCATCTTTAAAAATATAGCTTTGTGAAAAAGAGAAAATGAAAATTTTGTTAAAAAACCTACGTAAAGCTCTCGGGTTCCATGTATGAACCTAGGGCCAAGTTTTAATTTTTGTGATGAAATTAGGTCCATAAAGTTTTAAATCCTAGAAGGGATATCATGTGATGATCATATCAAATTTTTCAAGCAAAAATCATATTTAAACTCAATTACAAGCTTTTAGGTTTCAAGCTTATTTCTTAAGAAAAAGTTTTTTTTAAAAGGAAATACATTTTACACTAATTCTAAACTCTTTTAAAAATGTTAGTACTTATTCATATGAAATTTTTTGAAGTAAAAATAAGTTGAAAGTGAGCTAGTGGAAAAATAATACTAAATTAATGTTTTCAAAGTTGAAAAATTGTCTCCTTTGAAGTGGGGTTTTAGCAAAACATATTAGTTACTTATGTAACTTGTTTTAAGTAAGAAAATGGTTGAAATGAAGCCTTCTAAGTCACTAATATGGGGCTATAAAATTTTGGAAATTTTTATAAAAGTTGCATAAGAAGTTAGTATTTCAAAAGGAAATTTTGTCTTCTTTAATCTTGTTTGTTTGTGGATTATTTTAATAGGTTGTGTAACATGTTTTAAGCATGAAAATGGTTGAAAAATGATATTTAATGTCTTTAAATTAGTTCTAAAAATTAGCAAAAAGAATTTTACAAATTTTTTTATTTAAAATGGAATTTTCATGTGTCAAGGTATTTTAAAACCTTATAAACATTTGTGGTTAATTTCTTGACTATTTAATGTTAATATATGGTTAAAGGGTACAATTTTGTTACTACTAGACATCTTTTATGTGCTTGATTAAGTGAGAAAAATAGTTTTCTTACTTGGTAAAATAGTGTGCAAAGATGCTTAGATTTGGAAGTTGTGGAACTTGAAAAATTCAAGTTATACCCTTTACGATTTTGCTATAAAAATCATAAGGAGTATGTTTGTTTTTGAATAAAAGGGTACTTGTTTATAACATACAAGTGAATGGTAATTTGTAGGTTCCCATGATTTAACTATGAGTTGAAATGATAAATATGTGAAGGGGTTCTTGCTATGAGTTAATTTATGAATCATATATGCATTGGTGATAATGAACTCATTCACGAAAATGTGATGAGGTAATCTAGCATATAGGAATGGAAGCACAAATGCTTAATATGGTCATAGAAAAGTGACAACGTAACTTTAAATTCTTTCTTGCCAAGTTATGTTCTAACTTATATTATATTATAATTATGGTTAAAGGATGATATTTTTACCTTACCTTATTATATGCAAATAGGCTAGATAATGCCTAATGTGAAGTTGACCTGGAGAGATCTCTCTATGAAACAGGCTAGTAAAAGCCCCAGGTGAAAAAGGCTTAAGTGCCATAAGTGATTATCAATTTGAGTGTCATATATGATGATGTGACTATATTGTGATTGTGTGACCCTTGTGAAGAGGATAAGAGTTTTGCCTAACACCTTATATTTCAAGTCACATAGATTAAGCCATAAGATAAGGTTGGCCTAGAGGAACTAGGTTAAGATACATGTGGGATAAAGTTAGTTTGAAGTAACATGATGGTAACTTCTTATGCCTCATTGTTATTTAATTGTTAATTGATTGATTATATTATGCTTATGATTGAATTACATGATCAAAATTTATAGTAGTGCAATATATAAAAATGCTATATGTAAAATATATGGAAAAGATTTTTGGTAAATGGTTTGATATATATCTTGTACATATTTAATTTTCTAGATTAAAACCCATTAGAAAATTTATGTGATAGTTTCTTCATTGAGAAATTTATTACTTACTTTACTTATAAAAATATTTTTTAGATAATCTAAATCCATATAGCACCTATTGAGATCCCTATCATTTATTGCAACCTATTTTAAGATTGCATTTGGATGGTATAGGCATGAGTTTTACTTTGTTATTGATACAAATGCATGCCAATCCATGATTGAGTATCCTACAGACTTTACTTTAGTTCTTGAAGCATTAGTAAGAACATTATCTCTAATAGTAATAGATGATTCATCACATTCTTGAATGTCTAAGGACCTTAACTTTCATGACTTTGACTCTAACATGAATAAAGCTAATAACTAGCCCAATGGATAGCTGTCATATTTACCTACATTGAAAATTATTTGTATAACTATATTTTAACTTTCTATATGTTTTGCACAAATATTTTAAAACTCTAACAATCGAGTTGCAACATAGCCTAAGTAACTTTTTGTATAACTAACCTATGTATATTATGTGATGCATATGTATATATATTATACATATTTATGTATTTTTATGATTTTTCATATTACATGACCATTATTCTAATTGTTTTATGGTTTTTACAAAAGAATGATTTTGTTATGCATTGAAAGATGGCCCATAGTTTTTTCAAAGGAAAAAAGAAAGAAATGGTTTTCATCTTTATTAAAGGTAAACCTTGTCAAAATATAGAAATATATATATTTCTAACTTGGAGGTATTTATTAAGTAATATATAGTCATTTGATCTTGAAAAAAACTTATCAATTAGTTTTTAAGAAATATTTTTTTAAAAAAATTCCAATTTGATTTCAAAATAAAAATATTCAATTTTTGAATTTTAAGTAGAGTATATTTTCTCCAAAAGTATTTTATGAATATCATTTTCTAATTTTTTAAGTTTTATTAACCCGTTCTAATTCCATTAAGCTTCTTTTTTTTCTTAAATGAAGCTTAATTCTTTTAAAGTATAAAAAAAGTTCTTCAATGGTTTTCTTTCTAAAATATCTTTCTGATTTCTTAAAAAGTTTCAAGAAAAAGATATTCATATAGTTTTATAAGTTTAAAGTTATGTTTCAACTATTTCTAAAATTGAAAGAGAAAATGTCAGTTTGAAAAGGAAACCTATAAGTTTTGTATTTTTTTATTTTCAAAATTTGTTATCACTTTCAAAAGAAACTATTATATATTTGGTTTTAGAGTATTCGTCAAAAAGAAAGAAAAACAAATATGGTTTTCAGTGTTTTCATTTCCAAAGCTAGTTCTATTTATTATCACTTAAATTGTTTTTTTATTAAAAAGTTCATTTTTTTAATCTTTAATGATGTTGTTCATTTCTATCTATTGAAAATTATTAATTATTCAAAAAAGAAAGTTAAATGTCATCAATTTAAGCAAAGTTATTTTTTGATAAATGTTTTAAAAGATATATATATTAATGATGGAAAAAATTAGTGAAAATTTTTGAACTCAGGTTCTCTACATATTGCATGTTCTTTAAAATAATTATAAGTTTTGCAAAATGGTTTTAATTGGCAAGGCTTGTAAAGATTTTATATTTAGTTGATATTTTGATATCTTTATGCCAATTCATGATAGTCCAAAATGTCATAACCTCATTCTGATTATGATCGGCGTGGATCCTAAAACTTGATTTCCATATGTCTTTACACTTTTCATTCTTTCTATCCAACGAAAGTTTTCAAATTTTCAAGGGAATTTGAAATTTCACTATGAAAATTTTGCAGAAATATGGACAAAGTCTCCCTTGTTTTTGGATACTTCCCGAGGCCCATACACCCTAAAATACAACACTTGTAAAATTTCAAATATGATAGCAAACAATATTCATACAATACAATACAATTTCAAATTTATACATATACAACAATCCAACACATCATAAATCTCTATTTTATGCTAATCCTAACTGTCAAATCCTTTAATCTAGGTAGTCTTTGTTTTTCCATGGATACTACAAGTCTTGAATTTTAACATGGAAACATTAAAGATAAATAAAGTGAGTTGTAGAAACTTAGTGAGCATATATCTACCGCTATTAATTCTTAGTTTGAATATATTAAGTATTCACATGTTATCTAATCATTTAATAAGAAAGATAAAGGTAATTCAAACTTCCTAAGGTTTTGAATGTGCAAAACCAAGCCTCTCATGAAATATTGACTTGTATGTAGCTTAAATATAGCGTACAACATTCATATCACACATTACCAATTCTGAGTAAACATCAGAGTCATAAACAATTTCTAATATCATATTATATCACACATCTAGTTAGTAAATGTAATGTCCCGAATTTTTAATTCTATTATTTGAATCTTTAACTTCTGAGGCTGTAGAAACGAAGAGCATGTTTGAATTAGCCTGGTGGGTGAATCTCAAGTTGAAAGGAATTAAGTGTAAGGGTAAATGAAATTTTGAAGGAAAAGGATAGTAGGGAAAAGAATTTATTTTCATAAGCAGTATGAATGATCAGAGGAGGTTAGAAAACCCTAAAAAGGGAAGTTGTCTAAGTCTGATAGTGTAAGGAATTTTAAATAGACAGAAACCCTATGGACTAATTTGCAAAAGTGTAGAATCGGGTGTGGTTAAAGTGAAAATAATCAAGAATTTGGGATCTAATGTGAATAACTAAGATTTTGGGGTGTAATATGTGATTTTAATTAGTGTGACCGATGGATTTATGACAAGTGTCATTATTAGAAAAATAATGGCAAGAATAGCCTTAATAATTGGTGCCAAAGGACTAAAATACCCTTGGAAATTTCAAAAAGAACCAAAATGTCCCTAGAGCTTCATGAAAACTCTCCTTTCTTCTCCACTTTTCAAAAAGCTGTAGAAAATCTCCATGAAAGCTCCAAAACGTGCAGGAGAGAGAGAGAAAGAGAGAGAAAGTTTCTTTTGAGTTTTTCACCCAAAAATACCAAGATTCAAGCTAAGGTGTAGAAGGGAAAATTGCTCCTCTCATCAAGCTCTATCTATTGGTGTCTCTAGATTGAAGAAAAGCCCAAGTTTGATCGAGTTTGGGGAGCTCCAAGTGAGGATTTTCAAGTTGCACTAAGAGGTAAAAATGTTCTCCTCTAAGAGCTCTTTAATGTACTCTTCTTAGTTTCTTGAAATCTTGAGGTTGGTGTGGTTAAGGGTGATTGAACATGGAGTTTAAGATGATTTGAATATGTTTAATGGTGTTTTAGATGTTGTTATGTTAAGCTATGGCTTTGGTTTGGTGTAAGAACAGCAAGAAACATGATGTGCACATTTGGGTTTTAGAGGCATAATGGTGCATGTGTAGTATTGGCATGATATGTTTGGAACTTGGCTAAAATGATGAAGTTAGAATAACTTTTATGAAGCCTAAAGCCTATGAAAGATGAAACTTGGAATTGTGAAAGTGTTTATGTGCATTTTTCCTTTTGAGAAGCCAAAACTATAGATATGAAAAAGAAGGAAGGAAGGAGTTTTAGCTGTTTAATGTGTTTTCAGAGGATCAGTGAAGTACACGGGGTAGAACACGACCCATGTTGTACCCTGTGTTCTTCGTCGAAGCTGATCAGCGTGCTACACGGGGTGCAACACTCCCCGTGTTTACCTTACGACTGAAGGGCAGTAAAGTACACGGGGTAGAACACGGCCCGTGTTCACCCCCGTGTTCTTTGTCGAGTTACCCAATGAAGCCCTGAAGTGATCCAGTGAGAAACACGGCCCTGAACACGGGGTATGGGACCCTCGTGTTCTTTGTTAAGTGAACTTTTTGGCTTTAATTCTTCATGTTTTGCATAGCCTTACCCCTAGATCCTTTTCTAATGTTCATATGTGTTATTTCAAGGCTTGAAAACAAGGTATAGAGCATCTAAGTATGCATTTAATTAAGTGGAGAAAGTAAAGAATACATGAGGATTTAAGGAAAGTGATGATGTTCTAATAAGAAACTATGATGTGTATTTGTATAGAATGAGGAGTGCCAACTTGGAAAGGCAAGAGGAAGTGTGAAGAAGTTTTTAAGTGAGAGCAAAAGGGAACATCACATTGGAAACTTGTAAAAGGTAGCTAGCTTTATCCTTAAGCTTTGTTTTCTATTTACATGATTTTATGAATTTTATGCCATTGTATGGAATGTGTATGAGATAGTTGTGTGCGCACAACCCGGGAAGACAGTGTGATACTGTGTTAGGCTTATGGCTCGAGTTCCCCGGGGATGACAAGTGTGCGGTACCTATGGCCCGATACCTCGGGAAGACAGCGTGATGCTGTATGTTAGGCCTTTGGCCCGAGTACCCCGAGAAGACAGCGTGATGCTGTATATAGGCCTAGGTACGATTATCTGTGATGGCCATCTAGATATTGATATGAGTCCTCGATTGGGCTTGATGATTGTTGTGTACAGTGTATGTTTCTTACGGTATTGAATAAGATGAAAATGTTTAAATGATTTCGAAACGTATGATTTATTTGCTTAAGGATCTGGAATGGCTTGAAATGTCTTTATGGCAATAGCTAGCTACTGGGAAACTTTGTTTCTTATGTTTTCTGTTTTGTGACTAACCATTCCAGGTGATGCTTCCAAAGGCTCTCATGATAAAGGGCAATGATGTTTAAAGTTGTAAATAATTGCATAGTTGGTGACATTGTATATGATTGATGTATATTTTGTAAATTGAACTCTTTTTGTATAATTATATGACTTTTGCTCATGTGTATAAAGTACAGAAATTTGAGATTTTCCGTGTTAGCTTGAGGTAGATGGCGAATGAGTACGTATAATCATCTAGTAAATAAGGAATAAGGCGTTGATAAGTAAGGGAGTTACAGTAAACATATGTGTAGCTTTTTCATGGCTTTGAGGTCAATACTATATTTTTCTCAACTGCTCGCTAGAAATTTTCCATCCAGCTCTTAGATCGACTTTATATTCTTCAATTGTTTGCCAAAAACTTACCGTTTGACTTTTATATCACCTCTTTATCACCATTTATAGTCTCCAATGTCACTATTGAAATGATTCACAAGTAATATACACAAGAGAGCTTAGCTCTCATATCACAATTATTTATAACACTTTTGTGTAAAGTAATTAAATTTATCCTTAGACAATATCAAGCATACAACAGTGTACAGCCACATCATACAGATATCATTAATCTCTATCACAATCTATCTATAACTAATAACATCACCACTATACTTCCGTTGCACATTCTAATTAATTTATAGTCATTCCATAATTAATTACACTCATCTCATAAGTTTACATATAAACACATATACATGCATGTGATTATGATATCTATACCACCAATAAGAAGAATATAATATTCAACAATTAAACTAGCTTTATTTATTAAAATATAGAGCTATGGTGAGATATACACTCATCTGGTAAGATCCACCTATTTTGTTCTCTCTAAAACATCCAAGCTCAACTCTCTTATCTTCCTACCTCACATCTTATATGAATAAATCATAAATAAGTAAGCATTTCTTATTTTTCTTCCTTACTACTTAAATTTTCAATTCATGTCATGATACATTAACACTTTAAATCATCATCTTCTTACATCTTTATATATAAGCTCATGGAATCAAGATCAAACAAGTAAAAAAAATTAATACTTAGCAATCTTAAAAGACTCCAATTATATCATCTTAGCTAACTATATCCTTAGTTGCTACTAAAATTAGTTCTGATTCATGATAATCAAAATTATTTTTCACATAATTAGAGCTTTCTTGGTTTAAGCTTAAGTATTTGAAATATTAAAAAGAAACATTCTAGAAACACCTTGATCTCATTGCTTTAGCATTCTATAGCATAAAAATTCCATATTCAAGAGCTATCCTTGTGTATCTAATATTATTTATAACACAAGTCTTCTAGAATATATACCATGGTTCAACAACAACAATTTAAAATTACATCTTGATGACATAGCCTTAAAGAATTAATTAAATAATCATTCTTACGAGTTAATTCTTAATGCATAAAATTTAAAACAAATCTTTTGGAACGACTTAACTAACCATATATGATTCTAATATATTATTTTATACTTCAGTCTAGATAGAGAACCTATTCACATCTTTGGAGTAATACAACAAATTAGAAACTTAAATGATCTAAAATTATAAACAATAGGAGTTATGAACAAAATTGGTGGAAATGGCATCTTTAAGTAAATATGCACTCACCATGTAATGCCTATTAATTCAAGAAATTTAGAATATCAACACTTATCTTCTTCTTTTTTATATTTAGCAATATATAATAATAAATTACGAATATATTGATGCTACATATACTTCTTCTTAGAAATTATTATTTTAAGCTCTAATCACATAGTGTTAACATTCTAAACCATAAATTTCTAATTTTCAAGGCTAGAAAGGAAAGATCTAGAATGGCTCAATATTTATAGATTTTTTTAATCATATTGAATCAATATTCAAATAATAAAATATTATAATCTAGAATGCTTTACCTTCATTCTAAGAAGTTTTTGACAACCCCACATCACCATTAAAGGTGGTAGATACCAAAGAAGAAAGAAAGTTGTGACCCCCTATTCTACCCATCTAAGTATCACGTGGTGGAGCTGCTCTAAGCTTAGGGTTGCTGGAGGTTTAATAGAAAAATAAGAGGAAAGATGGCTATAGGCAGGAGCTTACCATAAGGACAAAGTCAAGCTCACTTCCCTCATATCTCCAGAAGTTATTATTTGGCAAGACAACATGCAATAAAAGCATCTTGCATTAATGGTGCTAGCACCAAAAATAAAGGAAGGAGAAGAAAAATAGAAGAAGGAAGCAGCAGCAAATAGAGAGATAGCTCGTAGGGGAGAATGGTAGTGTGGCTCCAACAGACCTATTACAAAGAAGAAGCCAAGAAAAAGAAAAAGAAGAAAGAGGGAAGAAAGAGAGAAGGTAATAAGAGGTATGTAAAATGAGAGAAAAGTACCATAGTTACTAGATTTGTTCTTCTTCTTTTTTTGTATTATGTAGAAGGATAGTGCCAACTTCAAAAAGAAAAATAGAGGAGAATGTGTTAGGAAAAATATAAAAATATGAGAGAGAGAAAAAGAGAGATGCAAAAACCAAGAAGGAGAAAAATAAATGTGGCTGGGACAAAAAAAAGAGGAGAACCGGACACATATTTGTATAAAAGAGAGGAAATTGGGTAAAATATTAAAAGAAAGAAAGAGAGCTAACATAATTAGGAGCAAAGAGGGTGAAATATTAAAATATGGGTTGCGGGAAATAATTCCATGCTTCTCACACTATAAAACTCATTTCCCTTATATAGAATTTTAACCTTCAAAATCTCTTAATTATCCCTAACCATCAATTTATTTCATAAACTAATTTTATTTAATATCTCAATTCATTTTCAATCCTCTCCCAATATGTATTTTTTGAAAATCCTAAAATAATTATTTCAAATATAATTTATTTCATAAATATTTGCACCCCTATATATTACAATATTTTCAACTTAAAGGAAATTCCTTATAAAAATATCTTAAACTGATTCTTAAATTAATAATGGCCATATATAAAAATAAATCAATTTTCAACATCTCAAAACCTTTAATACAGTAATAAATTTAAAATCAAATACCAATCAAACACATAAATAATTATCCATAAATACTAAAATTTATGAATTTTTTAGGTATTAACTGGGATATTACATAAAAGTAGGTTATAATAAAAGAATTGCTAGTAGCAATTTTAGATCACTAAGTTTGAAAATTATTATCCAAGTTATGTCAATAGCAAAAGTTCTTTGGGAGCGATATAGTAAGGAAAAGACTAGTTAGAAATTGGTATTTATATGCAAAAGAAGTACCCTAATTTTTCATTATGTTCCAAAAACCAAGAATTTTGAAAACATTATGAACTAGAAACCTTAGATCATATTTACAAGAATTTGATAAGGGAGGTATTATTACATGTAGTAGTCTTAAGGATTTAAAAATGTCAATTAACTATGTAATTAGGAGTTTAAAGTTAAAATAAATTAAATTATGGTATTAGATATAATTAAAATGCTAAAAACTTGACTAATATGCTAGCTAGATTGTGGATGAGAAAAATTCATAATTTGGCTATTTTAAGTAAATGAAATTTTCTTAAAGGGGACATAATTGCACAAAGAATGATTGAGAGTGCTTTTGTTGCACTTATATCTAGTTTTGTATCATGGAATAGTGTAATTAAAAGAGTTTGAGGGCTCCTATTATATCATTTCCTATTTTACCTTACTGCTACCCTTTTTCCTCTCTAAACCTTATAGCTTTCTTTATATTCATAAACAAAACACCTCTTTATTCTCTAAACTTTCTCTTTATCTAACTACCTCAACTTCCATATTTTTTTTCATCAACCAATCTACTAAGGTAAGAGATTCTTAACCCTTTCTATTTCATGAATTCCCAAGGATGAATCTCCTTTAAACCTATGGCAAATTATTATTAGTCTAGTTGAGAAAAAGGAAGAATTAGGTTAGAAGGAATTATGCCCTAACTTAAGAAAATTTCTCTTTTTGATGTGTAGCAGCTTGATTCAACTCCTAATCAGTAAGAACTCTTCCTCTTTTAACTAGTGAGTAGTATTGATTTAATAAGTTTTGGTATTTTAAGCATTTTAGAACTTTAAGGAAAATATGATGAGATTTTGTATTTCAAACTTGGGAATGGTAAAATGTATTTTTAATCTTGTTATTGCAACATATCTTTTACAGAATATGGTAATTTATTTTAGAAATTTAAGGATATAATTGAGATTTAAAATGAGTTATATCATATGAATAGTGATTTTTCAAATGAAGTCTATAAGAATTCAATGGTCAATTGATCTGACAATCAATTCATTAGGCTTGGAATTATTTTTAAAAGGCATAATCTAATTGGTAATTCAATTCATATAAAATGTATTGAGGGAACCAATTCCCCAATCGATTCACCCTACATTCCTTTAGAATTTTACTTATTTTAAGAATTTCAACTACATGCTAGCCTTTCATAAGTACTATATAAGGATAAGCGATATCATTATAAATTGAATGGATATAAATGGACATGGTATTCTTTCTCAAATCATTTGGGCTAGAGATTATTATGTTTTGCTTATGTGCATGTTATAATTATACAAAGATGGTGATAAGTGAGAATTTTTCTTATGTTGAGACCTATGCATCGGATCTAGTGCTCATTCATAAAAGGATAAGGTTACCCCTGGAAAGATAAGAATAGATTTGTGAAGTGATATGGATAATTGAAAGTCATAAAAAGGGTTATTTGTTTATCTTTATATATATATATATATATATATATATATATATATATATATATATATATATATATATATATATATATATATATATATATATATATATATATATATATATATATATGCTAACTTTCTTTGGCATGTTAACATTATGGCCAGTAAATGAAACAAATCACATTGTGATATTATGTATGTAGCTTATTCTTAATAGGAAATAAATTACTTCATTAATGAAATAATGCTTATTTCAGTTATTTAAGTAGAATATTAACTCAGTAAGCTCCTAGACTTACTTTTTTATGGCTTATTTTTTAGTTAATGTGGTTGATGCACTACTACCACCTCCACCTTTGTAGAATAGTTTATCTTCCTTAAGGCTTTTCTCTATTCTGTGAATCAGGTATCATTGAAATATGCAATTATTTTTATAATTCTGGTAATTTGTAGACTTACTAATTAGGGTGATGATTATAATTAACAAAATTTAGAATTTTGATGGAATAAATTCTATAAGAAACATTAATTGTGAGGCTTAATTAAACTAAATTATACCTTATGTAGTGAAGTTATATAAGTTATTCTAATTTCTTTTTTAGAGCATCCTTTGTATTCTAAGATACTCTAAGGTAAATAGAAGGAGTAAATTTGCACTTTCTTCTTTCTTTTTACTCCAATCATTTGTATGAACTTAATAGTTCTTAGTATATTAGTTCCTTTAATGTAAATTTTAATATAAGCTAGTAGAATTAGGCTTAATGATTCCACGCTAGTTATAGATATAGGTAGGTCATGATAAAGTTAGTATTAGAGTATAGTATAATGTTTAACTATAGGAGAATGGCCTCAAGGTTGGTTCATATATAAATTTATAGTTGCCACTATATAAGTGTTAATTAAAATTGTACTAATAATGCATGTGCATTTGGGATCACATACCACCAATGCCATTTTAATGGACCCTATGACATTCACAATAATGGGTGGTGGTGTTTATTGTTAATGGTTTTTTATTTTGATACCTTTTTTTCCTAAATGTTTAAGAATTTTATGAATTAGTGTAACTCCCTCACTTATTAACACCTTATTCCTCATTAAATAGGTAATAATTGGACAATTAGGTCTTTTTAAAGCTAATTTAAGATTCTATGAAACAAAATATTATAGAATCTGAGTTTCAGAAATTTTCTGCTCATTTCTAGAATTATTGGACCAAATTCAAAAATATGAAAAATACTTTACAGAATTCTAAAAATTACGAAATTTGTTCCCATGAACCCTCTACTCATTGATTTCATCCTGTAAAAATTTTACATCATTTAGACATATTTGATCTCTTAAAATTCACGGCAAAGTGTTCCTGTTCTAGTGCTGTCCAGAATTTACAACTGTAAAATTAAGCCCTTAGTTCAGGGGATAAATCAACTCCTATTAAGCTCAAATTTGGTTTTGGACTTTATAAGCCTGTTAAATACTTTCCATAAAATTTTCAGATCAAAAATCATCCATTTACTCCTTCGGAATACTAATTTACAATTTGTATTCAGCACTGTGACGGGAACAGGGCAGTCCAAAACGTGTAATAATTTCCCATAGAAAATGAGCTTATTTTAATCTGAATTTTGGTACAGAGGATGATACATAAATTAAGTTCACTCCTGAATTTTTTCATAATTTTTAGAGCACCATAACTCAGCCAAAAATCCCTGCAAACATACTCATCTTACTGCCCGACGAGTTCACTGTTCATTTGATCATTTACTATTCATTTGGTCATTTTCCAACTTCACACACATTGCCTATTAAAGGCTTACCAATCCAAACTAGTTCATAATACATTAAATTCATGTATTTCATACAACATAGGCAAGGGTCATATAATTATACAGAAATTTTAACTTACTAAACATATATTCATCACATACTAATATTACAAATTCTATGAACATTATAATACAACTTCAAAACATTATTCTTCCTTGTCAAGAGAGCTTTTGGAAGCATCACCTGGAATGGTTAGTGAACAATATAGAAATATAAGAAACAAAGTTTCCCAGTAGCTAGCTATTGCAAAAAAACATATTAAGCCATTTCAAATCCTTAAGCAAGTAAATAATACGTTTCCAAAATTAATTAATCATTTATCACACCATTCCATACAATTGTAAGAAATATGTACCGCACACAGCAATCATCAAGCCCATTCAAGGACTCATATAGATATCTAGATGGCCAACATAGATAATTG
This sequence comes from Sindora glabra, assembly GCA_020226215.1. Classification (NCBI taxonomy): domain Eukaryota; kingdom Viridiplantae; phylum Streptophyta; class Magnoliopsida; order Fabales; family Fabaceae; genus Sindora; species Sindora glabra. The sequence goes on along the minus strand of CM035232.1, from coordinate 80,787,826 downwards.
TACCTAGGCCTCACGCACATAGCACTCGGGCCGTAAGTAGCGTACACAGCAATTTCATTATCATCCCGGGGAACTCGGGCCATAGGTCTCACACACAGTATTTTATTGTCTTCCCGGAATGTGCACACAGCAATTTCATACACATTCCATACAATGACATAAAATACAGGAAACATATAAATGGAAAACAAAGCTTAAGGATAAAGCTAGCTACCTTTTAAAAACTTCCAATAAAGATGATTCTTTGGCCCTCACTTAAAAACTTCTTTACAATTCTTCTTAGCTTCCTAACTTGTCACTTCTTAAACTACATAAATACACATCATAATTCTTATTAGAACATCATCATTTTTCTTAAACTTCATGCATTCTTCATTTCCTCCACATACACCAAACCATGAAGGAAGTGACCTAAATTTTAATGTACATTCCAATACCTCCTAAATTTCATTGTAATACATTATTCCAAACTTCCAAAAACACAATTAAATGGCTAAAATTCCTTTCCTCCTTCCTTTCCCATGCTCACAGTTTTAGCTTTCAAAAAGGAATTTTCACACAAACTTTCATAATTCAAAATTTCATCTTCCATAGGCTCCATAATTCATAAGCATCATTCTAATTTCATCAATTTAGCTAAATTCCAAACAAATCATGTCAATTCCATACATACACCATTATGCCTCTAAAACCTTAATTTGTACATCATGATTTCTTGTTGTTTTTACACCAAACCAAAGCCATAGATTAACATAATAACATTCAAAACATCATTAAACATACTTAAATCATCCAAAACTCCATGGTCAACCTCCTTTGACCACACCAATATCAAAATTTCAAAAAACTAAAAAGAGTACATTAAAGAGCTTTTAGAGGAGAACATTTTTACCTCTTGGAGCAACTTGAAAATCTCCACTTGGAGCTCACCAAACTTGATCAACTTTGGAGGTTTCCTCAACTTAAATACACCATGTGATAGAGCTTGATGAGAGGAGCAACTTTGTCTTTTACACCTAAGCCTAAATCTCACTATTTTTAGATGAAAAAGCCAAGTGAAAATTTCTCTCTCTTCCTTCTCTCTCTCACATGTTCAAGCTCACTTCCATGGAGGCATCCATGGCTTTGGAGAAGAAAGGAGAAGGAGGAAGAGTTTTCATGAAACTTCAAGGGTATTTTGGTCATTTTTAAAAATTTCAAGGGTATTTTAGTCCTTTCTTGCTAATTAGTAAGGCTATTCTTGCCATTTCTTTATAAAAATAACACTTGTCATGTGTCTATTGATTTCTTCTAATAATTGACACTTGTCATGTGTCTATTGGCCACACTAAACAAAATTACATAGTAGACCCTAAATTCTTGGTTATTCACACTTTAACCCACATTTCGTTTTGTACTTTACAATATAGTCCATAGGGTTACCTGACTGTCTAAAAATTCGTAGACTGTTAGACGTAGACCTATTTCTAGGATTTTCTAACCTCCTCTAATCATCTATAATATTTAAGAAAAATTAATTCCTTTCCTATTGTTCCCTTTCCTTCAAAATTTCAGTTACACTTACACTTAACACCTTTTAACTTGAAATTCACATACCAAGCTAATTTAAACGTACCCTTCATTTCTATAGTCTCAAAATTTAGAGATTCAAATGATAAAATTAAAAATTCAAGACATTACAATTAGATTATGTTGAATACTACAAGTTAGCAAGCCAAAGAACCTAGCAATACAAAATCATCTAAAGGTTCTTAGGCTAAAAGTAGTTATTGTAAGGAAGGAGAAAATGATCAACACATCCTTCCTTAGGCTACAAATTTTAGATGGCAGGTTGTAAATTAAGTAGTTAACTCTTTTGATCATAGTTGGGAATAAGATCAACATAGGATTAAGATAATCATGACTTAAATCAAAATAGAGATAAAGAGATGGATCAAATCCCTCCTAGGGAGCTTGAGAAATAAATTCCATATTGTTCATGAATTCATCAAGTTAAAATTGCCTCATTATATGAGTATAGATCTAGCTATGGACTTATATTTCTTGCTTAAATTAAGCAATAAAAGAAGATGCTTACATGTCCTGAGTAGTTATAAATAGAACTTATGAGTTATTTACTTGATGATGTAGCACATTTCTAGTCTTTTATCACTATAAAAGTGAAAATTCAAACTTGGTAACTTTGACTTGGGTAATTTTCTAAGAAAATTTTATGAATTGGTTCTTACCTTCTAATGTGAGCAAGCAAAGGTGAAAGAGTTTAAGTATTTGAAATAGGGAAGCCTTTCCATCAATAAGCATGACACACACTTCACTTGTTTATCCCATTATATGGGGTATTCAATTCTAATTGAAAGGGTACAAGTAGAAAGATTTATTTAGGGATTGAAAGATTCTTACTTTGAGTGCATAGGTGTTAGTCATGCCAGCTCTCATCAACACATGTTCGATCAACCACTCAAATTAGAGTTTAGAAGAAAGAAAGGAAAAAGTGAGAAACACAAATAGGAAGCAAGAAATATAGTTAGTTGAAGAGACCTATTTCTATTCATGGAGTGAGAGGAATGCCCTTTTTAAAATACCTTCATGGGCAAAGGTACTAAACCCTTTAGAAGTCTAGGTTACCTAATAAATGTTTCAAGTGATCCACTAGTAGCAAAAGGCAAAGGAAGTTAACAAGTTCACCTTAATATTTCTTCAAGTTTTAAAAAGAATGTATAACAAGGATAGAGTAATTTCCAAAAGAAATCTCCAAGGTGTATCTAATGCAATAACTAGCATTATGGACTATGTAACAAAAGAGGTGTTGTATGTTTTAGATGTGATCAATTAGGGCATAAGGTGAAGGAATGCCTTAGAAAGTCCTCAAGATATAGTGTTAATTATTCCACTCCTTAATGAAATTCACTTATAGCACAATCCACTACCTAAACAAGAGATTAAGCCATTATAGGATGAGATAATGATGGAGGCAATTAGGGGAATAATGTGAGGGGGAACCAAGCTAGGATAGTTATTTTAACTTGTTAAGAAGCTTAAGCATCCAATATTATGGTGTCAAATATGTTTAAAATTGATAACTTGAAAGCTTAGGTATTATTTTATCTAAGTGATGCTTATTCTCTCTCTCTTTTAAAAAAATGGCTTACATTGTTGTTAGCTAAGTCTTATAGTGAGTTGCAAACTCCTTTGATAGTTACTACCTTAATTGATAAAGCTTTAATAGTTGTCTCTATAATTAATATTTTTCTTGTATATGTGCATAATCATTTGATGCCTACCAATTTGATCTTGTTAGACATGCTAGATTATGATGTGATATTGAGAATGGATTGATTGTCCATTTACCATGCCAAAATCAATTGTCTTTACAAAATTATGACTTTTTCTATAGCAGGATCCTTATTTATTATGTTTCAAAGGGAGAGATTTGCTAAAGTGATGGGATTTATCTCTAGTTTCAAGGTTCAAAGGCTCATTAGGAAGGGATGTACTACTTATTTAGCTATATTTAAAGATTTAAGTTATCTTACTTCAAATATGAGTAATGTTTAGATTATTTATGAATTCCATATGTGTTTCTAGAAGAATTACCAAGATTACCACTTAATAGAGAGATAAAATTCAATATTAATCTAGTTTTAAGAACTAAACTAATTTTTATAACCCCTTACTCGATGGCCTCAATTTAAAGGAACATGAAGTGTAGTTATAAGAGTTAGTGGATAAAGAATTCATTTTACATTAGTTCATCACCTTAAGGAGCTTCTATATTATTTGTTAAGAAGTTAGATAGGTCTTTTTGGTTATGCATAGACTATTGGTAGTTAAACAAGGTGATAGTAAAAAATAAGTATCCTATATCAATTGCAGGGAGATTAGTACTTCTTAAAGATAAATTTGCAATCGGGATACCATCAGTTGAAGATTTAGGAGGGTGATATGCCAAAAAAAACTTTTAAAATGTGATATGGTCACTATGAATTTTAAGTAATGCTCTTTAGCTTAACTGATATGTTAACAACATTTATAGTTCTTATGAACAGAGTGTTCAAGTCATTCTTTGATAAATTTATGATAGTTTTCATAGATGATTATTAATGTATTTGAATAACAAAGATGAGTATGCTTAGCATCTCAAAATTGTGTTGTAAACCTTGCATGAGAATTAACTATATGTGAAATACTTTAAATATGAATTTTAGATGGCTAGCTTGAAGTTTTTAGGCATATGGTATCCGAAAATATAGTAGAAGTGGACCCTTAAAAAATTAAAGTTATGGAGAATGATACAACCCTAAAGTTTAAAACATTAAATGTTTATTTACTTATGATATTACCCTTAGAATTTTAAAATTTTAGGATGTAAGAGAATTTATTAATTAGTTAATTATTATGGTGAAAATCCAAAATAGAGATTCTACATTGGATGAATAAATTCTAATTGGGAAAATGTGAATAACGTATTAAGGAAAGAGAACTAATTAATTAAATGAGTTTCAAATAGAACTTTGGGATAAATAGAAATAAACTAATTAAGTTATGCTTAAAAAGGAAAATTTAAAGGGATTAGTTGAGAAAAAGTACTTTGAATAAAAGAATTAAAGATTATAAGTGATTAGAAGTAAGAATGTGAGTATAAAAAAGATTTAGGATAAAATCACAAAAATTACCTGCCTTTTTAAAAACAAAAAATTAACCCCTAATCCTTATTTTATTTCATCATACAAACCTTAACTCCTTTTTCCCTCCTTTTACCTTCCATTTCTTTCTTCTTCTCCTTCATAATTTCACCTCAATCAAGAAACTATGGAGTAAATATTTATCAAATCTTTCACATAAATAAGGCAAAGTCTTTATCACAACAAGAATCTTAATTATTTTCTTTGAATTTGAGCAATTGATTAAAAAAGGAAAAAATGAAGCACAACTTGAAATCTTTAGGATTTTTGGATGATTAAGGCCAAAACATGTCAAATATATCCTTTTTAAATCTTCCTTCATACTAAATGAGTGAACTTTCTGACTCCATTTACAAGATTAAGTTAATTTTATTTAGTTAAGGTTATGGTTTAAATTTCTAAATGAATATATATGAAAGTGATGATTTATGATATGTGATTTGGTTTTCTATGTTAGAAATGACACAAATGATGCATCTTTGATGTGTATTTATAATTTGGTAGGGATCGGTATCATTATAAAAGTATTTGGATGATAAATTGTTAAGTAAATGGTGAAAAATCACTAAAAATTAGTTAGAAATCAAGTTGTAGTTAATTATATAGTTAACTATGCCCTAGAACATTTATTCTAAGCTAGTATAGTTGATTACGAGCTAAAAAGTTGCTCTTTTGATGCTAATAATTTATTACAAGCATCAAGGTTGTTCTCTAACCCCCATAGTCAATTATGAGCCCTTAGAGTTGCTTTTTGGGCCGCTATAATCAAGTACTTAGTTAACTACACCCTGTTTTGCATATAATATCATGATACACAAAAAGTCAAGATGCATATTAATGCTTTATAATGTTAAGCTAGGTTATCTTGTGATAAGTAGGGATTAAATATATGTGATGTGGGCTATGCAAGGTGGCATAATATTTTCTTAACATATGATCCATGTTGTACATTAAATTGTTGTGTTATTTCATTATGTAATGTGTGATAATGAATATGAGACATATGACCATACAAAGAGGAATATGATGATTATGTATTTAAACATCTGAATGTTAATATTGAAATTTAATAATTGAAATGCTAGTTGAGGCACTTGTACTTTATGATAAAGCTATAGGCTGAACATATTTGATGATGTTAAGGAAGGCTACGGCTAACTTGGAAGGATAAAGAAAGGTTTGTGGGAGATAACTTGCTTGTAGGGAATAAAGATAACTAAGAAGATAAGATTAGACTTTTAGGGATAAGGCAGACTTAGAAGTCACAAGAAGATTTATTCGTTTGTCTTTATTTTTGTGACTTTGTGCATGGTATGATGATGTGACTATGTTTTGACATATGATATGATAGTTATATACATTATGAATGAAAGTGTGACAAATTGTCAAATAATGAAATGGTGTCAAAAGCTTGCATAAGTTTGTCTTCACCTAAAAATAATAAAATGGTATCAAAAGCTTGCATGAGGTTGTCTTCCCTAAAAGATGATAGGATAGTGTTGAAAGCCCTGTGAGACTATCTTTGCCAAATAGCCATAGTGTCGAAAGTCCAAGAAGCTATCTTTATTACACTTGAACTATGATAAGGTAATATGACACATGTAATTGCTATGCAAGGGGACCTCTCTATGAATTGAGTTAATATGACATGAAGAAAAGAAATCAATTAATAAATATTATGCTTATGATTGTGACCTAATTTAGTTTGGAAACCAAATTATGGATGTTAATTAATATGGAACTTAATCATTGAGGAAACTAATTGGAAACCAAATTATGGATGTTAATTAATATGGAACTTAATCATTGAGGAAACTAACCCTTTTATTTTTTAGTAAAGGTATGAAAGTATGGATGTTAATTAATATGAAACTTAATCATTTCTCATGAACAAGTATATATATCAGTAAAATTGAACATTACGATATATCTTTAATTATTATTCATAAATTCTTAAATGTTTACTTGTTAAGTTTCAAAGAAACTCACATTATCTTTTCTTTCTTTTCTTCAGGGAATCTTATTCCCTTAAGTGTCTAGCTACATTGGATAAGATGGAAGCAGTCCCTTTTAAGAACTTAAGTGTTAAGGCAAGGATTGGGACAATTGGAACAATCTTGCATAATGATTTATGCATAGATTCTGTATTCAAAATTTGAAAATTGCATGCTTTTTAAGAGCATAGCATGCCTACATATAAGATATTGTAATAGTGATATTTTAGGAAAGGTTAGCTAGTAAGTGGTTGCTTATATTAATTTTCTATGCTGGTTACATGTCTTAGGGATGGATCATGACAAAGAACTAACCAAGACCCACTAGTTTCATTAAATTTAGAGTTTCTTAGGCTTAGTATGGTACTATAGAAAATTTAAAAATATTTTTTGAAGATGATAGCCCCATCAAGCAATTTGAATTAGAAAGGAGTTAAATTCATATGGTCAAATAGTTGTAAAAGTAATTTTCAAGAACCATAAGCTTGTTTTACTTTAACTTTTATGTTACCCATTCCATCAAGGTGCTAGGGTGTATGTGATATATTGTAATGCATCTAGAGTAGGCCTTGGATGTACACAAATGCAAAAGAGGAAAATTATTACTTACATATCTCGATAATTGATAAAACATAAGCTTAATGATTTAACTTATGATTTAGAGGTGAAGGTAGTAGTGTCTACCATAAAGGTTTGAAGGCATTATTTATATGGTGAAACCAGTGAAATTTACATTGACCACACAAGCTTGAAGATTTTTTAGAATAGAAGGATTTGAATTTGAGGTAGTGAAGGTCGATGGATCTTAGTAAAGATTATAGTTATACATTCCACTATTATCTAGGTAAAATGGACATGGTGGCTAATGCTTTAAGTAGGAAACCATCGAGTACTATGTATAATCATCTAATCAATGATGAAATGGTGATTTTCACTTAGGTAGCTATGCAATCAATCCTAGTGGAAGAGTTAACAAGTCTTAGAAAAATGACCTTTAATAGTTTGCTTTGATAGATAAGGTGACAACCAGTAAGGAAGGTGATTTAATCATTGATAATAAAGAAGTAATCTATTACCCAGGGCAACTTTGGGTCCCTTCTTGTGAAAGGAATGAATTTTCATATTAAGGATATTACTACTTTTACATTTTGTATTTGAGGATAGTTAAAAAAGTATTATGGTTTGTAAGGAATCCTCTAGTACAGAGGATGCAAAGGGATGTGTGATATGTAAGATTTTATTTATATTATTTCTTCCAATACTATGCATCTTAGTGTGGTACATATATTTGATTTTATGGAATGGGCCTTATTATGTGATTGGGTGTTAATTTTCCAATATTTGAAATTACTTTGTTAATGTTGGATTTTTACACTTTTTCAATATTTAGCTATTACTTGAGTTTTGAATGTTGAAATTGGGTGATCATTATATCATCTCAGAATAAGTTCTAAAACTTCCATGTTTTGGCTAAGACCTAGTTTAGATATTTAAAAAGGTGAAAATAACTATGAAATTTATGCTTTATATATGTCCATCCTAAACCAGTCTAAGTTTTTAGGCCATACTTGGAGCTTTAGAGGTCCAATCAAAGTGAAAACCAATGCCTAAAATTGCTTAAAACACAACCTAACAACTTTCATATTTAGGATTTAATGAAAATACATTATTTTGAAGCTCAAACATAGGTTGGAATCTAAGTAACAAAAATTACTACAATAAAATATTATTGTAGATTAAATTGTAAATTAAGCTATGCATTTCTAAAATTAGCAAGGCACTATTCTTTATAACTCTATGAGTATATTAACTTGGCGCATCAGGACTTTTTTAAGAGAAGAATCAAATTATAGGGTTTGTACCTTTGAAGGCAGGAACACATAACTTTAAATGGCTTTATTCTCTTCTTTAAGTTTCTTCTTTTTCATCCATGGAAAGTTAATTTTTGGATTGATTCAATGTTATCTCAGTTTGAATTATGAGATCCTATAACTTTTTCTAATAAATTTTTTTCTCTACTTCTCTTATCTGACTTTCTAGAATTGCATGAATTGGTTATTGATTTGGTATAATCTATGTTCAATAATGTGATTTACAATATCTATCTAATTTTATGTTGAATGTTGATTAGTTAATCATCATTCTTCTTATCGAAATAGAGGATTGAATGATAAAATTACAAGTTACTTGTTTAATCCTTTAATTTAGTTATATTATATGTTCAAATCAATTTAGATCTAACTTTATGAATTATGGTAATTTCTAATTTTGCTAGCCTAAATTGATTAAATTCTAGATGGTTATTTAGTATAGAATTTGTGAATCATTGTAAGGGTTCCAAATGATTCTAAACTAAAAAATCAATTACAATTGTCAAATATGTTGTAATTTATGATTAATCTACCAAAGAGTTCTCAATTTCCTAGAATCATTTGTGTTTCTCCATTATTTTTTATGTTAATTTTGAATTTTGTTTCTAATCTTGAATTCAATTTTATTTTGAATCAAACCCTCTAATTTAGTTCTTTTTTGGTATATTGTAATTTCATTTTTGTTTTCCTTTATTTTTTTCTATCATCATTGCATAAAAAGACTTAAATAATTCTATAATTATAGTTAGTAATTGCATGTGAAAGGGTGTATTAAGTGGATCAATAAGGGTTTAACCTAGTTTGTTGATTTGTACTGCAAAATTTTTATCAAACTAGTAATTTCTAATTTTGATTGGGTTTCATAACTATTTAAATTTTGACATTGTCAATAGGGATCCATTTCAATTCATCCTTTGACATCATTTACTAGTTATGATTTGCATAATTGTTCAAGCATTTTACTTAATTTTGCATCTATTAATGACATATATTTGATGTGCTTGTTAAATTTCATGAAATTTCTAAGTTTATGGTTTGTATTAATGGTTATGAGTGTACTTGCTATAATAGTAATAATAAGTGTGCTATAGTGCTAAAATTTCTACATTCATAAGTGATAAGAATAGTATTATTTTAGAATTTGTAGAAAATGATGATCATAGAAAGATTCAAGTTTTAGAGGCAAAACAATGCATTGTTACGGATCATTCTTGTCATTTTACTAATCATGTTGAATTCATTACATAGGATGATTTTGAACTTTTAAGAAAAAGTGATTTAAGGATAGCACTTGGAAAAATTGTGTTAGATGACCCTGATTTACAAAGGATCTCTTTGATAGATGATATAAAGGTTAGCAATTTAAAAGTAAAGGAGATAATCAATCATCATATGGATCTTGGTTAATAAAGTTACAAATATGTTTGGCTAAAAATGTTAAAGAAATGTGCTTCTTGGGAGGTAACCTAAGTTTTTTAGATTTTCTTTCTCCTTCCTTTCCTTTTTAATTTACTTGTCCTTTATCTTTTTTAATATTGATATGTTTTACAATGAGGATAATATAAAATTTAAGTGTAGGGGAGACTTCTAGGATTTATTTTGTATTTTGTATGTTCCTTTAATGCTTTCGAAGTTAAAAAAATTAAAATTTAAAAGAAATGTTTTTTAACTTATTTTTAAGTCTTTTTGAGTCATTTTAGTTACTTTCCATTAATGGAAATTTTGCATTTTTCATAAGTAAGATTCAATAGAAGTTAGATAAGATTCATAACATGATTGAATGAATGATTTCACTTCTTAAAATTAATTAGTGTATTGAACTTAGTAGTATATCTTACCTTATAAGATTTTGATCTTTATGTTAAGCATTTGTATAATTCACTTTCCTTCCTTCTTGTGTGATGTTCTTGTATGATTTTTGTTTCTTGAGAATTTGTTTTGATTCTTTTTGAGATTGCATTTGTACATGCATGTACAAAAATGATGAAGGCACTCCTTCTTTATTTAAGTTAAAGCCAAAAGGCCAACCTTGAATTTTTTTATCTTTGTTGAGCCCCTTTAAACTTAATTTCCTTTTTTTTTTAATTTTCCAATGAATATTTTTTTGATAAAAAAATAAACAAGTGTTTTTAACTAACTTAAGGATTAATAGAACACTTAGATTTTATAAGATGGTTCTTAATTAAGTGTGGGTGTGTGTATGTATATATGTTATGAAATTTTATCAACTTCAAGTTCAAAGGTTAGTTGAATAGAAAAAAAAAAGAAAAAAAACAAAGGAAAGAAGAAAAATGAAAGGAAAAAATTATGAAAAAGAATCATAAAAAAAAAAGTGAAAAAGTGGAAAAGGAAAAGAAGAATAAGCTAAAAAGAAGTTGATGAAAAGAAAAGAAAGAAGTTGATGAATGTTTGAATATAAAGTTTGATTGTTGTGTTAAGTTATAAGTGTTCATAAATTGCTTATATGTTTATAACTCAAATACTCTATTAATTTCTTTAATTTTACTCTTTCATATCTTCAATTTTCTTTCCCCTTCTCCCTAGCCTCATTACAACCTTGAATAGTGGAGATTAGATGATAAGCAAGCTTCTGATAAAACAAGTTTATGGAATGAATTTAAATGAAACACTTGACCCAAACACTTAAGAGTTAGAGAGTGAATTTTGTATGAATCTACCATGTTAATTTACTCATTTTGAATGAAGTTACTATATAGGTTAATTTGAAGTTTGTCAAGATTTTTGTTCATAATATGTTATGTCTCTTGATGGCTTTAATTATTTTTTGCTTCTAAATTTTGTGATTTTAAAGTTTTTAAAATGTAAGTCTTTAGTTTTTTGTTTTTGATAAAGATATATTTTGCTTGAGATTGTGCAAAAGCTATGTATAGGGGAATTTGATAAGCAAGATTTTATCAATATTATTTCCTCCTATTTTATGCCTCGTAGTATATTGCATTTGTTTAATTTTATAGAATTGGCTTTATTATATGATTAGGTGTTAGTTTTTCAATGTTTTGAAATTGTTTGATTAATGTTGTATTTTTACATTATTTTAGGTTTTTGGCTACAACTTAAGTTTTAGATGTCAAAATCAAATGATCATTATATTGTTAGAAAGATTAGAGAAAGGTCTAAAATTTTCATATTTTAGCTAAAATCTAGCTCATACATTTGGAAAGTAAAAAATGATCATAAAGTTAATGCTTTATTTTTGTCTAAGCTAGACTATCTTAGTTTTTAGGCCATGTTTGGAGTTCTAGAGGTTCAATCAAGGTGAAATCCATGCCTAAAGTTTTCTAAGACCTAGCCTAATAACTTTCATGTTTAGGATTTAATGAAATTATATCATTTTGATGCTTAAATATGGGTTGAAAGCTAAGTGATGAAAAGTACTATAGTAGAACACTATTAGTAGATTAAATTACAAATTAGGCTATGGGCTTCTAAAGTTAGTAAGGACCTATTCTTTGTAAGCCTAGGAGCCAAATTAACTTGGCTTATTGGATTTTGTAGGAGAGGAAATCAAATCATAGGATTTGTGCCTCCAAAGGCAAGAACACACAAATCTAGATAACTTTCTTCTCTTCTCTAAGTTTTTTCTTTTTCATCAATGGAAAGCTAATTTTTGGATTGATTCAAGGAATTTGAGGCTCATCTTAGTTTGAACTATAAGATCTTTAGCTATAATGTTAACTTTTGCTAATTAGTTTTCCTCTTCTCTAATTCTCTTATCTTATTTTCTAGAATTGCATGAATTGGATACTAATTTGGTATAATCTATACTCATATATATGATTTATGATATCTATCTAGTTTTATGTTGAATGTTGGTTAGTCAATTATCATTCTTCTTTTAAGAACAAAGGATTAAATGATTAAATTAGAGGTTTCTAGTATAATCCTTTAATTTAGCTGAATTATATATTTAAATCAATTTAGATCTAACTTTATGAATTATAATAATTGTTTAATTTTACTAATATAAATTGATCAAATTCTATATGGTTATATAACATAGAATTTGTGAATCATCACATAGGTTTAAGATGATTCTAGGTTAAAAAATTAATTGTAATTGTAAAATATGTTATGATCTATCATTAATCCACTAAGGAGTTCTTAATTTCTTTAGATTAATTGTGTTTATCCATTATTTTTCTATGTTAATCCTACCTTTTGTTTGTAATATTGAATTCTATTTTATTTTGAATCAAACCCCCCTAATTTAGTTCCATTTTGTTTCTTATATACTGTATTGTTAAATTTTATTTCTATTTTCCTTTATTTCTTTTACTGCCATTACATAAAAAGCTTAAATAATTTTGTAGTCATAATCAATAATTGAATGTAAAAAGGTGTATTAAGTGAATTACTAGGGGTTTGACCTGGTTTGTTATCTTATGCTGCAAAATTTTCATCAAAGTAGTAATTTCCAATTTTGATTAGGTTTAACAACTATCAATGTGCTAAACTCCATGACCAAGTGCCTGACATGTTAGCAAGTTAAAAAAGAACATTATCAACCTAAAGTTTTGTATTAGCCTTTGCAAATACTACAATGGAAATTGGAATATGTGACCATGGATTTTCTAATAAGGTTACTAGATTCCTTATGGAGCATGATTCTATATGGGTTATAGTGGACCAACTAACCAAGGTGGCACCTATTTACTAGTTAAAACTATTTTTTAACAACCTAATATGTTGAAGTATATGCGGATAAGATAGTTTCACTTTATAGAGTTCCTATCATCATTATCTCATATTAAGGCATTCAATTTACTAGTCAGTTCTGGTAATCTTTCTAACAAGTATTAGGAATATAGTTTCATTTCGGTACCACTTTCCACCCATAAATAGATGGAGAATTGGAATGAACAATTTAGATGTTGGAAGATATGCTCAGAGCTCAAGGCCTTGGATTCAAGGATACTTGGGAGAAATACTTGCCATTAATGGAATTTTATTACAATAATAACTATCAAGCATGTATCAAAATGGTTTCATTTAAAGCAGTGTATGTTTGGAGATGTAGTTTGCGAGTGGGCTAGTTTGACTTAGGTAAGGCAAGGCTTTTGGGACTCAACTTAGTGTTGAATGCTTTGGAGAAAGTATAGGTCATTTGGGACCCACTAAAAGTTGCTTATCATATATGGATGAGAGGAAAAAAGATTTAGAGTTTCGAGAAGGTGACAATGTGTTCCTTAATGTATCATTGATGAAATGAATCATATGATTTAATAAAAAAGGTAAACTTACACCTCATTACTTTAGGCCTTTTTTTCGATCTCTAGATGTGTTGGGGCTATTGCTTACTATTTAAGCTAGTAGATAGTTTGGAAGCTATTCTCCTATGTTTCACATTTCATGCTTTGAAAATACATACCTAATGTTAACCATATCATAAAAAAGAAACCCTTCTAGTTTCAAAACTATCATATGAATAGTATCTAATAGCAAACCCAAATCACCAAGTTTGAAAATTATGGTTCGAGGAAGTGCCAACAATGAAAGTTCTTTAAGAGTGCAATGGGAAGGAAGAGGTTACTTGGGAAATGGAGTTTGACATGCAACAAAAGTAACCTTAAGTTTTTAGCATGTTTGAAAAATGAAGAATTTTGAAGCCATTGGTCAACTAAAAACCTTAAGTCATATTCATGAGAATTCGAGGACAAATTCCTTTGAAATAAGAAATATTGTTACACCTGGTAATGTTGGGGATTTGAGATTTTCAATTAACTATGTAATTAGGAGTTTAGGGTGAAAGTAAATTAAATTATAGAATTAGATACAATTAAAATGTTAAAAGCTTAACTACTATGGTAAGTAGATTGTGGATGAGAAAAACTCATAATCGAACCTTTATGGCTAAATAAAATTCCTTCAAAGGGGATATAATTGCATATAAAGTAAGTGAGAGTAATTTTATTGAACTCATATCTAGTTTTTATATTGCAAAATAGTGCAATTAAAAGAGTTGGAGTGTTACAACCCATCCCAAGGCACATGACTAGCGTATAGAGTTACTATGAATGACAACATACCAACCTTTCCTAAAACATAACTAAAGTAGTGTTTCATATGCAATCATGCCTTTTTTTGGTAGATATATGGCTTTGATGATTAATCATGAAATGTAATGATAGACTATCATCCAGGACTACTTTAATTGTCCTAACATTTACCTTGGTGCTAAAATTCTCAAATAAGCCAACTTCCAGTGCATTTGATAACAATTAAGCTCCTAAAGGGAAAAAAATCCTCAAAAAAAGAAGAGGAGAAAAGAAAGGTGAGTTTCTTGGACACTTAATGAGCAATTATTATAATTTAAAATAAAATTTAAATTCAAATTAAATTATATAAAATTTAATCATTTTTATTTTAGGAAGTACTAGACTAATAATTCTTTCATGAGTGATGTAATATCCCAAATAAAGTAAAAAGTCTAGGAAGGAATCTAGAGTAGAAACCACCTTAACTAAAATTCAGTACGGTAATCGAGTAAAGTTCAAGTAAATCATAGAGATAGCTTAAGGGTATGTCTAGCTATAATTTTTATAAAAAAATTAGGCATTAATATTGGTTAAAATATATTTAAAAACCTATCACTATGTTCGGAAATATTATATAAAGGCCTAATAGCAATTTAAGGGCTAGGGTAGCCCAAAAATGGCCTAGGTAACTTGAAAACCTAGAGATTGAATCTAAAATTGAAATACACCATTTTGATATGTTTGAGCTAACTTAGTCCATTTTCTTAAGCTTAATTTTGATTTTTAAAACTAAAAAACAAATAAAATGAGGCCCAAATAAGGCTAATGTTATAAGAGAAACTAATGGCAAATTGGTAAAAAAGTAGAAAATTAAGGGCATTTATTAGCAATTATTTCTAGACATTTTATTTAGCTTAATTTAATTGATTTTGAAAAAGCAATCTTTCAAAATCATGCAATCCCATGTGCCTCACTTATCATCAATTTTTTTAAAAAAAATAATAACATGAACTTATAAAGGAAGCCTTAGAATTAAGGTTTTATATGAAATCTTTTTAGCCCATTTTTGCACAAATTCTTGTAGTCCTCTCTAGGCAAAACTGTAAGCTCTCTAGGGTGTTCTATGAGAATTTTCAACTTTCCAATAGTTCTTAAGAGACTCTCAAAGGGGTTTCATCAAATTCTTACAAGATAACTTAGGTTTTCTTACATTTTCTTCAAGTTTTCATGGTAATCATCTTTTTAAAATTTCTAAAACTTGGTTTATGTTGTTGAAGTTACTACCTTAGGTGATTTGAAAAGTTAAAGGATCAATAATTTAAGGTGAGTGATAACTATTCCTTACTCTCTTGAATTTTCCTATAAAAAATGAAAAATTTGATAGTATATGTTATTATACGTGCTTATTAAGTTGTGTGTTGTATGGCCTAGTTTTGATATTATTTAAATGATAGTATGATGTTGGTATTTTAGTATGAAAATTGATAAGAAAATATTCATCAAGGTTTCCCCTAAAATATGACAATAAGAATTATGTTATGTTTAGGAACAAAATTATCTAGTAAGGTAATGATATGTTTCTATTATTCATTAGGAATAAGAGATTAGGAATTATTTAAATTTAAATTTTTTATGTTTTAATGCTACAAATAGTATTAAGATAAGTATAGAGAAAATTGGAAACTTATTGGAAATTTTAGTGATATGAAGAGTGCATTTGTATAGATCTTAGTTATAAAAGCTCAAAATAAAATTCTAAATTTTGTGTCTAAAGTTTGCTATTGTCTGGGCAAGAATTTGATTAATAAGAATTAAAATAATTAATGTTCTTTGATTATTAACATGTTAGTAAGCTTCCATAAAATTTTGGTGGTAATTAGAATTAATTTGAATGCCAAGAAGGCTCCTTCTTACAACAACTTCAAAACTACCCAAAATTGAAAACTTTGTGTTTTTTGTTTCTATATGAATAGTACCCATGTGGATTTTTTGTGAAATAATTGAATTTTTTAATCATTTAATATTTTAGAGATGTTATAATAAAATTTGGTGATAATTAGAAGTGATATGGATATTAAGAAGAGGCTTTTATTTCAATTGCTTATATGCTATCTTGTTTGAAATTCCTTATTTTGGAACTATGTGAATAGTATTTGATGGTGAAGAAATTGTAAGAAAATTAATATTTGATATGCAATAATGTGTTAGAAGTATTAGATAAAATTTTGGTAAAAAATAGGATTGACTTGGAAGCCCCAAAAGGCCCTAAACCATGGAGTACTCATACTACTTAGCATGTTTAGTGTTTACTACTTTAGATTGAAAATGTTGCAAGTAAATGAACTTTGTGTTACATGGATAATGCTTAAGTTATAAATTGCTATCCATTTTAAAGAATTAAATATTTTCATTATCTTGAATGTAAATGTTGTATATCAAACTTAGATATATTTTTATGAGATGATGCAATGCAAATGCACATGAGAATGGCAAAATTTTATAGCATAGTTGGTATTCTAACCATACCCAATGTATTTGAAATGAGCAATCAATACTATAGTTGGCACCTTGTTATTACTCACCTTGAATCCAATTTATGGGGAGAGTTTTACATCCTTTATAGAGAATGAGAAGCATGGTAAAGGTTAGAGGATAAGGTTAGAAGCCTTATGCTTAAGGTGATAGGGAATAAGGATAGACTAAAGATATAAGGAGAAACTTGTATATCAACTATTGTCATTCTCTTTAACAAGTTATGTAATCATGATACATAAGAACTTTAATCAATTAATATTCTATGATATTATATATCTTATTTGTAACAGTTAAAACTTTTTAGAAAAAAGAGAAAAATAGCTATTCACTAAGTATTTTAATACTCACATTCCTTCCATTGAGTTCTATTTACAAATATAGAGCATAGATCCTTCAAGGATAACTGACATCTGAGTGTTAACCTTCCTCTTGCCTTTAGGAATCCTGCATATAATAATTTATGGTGTCCTAGTCAAGAGTCATGTAATGTCCTGAATTTTTAATTCTATCATTTGAATCTCTAAATTCTGAGGCTGTAGAAATGAAGAGCACGTTTGAATTAGCTTGGTGGGTGAATTCAAGTTGAAAGGAATTAAGTGTAAGTGTAATCAAAATTTTGAAGGAAAAAGGATAGTAGGAAAAGAATTAATTTTCCTAAACAGTATAGATCATTAGAGGAGATTAGAAAACCCTAGAAATGGAAGTTGTCTAAGTCTGACAGTATAAGGAATTTTAAATAGACAGAAACCCTATGGATTAAATTGCAAAAGTGCAAAATCGGGTGTGGTTAAAGTGTGAATAACCAAGAATTTGGGATCTAATATGAATAATCAAGAATTTAGGGTGTAGTATGTAATTCCATAAAGTGTGACCAATAGACACATGACAAGTGTCATTATTAAAGAAAAATGGCAAGAATAGCCTTACTAATTGATGAAAAAGGACTAAAATACCCTTGAAATTTTTAAAAATAACCAAAATACCCTTGAAACTTCATGAAAACTCTTCTTCCTTCTCCTTTCTTCTCCAAGCCGTAGACCACTTCCATGAAAGCACCAAAAATGTGCAAGAGAGAGAAGGAAGAGAGAGAAATTTTCTTTTGACTTTTTCACCTAAAAATAGTGAGAATTAGGCTTAGGTGTAGAAGACAAAGTTGCTCCTCTCATCAAGCTCTATCTATTGATGTGTTTAGATTAAAGAAACCTCAAGTTTGATTAAGTTTGGAGAGCAATAAGTGAGGATTCTCAAGTTGCTCCAAGAGGTAAAAATGTTATCCTTTAAAAGCTCTTTAATGTACTCTTTTTAGTTTCTTGAAATTTTAATGTTGGTGTGGTAAAAGGAGGTTGACCATGAAGTTTTGAATAATTTGAGCATGTTTAATGATGTTTTGGATGTTGTTATGTTAATCTATGGCTTTGGCTTGGTGTAAAAACAACAAGAAACCATGATGTACACACTAGGGTTTTAGAGGCATAATGGTACATGTATGGATTTGGCATGATTTGTTTGGAATTTGGATAAATTGATGAAATTAGAATGATTCTTATGAATTATGAAGCCTATGGAAAATGAAATTTTGAATTATGAAAGTGTGTGTGAAACTTCCCTTTTGAGAAACCAAAATCGTGAATATGGAAAAGAAGGAGGGAAGGAGATTTAGCCATTTGAATTGTGTTTTTGGAAGATTGGAATAATGTATTACAATGAAATTTAGGAGGTATTGGAATGTACATTAAAATTTAGGTCACTTCCTTCATGGTTTGGTGTATGTGGAGGAAATGAAAAATGCATGAAGTTTAAGAAAAATGATGATATTCTAATAAGAATTATGATGTGTATTTATGTAGATTAAGAAGTGACAAGTTAGGAAGGTAAGAAGAATTATAAAGAAGTTTTTAAGTGAGGGCCAAAGAATCATCTCTATTGGAAGTTTTTAAAAGGTAGCTAGCTTTATCCTTAAGCTCTGTTTTTCATTTATGTGTTTTCTGTATTTTATGCCATTGTATGGAATGTGTATGAAATTGATGTGCATAAAATTGTTGTCTATGGTACCTATGGCCCAAGTACCCCGGGAAGACAGTGAGATTGCTGTGTGTGAGACCTATGGCCCGAGTTCCCCGGGAAGACAGTGAAATTGCTGTATATGAGGCCTAGGTACAACTATCTGTGATGGCCATCTTGATATCTTTATGAGTCCTTGAATGGGCTTGATGATTGTTATGTGTGATGCACATTTCTTATAATAGTATGGAATGAGATGATAAACGATTAATTGATTTTGAAATGTATGTTGTATTTGCTTAAGGATCTGGAATGGCTTGATATATTTTTATTGTAATAGCTAACTATTGGGAAACTTTATTTCTTATGTTTTTATATTGTTACTAACCATTCCAACTGATGCTTCTAAAGGCTCTCATGATAAAATGTTCCTAGAATTTGTGATGTTAGTATGTAATGGATATATGTTTTTATAAGTTGAAATTTTTGTATAATTATATGACCCTTACTTATATTGTATGAAATACATGAATTTGAGGTATTGTGAGCTAGTTTGGAGTAGAAGGCAATTTAGTATGCAATATGTGTGAAATTGGAAATGACCAAATGAATAGTAAATGACTAAATGAACAGTGAACTCGTAGGCAACAGGTTGAGTATGTTTGCAGGGACTTTTGGTGGAGTTTTAATGCTCAAAAAATTATGAGAAAATTCAGGGATTAACCTTACATACTCAAGAGTTCTGTGCCAAAATTCAGCTAAAAATAAGTTTATTTACTATGTGAATTTATTATACGTTTTCAACTGTCCTGTTACCATCACAGTGCTGAGCACTAATTGTAACTCAGTGATCAGAAGGAGTAAATGGATGATTTTTTATCTTAAAATTTTACAGAAATTATATAACATGTTAACAAAATCCCATGCCAAATTTGATATTATTCTGAGTTTATTTACCCCCTGAAATAAGGGTTTACTTTTACAGTTGTGAATTCTGAACAGCACTAGGACAGAAACAATTTTCTGTGAGTTTTGAAAGGCCTAATTATGTCTAAATTATGTCAAATTTTTACAGGATGTAGTTAACATGTGAAAGGTTCATAGGATCCAATTTCATGATTTTTGGAGTTCTGAAAAGTAGTTTTTCATATTTTTGAACTTGGTCCAGTAATTCTGAAAATGAGCAGAAAATTTTCGAAACTCAGAATCTGTAATATTTTGTTTCGCAGAATCTTAGATTGGTTTCAAAAAGGCCTAATTGTACAATAATTACCTATTTAACTAGGATGAAGGTGTTAATAAGTAAGGGAGTTATAAGTCACATTTTCTAATAGTATTTATGTATAAATTTATGTTTTCAAAAATAGTGTACTCTTTTATAAATTTCAGTTGGCATAGTACATGTAAATTTTATTTTGGATTTCTTTATGCATGTGTAAGTGAAATATTATTTTCTATAAATTTTTTCTTATATTCTCAATTAAGTTATGAAAGTAGATAAGTTATAAATATATTAAAGGCTAATAAAGATAGTTGGTTAGTATGTTAATACTAGTCAAATGTTTTTATTGTGTGTATATTTTATTTTGGATTTCTTTATACATGTGTAAGTAAAAAATTATTTTCTATAAATGTTTTCTTATATTCTCAATTAAGTTATGAAAGTAGATAAGTTAGAAATATCTTAAAGGCTTGTAAAGATAGTTAATTAGTATGTTAATATTAGTCAGATATCTTTATGTCAGTCACAGTACTTAAGAATTAGGTTATAACAAGTGAAGATAAGGTTTTGAATACTTCACTAAGGAGAATTAATTTATGTTTCCTGAGGTGGGTTTAACCTTACTTGTTAGCCTTTTAGGACTTATCAAAAGTATATGCTTATATTTTAGAGTAGAAATTTCCACGATTAGTACCAAGATGACAATATCCAATTGGAACTTCATATCAAGTACAATTGCTTATATACATACTCTCATATATTGGTTATATAAAATTTACTCAAGTAATTAAAATAATGTTAAAATTAACAATTAAGTAATCCTCCTTGTGACTCCCAATTATCCTTATCCTCTCACAAACTTTATTCTTATTCTTCCAAGTTTTATCTTATCCCCTCACAAATAGGCATACAAGTCCAATGAAATGAGCCACAATGTGTATATTATCACCCTCAACATCATCAAAACACATTCAATGTGTAATTTATCATAATAATCATAAGTGCCTCAACTAGCAATTTTATCACTTTCTCACAATAATTATAATAATATCCATACATTCAAGTATTAGTAATTGCCTCAATTGGCATATTGATATAAATGTATTAATTAAATTTCCACATAATATGAATATAATTTCTAAATGTGAATTGGTTATTTCAAAATAAGCAAGCAAAATCACAATAATACTAGTACTTCATTTTTACACTTAAATTTTCCCTTCTCAATATATATGCCCACACGTACGCATGCATGTGTGCACTCACACATATATATATAAAAGCCATAGGCGACTCATTACTTTGAATATAAAGATTAGGAGGCAAAATTTTAAGTTTACTTATCAAATTATATCTATTCTCTTTCCTTTTATGAATACAAGCACATTCGAGCATATATATATATATATTGCTCTCACTTAATCATATTGATTATGTGGACAAAAAGGTATAACACCATTAAATTTCAATAAAAGTTCAATTATGTAAAGAAACAAATCAATAATTAACTACGCAATCAAGTATAAGCATCATAAGCAAAACTTTGTTGCCTATAGTTGACTATAAAGAGCAACTTTGCCAAACATAGCTAATTATGTATATCCAAAGAGCAATTTTTATGGATATTATTGCCTATTTAGTCAACTATGCTAACCTAGAGAGCAATCCACTGAGCATAATAGAATATGTAGTCAACTATGGTCTTGTAATCTATAGATTTTCTAATGAAATTACTATTCATCTATCATAAATAAGCCTTGAATTTCATTGTAATCATATGGTTTCACAACTAAAATATCAAAAATCATAATATCTACCCTTATACAATGAGATCCACTCATGAGGTAAGATATAGGCTTACTTACTGAACTTGTTGTGTAATTGAATTCTTAGTTGAAGACCTTGATTTTGGATTGTTAATTATGATTTGTTCTCATGATAAGTGCTAGAATCATTCATTGATTGTGTAGAGTGTTTTGAGATTAAGGTGAATGACCAATGTTGATATAAACAACACTTCTCATTTGATTAGATAAAAGACAAAGAATGATTGTATATTGAATTTTAGATTGTGAATAGAGGGTTTGTTTGTGTTTAACTTGACTAAGCATGTTTGACATCTAAATGAGAACCTAATAAAGATGCGTTGTGGAATTGTGTACGTATTGAAAGTTCATGTAGTTAAGTGGTATGGGAAATCACTCAAACTAGTTTAGCTCACATGATGATGCATAGAATTGATACACAAGCCATTGACAATCCTGTGGAATCATACTTGACCAATTGAAAATTTGAGGACAAATTGTTCTTGAAAGGAGGAGAACTTGTCATATCCCAACATTTAAGTTTTATAAATTTCAATACTTGTGGATAATAATTTATTATTCAATTAACATTCATGTTTTAAATTTATTTTTCAAATTAAAGGTTTTGGAAAATTAAAAAATAATATTTATAGGGATTATTTATTCTTATGGTTATTATCAATGTAAGAATAAATTAAAGTCATTTTATTAGTTAAAGATAATTTTAATATTTTGAAATTGTTTGTATTTTAATAAATTATTTTGAAATTAAATTAAAGAAGTTTAGAATAAATTTAATTTTAAATGATTATTATTAATTTAGGATTGGTTGAAATATTTTTATAAAAATTTCCTCTTGGATTGAAAATAATAGAAGTTATGGGTATTAAATTTTATGAAGAAATGGACTTATAATATGGTGAGAAGCATAAACACAACACTCAAGGCCTTTTTTTGAGATTTCCCACCGCCTTCCCTCTCTCTTGGCGGGTCCCAATTTCTCTCTTACATCCACACTTTTTATCTTATTTTTTTTCTTTAATTGGTATGTACAGCAGCTTCTCCCTCTTCTTTCTTCTGTCTTTTCCCAAGTACAACAACGTATGGTGCAGCAGCCTTGTCTTCTTAATTTTTCTGGTTCCTTCTCCAGTCAATCCCCATCTCTCTCATTCACCACCTTTCTTCTTCTCCTTCTACCCCTCCCTCTTCCATGTGCTTTCTTCTTCTCTGCTGCAAGCTGCTTCTGTCTGCTGCTATTGCTGTACATTACGATGGCGGGAGAAACCTTCTCTTTCACGAGTAGGTCTTTACAGTATAAGAGGAACTCCATGGCTAGCCTAGTAACAAAGCAAGTTCGATAGAGCATTTTCTAACAAAACTCCGTTCGGCCTCCACCTCCGACGAGTTGGACTGGTAGCTGCTAGGTGAGGTGTGATGCTGTTGGGGCTATGATGTAGTGCATGATGGAAGCAGAAGCATAGGGCCATTCGACCCTTTTCTCTTGTCGGTAGTCAAGCATGCATTCGCCACCGGCGAGCCCCGAGGTGAACAGTAAGCTGATTTTTTTAATATGAAGATTTAATGTTTTATTATTTGAACTTAGTCTAAGCTGATATAACAAGGTGTGGAAGTGTACACATAGTTCGAATATGCTATGAATGCACAATCCTAGTTCAGGAATATATTGGTTTTTATGGAACTTTGAGATATGTTGACCTATATTAAAATGTGATTTTATGCAGTAAAATATTAAAATACTAAAATTAGAGTATTCATAGATTATTATACTCTCATATTTCAAATGAATCCTGCCTGACTTAAGAAGAAATCATTTGTGTGTGTGTATATATGAATATGATACATTTGGAAAATATGACCTTTTATATTAAAATGCTAAAATGATATAAATATGGCCTTTCCTAACATAAAGTTTTTTGATGTTTTAATTGTTTTATATTTGGCTTAAAACTCTCACCTTAACATTTTATTTGGGTAATTGACCTAATGCTAAAGTAATAATTTAAGGTTCCAAAATACTAAATTACAGTACATAAAATGTGCTTAGCTAATAAAAGTTAAATCTTGGCATTTGAAGTTAAAATTGTAATAATTGGGTAAAATAAGAATATGCCCACTTGTTTATAATTTATTGTTAGAACTTACTAATAGGAAAAATGAAAGAAACTAATGATCTAAAACGGTAATGTTCAAAAGAAAATGAGAGACTATCTTTTATTTATGAATTATTATTATTATATGTTGTAAAATAGGAAGAAATGGAAGATTAAAGCAAAACACTTGGAAATCTTCAAAGTTATGGGACGGTTTTAGGTAAGTATATATCTCACCGCTAATTTTATATTAATAAAAGATGTCTTAATTGTATTCTCACTACTAATGTTATCTTAATCAAAGATGTCCTAATTGTATTCTTTTTATTTGTAATATAGATTTCATACTCATTATATGAACTTAGTTTCATGATATAAAAGTAATTAGCTATTGATGAATGGTAATTGATCAGAGTGTACAATGAAAGCATGGTTAAGTTAATAGTAGCTATTGACTGGCCAATCATGATAGGATTACACAAGATCATATTGTAATTGCATTACTTGCTTTGATTATCCATAATTATTGAATAGTTATCTATGTGGGCTTGTATTGGATTTGATGATATGAATATAATAAAGCTCTAGTGAATTAATTACATTATGAAGTATGTTAGAGTAATGACATTAGATATTGTGAACTATGATGAAGAAATGAGATGAAAGCCAAGCAAAAAATTCCCGACTAATAGTTATGAAGGATATGGGATTGATTTAAGAGTTAGATAAGAAATTCCCAACGAATAGTTAAAAAAAATACAATATTAGGCTAGAAATCAAAAGGTGACTATATGTATACTTATTGTAACTAAATGTGTGATATGATGTGATATTAGAAATTGTTTGTGATTAGATATCATTATTTGACATGATTGCAAAAACTTAATGTGATTGCGATAATTTGTTTGTATTTAGGCCTTAATGGCTAATTTTGAACATGTTGATCACCTAATATAGGTGGTGAATGATTAATTGAGTTTATGATAGTTTGTGATGCAAGATATGGGATCCAAGTTTTTTGTAGGTGAAATTTCAATATGAGACTGATTGTGCACATTATAAAGATCCAAGAAAAATGGGTTTACCAAAATGATTAATTTATGATTATTATTTATAAAGTTGATCACCTACAAAAATAATGGTAGATATATGCTCACTAAATTTTCATAACTCACTCTATTTAATTCCCAATGTTTTCAGGTTAACAATTGAGCATGGTAGCATCTATGGAGAACCAAAGACTGTCTAAATTAGAAGATTTGATAACTGAGGGTCATTTTGAATTAAAGTTAAAATTAGAAATAGAAATGATTTGATTCAGCATTGATGTGTTGAATCATTTATTTGCATATTTGTTGTAATTGTATAGTATTATGTGGATGTTGTCCATTGTTGTATCTAAAAATATCTAGATTTTGTATTTTAGGGCATGTAGCCCTTGGGAAGTATCAGAAAATAGGAGAGATTTTGTCTATTTTTTATAAAAATTTAAAATGAAATTTTAAGTCCCCTTAGAATTTAAAAACTCCTGTTAGATAAAAAGAGTAAAAAATATTAAGACTTGTGGAAACCAGCTTCAAGATCCATGTCAGTCATAATCGAGAGAGGGTTGTGATAATTTGTACCATAGCTTGGAGCCTCTTTTTGTGCTCTTAAATTTATTCTAAATTTCACTACAATTTATTTCAAAATTTCTAACATTTTATTATACAAGATACAATAATCAAATTGCTCAAAATACTTCCACAAGTACTGTTCACATAGAACCTAAAGGAAGAATTGCAAAATAAGGCAACACAAGGGCACATGTAATTAAATCCCCTTTTCACTAACCAAATGGAATCTAATTGTTACCAAATTTTTTCATAACATTCCTAAAACATTAAATGAAATATAGCTTGAGTGTTGTACAAATAATTTCGTAGGTATTCTAGTGTATCAAAAGCAAAATCTTAGAGTAGTCAAATTTGAACAGTTTCAAAGCTACTGAAATAAAGCTATCATTTAGGCAACGAAATAAACTTTGATTGCTACCAAATTTTGCTAGAAGCTTGATAACATCCAAAATGACATATCCTAGGAGTTTCATAATTTTTATCATTCATTTGATTGGTTAAATAAATTGAAACCCAAGACCAACCAGACTAGGGTTTTGAAATGGGCAAAATCAAGAGTTTCACCATCAACTTGCCTTATCACCTACGTAAAAAATTTTAAAAACTCTTAAATTTATCTACATTCATCCTAACACCAAGTATGACCATAAAATAATAAAAATTTAATTTTTAAAATTATCAAAACTTCAATTACACTATGTATCCTAAACCCTTATTTAGCATCACATAAGAGAAGCTGATTTCAATTCCATAATTTCCTATTTCCTAAATAATTTTTGATGAATTCTTTTTCCATCATTCACAACATCAACTTATCAATAATGTATGATCATAATGTCATTTAGATAATTTCAAAATAAAATTATATATCATCATACCACAAGTGTCAATATAGAAAACATAAGTTATCAACAATATCATCTTCTACTTAGGAAAAGCCTATGAGTAGGGAAGAATAACTACTCATCTAATTTTTTTTTGCTCTTAGTTTCTAGCAACCCTTTAGAACTACAAGAAGAAGCTTCATAACTATAAATTAAATTTTAGATATTTAGGAAGAAGGATAACCACAAGTTATGAAGGAATTTGAAGAAAACTCATTGATTTCCTTACTATTTGAAGTCGTAAAACCCCTTTTTCTATTTTTCTTGCAAATGCTGGTCTTTTTACTCTCTTCTCTCACATTTTTTTGGCCAAAGTGTTAGGTTTTGGATCATCATATGCAGTGGAATTTAAAAAAAATTGATTTGAATTCTACCTAGAATCTATGCAAAAAGGCATAAATTAATGTTTAAGGTTTTACCTTTTATGTGCTCATGTTCTTTCTGAAAAAAAACTTTCAGAGATCGAGATGAATCACGAATCCAACATCGGCCAAAAGGTACAGCATCTCTACGGTTTTCACACGAAGTGAACAAAGACTTCTCACCCTCCACGAATCTGCTAGGATATGTCTCTCTCCCTCAACGATTAGGATTGGTGCATTTTCTAAGTGAATTTAGGTTTTAATAGTAGCTAATATGTCGTACAATGTGTTGCCTTCAAGTTCCTTTATAGAACTAAGACAAATCACATTCCTAGTCCTACTAGGATAATGCTTTCAAAAAATCCTAATCACACTTGACAACTATCACCTTATCTTTATTAGGGAGAGAGTGAGGAGAGATAGGACTTATCCATTATCCAATATTAAATAATAACATTATCTCATAATATAATTATCTAATATTAAAAAAGGCATATAGTTATCTTATATTAAAAAATAATATTATCTCACAATTTAATTATCTAATATCTAATAATGTAATTATCTGATATTACTTTAATATCAAATAATATCACATAATATATCATATATATTATATGAAAATATATTATTATTTTAATAATATATATGCATGAAAATAAACCCAATTAATTGAATTTTAGTCCAACTAAAGCACAATTAATTATTATCTCATTCCTACTTCTTTTGTGTGACCTTATAAGTTTTTACTATATTGATAATAGCCTATTTATGGACCATAGATAGTGAGCGCTATCTAGCAATAATCACTGCCACCCAAGTAGTAAAAATATCTGTAACTCAATATTCACTTAATGTGTGAACAACACTTTGCAACATAGTCCCTTTTGTAACAATATTCAAATCGAACTAGAGACATGGAATGTGTTATCCTCGCTGATGTTCCATTTATGTTTCTTAATACCAAGTAGACTAACTTAAACAAATGATCAATATCTCATATTGATCTATTTGAGTATGGCCATACATTTCTTAATCTCACTCAATCAAAGGGCCCAAGGATATTACTCTTACTATGTAATAGGAACAAAATTCCCATCTACATCACTCACATCCCTCTGCATGATTCATGACACACCTAATCAATATCCTACAATACATCCTGATTAAAGGTGATACAGGATGACATCAAAGTGTGTGACTCCTCATGTAGGGAACCGTAGTGACTTCAGATCAAAGGACTACGTGCATTGTATCACATGAGAATAACTAATGACACATGATAATCCATGTAGTTTTTTTATTGTGGGCCAGTCCAGTACATTTGTTCACTAACAATGTACTCATGTATTGATTTAATATCACAAAACCATGATTTATAATCATCAGTTACTATACATACTAGTCTCGATTTATTATTACTATCCCTTTCACAATAATACTTGACTAGGGATATTTTAGGAATAGTAAAACTATTCTAGAGCTAACTATTATATTAAGTTATAAATTACGCAGAATAAAGAAATATGAAAATAAAATATAATAATCGAATTGCCTGAAATAAAAATATAATACATTGTGCATTATTACAATCATCCCCATGATTGGCTTCTAGGACACACACTAACACAAAGAAGAAGACATTTGCTTCAAAATTGGCTAGCTAAGTATTTATACTTCCAATGAAAAACCCTAATTGAGAAAATCCTTTGTTTATTTGCTAATTTATCTTAAATTTTAAAATAAAAAATCTTGGGACACTTGGAAGGGCTAGCTATCATGTTTTAAAGGTTGAAGATTTAGAAAATAATTACTCCTATAACCAATAAAATTAATCCACATAAAATGGGTAATTAAGGTTTATTATAAAATGAACCCAAAGTTTACCTTTTCCTTCCTTAGGTCCTTATCTTCCCTTAGAAGCTTGGGCCAACCATGGATCCATATTTTTAGACCTTCAAATATTAGGCCAAACTAGTCTAATGCAAATAAAAATTAAATTACTTAAATATACAAAAAAAAATTTATTACAATTTAGCCTTAAATCTTTCAATTTTTTGTATTTTCACCCCTAAACCTTTAAATATTTTTAGAACTTCACTTTTGATCTTCCATAATCATTTCTAAGCCTTAACAATTAATTTAGGCTACCCATAAAATTTTAAAATTAATTTGCTATATTTTCAACTCATTTTTTTACTTTTTCGATTTATCGAGTTTTGGAATTTAAGCAAATTCCTAAATATATTTTTTTAAACCTATTATTAAAATTTTAATTTATTTTTATCTCTTTTAATGCCTTTAAAAATTTTCAAAATTATTCTAGTTAGGCTCACTTTAAAATTATTTTTATGATTCCTTTGAATTTCACTTGATTTTCCTACTAACTTTTTTAAATTAGGATTTTCTAAAGAAACTTCTTACTTGATGTCTATTATCCTATTTTAGGATATTACATTTAATTTGTATCTTGCTAATGACAATATTGAATTATCTTTAGGAATAACTCATTATGGATTTAGTCATATAACAAATGGTTTTATTATCATGGATACTGATCATTATGAATGTAATTTTAGTTATTCTATGTTTACATCATCGCATAATTCTAAAATTGATGCAAATGTTTAACATGCTTGACTTGGCCATATTAGCCAACATCAAATGGATAGGCTAGCTAAAGAAAAGTTAGTTCCTAATTATGACAAAGTAGGCTTATCTACTTTTGAGCATTGCTTAGCTGGCAAAAGTACTGGAAAACTATTTGGAAAAGGGAGCAAAGCTGACTTCTGTTTACAATTAGTTCATCTTGATATATATGATCTAATAAATGTGAAAGCCAAGCATGGAGCTTTCTATTTCATCACATTCATAGGCAACTTCACTTAATTTGGCATTGTCTATTTGATAACACACAAATCTGAAGCATTGAGTTACTTTTAAAGCTATATAAGCATAGTCAAAAATCAATTAGATAGAAAAATAAAAGTATTACAAACTGATTGTGGCCGTAAGTATTTTTCTGATTAGTTCAAACAACTATGTGATGAAGAAGGGATTTAATATCAGTTAACAAATCTATACACTCTTCAACAAAATGGTGTTGCAAAGAAATGAAATCAAACGCTCTTAGAAATGGTTAGGTCTATGATGGCACAAGCAAACTTGCCTATCGATTACTGGGGTGATGCACTTTTAACTGCCACATTTATCCTTAATTATGTGCCTAGCAAATTAATTCCCACTATGCCATATGAGTTATGGATGAAGCGAAAACCTTACCTGAGTATTTTATGACTTTGAGGATGTGTGAACAATATTCTAAATACCTCACACCTGCATGGCAAATTAGGTACTCAAGGAAAGAAATGTATCTTAATTAAGTACTTTAAACATTCAAAAGGCTATGTGTTCATTGGTGAACATGATAGTAGGAATCTCACAAAATCTAAATCATGAGATGTCACATTTTTAGAGAATCATTTTCCTAAATAGGACGATATAAATTAAGACTTATCCGTATATGAGACCATGGATACAAGTGCTCAAGACTCACTTCCTTTGAGTAGTAGAATTTTAAGGAATATATTTCCAATTCTAAGTGCAAATGATAGTGATCTTAATCAATATAGGAGTAATCTAAATAGAAATACTCAAATGAATAATGATCCTGATCTGAGTGGGAGCAATTTGATGATCCTTGAGAAACATGTTTCTCTAAAGCCTCAATTGCGACAAAGTGGTAAAAAAAGCATTCCTCAATGAAGCCTTTGTAGCTATGACACAAGTTAAAGATAAGCCAAGAAATATAACAAAGGTTTTTTCTAACTTTAATAAGAAAAATTACACAAAAGCAAGGGAGTAAGAGATAGAGTCTATGAGATTAAATCAAGTTTAAGAACTTATTAATCTTCCAAACATACTTAAGGCCACTAGGAATAAATGGGTTCTTAAAATCAAGTGCAAGGCTAATGACATTATTAATACAAGGCTAAACTAGCAGCAAAGGGCTACACAAAACAGGAAGGAATAGATTATGAGAAAACCTTTCACATGTTGTTAGATTCACCTTTATCCATTTGATAATGGCTATAGTTGCTAATATAGACTTTGAATTATATCAAATAGATGTAAAGACTGTGTTTCTCAATGGAGATTTAGAAGAAGAAATCTACATGCAATAGTCTATACATGTTATTAAAGAAAGCCAAGAAAATAAAGTTAATAGATTTTTGAAGTCTATATATGGCTTAAAGTAGTCTTCAACATAATGGTATATTCACTCCCACAATGTGATAATATCAAATGATTTTATCATCATTGATGAAGACCATTGCATATATACAAAAAAGTTTAAGGATAAGATTATAATTTTATAGTTATATGTTGACAATACACTGATAACTAGAAATAGCAAGGAGTATGTCAACAAAATTAAAGGATGGTTGCCATCTAATTTTGAAATAAAAGATATAGGTGAAGCTGTATATATTATTGGAGTTAAGATTACAAGAAATCATTCAAAGAAATTACTATCTCTATTACAAGAGTATTATATCAACAAAATCTTGAACGATACTAAATGTAGCATTATAAACCTATAGATACTTTTATTGCTAAATGTGAAGGTCTAAACTAAAAGATGTATCCTAAGACTCTACAAGAAGAAACATATATGAGAAAAGTTCCCTATGCAAGTGCTAATGGATGTTTGATGTACACAATAATGTATATAAGATCGGATATCTATTTTGCTATTGGCATGGTAAGTTAATATCAATCTAACCTAGGCTCAGCACATTAGACAGCAGTTAAAAGGATATTGAGATATCTAAAAGGTATTGCTAACTATTCATTATGTTATGAAGGAAAAGATTTGCAATTGAAAGGCTATAGTGATGCTAATTGGCCAAAAGACTTAGATGAGAGAAAGCCTACCTCTAAGTACATCTTCTTACTAAATAATAGCACCATATCTTGGAGTAGTAAGAAGCAATCATGCATAGCCTTATCCTTAATGAAAGCTGAATTTATAGCATTTTCAATAGCAGTACAAGAAATAGTATAGCTCAAAAGGTTTTCGTAAGTGTTAGTAAATTGTAATAACCAAGCAGTGATAGGATAAACAAAGGACCCCAAATATCATTGTGAAACTAAGCACATAAACACAAATTATAACTTTATAAGAGATATAGTTGCACATAAAGAAGTGAACATGAAATACATTTCTACACGTGAAATGGCAGCAAATCTCATGACTAAGCCTATTCCTCGAAATGTATTCATAAAGCATATGAAATCCTAAATATTGCTTAGATGTTGATATAATTATTGTAATTTTTTTCAAGAATGTTCATAGAATATTAATTTTTGAATAACAATTGTGTTTATTATAAGCCTGCATATATAGATATAAGAATGCTACTTGGAACATTCTTGAGTTATTGAAAAATATGTTAGACAAATAGAGGATTAGCTTACTCATATCGGTAATCACCTCTCATTAATTTTTGTAATTGATAAGAGATGAGACAATTTTAAGCTTTTTATCTAAATGATAATTGAGAGCCAAGCTTAAAATATGAATGTCACCTTGTTAACGAATAAGATGAGGTCATATGTAAAATCATAAGTGAATTAATAAGGAATTCACTTCATCTATCTAAATTGCTAGATATGAGTTCTGATGGAATTAAGAATAAGTAGACTGGTGAACTCAAGTTAGACATTAAGTATGTCTAAATTATTATTTGTATGGTATTAATACATTATATAAAGATATATGCTCTATGGAAAAGGAGAGAATATTGTAACATGTGTTTCATACCATGTGTGTAAATTGTGACCAATACAAGTGATCAAAGTCTAGATCTCAACTTCGATATGTGAGACCTTGAGGAAATAATGACCTTATATTTGTACTTTTATGACTCTATTCTATTTCTTGAGATTTAAAATTGATAATTTTTATTTTAAGAATGTTACCAAATGACTATGATTCAGTCTAGCAAGGCATTACTAAAAAAGAAAATTAAATTAAAATAGAAATATCTAAAAAAAGAGGAAAATCATTAAATGTATCACATTATGTTTGTATTCATCGATATACCAGTTATAGTGTGTCTATAATTGCGAATGCAATATCTAATGTATATAATGCATATGAATGAGATCATTTGAGAAATTCAAATGTGATAAAAATGATCTAGGGTATTGCATACTTAAAGTCTACTAAAGATCTATTATTTATCAAGAAGCTATATATATTCCTAACAAATTTATAGCAAAGAGCTCTCGAAGTATGTTAGTCATACAACTTATTTTCTTGTATGATTTGTTACAGAGTATAAGAGATGATGTTCTCTTATGAAATATTGAGAGAGTATGGATCTCATTATATGCAAGTAGGAGATATTAGATCATGGATACAGGTCACCCAAAATGAGTTTATAACCTAACCTATAACCTAGTTCATGAGATGCTTATAAATAGGCAGAAGAAAGGAAGTTAAAGGTTGGTTACTAAAAACATTCATTAGAACTATTAAAAAACTCTCTCTCTTTTTTCTCTAAACAAAAAAAATATTTAGGTTGTGAACAAATTACCTTTTCATGTGATTACTAATATGACCAATAAAGATAAATGTTGGATCCTATATCTTCCACTACAAACTTCTGATATTCTAGTATGCATGAATCCAATTCATATCCATTTATATTTATGTAATAGAATAAGATGAGAAGTTAATATTGAAGTAGAATTCCACTCACCATGCTTAAAGAAAAGAAATGAAGTTAACGGTTAAGAAAGTTGAATCTTTATTCACCAAGACTAGAATATTTGAGTTAGGATTTTTAATTCTATCAAACTTCCCTCATCCAAATCAAATTAATTCTTGATAAAAGAAGAAATATAATAAATCAAGCTATAAAACTCAATAAGAATGGAAGATGCTTAGATATCTTATGTTGATAAGATAATATTAGAAGGGAATTACATGCTCTTCTGTGTAGATGGAGATTTAACACTTAGAATGTTTATGATGAGGGAAAAATAGAAGAAGATAAGGAAATGAAAGGGTCAGGAGAGTTTATGAGGGATATAGGGAAAAATAGCAAAAAAGGCATTTTAGGAAAGACATGTTTCAAAACTCCTTTTTCATTTATTATTTCTTCCAATTGCAACTCCCTTCAATTAAATTCCATCATGAGCCTTCCTTTCTTATTCTCTCTTCTCATTCATAATTAAATTTCAAAAAATTCAATATTTTTTTCTTTAGCAAAAATTTCCAACACATTACCTTAAATGTTTCTTTTACTATTTACTTTGAAAATTAATCATTTTCCTCTCCCTAAATCCTTAGGCCCCTAAAACAATTTATCAACTTTAGAAATAAAAACTTATTAAATTCTAAGGATGTAACATAGAGGAATCCAATTATATCATTTTCCACTTTGCCTTATTGCCACCCATTTTCCTCTTTAAACCTTAAACCTGATCTATTTTCCTTATTCACAAACAAAACACCTCTTTAACTTCCTCTCATTCTAACTTCCTTAACTTCAATCTTCTTCTTTGTTGGCCAATTTATTAAGGTGAAAGATTCTTAACCCTCTATATTTCTATGAATTTACAAAGATGAAACTCCTTAAATCCTATAGCTATTTGTTGTTGGTCTACGGGAGAAAAAAGAAGAAATGGTTAGGAGGAATTATGCCCTAACTTAAGAAATTTTTTTCATTTTGAATCCATTTGGAGGAATACTAGTGTTTTCAATAATGATGATGATGATGATGATGATGTAGCCAATTATATCTATAACCAATGGTGAATTCGAAAATTCCTTTCATAGTAGGTGCTTAACAAATTTTTCCTAAAGTAAGTAATGGTAGATATAAAATTCAAAAGTGTTAATTTTTTCAAAGAATTTTTTAGAGAGTTGATTCACTTTTATTTCATGAAATCTAATTAATAAGAAATTTGTAATAGCCAATCAATATTAAATTAACAATTTAATAAACTTAAATTTATTTAATAGTTAATCAAGTACAAATAATAACATGATTTATTCTTAATTTGTATTCTATTATGCAATTAATATTAATATATTTAAATTTAATTGTTAATTAATAATAATTAATAGTTTGACAAATTCAAAAGTGTTTTAAAAAGTTACAAAAATTAAAATGGAATTGTTTATAGACAAAACAATTTGAGAAAGTATACTAGAGTTGAGTTTTTATAACATATTAATTATTCAAATCAAAACATTTGATCATTATAATTGATTATGAATACTAATTGAGAACTTATAGGAGTATGAAACTAATTCAAGGAGATTTTTCTAGTCATTTACCTTTACTCCTAGTTATTTACTAATCAATATTTATTAAATGATAAAATTTAAGTAAAAACTAATAAAAATTATATTAAAATATATTTTTATATTTTTTGTAAATATTAAATCATGATTTTTTATATTCTTATTGAAACTATATATATATATATATATATATATATATATATATATATATATATATATATATATATATATATATATATATATATATATATTAAACTATATCCATAATAACTCCTCCTTTTCTAACTACTGGGTAACATTAACTTTTACATCATTTTAAGAAAATCTAGTATTTTAGCTATTTTAGAACTTTGAGAAAAATATGATGAGATTTTATGATTGGAAATGGTGAAATTTGTGTTGAATCTTCTTATTATAACATGTCTTTTACAGAATATGGTGGTTTGTTTGAGAAATTTAAGGATATAATCAAGATTTAAGGTGAGTTGTACAGCATGATTAGTGATTTTTTAGCAAATTCTAGATGAATTCAATGGTGAATTGATTCACCAATCAATTTATTAAGCTTAAAATTGATTCTAAAAAGGCTAAACTAATTATTGAATCAATTTAGATAAAATATATTAAAGGAATTAATTCCGTGAGCTTGAAGTGCTTTCTATAAGGCTCGAATCAATTCCCTAATTAATTCAACTGTAATAAAGACTCTCTATATAAGACATAGATCAATTCCCTATTCAATTTACCTTGTATTCCTTTGAAGTTTTACATGTTTTAAGAATTTTAACTACATAATACCCTTTCATATGTGCTGTATGAGTATAAATGATATCATTATGAATCGAATGGATATGAATGGACTTGATATTCTATGTTAAATCACTTGGAATAAGGATTATTATGTTTTGCCTATGTATATGTTATAATTGCGTAGAGGTGGTGATATAGAAGAACTTTGCTTATGTTAAAATCTATGCACTAAATTTGGATACCCATTTGTGAAGCGATAATATTGACCTTAAAATGAAAAAATTAAGTTTGTGAAAAGATAAGGATGACTGAAAGTCATAAGGAGAGCTAGTTATTTTTGCCAATATATATATGTGCTAACTTTCGTTTATAGGTTTGACATTATAGCCAGTAAATGAAACATGTTACATTGTGATATTAGGCATGTAGTTTATTTGACTATACTTTTGTAGGTCCTTATGGGAGATAAATTATTTCATTAATGAAATAATGTTATCTTTTAATTGTTTAACTAGAATATTAACTTATTAAGCTATCAAATTTAGTTTTCTATCTTTATTTTTTAGATATTCAATTTCATGTGCCACTTCTACCTTAGTATACAAGTTCACCTTTCTTAAGGCTTTTATCTACTTAATGATTTAGGAACTATTAAAATGTGTAAATATTTTGTAATATAGTAATTTGTAGACTTACTAGTTAAGGCCATGATTATAGTTGATAAGATTTAGAATTATGATGGAATAGAATCTCTAAGAAACATTTGTTGTATGGTTTATTTAGGCCAACTTATACTTATGTAATAAAGGTATATAAGTTAGTCTAACTTGTCTTTTGGAGTAAGCCTTGTATGCTAAAACATTTCAAGGTAAATGGAAGGAGTAAATTTTCAATTTCTACTTTCATTTTACTTTAATCATGAATGTACAAACGCAATAGCTTCTAGTATAATAGCTCCTCTAATGTAAATTCTAATTTAAGCCAGTAGAATTATGCTTAACGATTCCTCAGCAACCACGACCTTAAGTAGGTTATGAAAATTCCTTATGTTTAGATGAAAGAAAAGGCAAAGGTGACCCTTATTCAAGGGTTTAGACCCATAAATTCATTCACAAAGTGAAAGTCAAACCAACCATTTAGGAAAATTTAGTAACAAACTTATATTAGAAAAAAAATTTATGCACTTAACAGTGTTTTAACTATAACTTTAGTTACGAGTATTCAATTGAAAAACTATTAAAGAATCCAAAAAGTAGACATCTTGAGCTTTAACCTATCACAATTTTATAATTTAATTCCTAACCAATTGATACCAAATTTTTTCTAAATGAAAGCAAAATTCTAGGTCTAGCTATGCTGCCTAGTTCATGATAATTAAGCCATGAATTTGTGCAAGAAAGCTTAATTACCAAACATCTAAAACTAATGAAAAGTAGACATTTAAGGATATAACTTTTAAAAATTTCATGAATTAATTTAGCTAATAAATTCTAGAAATTCTACAAATATAAGGAAAGTCCTGGGCAAAACTGCACCAACCTACTTACTGTAATGGAATCATAACTTTATCTGCAAAGATTTGATTGATGAGCAACCAAAATTAATTTGAGGTAGGCATGTAAGACTTACTCATATACAATTTACACACAATGGGTCTTAGTATACTAAAAGAAATGTTAATTCTCTTAGACAACAAGTGTTAGGAATGCAAATATGTATTATTGTGCACCAAGGTGGATAAGCAAATATATATGTGCATGAATACATGAATGCATGTGTATGTTATGTAAATTTTAATTAGTACTATTATAATATGTTTTAAGTTATTAGACATACTCTAAAGTAAAGCCTAATTCATGAATAGAATTCTAAGAGAAATCTTGTAGTGAACCAATGTTGGACAAAAGTTAAAAGCACCAATATAAAGATCAAGAAAAGTGAAAAAATAGAATTTTTGTGGTTGAAATCAAAGCCCAACCAAACCTATAGACAAGAGAGTTAGATAAGCTTCTCGTCTTATGCCCTAATTGATAAAATTAACTTAGAAGATAAGTCGTGGACATAATTACTACCAAGTGACAAATAGAAAAAGAATAAGTATAGGTAATCATGCCTATATACCCAATGCATGTGGAAGAATTTAGAGGAAGGATAAGTATCATGATAAATGGGTGTATGCTAGACAAGTGTCCAAAGTCATGTAAAGGCATGCATGCAAAGTAAGTGTTATGACTAGAAGTTGTTAAGTGCTATAAACACATATTGGATAAGTGTCATGCATGCAATGCATTGGACAAGTGTCCCACTAGCTAGAGGTAAATATCACATCTAGAGAAAAATAATGATAATCTAGGCCTATCATCAATTACTTATCTTTCATTTTTGAAACAAAGTGCATAACTACACCTTTCTCCTTTATCACTTTTCTCATTTTCTCTCAAAAGCTCATGTCCATCCTTTCTATATCCGATCTCCTTCTCGTTTTCTCCTAACTTATCAAGAACATCTTTCATTCTTCTTCCACCATAAGGCATCCAAATTTTAGGAGAAATAAAAAGATTTATGCATCTTTCTATAGGAAGTCTTTTGTTTCCAATACTATAAAAATCAATCTTCAAACTCATTATCTTTCTTTCACAAATGGATTCTCTTTTAAGGTGAGTACTCTCTCTAAATGTTCACTTTGGTCTTTTGTAACCAACACACTAAAATCCATAATTAGGTAGGGGAGGGTATATCTCTCTTGAAATCCTTCAATTATTAAATAAATCTTAAAATGATTTGGTTTCTTGATCATAAATATAAAACTATGTAAATGAACTTTAAAAATGGGTGAAGGTTTGATATAATGAAAAATATTAGACAAGAATGGATTCTCCTTAGGTTTTGTCATATGCATGTGAAAAAAATAGGTATGATTCACCTAAGAAAGTCTTAAGTACACTAAGAAATTTAGTGAATAATGGTTCTTATGTTTTAGGTACCATAATTATCTTTAGAAAGACGTGCTATCTTCAAATACTTTCATGTGGTTAAATTTATGTTTGATCTTGATGTGTGTGATATTAAAATATATAGTTTGAAATGAAAATCTTAAATAGTGAACCTATAACTTTCAAGTACCTTATGAAATTTTGAAAGTTAAATAATGTTTCATCTTGAATGATTTCATGCATGTTTTATTATCTATTTGAGGATAATAAAGCATGATATGGAGATTTAAAATTTGCAATAAATATTTGATAATGGATTCCTTAAGTGTTTCAAGTGTTGTAAGTATTCCACATAAAAGGTGTTCACTTATTGCAAATATTGTTATGCATAATTGCCACTAAATTTAATATTGATGCGAATGATCTTGAATTACATCATGTGAAATAATACAAGTATTATGGTATTTTGGATACCTTATGGTTTTAATGATAATGATAATGATAATGATGATAATAATAATAATATTTTATTGATATACAAGTGTAGTAGAATTATATAGATATAAGTACTTGATATAAATACTAATCGCTTCATAAATTAAAACATGTAGGAAAGTGTGATTTTTCCTTTAAAAATTGTTAATTTGAATATAAATTGTAAGTATAAATTATTAATGTAAGTTATGATTGTAAAATGCATACTATGAATATATATATATACATGTACATATATATTGTGAATACAACATATGAACACGAAATATGTATATATTATGTATCTAATGTAAATTAAACATATGGAATCTTGGTTTAGCATTAATTAAATGAGCATATTATCCTAGAAATTGTGCTTGAGATATGTAATCATAAAATATAAAACTTTGAAGGAATTTTCCTTATGAGACTGATAAGGATGTTAAAGCCTTAATAAGAGGAATATCAAATTTTATCCAATGTTAGATGAAAAGATTATTATTGAATACTAAACATGAGTTGTATAAATTATGCACACATTAAGAAATATATATATATATATATATATATATATATATATATATATATATATGAATATATGTACATGTATATGATTAATGCATGAATCAAAATTATGATGTGTATTTTGGCACATATTAGATGTGAAAATAATAGTGGTGATCTAATTGTGTTTTGAAGCTGTATGAGGTGCCATAGATCATTATTATTTCTATGGGAAGCATATTATATAAATATTGAGAAATTAGTTATCAATGCAAAAAAATAAAAGTGGATTACATGTTATAAAATGATTAGCAATGCAATAATAAAGGAAAAAGGAGGAACAAAAGAGAATATTTGGGATGAATGTGAATTTGAAGTAATTATAACTTGTTGACTTTTGTGTGGCTTGCTTGATGGTGTCATACTCAAGTTTATATGCTTTGTACTCATATACATTCATATAAATTATTGTATGGTGAAATACATACATGAAGTGAATTTGATATATGAACTTATAGGAATACATAAAAATAGGAAACATATACGTGATGTAATTATGATACATAGAGGTGTTACTATAAAAGGTAAATGTGCATTTTATGGATTATGAATTATTGGAAATATAGTATATACTTATAAACCATGAATATGCATTGCATGTGATGTGCTTATGAATATGTTATGTTTATATGTAACATGCTTATGTGATATGTATGAGTGATACAAGTATGAATATGTAATGCACGATATATGGTGTGTGTATAAATAGCTTTCTAATGTGATATGTGTGCTGAAAATCGCGCATCATACATGCACAGCGGAATAAAATTTTTACACGATTTCCACCAAGGATCCATGCGAATTTAGAACGCCATAGATCAGGGATTAGGGTTTATACCTTTCGGCAAAATTCTTCTGACCGCTGCAGCAAATCTGATCTGCTTCCAAATCACGAACCGGAATGGAAACCAGTAAATCAGATCACCAGTACAACGTTTTGTGGCTGCACCCGTGAATCACCGATGAATGTCTGCTACACACACCGGTTGAAATTGATCTCCTTAGACCTCGTAGTGCTAGCTACGCCTCTTCAGAGATTTTAGTCAAGGAGAGTGCCTAGGGTTTTTCTATGCTTTTACTTGGGGTGCGTGAAGAATAATAGTAATCCTATTATTACCCAATAAGCCTATTTAAATAGGTGCATAGAAAAACCTAACCTATTTAGGCCTTATTCCATGTATAATTATAGGCTTACTATTGGGTCTTATAATTATAACATGAATTCCCAAATATTAAGCCCAAACAATTTGGTCCATTAATTCCAAATTCACTAAGCTCTAAGTGTGCGACCCTACAGGCTCTCATTACGTTGGCAATGACCATTAATCATATTAATGATCATAAACAAAGATTGGTGTCTAGCAACACATCATTGTTACCCAAGTAATGAGAAAGTCGGTGATTTGACTAAACCTTTACACGTGATAATCATTTATGTCCTTTTGTCCTATACATCTAGATTGAGCACGAGACATGGACCGTGTCATTCCCGTATAGCCCAATCTTGAGGTTTCTTGATTCCTAAGTAAGCTGACTGAAACAAATGTAATCGACATCTCATGTCAATTTATCTGAGCATGGCCATGCATTTTCTCAGCTTTACTTAATCAAGGGGCCCATAGATGTTACTCCTGTTATATAGGAGGGACAAATCCCATCTTGATCACACAAACCCCTCCGCATGATATGTGACATATCCAATATCTACCCATGCATTCACTTAACCATTAGTGACATAGAATAGTATCAAAATATGAAACTCACATGTAGGGAACCTTGGTAATCTCAGGTCAAAGGACCATATTAATAATGATCACTAAGAACTACTCATGACACTCATATAACGATCCATGTAGTGTTCTTAATATGGGTCGGTCCAGTATACAAGTTCTCTAACTTGTACTCATGTGTAAACTTAATATCCCATATAAGTCTTCACACATGCTAGTCTTAACATATCAAAGCAACCTAATCCACAATGATATATGACTAGGGACATTTAAGAATACAATTATTCTAAGGTTATTATTATAATTAAATATATTACGCAGACAATATATATAAATATAATAATTGGAATTGCCATTAAAATAACATGATTCAAAATTACAATCACCAATATAATTGGTTTTAGGGCATATACACTAACAATGTGCATGTATGATCACAATATGTGATGCATAGCACGCAATGTACATATGAGATAAGTGGTATGTTTATGAATATGTAATGTTTAATTTGGATATAGATTTAAGACATTAAATGAATAACCATACTTAAGACTCTTCTATAAGTGTGATATAAGAAATAAATAAGATTAAAATACATAAGACAACTAGACTACTAGTGTAGCATAAATGGAGTTTCACTTACTAAGTTCTTATGACTTACTACTTCTTACTC
Source organism: Sindora glabra (assembly GCA_020226215.1). Classification (NCBI taxonomy): domain Eukaryota; kingdom Viridiplantae; phylum Streptophyta; class Magnoliopsida; order Fabales; family Fabaceae; genus Sindora; species Sindora glabra. The sequence continues at coordinate 80,745,300 of CM035232.1, read as the reverse complement.
AATATTTTTAGGTATTACTTTATAGCCATCATAGAAAGATAAAAATTAAAAATGCCTAGGTAACCAGTACTTAGACTTTCTTGCCATTGTTACTTTGACACTATGGATTCAAGAGAATCCTTCTAGTTGTCATTTTTTATTATGGATATTTGACTTGTAATAAGTTATTAAAATCTTATTTAGCTCTCAATTATAGGTTCAAGGGATTAGTCTCTATATTGACAAATATTTTCATAATGTTGTAGTCTTTGCTTGAAAGTTGTATTTAAAAAATTGCCAAAATTTTTACAAATTAAATAACTAAAAAGGTATTAAGAATTGAGGTGTTACAATGTGGTATCAAAGCAAGGTCCAGCAAAAGTGAAACATGTATGAAGAAGTGGTTATCCAAAGAATCTTAGTGAGATTCATGGTGAAAGCAATAAGGAAGTTATATTTTATAGTTTTATAAATATAATTAAATGATGAATCTTATTAATCTTAAGTTACTAGATTAGTGTCACATATAGCTACCCTTTAATAACTTAGTGGTGTAAAACAAAAGCTTGAATAAGTAATTCACTTAAGTAAGAAGTGCCTCCCTATCTAAGAATAGTTTGACCTTTTATTAACTAATTGATAACTATACTTTATGATAGAAAAATTACAATAGTAAAAAAAGAGTTAGAAAAATCATATAAGTGATAAAAAAAATTATTTAGAAGATAATAAAAGGATTAGTTTTTTCATCATGTATTAAAATTAAATAAGCATTCCCTTAATGGATAAAGTGTCACAACCCAAATCCAATTGTGATTAGCATAGAACCCACTATTCAAATTCCACCAACCTAGTCCCAATTATTCACTTCCTTCCTAGTTATTTAACTAGAATTATGAAAAATAGAGAAGTAGTCCTTGAAAAGGTGAGATATTCTATTCATAATTAAAAATAGTGTTTACAAAAAAAGGAAAGTTAGGTTTACTCATATTCCTTTCAAATTGAGGATAAGTCCATCTAATGACTTTTCAATGAATCCTTTACCCAATGATTATACAAATGGTACTTAAAAACTATGTTGGAGAAGCTCTTAATAGAATTAGTTTTAAAGAGGTAATGGTAGAAGCTTGACCTATATATCTGTAAAATAATTATGGAAAAGTGAATTTAAGGCCTGGTAAGTGAATACTCTACAATAGATAAACACAATAATATATCCGCTTACCAACTAAACTATCCTCTTGAACATTTAACACATAAATCATTCTCATCTATTGATTTAATCTCAAATAGCCATAAAGGACTTAATCATAAATATTTCATTTTAAATAATCCATATAGAAGTAGTCATTGAATTTAAAGTTCCAATGCCATATTATAATGCATAACAATACATAATAAAATATGTACATCCTCCTTGTGACTCATAGGTTAATCTTATACCCTCCACAAGCTATCTATCCTTGTCCTTCCGAGGTCAACCTTACACCCCCCACAAGCATATTACTAGGAATTAGGTGATTGACATTCACATATTATCCTTTATCACAATTTTCATAAATTATATCATAATACAAATTTTTTATATCAAAACTCAAAACATTGTCACCATGTTTCCAATGGCAACACCATGTATCAATGTAAAGCCATATATCTCAATTCATCACATAATTGCATAAACAAGATCTAATATAATCTACACCATCTGTCAAAGTACATCTAAAACTCATTTCATTTCATAAGTCACACAACTATTTCATTCTTAATACAATTTATAATGTAATAGCTATACATAGGCTTAAAAACGTAAGAATCCTCATCAATATTTTTATGCACCAAGTTTATGATTAAATATGCCTTATAAAGCTAAATGCACTGAATATCAAAATAGAAAGACAAGACAAAGTAAAAGAAGCACATTATGAGTTATTAAGGCTCTTCCAGTAATATTTAGAGGAAAAGAAGCCCTTCACGAAGGGCTTCTTAGCTTAGTGATACCTAAACATAGAAAATATCTCGAGAGAGGCTCAAAAAGTGCTTTGCGAACTACTTTGGAACTTCTAGTCACTTTTGAAAATAATAAAGTGCTTCACGAATTACTTTTAAGCCCAAAGAAATTTAGACCCAAGAAGTACTTTTGCAAAATGCTTCATGTATGAACACAGAATCTTTTCCAAATGCTTTTAGATTATTCACTCAACATCAATACACACCTTGCCCATTTATTACTCACCAAATAACCTCTATTCATTAATGCAAATAAATAACATCTTATACAAGTGTCCTTTATCATTATATTCAATCAAATCATCATGAAACATCATATATTAATGAAATCACAAAGAACCTAATATCTAAACCAAAACATAATTTTTCATCAATTTAATGAATTTAAACTAGAATAATCATTCATCTAAGATGGAAGAAGATGTTAAAAGATTGAAATTGATGTTCTTTAAGCCTAATTACACTAAATTCAAGAGATTCTAATATAGGGTTCGATTTCCCCTTTTTAAGCCAAATGGTTTTAATTCTCATCAAAGATGATAAAGAGAATTCTTGTAAGGATAATGTTCTTACCTTAATTAGATGAAGAATTTGAAGAAGATTGATGCTTTTTTCTTACAAATCTTGAGGAGAAGATAAATAGGAAGATGGAGTTAGGAGTTTTTAGTGGAGATAAATGAATTGGGGAGAGATAGTGTGGTCATAAAAAAATAAAGAGTAATGTTAGGGGCATTATTGGAAATGTCTTCCTAAATCTCTTTCTTGCTTATATATTTACTTACAATAACTTAATACCTCAAACCTTACTATTCTACTTAGTTTTCCTTATTTATTTCTCATTAAGTTTCCATTCCACAACTTGCTCTAACATTAATTATTATTTTCCTAAATAATTCATCAAAAATTTTCTAATATGCGTACAAGTTACTTTTTTGGCAATAACATACTAACTATTACATTTATCCTTATTACTAAATAAATTTCAAATTATGACATTTTATAGAAGGTGTGACATAAAGTGTCCATGAGCATTGGTGAGTCTTAACTAACATCTAATAGGGATAGGAAACAATAAAATTCCAAGAGGAACCTTTGGATTCTAAGTGACAAATGGAAGGCCAAGGAAAGACCATTGGGGTATCATGCTTACATGACAAAGTAAATTTAGTTAGCACATCAACACACCTAATATTTGCAACAAAGGGTGAATGCACCAAACTAGGAGATTTTCCTATTCTAAAATTGAAACTTTAAGCACTTCACCATTACATACTCTAAATTTTTAACATTAATGTAAATGACTAATATACTTATCCAAGGAAGTTCATCGTTAGAATCTAAGGTATCAAATACTCTAGATTTTTAGCATTAAATTAGATGATTGTTATACTCATCTAACAACACTCATAATGTGAATCTAAGTGGGGTCAATGATAAGAAAATTAGATAAGATGAGGGCTTAATCAATTGTGCTACATCATTAAGGAGATGGCATTACATCAATGTCACATCAACCATTATCCTAATTAATGCCATTCCAGCCCTATTTACAATTAGTTGGTGTTTTAGGCTATAATTTAGTATTTGGACCTTTAGTTTGTATTTATTTTATGTTATGTCTTTTAGGCTTCAATTTAGACTAAATGTGTTTAGACCTATTTTACTTTCAAAACATTTATCATGTTACTATTAATAATTTACTATATTACTTATAATCATTTAGAGGCCCATTTATTAGGTTTAGGTTAATGGATTAGTTTTAGGCCAATATGTTATCATTTGAGCCCATTGTCAATTAGGGTTTTAGATAGTTATATAAAAAGGCTTGTTCCTTATACAAATGAGATTTGAGATTTTGACCTTAGACATGAATATAAGCTGATTACTAATGAGAGTTTCCTCTTTAAGTTCTTATATGAACTTGAAGACTTATAAAGGGCATTCAACCTTTGTGGCATCAAATTTATCTCTTATTGTTTTCAATTTCTTCCTCTTTTCTAAAGCATGGCGAGAATACCCTTCTTTTTTTGTGATTGCATCTAATTTAGGATAGATCCAATACAATTTTACATCATTTAGTATTTAGAACAAGGTTCCCAAATTCAAGTTTTACTTTTCTTTAAATTTTTGTCACCATTCACGTACTATTTATCACACTATTTACACTATTGTTCACACAATTTATATCCTAATTCTTCATTTCTACCCCTTCTGATTTTATTTTTGTATCTATTGCATTTTTTATTTGGTTTGTGTTAAATTCATATGTTTTAATTCAGTTTTCTATCAAATTTAAGTTATTTTTCAATTCTGCCCTCTATGTGTTTGATAAATTGTCTAAGATAATTGTAAGTCTAAATTTGCTTTAATACTTGGTCACCTTCTTCATTTTTATGTTGTTTGTTATTGTTGAGCTCAAAATTTGGTCCAAATATCATTACTATTCTAGTTAATGAAAGATGCATTGAACATGTTTGTTAAAAATTCAAAGTGAAAAGGTTCAGCTTGTAATAACCAATTGCCATGTTCTAATAGCACACCCTCAAAGTGCAATAATTGAATATAATGATTAATTAAAGCAAGGCAAAGAGCACCAAGTTTGAATTATATGGAAACTCTTACAATCAGCATACATAGTGTTACATGGTGAATTTATGATTGAGAAAAAAAAATGCCAAAACAAAATGAAGATTGGTACTGAGTAGTAGTGATTTAGAAAGCAAAAATAATTAACAAGAAAAAAATCTCAAGAAACAAAGGAGAAAAGCTAAGTAAATAAATCAAAAGGTAACTTACAAAGAAAAGGCAAGAAAAATAAAGTGCTAAATTGTTAAAAATAAAGTGAAACAATATTAAAAGAGAAGAAGTTGTTTGCCTTTAGTCATTGTTGGTTCTTAATATGCTTTAGTCACTTTTGAACTTTTCATTTTAAAATTAATTGTTTATTATCTCTTTCAATTTCTTGAGTTCTCAAATTAGTAACTGTTATTATTTTTTTATATTGCTCTTTTCATTATTTTATATGATTAAGCCCTTGTTATTTTCCTTCTTGAAGTCCAATTGTATTAATTCCCTACTGCCATGATGTTATTGTGTTGTTACCTTGTGTTAACATTCAATTTAAAATAGTGATAGCCATAATTGTTGGATTTCTGATGGTTGTGTCATTTTAGTTCTAAAAGAACCACAAAAGAGGAAAAGGTAAAAGTGTGTGAGCTCATTTAAGGGTAAAAGCCTAAATTAGAGTGCACATACAAGTGTAAGTGCCACTAAATCAAGAAAGAAGTGTGGTTTTGTGAGGTCCTTTCTTTTTATCTAACCTTTCTTGTAGGTTTAAACATTAAGGATGACAAGTGGAAGTGATAGCTCTACATGCCAACCTAAAAATCTAAATTTCACTATGAGAGTTATGTTTCAACACTTTGAAAGATTGAATACACAAATTGCTAACATGAATGAAAGGATTAGAGGGATGAAAGGAGAAAGAAGACAAAATGATAGGCATGTGAAAGATGAAGGAATCGAAACTATTGAGGGAGCAAGCGAGAGATCAGATGGCTCAAATGAGAAGAAGAGGTGAAAGAAGGCATGTTAGAAGAGAAGGAGATAGGCCAAGAGCAAGAGTAGATACCAATCTTGACAGCATTAAGATGAAAATCCCATCATTCCAAAGAAGAAATGATCCAAAAGCTTACTTTGAGTGGGAAAAGAAAATAGAATTGATATTCAATTACCATAATTATTCGGAGGAAAAAAGGTAAAGCTTGTTGTTATGAAATTCTCTAATTATGCCATTGCTTGGTGGGATAAATTGATAATAGATGTAAGAAGAGAGCGGGAAAGACCTATTATAACTTAAGAAGACTTGAAGTTTATTATAAAAAGAAGATTTGTCCCTAGCTATTACTAAAGAGATGTGTACCAAAAATTACAAAAGTTTTATTCAAGGGACCAAGACTGTTGAAGAATATCACAAAGAAATGCAAATCACTATGACTAGAGCCAACATGGAGGAAAGTCAAGAAGTAACTATGGCTAGATTTCTCCATGGATTGAATAGAGACATTGCTAATGTGGTGGAGTTACAACACTATGCATTCTTGGAAGAGTTGGTACACTTAGCTATGAAAATGGAAAGGTAACTCAAAAAAAGGAGCTCATCTAAATATAATTCACAATCAACCTCTCCATAGAAGTCTTGGGATAAGAAGAGTGACAAAAAGGAAGAAAGAGGAAGCAAGTTCAAATTTAATTTCTTTTCAAAATTAAAAGATGAATCTTCTAAGGCTAAAAATAAAATAGAAAAGAATAAAAAACATTCCAACATGAAGTGTCTTAAATGCTTGAAGCATGGTCATCATGCCATTAATTGTCCACTCAAGAGAGATTTAAAGATTCAAAAAGCCTTAGGAGAATAAGCAAAGGAAGAAAATGAAGATCAAATGGAGAACATCTTTCATACTAGATTCAACATTAAAGGTAAGATGTGTAATGTGATAATAGATAGTGGAAGTTATGCTAATGTTGCTAGTAGCTACATGGTAAAGAAATTAAATTTACCTACTTTGCCACATTTTACTCCATACAAGTTGTAATGGTTGAATGATAGTGATAGAATAGAGGTGACAAAGTAAGTGTTGGTTTCTTTTATCCTTGGCAAATAACATGATGAAGTGCTATGTGATGTTGCTCCTATGAATGCTTACCATTTATTGCTTGGAAGACCATGGCAATTTGATAGGAAGGTTACACATGATGGAGTCCTCAACACATATGGCTTTGAAAAGAATTGAAGAAAAATAAAACTCAATCCTTTAACCCCAAAACAAGTGTATGAGGATCAATCAAGGATGCAAAAGAAAAGGAAAGAAGAAGATGAGAAAAGATCATAAATGAAAAGGAGAGAAGAATATGAGAGAAAAAAGGTAGAAAATAAAAGAGATTAAAAAAAAGTGAGAGCTATGAGAGCAAAAAAAGTGATTATGGAAAAGAGAGTGAGAGAAAAATTGTGTTGAGAGAAAAAAAAGTAATTATGTAGGAAAAAAGGGAAAATAAAATTTGAAAGTTATTAGAAAAGCAAGTGGGATAAAGAGTATTTTGTATATTTCCAGGCCAATTATCTTGTACAAGAAAGCTTTTGAAAATACTAATAATATTGAAATTATTTTGTAAAATACTTGCGATGCTATTTTGAAAGAATTCGAAGAAGTACTTCCCAAAGAATCTTCCAAAGAGCTATGATATATGAGAAAGAAAATGCCTTAATTAGAGGAAGGTAACATTATTATGATGGTTGATATGTTATCTTGGAGGTACACTCTTATCTTTACTTTGTATAAAAATTTATTAGGTATTGGACACATTAGAATTTTGTATATAAATGATTATAGTCTTTTTAATTCTTCTCTCAATGTTGTTATTCCTTTAATTAGTTTTGATACTCTTCTATCTAGTGATGGTGTTTCAAATGTTGATGCTTATGAGGAAATGGTTTTTAGAGACATTATTATGCATAATAGATTTTTGTCTGGAAAGAACAACATGTGTGTGCCTAAAAGTTCTTAAAAAAATCTATTTAGTAAATAAGCCCATGGATATGATTTAATAAAACATTTTAGGTTTAAGGATATCTTTGATATTGTGCTTAATGTGTTACATGACCTTTGTGTGTTCTCTATGCATGGTTTGAAAAAGGGATATCATCAAATGTGCTTGAGAAAAGAAGTTGAAAAGAATAGTTTCAAAACAAAGCATGGTTTATATAAATAGTTAGCTTTGATACTTAGTTTGTCTCTTACACCATATGCTCTTATAAATTTATTAAGTCATGTTTTAAATATTTCCTTTAATAGATGCATTTTGGTTTATTTAGGTGAGATTCTTGTACTAAGTTTGTGTGTTTTTAGTTGCAAGTTTTTTATAAGTTTTTATTACTTTCTTGTATTAAGTGTTTCAAAAAATAATTTTTTTGTTGCTCATTTAAGTTATCTTCATCTGCTTAAAGGTTGAATTTTGCTGTTGCTTGAGAAGTTAAATCATTGGATAGATTGTTTGCAATATCTTGTTGAAATTCTTGTACATTTCAAAGTTGAAGATGAGCATTCTAAATCTTTGCAAGGTGTTTGCAAAATTTTAAGAAGTAAAAAATTCCATGATAATTTTGGAGAATGTTTATTATGCATGAATTATGTTACATATTTAAGATATGTTGTGTGTGGCAATGCAATGGAAGTCATTAAAGAAAAAGCAATTAAACAATGGTTGCCATATATGTTTGTAAGTGAAATTAAGAGCTTTCATGATTTGATTAACTTTTGTGGAAAGCTTATAAGGAATCATGTTCTATGTGCTTTCTTTAACAAACTTGTTACTATTGATAATTTTATATGCTTGCATGAGATTGATGGCTCTTATTTTGTATTTGATCCAGGTGGTTGCTTATTGATAATGTGAATAGAAAAAGTAGTGTTCCAAATAGCTACATCCAAGAGGAAATGGATCATTTCAAGTCTTAAAGAGATAATTATTGTTTTCCTAATTTTAAATTCTCATGGTGAGTTTGATATGAGTGCTCCTTTTAGTGTTTCTAATCTTTCTCCTATTGATGTAAGTTATAAAGATTCAAGGATGAATCATTTTGAAGAGTAGAGGAATGATGTGAATGTAAGTGGGGTCAATTATAAGGAAATGAGATAAGAAGAGAGCTTAATCAAGTGCATTACAATTATGCTACATCATCACCAAGTTGGTGCTCCATCATCAAGGAGATGATGTCACATCAATGCCACATCAGCCATTATCCTGATTGGTGCCACTTCACTCTTAATTACAATTATTTGATGTTTTAAACTATAATTTAGTATTTAGACCTTTAGTTTATGTTTATTTTGTTTTATGTCATTTTAAACTCTTTTAGGCTTCAATTTAGACTGAATGTGTTTAGGCCTATTTTACTTTTAAAACATTTACAATGTTACCATGGGTAATTTACTATGTTACTTATAGTCATTTAGAGCTCTATTTATTAGGTTCAGGTTAATGAATTAGTTTTGGGTCAATATGCTATCATTTGACCCCATTTTCAATTAGGATTTTAAAGAGTTATATAAGGAAGCTTGTTCCTTATATAAATGAGATTTGAGATTTTAACTTTAGACATGAATACAAGCTAATTGCTTATGAAGGTTTCCTCTCTAAGTTCTTGTATGAACTTGAAGACTTATCAAAGGGCATTCAACATTTGTGGCATCAAATATAACTCTTATTACTTCTAATTTCTTCCTCTTTTTTGAAGCATGGTGAGAATACCTTTCTTTTTTTTATGATTGCATCTAATTTGGGATAGATCAAACACAATTTCATATCAACTTATTGTTAGAATCTAGAGATAAGTAACATATACAAACCTAAGAGATAACATTCCTATGGTATCATGATATAATAATCGTATAACATAATTGGCTCATAAGAGGGAGGCTAGATTTCTAGGAACTTGTAAAGTTGATAACAAATTGGATGAGAATCAAAAGACCATAAGATATGTTTAGGAGATAAGAGTGGATTAATAGATACTTTGCACCATAAAGCAAATAGTTTTAACCCAAATCACTAGTAATAATTCGGCTTGCTTAAATTTCATAAAAAACTCACTTGAGTCATTCAAGAAACCACTAGGTATGAGATAAAATAAGATATATGGGCCCATAATGCATAGGTCCCTAAATTAGAAAAAGGACCTTTGATTATAGATTAATGGACAATAAAAAAACTGTAAGTATATTGTAGTATTGTAGGTCTACATCGATGGATAAACATTAGTAAAAAGCAAAATTGATGTTTATATTGATGCCGTGGTATCTTTGAAATTATTAGGACTTATAAGGTGATAATTGTTAAATATAATTGATGTTAATTTCAATGTAATGGCAAAAAAAAAGGAAACTTAAGATATCAGTTTTAAAATTAATTGTTTTCTATTTGGATATGGTGGTGTTTCTAAAATTATTAGGAAACTTAAGATGTTAAGTTTTTTACTTAATCAACGTCATAATATATGCCATTTGAAGGTTGCTGAGAAAAATGAAGAAACTTAAGATATTAGTTTTAAAATTAACCAATGTTTGCTTAAACATTATAGCATTTTTGAAATATTAGGAAACTTAAAATGTCAGGTTTTTACTCAACCAATATTAAAATATATGGTATTTAAAGTTTGCTAGGAAAAAAAAGAGACCTAAGATGTTAATTTTTTCACTTAACTAATGTTAAAATGTATAGCTTGGAGGTTGTTAAGAAAATAAGGAAACTTAAGGCATCAGTTTTAGAATTAATCAACATCTAAAGCTATCACAAAAGTGTGGTAAGAACTCTAGACATGTTAATATTTTGGCACTATAAATAAAGCATATCTTTTTTTCTTATTATCATTCTCACTCCTCCTCTTATTTATTTTTAAACTTAATCTTTATCTTTATTTGGCTCCCTCTACAAAACCACATATATCCTTTCATCCTCTATCACATGTTAGTTAGCTACCAACGCTCTTTCAGCTAACATTAAGCACAAAGTAAATGTCTTAATATTCAAAACCTTTAGTTCAAAAAATAAAAGGTCCTTTTTTACTTCCATTTATTAAATTTTCATCTTTTCCATTTTTTTAATTTTCTACAAATGTTTTTTAAGAAATTTTTGTTTATGTTTCTTCTGTATAACTTCTAAGATTGTATTTAAGTGTTAGATGCATATTATATGCTTGAAAATTTGTTGCAGCAGAGACTGAAACTCTCCAAACAATGATTATAGATAAAGAAAACGTGAAAAAAATCCAAGAAAATAGTTTTTTTTGCAATTTCGAGAGAAACAAAACGCCTTTGTAGATGAAAAGATCTCAAAGAATTACACGAAATCAATATGAAATTTCCCCTGAAGAAATAACTAAGCATGAAGTTGTGACATTTCAAAAATTTTATCTCGAAATATACATTTTTGGTGGGATGTTGGGTTTATGCAATTTTAACTATGAATATCCTAGCAAGGAAGTCAAAAATTGACATTAAAAAATATTAGGTAAACATTTCACATTAATTTTTTTAATTAAAAACCAACATGAAATGTGAAAAAAATTCAAAAGAAAAGATGTTAATTTTTAATAAAAAATCAACATGATAACCAATTTCACATCAATTATATAATTGATATCATAATAACAAATATACAATGATGCTCAATAAGATGTAAGTCAAATGTGGGTCAAAAATTAATATGTAAGTCGCTAAATATCTAACTTTAATTAGCTATTCTATAGCAAGACTAACAAGGACATAAAAAGATGCATGTAGTTATATATGTCATGATTCTTACAAAGGTAATTTATAGTTCTATCAATCATATGGAAGTCATTAGGAATGGATGACACATAAGGGGATGTAAGTTGTAAGGCATGAATACTTAATGTAGTAAATAGGTCTGATGACCTGACTTAGATTGTGAACAAAAATGGAAGGTGCCACTAACAACAATTTATAAGTCTCACTTATGCAAGAGCATGTATCCTTTTTATAATGACTCCATGCTTTTGATATGTAATTCATATGCACTTTAGTTGCTAACCCTTAAGTATTTTCTTGTATTCATAAGGAATTTAAACTTTACATTATGCAATCAACCTAACACCTAGTCCAACTATCCCATCATTTACCTGTATGTCATAATTTTCTTTATAAAGGTCAACCTTTAACCAAGCCAAGTAACAGTTGGGTACATAATTGGAAGAATCCTTCTAAAAAGGAAGAGAAAAAGGAGATAGTGAATGGACATGAAATACAATGAGTAGTCATTCTAATTAAACATACATAATTTAGATTTTGAAATTTCAAGAATTCATTATTTATGTTATAAAGGAAACTAATCCAACATATTATTTATGAAAAAAGAGAAAATTTTCATAACTCAATAGGGGAATAGGTTAATATTACATAGAATGAACTTAACTTTACCTTTGATTTTTTCAAGGATGTTGAGTTTGTGCATATAAGTACTTAATAGTAATCTCCATAATCAAAGTTTAAATTTTATTCCACACACTATTAATTATATCCATAATTTCACATAATAATCATAAAAATATACAAACAACTAAAATAATCTCAAATATAATAGTTTAGTAAACCTTCTTTTAACTTCCTTCACTCTTATCCTTCACAAACCTAACCTTATTCCTCCAGAGTTAGCTTTATCCCCTTATAAATGAGCTTGTGGATTTGATATGTAAAGCTATAATATATATCATCACCCTAAACATCATTAATCTCATCAATAACACAATCACTAAGACAATAATAAGTGCCTTAATTGCCATTTCAATGTCATAACTCTAACACAAGTGTTCATATATAAACAAAAGCCATAAACAACTAATCCATCTAAGTAGAACTTGAAATCCAATATTTTAAGTTTACATAACAAGAGCGAATCATGTACACTAATACACTTTATAACAATAACTATATTTATATAGTCATTTCATTCTTAATTATTTAGATCAAGATTATCTATTCTCCTATTATACATATAGAGAAGTATAATAAAATCGATTATCTAATCGATTGTATAGGTCTAATAGAAATTTTTTGGACATAATTGATTACACAATTGATTATCTAATGAATTTTGTAGATTTATATGCAAAAACATTATTCATTTGCCACATTTTGGCCCTGAATCTCATTCATAACATGAAATCACATAACCAAACCACCAAAATTCATAAAAAAAAATACTTTAACATTGCATGATCCATTAATAACACTACAAACTTAAAGCTTTTAACATAATTTTAGCTAAATTGCTTTAAAAATCCAATATAAGTTAAATTAAAATAAAATAATGAATTTAAATTAAAGTTCAGGTAGAATGATACTCATAAATTAGAGAAAGAGGTTGAAAGTAGGTAGTCCATAGAATAAGCCATATGAAGGAAGAGAAATCTTAAGTTAAGGTATAAAATTTTCTAGGTTCATCCTTAACTAAATCTTCAATAATTTCTTATAAAATAATGGAGTTCAACAAGGAAATCTTTAGAATTTGAAGGAGTTAAGGATTTTCTACCTTGATTGCTTGGTAATGATAAAGAAGATGAGAGAAGGATTGAGCTCTTAGTCTTAAGAGTAAAGCAAAGTGAAATAAAGATGAGAAGAAGAGGGTATGGGGTTTTCTTTAGTTTAATGAATGGGATCAACTATAAGGTTAAAATGGAAAAGAAAATTTGTCTTTTGCAATTTCTTTAATTAATCCTTTTATCTTATTTAAAAAAAACCCAAACACTAACTCAATAAGAAATTAGCACCCATTATTTACATTACCATATCCTTTACTAGGATATTCATTTAGCTACAGTAGTGCAGTAATAATTCACCCATTCAAGGATTAATTTTGTCATTTCTTTTCTTTTTACTCTTTTTACATAATAGTTATTCAATAAATTAATTGAATCTTAAACTCATATTAATAATTACAAGTATTTCTACTGTCTTAATTCAAATTATCTCACTATTTCTCACTTTAATATTTTATAATATGAAATTAGTTATAAAATCACTAGTTTTAGTATTATTAGGTGTAACAATACTTCCTCTTTTACAATAATTAATCCTTAAATTTTTTAAGTATGCATAGGAGACATGAATTGAATACGTACCATTAATTAAAGAAGGCATAAACATTAGCTTCCCATTGCTCAAAATAGGGTCAACTCTTTTTTTAATCTTTATTTATACTAAGCTTCTAGATATACCTTTAACCCTAAATCTTTTAATTTTAACCATAATTTAATTCCTTCTACACACACAATACCTTTCAAAGATAAGCAATACCAATATAGCTCTCAAGGACATTAGAAAGCTTAAATGGATGTATCTTAGGATGCTTTCTCATAGTCTTACTCATCCCTTTAGTCATAATTATCGCATTCTCACTAAAATTCTATTGCACACGCATCTTTCTAGTTTTGGTATCTTAGGTTTCTCAATTCAAAACCTAAACTCCTAAACCATAATTTCTATATAGAGATAGTTGCTCTTAAGTTCACAATCATCCCACCCAAATAGTTATTTACAAAGGGAAATAACTTTTTGAATTCTTATCACCTATTAAGAATACATATATCATATTATAGTTTTAGTTTTTCAAAATACAGGGGCATTGGTGACAAGCACCATAGCTCATCCCTACGTATAGCAATAAATAAATTGACTATAAACATCATAGAACTCAATATTATTATAAATATACAACAAACAATTTGCTAATGAATATAAAAGACAGCCTCACAAACATAATTACAAAAGAAAACTTATTGCACTATAATTTTTAAAAAATTAGAGTTAGACTCCTTTATTAATTCAATTACTTACACAACTTAGCCATGTAGTGTGCATTCATGTGCACTAATTTTAAGAAATTTTTAAGGATTTATCCTCAATGTTAAATGTTTTATTGCCTATAGGTAAAGGCCCAATACTTAAAAGCTTTTATAACTAATGTAAACACACAAATAGATAAATTTATGATGTATATGCATAAAAATTTAGTGCACTTAGTACATTATGTATCAAAAGTGCTAATAAGCTTAAGTCTCATTATATCACATATACTACTACTCCTAATGCAAATGAATCATGTAATAATAGTTTCACATGATGTGAAGTTTATAAAGCAAAATAAAAAGTGTAAGCATGTAGTCAATACATAGTGGCACATGATTCATATAAAGACAAGAATATTCAATTCCAATTAAATAAAGGTTTAATTGGTGTCATGGTGCTGATAGATATATAAGAATTATTTATATTTACCAGTTACTTTTTTTCAAATATATTTTAGTGACTAATTAAGGTAACTAATTAAAACAAATATATTATTAATGTGGGTTAAACTTATAGTCAACATCTATGTGAACTTTAGGCTAAAATTAAGCAATATGAAAATGGAAAACTCATTACCTTATCTAGTTAAATCTCACACCATAGTGGCTAATTCATTGCACATTATAACTTACATACTAGAGGCCTTACCAATTAGGGTTAGGCATCTTTCACTAATACACAATAGAGTGACCAACTAAATTTAAATTTAGGCGGTTAGTAGTGATCCATGCATATGTTCAAATAGAGGTAGCCCAAAAGTAAGGAAGAAGTTTTATGCTTCACATGCCCTAACCAATTATAACCAAGACTTAATTGAAGCACTAGCAAATAGTGGTGTTTTAATTTTAGTGTTCAATATACTTCTTTGTTTCCTTACAACTAAATCATTTATCCTCTCTTATTCAAACTTAATGCTAAACGTTAGTAGAGAGCTAATTGTCCACCTCTTCTGATCCTACACCACCAAGCCACCAACTTACCTTAATGAGTAATTAATTATCCACTATTAACATATCTACTCTCATCTTTTTTTGTTTCATTAAAGTAAAGCACGTTCATATTCACACTACACTCATCTTTTCTCCTTTCATGAAGAGTGAAAGAATCTAAAGGTTTTCATCACAAATTTTAGCATCAGTTAAGGGTTTATTGAGGAATTTTGAAGTAACACCAAAACCTTTTCACCAAAAGTGATACAGCAATAGAGTTCCACTATTAGTATTGTCAAAATCCATCAAAGAAGTTTTTGCCATGTTACAAATCTTAACAAACATTTTGTAAATGAGAAGATAAGGCAAAAAAAAGTAAGGTTCTCATTTCTCACTTCATTCACCATTTATTTCCCCTTTTTCTTATTAATCATTGAGATTTAAAACTATGTATTGTAGCCTTATAAGATTTAAAATTAAGTTTAAAACTATGTAGAACCAAAGTAACTCAACAAAAATTGTATGAAATAATTAAGATCAATTTGTTGCTTTGATTTGGATAGTATTGGCTCAAAATTTAAGCCTCTTAGTCTTGCACAGTCTAATAAAAAAATATAAGTATAATTGATCTAATCTGATTAATGCCAACCCTTGCTACCAATCCTTGTTAACCCCATTTTATATTGACAACAATTAATTCATCTGCTATTTTTTGTTAAATCTTGCTTAAGTTCCCAATTTAACTTACCTAGTAAGCTTCATCCATCTTCTATCTTGTGTGCGTGTCATAATTTACTATGATATGTTGCTATATATAGATAATAAACCAAAGGCAAGGTAATTGTACTTACCTATTAGATAGTGTTCTAAATGATAAAGAACCTCTATTCTTAACCTTAGACTTGTGAATTCAATTCCCTTTACATAACTAAATAACCCACATCAAGTTTTTGAATTAAGACACCATTAATACCTAGATTGAGCTTACCAACCCCTAAATTAGAAATCTAAAATGCACTTCTTTTATTTTGACTAGAATTCCATAAAACTCCTACTTTATAGTACCTAAACAAGGTTTGCCATTAAATAAGTCTAGAAATTAGGCTTCTTGGTCTATACTAAAAGGTTTTTTTTCGCATAATCATCCACATGCCCATGCATTCATTATTGTCTTGACATTTTGCATCATTAACTATTCTTAGAATATTAGGAGGGCTAACCATTAGGAAGATATATATGTATGTATATATATATATATATATATATATATATATATATATATATATATATATATATATATATAATATTTAAAAGTTCCTATAACTAGGAAAGGTTAAGTTTTCCAAATTGTAAGGATAAGTTAAACCATTCATAGATTTCGAAAGGGAAAACAACCTCCTTTACTAATTCATGTACCAATTTATACTGGAGGTGGCAAATGAATATCTTAGGATGGATATGAACTAGTTTAAAAATGTTTAAGTCATTATTATCCATTTATGATCTAATGTAAAATTTTAAATGGATCATAAATGATCCTTAACCCTTGAATGTATTATTAATTTAACACATCTATTTATCCATTAGATTATTATTATTTTATATCTTATTATTTTTTTAAAAGAATATTTTTTCATGATTATGTTATATTTGCTACCATCATTTCAAAATGAATGTATACTATTAGAAGTTTTTAAATTATATTTTTACTTTTTTATTAAAATTTTAAATTTTTTTACTTCAATGGCATAAATAACTATAATTTTTATTAAAGTTGTAAAATTGAACAACTTAATCCATCATACTTGTAATATAAAAATATTTAAAAAATTATAAAAAAGTTATTGAATATTATTAAAATTTACATGAAGTCTAGTCAATATTCCTAAAGCAAATCCTAACTAAAAAATATTATATACAAAGACCATGTATGTACATGTCTTTAGAGAAAGAGAGGGAATCGAGTAAAGTGAGACCTTATTGAAAAAAGAAGGGGAAGAAAAGGGACAACAGAAAAATTCGGTGAGCTAAGAGAGGAAAGTCAATTCCAACAAGAGAGAAGGTGACGAGAACCAAAAGAAGAGCTAAAAAAATAAAAACAAGGAGGCACCAACTTAAAAGAAAGAAAGGATAGAGATTGTGTTTCGAATTTTATAAAAAAACTAGGGGAAAAGGAAAAATAATAAAATGAGCTCTAGGTAATGATCATGTGTTTCTCACCCAATATAAGCTCATTTCCCTTTTTAAAATCTCAGCCCTCCAATCTATTGAATTCAATCTAAACCTTTCATTTATTAAAACTCAATTCTTATTTATAAAACTTAGTTTATTTAAAATTCCATATCATGTATTTTTAATCCTCCTCTCAAACATACAAGTAAATATATATATTTATAATAACTTGATAATATTGAAAATTCTAAAATAAATATTTTAATCTTCACTCAATTCCCAAAATAATTTCTTTCATCCAAGCTCACTAAAATTAATATTAACTTATGAGACATTTCCTTATAAAAATCATGCCAATCTAATTATAAATTGACAATATCCATAAATAAATAAATAAATTTTGAATATCATCATAAGTATTATTTTTAATGCTCCAAAACTTTTAATATAAAAAAATAAATTTAAAATCTAATATTAATTGAATAAATAAATAATTTTTCATGAATATTGAAATTTATAAAAAATTTAAATTTTAACTTGGAATATTACACTATGTTAGTTATAATTAAAGCATACACACTCTATTCAAATCACATAAAACACAAGAAAGGTTACATTAATTACAAGACAACTAATCTACCTAATTCATTATCCTTCAATCAAGTCAAATAAAATCAACTTAGGCTCTCTTTTGGCATTGAAACATAACTACAATAATTATTAGAAAATTTAAACTACATCAAAATTGAAGTTCTCCACCCCCATATAGGATCACGATTACTAAGGCATGGTCTATTCACTTAAGTAAATATACATTCAATTAGCTTCCCTAATGCATGAGCAAGGTTATTATGGTTAATCATTAAGTTTTAAGAATAAATAGTTCAATTATAAAGATTCTCTTCAATGATAATTGCAAGCATAATCATCACTTGATTTAACATATATCAAGTGGCCTAGAAATCATAGAAGTTTCAAGCATATGAGCTATTCATAGTAGCCACTGTTAGTTATTCCTGATTGAAAGTGACCCATTAAGAACTATAATGTATTCAAAGGAAATTCTTCACTTGAATACACTCTAAATAGTTGCATCAGGAACTTGATTCTAGAAATTATTCACTTAGATAATTGGAGACCTCTAAACCATGTTTATAATAAAAAGTCATATTCCTAAGTCTTATGCCATGCTTTAATACCACATTTATTATGAATTGACTTGGATCAGGATCGACACATGAAGTTGCCACTAAAATAACCTACAAGCCTTACCTATGCACAAGTATGTACCTTTCATATAATGACACCATGCTTAGATGAGAAGGTTTTGAAACGTAATTTATATGCACTTTAGTTACTAACCTTTAAGCATTTTCTTATATTCATAAGGAATTTAAACTTAACATTATGCAATCAACATGATACCTAGTCCAACTGCCTCATCACTTACCTACATGCCATATGCTTCTTTATAAGGATCTAATTTCATCTAGACTAAGTAACACTAAGTACTTATAGAAGGATAGTACCCCATAAAAGGGAAGAGATAAAAAGATAATGAGTTTTCTTGAAACTTAGAAAGTAGTCATTCTAATTAAAAATACATAATTTAGATTTTTAAATTTCAAAAATTCATTATTTATGCTATAGAGGAAACTAAACTAACATCTTATCTAAAAAAGGGAGAAGATTTTCATACCGCAATAAGGGAACAAGTCAACATTTCATAGAATGAACTCAACTTTACCTTTAAGTCTTTTAGGGATGCCAAGTACATGTTTACATATTCTCAATAAGAATCTCTATAATCAAATACCAAGATAATAGTAGAGGTTTAAATTTCTTTCCAAAGGCTATTGGTTATATCCATAATTCCACGAACAATTACAAAAATATTCAAGCAACCAGAATAATCTTAAACATAACAATTTAGTAAACCTTCTTTTAACTCTTTCAGCCCTATCCCTTATAACCCTAACCTTGTCCCATGAAGATCAATTTTATCCCCTCACAATGGAGTATATGGATCTAGTGCATAAAGGCATAATATATATCATTACCTTTAACATCTTTAATCTCATCAATAATATAATTATCAAGATAATAGCAAGTGCCTCATCTAGCACTTTAATTTCACAACTATAACATAAGCATTAATATAAAAATAAAGGCTATAAATGGCTTATCAATCCAAATATAACTTAGATTCATATAGCATAAGAAGATTGAATCTTATATACATTCACTTCATACCTATAGCCATATTTACCTTGTCATTTCTTTCCTAATTATTTACATCAAGATTATGCATTCTTTTATTATACGTATAAAGAAGTATAATACATTTAAATTCAATGAAATATATAAATTTTATGGAAGTAATAATTTATAATCAATTATATAGTTAGTTATATAGATTGAAGTAGCAACTCTTTCACACATAATTAATTAGATAATCAATTATAAAGGTCCTAAAAGCAAAATATTAGAATATAATCAATTATATAATTCCAAAGAGCAACTTTTTGGATATAATCAATTATATACTCGAGCATATTAAGAAATTTTGCATATTTTTCTGTGTAAGCATTATTAACTCACCATACTTTAGCCCCAAATCTAATTCTTAATATGAAATTATACAACTAAACAATTTATAATAAATATTTCAATGTAAAATGATCTATTAATAAAACTATAGTTTTAAATCTTATAATAAATTTCACCCAAATTCCTCTAAAAACCCAAATAAGCCAAATTGAAATTAAATAATGAATAACAATTGAAGTTTAGGTAAAATGCTTCTCACAAATTGAAGGAGGAAAGTTTAGAATGGGATTGGTTGATAGATTGGGCAAGTACACATAAAGGAAAAGAAATCTTAAGCTAGGGTATAAAATTTTCTAAGTTCTTCCTTAACTAAATCTTCAATAAATTCTTATGAGAAAAAGGGAATCTAATAAGGAAATCTTTAAAAGTGGAAAAAGTTAGGATTTCTTAACTTGATTGCTTAGTAATAATGAAGGAGATGAAAGGAGGATTAATCTCTTAATCTTAAGAGTAAAGGAGAGTGAAAAGAAAAGGATGAAAGGCTTTCTTTGGTTTAAAAAATGAAGTTATCTATAAAGGTAAAATGGAAAAGAAAAATTATCTTTCCAATTTCCTCAATTAATCCATTTATCTTATTTTATAAAATTAGCACACTAATTTAATAAATAATTAGCATTGACCACATAGATTACCATATCATAAAATATCAATTAAATAATTAAATAGATAAACTACCTTATACCTCCTAAGTCATCCTTATCTCCTTATAAATGTCATCTTTATCCTTCTAGGGTCTACCTTATTCTCTCATAAATAGTTTCCCAAATCCAACACTAATATTACAACATCATATGCATATCTCCCTATCTTATCTCATCATTTCATTAATATAATTTATCAACCATTTCGTGCTAATTATCCATTCCATGTAATTCTCATAATTCCATACACATAATGAATCATATATTTAATTTAAAGTGCATATTATCTCATAGCAATTTCATAGCATAACATTGATTTGGTACCACAAAGATTTAGTTAGAAGTGCTTATAAATTAGGAAAGATGAAAAGCCAAAAGTATTCGAGTATGGTTCTTGAATATAAGGCTCCTATAATAGAGCTTATATTTGAGTACCATATTTGAATGTTAGTAACTCAAGAGCTAAGGGAGTTTTACCATTTGAGTAGGTGAACTTCATTGAAGCCATATTTGAGTACTATACTCAAATATACACAAGTAGATATGGCATTTTACTCGAGTAATCAAGTAGGATACTCGAATATAATGCTTTCCAATGCCATAATTGAGTGCCATACTCAATTACTTTCTAGAAATTTTCAAAAAAATCCTATAATTTTCTAGACTTTCCAGCCACTAAATCATAAACCAAGTTCATATTTCCATATAACAATTTCTAGCTTAGCAATAACACATCTCCAATTCATTAACATTTCATAAAAATAATCCATACAATTTAATAATAAAATACAAAATTTAAGCTTACCATTTTACCTTTAATGATCACATAAATCAAATTAATAGCATAACTCTTACACAATTTTTCTAAGTAGGTTATATACTTACCTAATGCTTGAAAAGGGTAAGGAAGAGATATGTGAAGTCTTAAAGAGTGTTTTCTTGCCTAAAACATATTAAATTTTAAAAAAATTAACATTTTACCCTAACTCCTACTCTTATCATCAAATCCTAAAAACTCTAACTGAAAACTAAGATGAGTGAGGTATTACCTTAAATGAATGATGAAATATAACGTCTATATTAATTTTCCTTGAGACTTGTTGATGGAATTCTATAATAAATAAAGTTGATAATGGAGAATGTATAGAAGAAGGAGGGTTGTTGGTGTTAACGAGAGAAAAATAGGAAAGATGATGCTGTTGTTGGGTTTTAATATTCAAAAAGGGCTTTTTGGTCATTTATAATATTTTTAAGGGCATAATTAGCAATCAATTCCCTAGATCTCCTCCATATACTCTTACTTAATTCTAAATTTAAATAAACTTTTAGTTATTTTAATTATAGCTATTTCAATATAAAAATTTTATTTTCTTTAATTTAAGCATGTTGTAAATCTATCCACAATAATTCCAATTATTAGAATAATCATGTAATTGCTAATTAAATAATTTTAAAAAATCCTATAAAATACTAAAGGTGTGAAAAAATTTCCCCATAAAGAATTCATCCATAAGTTCTTGAAAATTAAATGCCTAAAAGATAGTTTAACTAAATTTAATCCTATTGAAAAGATAAGGATAAATTTGTCGCATTTTTACTTTTGATTCTCAAGTTGCTTCTTCCATTCCATACCTTTCCTAATAAACTTTCACTGAAGGTATATTCTTGGATTTAAGTTTACATATTTGATAATCTAAATTTTCTACTAGTCATTTCTCATAAGAAAGCTTTGAATTCAATTAAAAGGTCTCATATTAGATAACATGAGATGAATTACGAATGTACTTGCAGCATATTAATATATGAAAAACTAGATGGATGATGTGTAATTCATTTATTAAACATAACCAATAAACTACAATTCAAACATGTTAAATGATTGGAAAAGGATCGATGAACTATAAAGTCAGTTTTCCTTTTCTATTAAATAATATAACACCTTTCATAGGAAAAAACTTTTAATTATTTTCTCTTTCT
Source organism: Sindora glabra (assembly GCA_020226215.1). Classification (NCBI taxonomy): domain Eukaryota; kingdom Viridiplantae; phylum Streptophyta; class Magnoliopsida; order Fabales; family Fabaceae; genus Sindora; species Sindora glabra. Next base: position 80,722,563 of record CM035232.1, on the reverse strand, counting down.
ATCTGTATAAGATTTGTGGTGATCTTAAAATATCTTCAATCGATCTTGAATGATTTTTGCCTTTTTCCAAACCATTGGTGACAAGATTAGGATTGTGAAGTTTAGCTTCTCCTAATTCAAACCATCCCACAAACTATATACACCTTCTACCATATAAAGCTTCATAAAATGCCATTTTAATAGTAGATTGATAACTATTGTTGTAAGCAAATTTAATCAATGGTAGGTATTTATCCTAACCACTTTTAAACTTAAAGATACAAGCATGCAACATATCTTCTAGGATTTGAATCATACATTTAGATTGACAATCAATTTAGGGATGAAAAGTAGTATTAAAGTGTAATTGTGCCTCGAAAGCTTGTTGAAAGGTTTGCTAAAAATCAATAAATTAGGTTTATTGATCATAAATGATGGTAAAAGGAACATCATGCAAAGCAATAATTCTATCAAGGTAAAGTTAGGCATATTAAGCTATAATGTAGCTAATTTAAATATGAAGGAAATGGGTAGTGTGCATGAGTATATTAATAATTACTCAAATAGAAGCAAATTCTTTTTGAGATAAAAAAAGATTGATTAGAAAAATCCATAGTTATACTTTTCCATTTCCATGTAAGAATAGGAAGTGGTTGGTGTAAATTAGTGGGCTTTTGAAGTTAGGCTTTAACTTATTAGTAGGTAAGGCATTTTAACAGGAATCTAGCACATCTTTTTTCAAACCCTTCCACTAGAAGTTTTGTTACAAGTCATGATACATCTTTGCAATGCTTAAATGCATAGTATAGGATGAACTATAAGCCTTATACAACAATCCATTCTATTCATATGTTGGAACTAAAGCCAACTTTAAAATTTGATTACTTCTTACTTATTAACAATTAAATCACCATTCTAATCCTATAGAGTTTCTTCATTCAAAGCCTAATATCATGGATCTTGCTTCTAGATTCTTTAATTCTTTCAATTAATGTTGATTGAACCATAACCTAAGCAACTATCACCATTGATCTTCTACTTGAATCCTAGTTAGCACACTTGATGATTTTCGACTTAATGCATTAGTTATAACATTAGCCTTTCTTGGATAATAATGGAGTGTGCAATCATAATCTTTTACAAGTTCTATCCATCTTCATTACCTTAGATCCAAATTCATCTAATTAAATATATATTTCAAAATTTTGTGGTCAGTTTATATTTTGTAAGTTTTACCATATACATAATGTCACCATATCTTCAATGCAAATACCGCTACGACCATTTCAAGATCATGGCTTAGGTAATTCAAATATGTTTCTTCAATTGACAAGATGTGTAAGTGATAACTTTCCCATTTTGCTTATATACATGTACACATCCCAAACCAACTCATGATGTGTCAAAATACATAACAAAGCTACTAGAAGCTGAAGAAAAAGCCAAAACTAAGGCCAAGATCAAACAAGTTTTCAAATGTTAGAAGCTAAATTCACATTTATTAAACCATCTGAACTTAACTCCTTTTTGAGTAAACTTGGTTAACAAAGAAGCTATTTGGAGAAATCTTTCATTAACCAGCAATAATGGTTAGTCATTCCATGAAAACTTTAGATTTTGGATATGGTAATTTGCCTTAGTTAAGTTTGGATGGCCTCAATTTTTTTAGGATGTCATCCTAGGATATCACACGTCCCAAAAACTTTACAATAGATAACTAGAATTCACATTTGTTTAGCCAAAAAAAATTAATTGTCACGATCTAATCTTGATCATGACTAACATATATCCTGATACTCGATTTTTATAAGCTTTAACATTAATTTCTTTAATTCTATCTAATGGAAGTATCCTTATTTCGAGGAGACTCAAATTATACTTTAAATTTTGCAAAAAAAAAAAGATAAAATCTCTTCTATTTTTGGACATTTCCTAAGGGTTATATATGCTAAAATGCAATACCTATCTTTATCACAAATATGATAGCAATAAACATACACATAATACTTTACGATTTCAAATTTATACATAGATAAATAATTCAACATATCAATTGATAGATCAACAACATTTTTATTTCAAATGTTAATCCTAATCCCAACTGTCAAATCCTTTATCAAGGTGGTCTTGAGTCTCTATAGATGCAAAAAGGCTTGAAGGCAATTACCTTAACTTGAAATGTTGAAAATAAAATGAAGCGAGTTGTGAGAACTCAGTGAGCATATATCAACCACTACTTCATAAGAGATTAATTATATATATACATAGTAATCATGAGCGAATCATGTACTAAGTTAGAAAATAATGGAACCCATTTGCTAGATTTTTAACATATAAAAACCAAGCCTTAAGTTGAATGTTCATCTACACATAACTTTGACTTTATATTTCACATCATAAATCATAGTAATCTTAATTATTCACTAGTACATAACACAACATCATTTCATATCACACATTACCCATTCTGGATAGGCATCACAATCATAAATAATCATTAAGGCTTAAATACAAACAAATCATCATAATCACATCAGATGGTAGTATCCAATCATAAACATAGTTTTAATATCACATCTCATCACATTCACCTTTTTTATTTCTAAGTCAATCTTATATTCCTTTTAAACTATCTACTAGGAATTTTGCATCTGACTTCCACATCATTATATTTTTTTATTTCAAATACCACTCTTAGCATAATTCACAATATAATAAATTCACTAGAGCTTAGCTCTGCCAATCATAATTTCTATGCGAGTAACTTTTATCATCACAAAGCAAATTAATGCCCATGACATAATATATATATATATATATATATATATATATATATATATATATATATTTATATATAACAGCATTACCATGTCCTTTTACATGGCAACAACATTTATTTACATTCCGATATAAATCATACTACAATATCCAACATACAAGTAACAATATAATTCCAATCATAATACAAATATAATTTAGCATTGCATTGCAAGTGCAATTCAATCAAAAGTTAGTAGTTTCATCACCATGTTTCATAAGCCTATTCAAACAACATTCCCTTAAACAAATAATTACTAATTCATCAAAATTATCATTTTTGAATTATTCACACATGACAATAAGATCAATTTTGTGGTATATTTTCATTCGCAAATATATTGTTAAAATTTAAGGCGGGATATCTACTCACTTGGTGGTGTGTATCCCTTATAGAAACTCAAAGTAGTTTATTTTCACTTTTTTCCTTTGTTCCTAATTATAAATTACAATAATAAATTATAAACACAAAACATTACTTATGTTATTCCCATATATTATATCTGTTTATCTAAATCATAATATTTTAATATTATAATTCATCAACTTCTTTTTATTCTTTATAGTTAACTTATAAAATCAAAGTATGCCATTATGTTTATTCTAATCTTGTCACTTCCTAAAATAGAATGCCCACTCCTTAATATTTCTAACTTTACACCATAATAATACTTTAATCAAATTATTCAATAATTCCATACACTTACTTTCATACATTCTTAACTCTATTCTAATAAAACCATCAAACCTCAAATTTAGATTTTTAATCCAAAAGGGGCATATTGTTTCATATAGGTACACACTTGTTTCTTTATATCTTACCCTCATTTAAATAAAAATATCAAATTATATTTAGGAGTCTCTTAAATCAATGTATATTAAGAATAAACTAGTTAATAACATAAAGAAGGTTCACACATGCCATTCTAGTATTTCATATTCTAAAATCATATATATGCATATATATATTTATAAGCTTCATTTAATATTTCCAATTATATAAGAATAGATTTTTCTAAATTAACTTCAAATCATTAATGATCTTAAGATATATTACTTCATAGATAGTACTAACATGATAATTTGGCATCATATAGCATAAAATATCATTTTTTCTAACATATCGTCCTATTTCTCAAAACTAACAAAAATGGGTTCCTTACATCAGCCTATATCATCATTAAAAATGAGAGCTTTTTTAAGTTAGCTTCAAATAGTCAATGCTAGTAAAGTTGGTAATATAAAAAGATTCCAACTATGTTATTTTATAGTGCTATAACATAAAAATCTCAATTTTAGAGATATCATCATTTTTCTTAAAACATATAGAAATGGGTTTTTCTTGGATAAAGCATTAAATCAGCATAAATATTAAAATGTTTTAGTATAGACATGCTCATTGTCATCCATAGAGGTTGATAACAGCTCACCAACATTAAAAGTTATTGAGTTCACTAGAAATTGCAACTTCATGCTTCCAACAAGCTACCTTTATTATGAGTTGCTCCACGTGGCTCCCCTTCATATCACTAAGTTGTACCCATAAGACAATGGCTCCAATCTACTACATAACTTCCTTCCACAATTTCTCTTTCTTTCGTCACCATTCATCATAGCAAGGATAAAAAGAAAGGGCGATGGAATCTTGGTTGCACAATGTCAAGAGAAATAGTGGCACCTAAAGCAGACATTAGAGATAAAAGGGAGAGAAAAAAGAACAAAGAGAGAGAGAGAGGCTAGCTATGAAGAAGAAAAAGAAGAAGAAAGAGAAAGAGTTAGCAGAAATGAGAGAGAGGACAAGAATATTGGTGGGAGGGAAAAAATAAAAAAAGCTTTAGGTTTTACAACAACACTTCTCAGCATATGTAAGCTCATCTCCAAGATGAATTCTTAACCTTTCATTTCAAATTGAGAACAATCTAGCCATTGATTTATTAAAAAAAAACTCATTTTCATAAAATTGACTTTATTCAATTTCTCAACTTAATTATCTTTAATTTTCCACTAACATATATATATATATATATATATATATATATATATATATATATATATATATATTTCTACTAGCCTAATAAATGTAAAAGACCTAAAATAATCATTTCAAGCTTCTGCTACGTCCAAAAATAATTTATTCAATATAAACATTTTATTTCTTAAATTCTTTCACCCATGATCATTAAAATTATTTTCAACCTCTAAGAAATTTCTTATAGTAATTATTCAAACAACCCTCAAATCAGTACCAGCTAAATAAATAAATAAAATTCAAATATCATTATTAATAGAATTTTAATATCCTAGGACCTAAAAGAATAGAAATTTAAATTCAAATAAATAAAATAAATATTTATAAGCATTGAAATTTATAAAACTCTAAATATTAACCCGAGATATTACATTAGTATTCTTGAAAGTTTGCAAGATAATCCGAAAATGTTAAGCATGTTCTTTTTTATTCTTAAAATAAATAAAGATATCATTAATGAAAATGATCACATATTTTGTCAAAGAATGGTTTGAAAATTCTATTCATAAGGTCTATAAAAGTTGTTGGAGTATTGGTGAGGCCAAAATACATAACAAGGAACTTGTGGAAGCTATGTTGAATTCTAAAGGCTATTTTAAGAATATCTTCCATTTTAGATTTTCAACTAATTATGATTAGATCACAAATTAATTTTGGAGGAACATTTTACACCTTGCACTTGGTTAAACTTATTGTTAATTTGAGTTAAAGGGTATTTATTTTTTATTATCACCTTATTTAATTGATAGTAGTCAATATAGAGACATAAAGTTTAATCTTTTTTTTAACAAACAATACAGGTGTTCCTTATAAATCAAAATTGTGTGGATGAACCTTTTATTAATTAAATCCTTCAATTGCTGCTTGAGTTCCTTCAATTCTATTGAAGACATTCAATATGGAAGGATAGAGATTAGATCAGTCCTTAAAGCAACATCAATATTAAATTCAATTTCACAATCTAAAGGCAAACCTTGCAACTCTTTTGGGAATTCTTACATAATAAGGACAATGCTAATATTAAAGGAAAATTGATTCAAATCTTATATCATTGCAAGGTAAGTAAAGCATCCATTTTTAATAAGTTTCTAAGCATTGATACTGAAGATAATTCCAATAATTCTAAAGTTATTTTCCCTCTAAAATATAAAAAAGGAGGCTCCTTTTACAACAAGAGTGGCTATTTTGTTAAAAAAATCCATTTAATCACGATATTTCAATAATCAATCCCTTCCTACGATGACCTTATAGATTACCATTTCTAAAAAGAATCAAACTAACATGCATAATTTAATCATTCACATAAATAGGATAAGTATGAATAAATTGAGTAATTACTAAAGTTTTTCCTACTAGAGTAACAACTAATTTATTATCTTTCACTAATATTTAATTAATGAAATAGGTCCTATTATGCGATTGAGTATATAAAAAATATCAATAAACAAAGTATGAATAATAATACTCAATGAATGGCTTCCTATCTTATATTCTAATAGGTTTTAAAAATATACATTAAAAATATTTTCATAATCTTATGAGATCAATTTAGTAATTATTTTTTTGTACTTACAAACAAATGATTAGATTGTATTTACAAACATATAATTGATTAGCACTACTAGGAACACCATAAAATAATGGCATAAGGCATGTAGAGTTACCTCATTGTGACTCTCAGTCAACTTTATCTCACTTGTCCCAACCTTATCCCTCCCTAATTACCATACATCATTCCTTAACACAAGAATATAAGGCCTAAAGCCAACTCCTTTCACTCTTCACAACACATTTAAGTATAGTGAAGATAGCTTTTCAAACTTTCAACATTATTTCATATAAATCATTTTAGTGGAGACGGTTTTTTAAGCTTTGGTACATTTACATTTTAGTGAATATAAACTCACAATCTTCTAACACTTTTATTAATAAAGATAGACTTTGCAACCTTCAAACAATTTATATTAGATTTTTCATTATAGGTTTTGATATCATGGATTCAAAATACCTTCCATGTCGTAGTTATCACATAAGGAATGGATAATTTTATTAATATACATAATAAAAAGCTCATAAGAGAGTAGTTCAATATCATAATAAGTTGTCACCTTTGTAGTGATTATTTCATCATTCACACATATTCATATTTCTCATTCATGTTACATCACAAATATTCAAGAGTTCATTATCTCTTTCTCATTCATATTTCATCATTCATAAGTTAATCATTTAGAGTTCATTAACTTTTCTATATTCATAGAATTCTCAAAAATCTTTAAGAGTTTTTAGTTAAACTCTTTTGCACATGGTCTCATAATTTCATCCATTTTCAACTTTATAATATTAGAAGCTAAACCATAATTGTTTCATGCTTCAAATAAGCATATTTGCTCATGTTTTACTGCAGAAAAACCATGAATGATGTTGCTTTATTTGACAGTCATTTTGCTTCCAATCTAACTCTTATTCATATTCAATCATACAAGTTTCATGCTATTACAAATCAAAATTTTCTACAAAAAGCAAGAAAGGCTCATAGCTTTTCTCCAGTATAAAAACTGTGAATACCATCTTTCATCTTTCACACTTTAATTATTATTAAATGCTATATCCAATACTTATTCATTCCATGTAAAATTCTTACTTGTACTTATAAAAAAAAAAGTTTATTTGCCAAGTTTTAAATATAGCTCATAATTTTCTAGCATAAAATTGTATCTTATATTACATGATTTCCAACATCTAATCGTTCTAAATTAATTTCTAGCCTAAAATCGTACTCATATTACATGATTTCTAACATCTAATTGTTCTAAATTAATTGTACAAATCACCTATTTATTCTTCAACAATTCGTTAGTCTAGAAGTAATTTTTTTCACAAAATTATATGATGTCTCACAATTTCTTTAAGAAACTCATGAGGTTAAATGGAGCTCCCACACTCCATATTATTTCTATTTTTGCATTCACACATAAACATGGGTAGATAACCATATTAGGTTCAACACAGAATAATCCTTTTAAAGGTTATTTTTCAAGAATATCTTCTAATTTTTTTCAAAATCTCTTTGCTTTCTTTTTCAAGAATATTCTTAAATACTCTTCAATATCTCTCTCAAGTAACTTTTTAGATCATCTTTTTCAAAGTATCTTATTCTTTTTGTTTAAAAATATCCAACATAGAAAAGTTCCTAAAATCATAATTTTGTTTCAAAATATCTAACGCAAAAGAGTTCCTAAAATCATAATTTCCATCAAAATCATTCAAATCACTACTTCAATTTTTTTTAAATAAGAAATTAAACTTTCCTTTTCAAAACCCATACTTTTTAGTTTCAAAAGTACCAACATATGATAGTTCCAAAATCACGGTTTTCCATATTAGCCATCAAATCCATTCAAATCACTTTTTCATCCTTTTTTTTTCTAAAATAGGTAATCAAAACTTTTCCTTTCAAAATCCAAATCATTTGATTTTCCAAAACACCTTCATATATTGTTCTAAAAAAACTCCTTTTTAGGTTCAAAACTAAGATTTTAAAGAATTAAATTCCAATATGAGATTAAGTTCCACAACTCACCACTAAGTAAGAATAATATATAAATATATATAGCTCATACATTAAAACTTTCTAAAAGAAAACCTAAAGGAGGAAAGGTGAGGCTTCACATCACTTTTCTTGAAGTTTTTTCTCTTAGTTAAGCACTTGTAAACTCAAGTTTCATTTTTCTAAAAAAACAAAACAACATTAGTGAATGAATTTTTCAAAGAATCTTGAGAAAAGATTTGAATAAATAAGAAAAGATAATTTTACCTTGACTTGGAAGGATCTAAAAAAAAATTTCTTAAAAAACCAATAACGAAAATCAAAGAACATTTTAAGATAGTAAAAATGGGAAAATAACAAAACAAAACTCTTACTCTTTCTCTCTCCAAAGTCATGGCTTTTATTTAGAAATGATGCAAGGAATTAGCTTGGATTGAAGCTTTTTTATAGTAAAATGTTAAACCACTTTTAGGATACATTACATCACCATCAAGTGAGCATTCTTGCTTCCTAAGTAGTGCCACATGTTGTTTTCCTTAATATGAAGCAAAACTCCACCACAATCTTCACTTTCTCTTTCCTATCTTAAGTAATATTATTTCATTAATTAACCATGTGCTAGGAAGCTTTTTAAGTAGCTTCTAACACAAGATTAAGCTAGTTGCTTGGTTCATAATTAACCACATGCCTCTAATATAATAATAAAATAATAGGTTTCTTTCAAAATTAAGCTTACCAAATCAAAATTTAATTCTACACTAAATTAGTGAAGCTAGGAAAGAATTTTGAATTAAAACCAATGTGTTCCTTTAAAATGATGATTAATAAAATAACTAACACTTTAGAAAATGAAATAAAATTTACAAATTCATTTTTAAAATATTTTTTTAACTTCTCATTATTAAAACATATTTTTTCTTGATTTTACAATGCTTTCAAGAATTTTTGAACAATTAATGAGTATGAAGCTCACTTAATTAGAGATGTGAGTGGCAAACTTCTCTTTCTTGGAAGCAAAGTAATTTTTCTTGGAGATTAAGTTTCTATTTAAAGAGTGTTCACACTGGTTTCTTAGAATCAGCCTTAGTTTATTCATATAATTACATCCTTTTATCATTAATTCACCCATGCTTAAGATTAACCTTTACTTTTTCAAAATGTTACTTTTTTATGCCACTTATTAACATTGCATAATTTTGGCTCCTTCTAAAACTATGTGGTATGCTCCAATTTTTCTAAAAATTCTTCATGTTGATAACTTTGGGTTTTCATTGGGTGTTTTTAGGTAAAAACCTTTTGTTACTCTAGGTTTCTTCTAACCTTTGATTTTGAATACTTTTAAAAAATTTCTATTTTTTTTCCAAAGTGACTACTAATAGATTTTTTATCCACTAACATCAATGGGTCTTTCCTTTAATTATTGCACAAATAATAATGCTCTAATTAATTTCTAATAATTTTAATCTATAAGATTTCTACCGAGTGTTACACCTAAACAACAAAATAAAACCATATTCACCATAACCACAACATCTTTATCACAAATAGAGCACATAAAAAACTTTTCTACATTTAGGATTCTTAGATCCAAAGATAAAATAATTCATGTAAAATATATATAATCACAATATCATAAAAAAATTTAGACAAAATATTAAGAAAATAATGGGTAAAATACTTAACATTGATGAAGAGAATAGAAAATGCAATCAAAGGCTAGAACAAACCTTAATCAATAACAGAGATTGTAAAAAAATGATGAAGGATAAGGAGAAAAGGAAAAGGAAAGTGAAAAATGAGAGCCTTGGCATTGGGACTAAATATATAGTCACTTTTTTGACAACATTGCCTAAAAAAATGCCTTAAAATGTTAAATAAAATAGGGCACTTTAATTTCCACATTGTGAACCTTAGGAATACTATTTATTTTCAAATACACACGACCCTCTCCTTTAGGAAAATGGTTAACTACTATGGGAAATAAACACATATTAGGAAAATGAAACCCCATTTATTTCCTATGAGACCCTATTTATTTCCCATAAAGTTGAAATAGTAAAAAACATCCTTGGAAATTTGTTATTTTCTAGCATTATTTGATCCATTTAACTTAAAAAGCCTAAAGTTTGGTTCATCCCATCCTTTATCATTTAATTGATTATTTAATGTGAGATGTTTTGATGATGAGTTCCTTATTGAGTTTTAATCTTGCAATTGATAAATCTAATTGATGAATAAATAAAGATAACTTTTTATTAGCAAAGTTTGGGGCTTGGATAGTTTAAGGTTGTTCCATTGATTAAATAAACCTTTCAAAAACACAAGCAGAAGGTAATGTGACATCATTATAACAATTATTTTATTTCACCTTTTTGTATATGTTTTTCTTCTTTTTAGATGCTTAGACTTTTTAGTATGTGATTGTTCTTAAAAGATCTCTAATGGCTAGTTATGCTGCACTAAGACAAAGGAAAAGCATACTACTTTTCTACATAAAATTCAAAGATAAATTCAAACAAGTTGAATCGGATCGACATTTGAAGTGAAAGTCAGTTCAACTTTTCCTTTTTAGGCTATTAATGGTCTTTAACATTCAAATGCCCTCTACAACTATAATAGAAAATTAAGCCTTTATTATTGAGTACAAAGAGATACTAAAGGAAGTCAGGAAAGATTTGCTTAAGTGCTTTAATGCTTATACCTTTTATTCAGTTATCCTTTTCCTAGAACTTGCAAATTCACATAAAGAAATATGTTTTTTTTTACTTATATACTCTTGAAAGATATTGATCCTTTTGCTTGAATTATTGAAGTCTTAGTTAAAGATTTAGAGAAAGAAATGATTTTTTTTAATTTGATATTGACATTTAGTTGTATTTGTTGCATGAAATTGTAATGCCTTAAGCAGTCCTAGTAGAAAATAGGTTTAGACTTAGGTAAAATACAAAAAGGCATGTAGGAAGTCTAGCTTTGGACTAGTTGGGTCAAGATTTTACATCATGAAAATGGTGTGGAACCTAATAAACTAATCGATTAGCCATATCCAATTGATTTACTAATTAATAATTAAATGGCTTTGTTCAGAAGCCTAAATTAAGGTTTCCCCTCAGTGCATTTCACAATCTTATTTTCATTTTTAAGGTTCTCTAAAAAGGGAAAAGCTCATAAAAATAAAGTTATAGCTATCATATTGCAAAAGTTAAAGCTAAAGGTAAGAATTTTAGCTTGAAAGGTTGTTTCATTTACCTTTAGCATTTTTTGCCTAAAATTTTAATTTCTTTTTTCCTTTAGGTTATTGAAATGTCTTTCTAACAATTGACAGGATTAAGGAGTCCTAAGTGGAGGCTATGAGTTAAGCTTTTAAAGAGAACACTTTTTTCTTAAGGTGAATAAGAATTTACCTGATCAACCTCCTTTTCTCAAGTATAAATATATATATGTATATATTTATTTTCTAAAAATATTCTAAACTATTATTGTTTACTAAGAATAGATAATTAATATTTAGATAATTTAAACTACTTAGTTAGCATGATATGTATGTTTACTACACTTATATGCTTGTTTAAGTGGAAAGTATTTTCACCATTTTAGTATAAATAATTAGAATAAAGTTAATTTAGAAATGATAATAACAAAAATGGTATAATTGGATTAGCAAAGGTAGAAACTTAAGATTAGGTTAGTAATTGGCGATCTTAGGGCTAAGAACAAAATTATTATTTTTGATGAAAAGAGCTAAAAGGTTACTTAAATACTAAGAGTAGATAAGAAACTCTATTGATTGAGGATTCCATGTATCTGGCTCTAGTATAGTAGGTATGGAGATGCTTATAAATGTACTACACAGATGTTTGGAGTACAAAATTTGATGTGATTCATCTAAAGGATTGGTGGTGATCAAGGAAGTGTAGCACGTGGCATGGTATGACTTTCCTAAAGGCATGATGATAAGACCTAGCTAGTGCATAAGATGACTAATAGGAAGGTCAATGCAAGATAGACTATGACACACTATATATGGTATGGGATGGTAAGTTTAAGTGCTATATCATAGTGTTTCCTAAACTAAGTTCAAGAATGACATGAGAACATGATAAATTCCCTTTAGTTACTATTATAGATTTTTACATGATATGTTATGTTATAAAAGTACAATTCTTTTTATAAATATACATGTTACTTTATGGAAAGATAGACTCAGGAAAGATGGGAAATGTAAGTACAATAATGGAATCCTAAAAAGTGGTTCAAAAGGCGGAGCAAAGAATAAACACTTCAAACTAAAGTCACTAAATGGGGCAAGAAAAGACCATTATCCATATACTTTCTAGCACCTTTTGGGATTCTTAATGATAAAGTAAATGGTTGGATGTCTTAGGATTTGTGACGAACGGGTATTTATAGTGATAGGGTGTTAATAAGGAGGTATAGGTTAAAGTAGTAACAATTTAGCATGAAAGATCATATTAATTAGTGATATGGGGGAACAAAAGGTGCATTATAAGACAAGGTACTAAGTTTTATGTGAGGTAGTAGTGGCACCACTAAGTAGTTAAAGATTCTAACATGGTCAAGTTTTGTCTTTTCTAATATGGATGATTTAGAAAGTATGGAGGTCCTTCATTTGCTTTAATCGAAAAGATTTATGATAAGGAGGGAAGGCAAGACTTGCTCACATTTTCTATAAATAGGGGCAAAGCCCTTGTTTTAATTTTATTAAGCTATATACTCTAAAAGTTCTCAAGAAGTTAGTAGAAAAGAGTTTTTATATTCTTAAAATCAAAGCAACCTATGCCCTTAGGTTAGATAACCACTAGTTGGCTTTCACCTCCATGAGATCTTATTCATATAGACTTCTAAATAGTGATGTTTTTAAGGACATAATAGTTAATATTCCTTTTTTAGCTAGGAAATAGTCTAGAAAGGGGGTATTTTTTGTAGACTCTTTTTCGAGCTAAGTGATTTAACCCCTATATTATTGATGTTTAATAGGCCTTTTTAAAGACTAAATTTCCTTTAGAAGATTAGACCTTTTTTGGTGGCCTAATAAACTTTTTAAGTTTTTTCCCATTATTTTCTTTATTTGAGGAGTAGTTTTGAAGTTAGGCCTTTTGGCCTTAGTTAGTAATAGCAAGCCCCTTGCACATAGACCGTTAAGATGAAAAGAAAGGCAAAAGGCATGTATCCTTTACCATTTTTGTGAAGGTTAGATGGTCATTTTAAGTTACAATGACCTTCTAGACAAGTTTTTTGTAGGCCACATTTTGCAAAGTGAACCAATGCTTTAATGGTGTCCTTTAGGAACTATATCCCTAATGAAGTAATATGGGACATTAATCAAAGTGACTTATTTGTCATTTGTAAAGTGAGCTAAAGCATTAGTGATGGTCCTTTTTAATGGAACATTGTGATATTTTAGATTATTACACTGGTTAAGCCTTTATATAAGTTAAACTTTTTATTTATTCAACTTATTTTACCTCTTTTAGTTTTGAAATTTAGTATTTTCCTAAGAACTTTTTTCTTTTTATCTTTACTCTAAAGCTTGCTTAAGTTTTTTTCTTCCTTAAGCGAGGGTTAAACTTTCACAATGGTGGATGTTATTACAACAAAGGCTTTGATGCCTACATTTATAATGGTTAGATTAAGTCCTTTTTACTAATATTTGATAAAGGAAGGTAGGGGATATATACAAGTGACCACGATAATTATTATGATACCTTCCTTAGAGTTTTGAGGATATTGAGCACTTTAAGGAGGGGTTCTTTAGTTATGATGACATGCAGACGTGTTACTTGGAGAATAACTCCTTTCATTCTTCTAATTATGTTAGGCAAATGCTATTACCTAAGCTAGTGAGTAAAAGTCTTTCTTTCAATATAATGAAGTTTCTTTCTAAATCCTCTCCTATTGAAGGTTTTAATGCTTGGACATGGGAGGTTCTCGAGACCAATGATCATAAAAAGCTTTTTAATAAAGTAAGACTTACAATAATAATCTAATTTTTTATGTGTCTTTATGTGAAAGAAAACATAAATGATGTATATTATTTAGCCAAATAATGGGCTAATGATGCTCATAGGTTCATGATAAAGTGGGGGGAATATACTCCTACCTTGGAAAATGTTTATGCATTTTATTAGCTTCCTTTTTTAAGTGAGGTGGACATAACTTGGCTTTCTTATATAAACAATATAGCCTTTATAACATACCATAAGAAGGAATGTTTTCCTAAATGTAGCTAAAAGGAATACTTTACATTCAATGAAAGTGTTGCAGCATGATCTAGCAAGAAAGTATACTTTCACTAAATGGTTAAAGTATTCCTTTGGGACCCTAGATAAGAAAACTTAATGGTGATGGAAAGGAATATTCTTGTGTGTAACAAAGATACTTGCTTAAATGAAGAAGATAACCTATTTTTACTCATGTTAATGGCTCATTAGCTTAGAGATTTTATTTTTCCATGATAACTTGGTGACACAATTAGCCTAAGTGTATTTCTAATAACAACCTATGTAGTGTCAAGCAAGTGACTAGCTTTAGCTCCCCTTATTTTAGCCATCTTTACCTTTATTTATACAAATTTTAGGGCAAATTACTCATTCCAATATAGTTACATTGATAATAGCTTTGTGGATGCCTTTTTCCTTCAACTGTTCTTATATGACCATTTTCATTCCTATACTTCCCTAGAGAGGTCAGTTCCTACAAGTAAGATTTATCCCAGTCTTGGAAATAAAGGAAGTCCAAAAAAAAGTATCACTAGTGGGCATCATAAATAATTTTTCTTCCTTCCACTTTAGACCCTATATGGTGGGAAGCTTAGGTTATGATAGAGTGGGGCTTCACTATAATAAGACTAGAAAGCATAAGAATTATGCTCCTCCAAATAAGGGATAGAGAGAAAGTAACTTTGATCACTAGCTTTTCATCATTATCTTTGTCAACCTCATAGTTTTTTTTTAACCTATAGGACATTTTTTATCCTGCTCGTGATGCCTTTTCATTACCAAATATCACCTTAACATGGTGGCACATCACTTTGGATTTGATCAAATGTATCATAACTTTTCACCCTACTATTTTTAGAATAAATATGATCTTGGGTCACCTTTAAAGGTTTTTAGTCTCTTAATAACCTAATTGCTTATCAAATGGAAGTCTTTCCTTTTGCAACCCATAATGGACATTGCTCAAAATTATGGCTAAATAAGCTAAAAGTTTAAAAAACAAAGAATTGTCTTGCACTCCATTACAATGGACACCCATTATAGTTTCTTAAAAATAATGCTAAGAATTGATCATTTATATAGTCATTTTTCCTAATTAAAAGGAGGGAAAGGTAAGGAAAAGGAAACCATTGTCACTTTTTTCAAAGTGCCCAAGCAAAAAGCTAAAAAGTCTAAAGCAACAAAGCTAGCAATTATAAAATCATTAAGACTTCAAGGTGAGAATTTTAATAGGTAAAATGATTGTGACAAGAGAACAGTTGGATCTTCTAAGGAACTATATCTCCTCCATAAAAAAAAGTTAAATATGACTAACTCAAATGCCTTCCTAGCACACCTTTACACCATATTAAAGATCTTCATGCTTATTTCTACTTTTAAGTTAGTTGTTGTTATCTATTTTACCTTTATATTTTAATTTACAAGTCCTAAGAGATACCACAATGAAGAAGAAGTTGAAAAGCAAGAGGGAGAGGATGACTATATTTTAGATGAAGAGCTCCATTTAAAAGGTTATGAAAGGGAAAAAGATCCCTTAAATGCAATGGTGAATAAGTCTTTTAGCACCATTCATGCTCTTTCTACCTTATTGATTTTCCACTCATTTAGATTATAATTCATGACTTGGTTGTTTTACTTTTATTAAAACCACCTATTCTACTAACTTGCTACATTCTTTCAAAAAAGTCGCATCCAAAGAAAGCTTTTAAGTAGCATCAATTCCCTCTCTAGGTACAATTGTTGATTATACTCACATTGGTAAATCTTTTATATTGCTTTATGGTTTTTTTTCTCTTTTTTGTTTCTAACAATGACTTTTTTTAGATGTTAGTCAAGGATATATGAAACCTAAGAAGAGAAAGCATTTTCATGTAGCATCTTTATTGAGGACCAATAAGGAGGTCTTTTTATGACCTCACAAGAAACCATTTACTAGAGATGTTGAAAGGAATATTGATGTAGATATTTTTTAAGACATGTTTCTTCCTACTAATGTAGAGTTTGATGCCTCTTAGCCAATTTTAGTAGGAGATGTTCACAAAACTCCTAATGCCTAAAGATATCCATATTTCAAAGGAAAAGCTTTATTTGAAGGGTTATAAAAAGGAGGAGGATTCTTAAGATGTGATGATGAATAATGCTTCTAGCACCATTCATGCTCTTTCTAACTTATCATTTTAAATAACTTGTGTTTCTCATAATCATAGTCTATGAATTAGTTATTTTGCTTTTATTATAATTACTTTTTTTAATTAACTTGTTACATTCCTTTAGATTAGCCACATTAAAAGAAAACTTCCAAGTAATGTCAATGCCTTCTTTAGCTATAATTGTTGATTATACTCATATTGCCCTATGATTTTCTTCTCTTTTTTTTTATTTTTAACAATGACTCTTTCTTGAAAAGTAAGGTAAAGGCATGTGAAGCTTGAGAAGAGAAAATGCCTTTATGCCATGTCTTAATTAAAGGTTAATAAAGAGGTCTCTTCATAACCTCGACATTAACCATTTGTTGGAGAGAGCAAAAAAGATATTAATGTGGATATTTTTAGCGATGTGATTCTTTCTAATGATGCAAAGATGGATGCCTTATGGACTTCAGTAGGAGATGCTTACAAAAGTCCTGATGCTAATATCTCAATAAAGTAACCTCAACAAGTTAAAATGGAAAAAAATTGAAAAGGTCATTATAAAGATAGAATCATCGAGCAATAAGGAGTGAAGAGATTTTATCATTAGTGTAGAGATTACTCCTAATGTCACGAGTTTAGAGGATAACTTAGGATTGATCTTTGCAATCTACTCCTATAAAAGCCTTGCTAAATACTTTTAATACTAATATTATTAATATTTAAATATTACATAAACATTTACATTAGCTTTGGAGGAGATCATAAGTGGAGGAATGATTCTTTACTTAGAAAATTAATTTTTTGTAAAATAATTAGAGAATTAAATTTATAATTAATAAATTGTTCTTTACTTGAAAAATGTTTTAATTAATGAATTAAAATAATTAAAGAATTAGATTTATAATTACATAAGAGAGCTTATGAGTTTAGACTTATAGTAACATAATAAAAGAAGTATAGACTCATTTGGACCAAAAGGGCAGTAAACAACCTAGAATATTTACCTTAGTTATGTAGCCTATCTTTTTAGAAAAATAGACAACATATGTAAGAGGAAAACCCTAACATGTGCGCTACCTTTAAACATTTCCTAGTGTAATCTCTCGTATTGGACTTTTATTGTAATGGTGTTATATGAAATCTTAGCTCATGTGTTATGCACTAAAATCTTCTCCTAGTATAATATTTCATATCTCTCTCTCTCTCTCTCTTTCTCTCTCTCTTGCTTTCAAACATCAACTTTACCTAAGTGAATGCATGATTCCTAAAAGAGCACATTTTTTGTCAAAAGAGTTGAATTTCCTACTTTACTTAATTTGTGAATCTTAGTAGACACTTAGATTTATTTAGTTCATGTGGATCACAAATGGTGTTAAAGATTAAACATAAGTTTGAAGATCAAAAATTTTAACAATATCTCTCAAAAAGGTATAACCTAAAGTTTAATTTTAGTTTTACTTGAGCTATATGATTCTTTATGGATTAATTAAAAAATAACATAATCTAAGATTTTGGGAAAAAATTTTAAAATTCTAACTCATATTCTTGGCTTTTTTTATCATTTTTTCCTAACATTTACTTTACAACATTAACATCAATATATTTTACCCTACTTTTTAAAGTTGTTTAGCAAATTGTAAACTCATTTCCATATCATTGTTATAAAAAAACCAATATGTTTGATTATTTAAACCCATTACCTAAGGATAAAATTACTTTTCAAAATCTTATGGGTGGTTTTGTATTTAACTTTTACCAAACCTGATATTACCTTTGCAATTAATCAAATCTCTTAATTCATGCATAACTTTATATAATAATATCTTACTATTGATAAAAAAATTTGTGTTACATTAATGGCACCTCCTCTTTAGGTTATAATTATACTTATCATTCATTAATGATTTAAAATTTTACTTAGATTCTAATTAGGCAAGATGTCCTTTCACAAGACAGTCTATAAGTGATTATTATTTTTTTCTTGGTAATAATGTGATAACTTGGCATTTAAAGAATATTGTTATATAATTACAAATAGAAATCAATGGATAGACATTGGTTAAAGTTAGCATTAACATCTATTTTAATGTGGTGGAATGTTTGAAAGTACTTGGAACATTAACGTCTATTTAGACATGATGACATTTTTTAAATTATTAGAAAATTTACCAAGATGGTTATAGAATGCAATTTACATCTATTTAGACAAAATAACATTTTCAAAATTATTAGGATACTGAAGACACTAATTATTAACTAAACCAATGTTAAGAGTAATTTGAATCATTACTTAAATAAGTAGTAAGCAAACTCACTACTTCAAATATATTTAAGAATTGATGTTAAAAATGGTAGGAACAATGTTTTTTTTTTTTATAAATATGGGCTTAACTTTATACATTTGTTTTATATTAAAATGGCATTATTTATTGAAGGCCCTTATTATTTATTAAAAAATTAATGTTTAAAGTTTTTGCCTATATAACTTTTATTTTGTCCTTTATTTTATTCTTACTCTTGCTTTTTTGGTGCTACCATTTTCAATGATAACCTCTATTTTCATCATTTCTCTAATAATTCCTAAACCTTCATTATGTTCTCTATTTCATTCACAATGAACTTCAAGCTCATATTTGTCATCATAACCATTCCTAGGTATATTATCTTTCCACATTTTCATAATTATATTTTTAAATATTTGTAGATTATTTGACTTTATTTGATTGTGATATATATATATATATATATGTTTATAGTGATTTTATAATAGCCTCTTTTATCACTAAGTTTAGGTTTATATCATTTATTAAGTTTGTTAATGCTTTTAAATTTTAGTTGTACTTGGGATATATGGTTATGCTAATGCTTTATTTAATGGTAATGCCTTTGTCATTGCATACTATTGTATCCTTTTAGAGCATAAGATATATTATATCATGAAATGAATCTTATTTGCTCTTTAGTTATATAAATTAGTAGAGGAGTCTATAAAGCATGATGATTATGTTTCTTATGTTCAATTGCTTGTAATCCAAGTTATATGTTTTGTATTTCCTATCATATAGCATTTCTTATAAGTACAGTTAGTATAACTACCACTATCTTGATTAAAATATGGATGCTTTTGGAAAGGTGGTTGCTTCCACCTAAAAGATCAAGAAGGGTTTTGCAACATTAAGGTGTACTATCACTATGTAGGCTACAATTAATATGTTAATGTTGAGTTCAATGCCAAGGGGCAACTAGTTTGTTCAAATAAAGTGCCACTGAGCAATTACGTTGGATTGATAACACAAACCAAAATATTAATAGGTTATATAGGGTAAAGGCATGTCATACCAATATTGAAGGATAACTTTTAGAAAGATGTTTTGGTATGTACACTTGATTGTTTTACTTTATGCTAAAGCTATGTAAAATTATATTGACGTAATAATCATATATAATAGTTTTATATGTGTTTTTTTCTTGCAAAGTGTCTTTGATCTTCCACCACCTATTAAATGCACAAAAAAATATTGTTATAATTGGTGGAATGATGAAAAGACTTTAAAAAAAAGTTTAGGTAGGAATATATCAATCCTTAAACTAAGCAAAAAAGGAAACCTACTTAAAAAATTCAATTTCATCAATTAGCAGTCCTAGGAGAAAATTTTAGAAAAATGTAGGACTTAACATGTTTAGGTAAATTTAGGCATTCAAGCAATCACTTTTAATCAATATATTTTATGTACATCATTTATACTTGTGAACTAATATATGTCTTTTTATGAATAAAAGTTAAATGCAATAAGCTAGTAGAAATGATAGAAAAATATATATCCATATAGGATTTCTTGATAAGGCTATCAAAGGCTTAATCAAGAATTGGTGAAAAAGAGTCTTATTTTTAATCAAAGGTGATGACAACACCAATAAGTCACTTTCCATTTCCCATTTAGAGTTATGGAAGAAAGCTAGAATTGACAAGTAGGAGTAGTATATGACCTTAATAAGTTAAGTTATTACAGAAATAATTATAAGTGTTTAGAATTACTTTAAAATGTATTATTTGCTTTTAAAACTTCTATTTCATATGAAAATAACCTAATTATTTGTGGTTTGTTGAATGTTATAAGATAGTCTTATGTAGTAGGTCTCCTAGGGTGAGTTTTAGTTCGATTGAGAAGATTGACATCTTAATCACAATATTAAGATCTAAAAAGCATCCCTATCATGTTTAGGGTATTGAACATGGTATTAGTCTTAAAGATTACTTCAATGCATTAAAGCACTTTCTAATAGGACCTTAGGGCTTTAAATTAGAAGACCTTTAAGTGAATATCACCTATGATATGGAAGCTTTATGCTTTGTTAGACCAAATTACCTTCTTACAAATTGTATAATTGAATTTTGTAGCACCTGCCTAGTTGAACCCTTTAACCATTACTCACATAGAAAAGCTAGCCCATACAACCATTGCTCATATGGAGGAATTAACCTTTATGATCATTGCTTAGCCTACTTCTTAGGATTACTAATTAGAAAGGGTTATCAACCCTTTTACCATTAGTGTGTCAAAGGTGTTAAACATTTTGTCTACAATCGCTAACAGAGAAGAAATTTCAAAGACCACACCCCAAGTAAATATCATTTTAAACCCTTTCAATGAATTAAGCTTTTGATAGTTAGGGTTCACATAGAATAAGGTGAAGGCCTATATACCTTGATAGTGGCAAGTCCAGCTATAGGCAAAGTCACTACCGAGTAGGTTTTGAAAAGTTATGATCTTTACCATGACTATTGCTAGACAATTAAGTCAAACTGGTAGTCAACAAGCCTTTAGATTACACAATTGAGGTACGAGTACTAAATGATGAAGTTTAGATAACTAAGAAAGCTTATGGGACCTTCATCACATGGCTAAAAGCCCTCATTCAATTCCTAGTAGAAGTATCATTACCTATCCTTTCATTCACTTTTTATATGATTAATTATATTAGCCTTATCATTTGAGTTTATTAACTTGTGGTTTATATTTTAACGACCTCTTAATCAAGATTAAAAGGCATTGTGGGTAGGGCTTGATCACACGAAGGCCCCTAAGCCCAAGTTTAGCTCACGAAAGAGGAATATATGGTGGAAACATCTTATCTACTATTTATTAAAAAGATACCATCTTGTAGCTTCTAAGGAAATATGAGCTTAATATCACTTGCATCTAGCTCTAAGTGAGATAAGTTTATTTTATCTTCTTTGAATAAATACTATTTACCTTTAATTGTTGCTTGAATAGGTGTTTAGCTTATGCTTATCTTGTTGTAGGTATTGTAATAACTACTATACCTTGAGAGCTCATTATAGATTCCTGTGTCCATATTAAATCGACCAATAGACTTAAAACAATAACAAGAAGAGGTAATAATACAATGAGGCTGCGTTATTAGTGAAGCTTAGGGAAAGTATGCCATTTTGCACCATACCATGAAAGATAAGTCTAACTTATATGTTGTTGTGGTTTTTTTTAATTTTTCATAAATAGATTTTGACATTTTGATTGCCATTGTATTATAAACATTATTGGATTATTGTTATGTTGTATTTAAAGAAGAAGCCTATCTTCTAGTTGGATCCTTTAGGCTACCCATTATTCTTGACCTTGAGAAAGGTCCTGGACAATGCTCTAGATGTATGCTATAAGCAAGGCCTAGTATTGAAAGGAAAAAGATAAAAAATAAGATAAGTCAATATGAAGGTAAGTTTCTTAAGTAAGATTGTAGCATGTTGTAAATGGAAGTCAATGCATTAATTGGATGAAATTGACTTACTATTTTATTGTGGTGCCTTAGAAAGATTCACAATATGGAGTATGCCTATTATATAATGATATATATAGCCAATATGATATATAATCGATGAAACCTAACTCAGGCAATTGCTTTAACTTTTTAACATCTCTTCATATGCTTGATTACTAGAATTGGTTTTATTACTAACATATTAATTATGTATAATTGCAATGCTTCCTTGATAACATAGAATAATACACTAAAGATAATCTTTATGAAGTGCAAGAGCTTTAGGCAAAGTATTTCCTTAAGGCCACAACTATATTACAATAAGTGGTTTTAATTCTATGTATTTGAATATGTAACATTTAGGTTAATAATGTAACTTATTGTAAATTTTGATAACAGTGCTTTGTTTAGAGATAATTTCGTGTAAATTTTAATGCTATTGCATTTTACTATATAAACACAAGTTCAAAAACTTTACATAAAAGCTTTAATAATTCTTTTTGTTGTTGTTATCAATTAGTATCTATTTTTTTATTATTATCTATTAGATGTTTCTAATACGGAATAATAAAAATAGGTTATAAAAAGAAATTGATTATTTATCATAAATTGATGTCTTATATAATAAGACATCGATTTTAGTAAATATTTATGGTCGAATGGTAACATTACCATGTCGGTTATTGCATAAATGACCAATATCATGTTTCTTAGCAGAACATTGTCATTATTAATTAAATGCTAGTTTTATGGTTTATAACCAACATCTACGTTGCCATTTATAATAAAAGGTGTTAACATTTTTTAAGTTAATTTTGTTTAAATAACCAACGTATAAATAAAAATGACATCGTTGATAACTTTGTTTTACAAAACCCTTAACAAGAGTTGAAAATAACAAGATTATAGCACTACTTTTAATTGCAAATTTTATCTCGATGCTCTTTTGACCTTAAGAAAGTTTTTAAGATGATACTTTAGCTAACAAGGTATGTTCACCTTGCAAGTTTTGTGTTTATGCTAATAAAATTTTTAATTTTATATTTATACTAATTGATTATTTTACAGAAATGGTGCTTTATTTGCTTATTGCTAAATATGTGAGGTTGAACACTTCCTAGAAAAATGCAACATATAAATGTATTGATTTGTTTATGTTTTGTGTTTGTGCTTACAATTTATTTTTCATTTTCATTATTGACCATATTTTGTTGCATATCAATATGATCTAACTTTTACATGTTTATATAAGTAAAAATTTAATTTTATTCATCTTCTTTAGCCTTTGGAAGTATTATCAAATATCAAGTTTTAATAAAAGCTCATGTCATTTGCAAGTTTTGGATTTAAGAGTGGTTTTCTAGTGAGTGCCAACCTTAATTATTGAGCTATGAGTATGAAGATAAATTTAGTGAAACACTTTTCTTTAATTATGTCATTAGTTGTAGCTTTTAACTATTTTTACACTTTTGTTATTCAATTTATTTCTTAAAAATTATTGAAATTAGGATTGTGTAATGTTATATGAGATGTTAGTTTTGTAAGGAGGAATTTAAGGGGAATAGGGGGACAAAGGAAGGAAGAACATAGGGTGGGGGTAAAGTGTCCTATAAGGATGAATATAGGGGGAATAAGGAAGAACTAGGAAACAGGAACAAGGGGAACATGTTAGGGTTGGAAAGGTGGCAAAACATATTATGTCAAATTTTTTATAAGTAATGTTATTTTCCACAATCTTTTAAAAGAAATGATGTTAGTTGTCTTTGATATAATAAAAAATGTCATTGTTATTTTTTCTTGATGTCTACATAATTAATGCAAAAAGATATATAATGGCACCCGATTAGATGTAAGTTGAAAATTAATTTGTAAAACATTAAACACCTAATGTTTATTTACATTTCTATAATAGTAAAAGCAGAATACAATCTCAAGATCAAGTGCCAAATCAAAATATCATGCCTTAGCTCTTATAGTTGCAATGCTTACTTTTTGAATTGCATATTCATTTCTCTACACCTCCTATATTATTGTGTGACAATGTTAATGCATTATTTCTTGTTCATAATCTAGTTCAACAATAGCATATAAAACATTTAGAAGTTAGCTTGCATTTTGTTTGAAATAAAGTTTTAGATGGAAAGGTTCCATTTCATTTTTTTTCAATTAACAAGCATATTGCTAATATTTTCACAAAACATTTATTTGATTCTAAGTTTTCTTAGTTTAAAACCAATCTTTTGGTTGTATTGCCACCTTAAATTGAGGGAGGCTAAAGAGATGTAGATTGGTATCATTTGTTTTTATTCAAGGTTAAAGATTTATCTCTCTATTTATTCTTACAATATAGACTAAACATCTTTTTTAGTCTCTAACAAATTGCCTTTATAATAATTTTGCCCTTTAGAGAATGTGAGTATCATTTTGGTCCCCGATTATAATTTAGTGAATATTTTAGTCCCTTTGCCTAAATAAATATTAAAAATCAATAGGATTATTTAGCATTATTGTTCCTATTTTACCTTTACTACTTCTTTATTATCCAATTTGTACACTTCCAAATGATAGATTATAAATGATCTAGCATTATTATTCTTTTTATCTCTCTATTGAAAAAAAAAAGGAAATTTATAACTTACCATATTTTTATAAGATTAAAAAAATTCTTGAAAGGAAATATTGAAACTAAAAAATAAAGAGAGCCTATTTGTATATCAAAACCAAAGAATAATAACAAGAAAATTATAAATTGAAGGAAAGTAAGTTAATGCATTGGTTTTAAATTAAGTAAATGAAAAAAAAAACTTCCAAAATTTAAAACCAATGCGTTAGCTTCCTTCCCTCAATTTATAGTTTTTCTTTTAGTTGTTCTATGGTTTGAATATAAAAATGGGATTTTCTTATATTTTGATTTTGACTTTTCACTTCTAAGATATCTTTAATCTTACTAGAATACGCAAAATGTTAAAAATTTCTTTTCATAATAAAGAGATGATGATGATGATGATGATGATAATAATTAATACTAAATCATCTATTATCCATCATCCATTATTTGAGAGTGTAGAGATAAGATAATAAATAAAATAAAGAGGAGTAAAATAGCAATAATGATGCTAAATTATTAATTTCATCAATTTTTTAATATTCATTTTGGTAGAAGAACTAAAATATTATACTAAATTATCACTAGGGAGCCAAAATCATACTTACATTCTTTGAAGGACAAAATTGATACAAAGGCAATTTAACAAGGACTCAAAAAGGTGTTTAGTCTAAGAGAAGTTATAAATTTGACTCTTGTATTTATGTCTAGGATAGAATGTTACATATTTACCTATTTTATTATCTTTATCACTAAGGTTTTCTTCTTGAAAAGATTCTTGGGACTCTCGTACAACTATATTTTGTCTTTATTAATAATATAAAGAACAATCTTTTTTCAACCTTCTTCACTTATAAACCATAGAACACAATTTTCTCCACCTTGGGTCAACTTAAAAAATGTAATTAAAACATATGCTAATCTTTTAACAAGAACATATGCATTTATTCAATAAAAACCATAAACAATTATCAAAACATATATTCATTGAAGAAAAATATCAAAATATTTACCTTCTGTGTTTTTTTCCTTTTGTAAATTTGTCAAGGGTTTTGTTTAAATGATCAAATTTTTCTTTAAGTGATTCACATGGAGCACATAATTATTCTTGCTCGAGACTTTCAATTTTTTCAAGCAATTCACCATTTTCTTGCTTTAAATTCTCAATTTCTAAAAAAGTTATAATTTTCTTTGAAAGAAGGACCTTTATCTTAGCCACAAGCAATTTATCACATAGGTCAACAAGAACACCATTAAAATTTTCAAGTGAATAATTAAAATTGATAATGATACCTTATTTCCCTCTTTAATAGCCATTTGACAAATAAACGCCTTTTCATCCTTTTCCTTATTGTAGTTTAATTTATATTGTCCTTTCACCAAGTTGTTAAGTGGGCTTTCTTCATTAGCACTTTATTCTTTTTCTTTCAAACTTAAGTTATTTCTTAAGATAAATTAAGGAGTCAAATTTAATATGACTTGACTTTTTGCCTACATTACATGTAGGAGATGTTGAGGTGCTATGATCAACTTTAGGATTAGTCCTCTTAGTGGGTTAAGATCTTTTCCTACCTTTAACTTTTTTGGCCTGGAGGAGTTTTTAATAATTTTTGGTGAACAAGGCAAGTTTTTGATAATTTGGCTATCAAGCTCATCATTTTTAAGAGTTATAGCTACTTTAAGTGCTTAAGTCTACCTCTTTTTGTCATTCTTGTTCAATTTGGAGAACCTTTTTAATTCTTTCTCATGTTCTTCAAGGTTTCCAAAAACAACTCTTGAAGATTTAGATTTCCTACCTTCAAAAATTCCTAATTGAAGTGATTTTTGATTGCCATTTGATGTTGATAGTTATTATTTTAAGAACCTTTTGCCACTATAAAAAAACTAAAATTATGGCGAAATATTTTTTGTTGTAATTAACAAAATAAATTTTGTCAATTTTTTTAGAAAATGAAAATTGGAATATAAATTTTATCCTAAATTGAAAAATTAAATTAATTTAAAATTTTTCATATTAAATTTTCGTAACAAAAAATTCAAAGTTTGATATTATGATGGATTTTTTCAAATATTGCAACAAAATATTCTAATTTCCTAAAAACTTTCACCCTAAATTTTGTTGAAAAATGATGTGAAATTTGAATTTTAAAATTGTGATGAATTTTTTTTTATTTTTTAAAAAGACATTTAGGAGGAAAATTCCATCCCAAATAAGTTTTGTGACAAACTTGAGATTGAATTTTCATTTTAAAAGCTAATTACTGAAACAATTCATTTTGGCTTAGGATGGAAATTCTATCTCAAATTTCTTTGTTATTTAAAAATTTGTTATTTTTTCTTCATTTATTTCATCTCATCTTATGCCTAATCCTTCCACCTCTTTACACAACCTCATGTCCTTGTCCTTCCACTTCAAGTGTTTATTGTTGGATTTCTTCAAGATTTTTATGATATTCACAATTAAAGGTTAGTTTTTATACTATAATTTTTTTAAATTTATTATTTATTTGATTCTCTCTATAAATGATTTTGTTGTTACTACTTGTTATGATTTTAATTTTTTTTCTATTGGGTCTATCATTCTTTCTTTCTAACTTTTTTCCTTCTTAATATTACTACATGTCTTTTTAATTTCTAATTTTTTGGTGAAATTATTTTAAGTATTTTAATTTTTTGTTACTGATAAATCAATATTTATTTTTGGTAGACATTGAAGCTTCGTATAATAAACATCTTTTTGGCAAAGATAAGAATGCCAAGTAAATGCAATGATTAAAGTTTCCTTTTTCCTTTTTTAAGTATTTTGATTTTTTCTTGTTAGCAAATCAATAATTATTTTTGGTAGACATTGATTTGTTTATTTTCTATGTAGACATTGAAACTTCATATAATAAACATCTTTCTAGCAAAGACAAGATTGCCAAGTAAATATAATGATTAAAGGTTTTTTTTTCAATTTTTTACTATTATTTCAATTTTGTGATTGGATTTTTGTCTCAATTTTTATAAAATAGTTTTTATTTTTACAACAAAAAAGCATGTTCCAATATTTTAAAAGAATATTTGTTTTTTATTTGTGAAGGAAATTTCATCCTTATTTTGATAAAAGTACTAATTTTTTCAATTTTTTGGCCAATATTTCATTTATTGAGACACAATTTTTTTGTCCAAAATTTGATAAGAAATGAAATTTCATTGCAAAATCATTGTGATGATATTTCTTAATAGGATGGAATTTTAATATTTTTAGAATTCATCTTAATTTTTCTTTTTTTAGAGTGCACTAAATTTGCATTATTAAATGTTTTTGCCAATAATTATTCAATTGGTTAACAATTGATGTGAATCTAGATCGTATCTTTATTCGATTCATCATCTTGTGTCTTAAACAATTCATATTATAAATAAGAGTGTGATTCATGTAAGCCTTAACTTGAATTGTTCCTATAAGTATGTGCAACCTCTAGAGTGCTCCATATTTGTCTTTTGTAATGGAGCAATTGATACTTTTTCATACTTGTTAGGCCATAAGAAATTGGATATAGTCCACTTAATCTTAGAAGCAAGTAAATATCTCTTTTTCTAGTAATCATTTCTTTCACTTACTAGTTTTTAAAACCTCAATGTGTTTTTCTTTTTTGCTAGGTGAATCTATTCTCCATAATTTCCCACATATTTATATCAATTGTATCTAGGAATTTCTTCATTTTTTGGCTTCCAATAAGTGTAGTTTTACCCATTTAAAGTTAGAGATTTGTTCAAAAGTAAACATTTGGGCAAAATATTAAAGAGTTTAAATTTAATTTACTATCAATGTAAAATATTTTATATTATTAATGAATGAGGAAAATATATATTATTAAAAAAGTAATGGCAATAAAAAATTTTGAATAGTAGTAAAAGAGTTGTAATTATCTTTTATTGATATGGTAATACATAATTAAATGATAATATAAAATTAATTTATATTGATAATTAGAACTGTTCATATCCACGGGAGATGTTAAATCTTGACATGAGTCAAGCTTTGATCCAAATAGAAAGCACAATAGAGATGAAATAGTTCTCATACTTTATTTTTTAAAAGATAATAGGAGTAGAAGGAGATATATTATATTAGTAATAGCGGAAGAAAAATGGTGGTAATAGATGATAATAGTGGCTTTTAACTTTGAGAAGTGGCAATTACTAATGAATGTTATGATTATAACAGAGGTGATGGCGTAAAAGATACGTGAATAAAGGTAGAGGTTGGTGTTTTGATTGGCAAGAGTAGAATTAGATAATGATAATAATAATTATATTAATTTGTAAAGTAATATTTTTAAATAATTGCATAATATAATTTTATTAAGATAAGAATAAACTTATCTCCATATTTCATTTTAAACATGGGAGTACTATTGGATTTACAATGAAATCTAATTTTTCCATAAAAAGATGGGAATAGATACTTAATATTATTGATATACAAAATCATTTTTTTTTAAATTTAAAATTCTTCCAAACATAATTTTATTCTATTTTCAATAAAAATATAAATAAACACATCCTTGTTCTTTTTGTTTACTTAATAAACGAGTTGGTTATTTTGGATAAATCATGACCAAAAAGACAGGAAAAATTGAATACTTGAAAATAACCCTATTGATTCACTTCTCTCTATTTCAGGCACCCGCAGCCACTCTCCTCCCTATTTCCCTCACCAATCCGTCAAAAATCTAGCCCATTTCCTTAGCTTTTCTCTCCGCCGTCGACACTTTCTCCTTTGCTCACCATTACCAACTCCGAGGCTTACATTCATACATAACCAACGAATCCACTAGGAGAAATTTCGAGAAGAACGTAGGGACTTTGTTCCACAGAATTTTTTCCCCCTTCACCAGATAAGTCGCTGATTAGGGATTGCATTCCTTTTTACCTTGGATTATAGCAGGTATGTTTTCTCTTCTTCGTATCTGTTCTAGCGTATTTGAGTCATTTTTTTTATCTATATGCGGTTTGATTTCCGTTGATTGAGTATTGGTTCATTGGGCATTTGCTGGTTGAACCGAATCGTCTTCCTCAGCCTTAGATAAGTCGGGTTTGAAGTTGGGATTTGAGGTTATATATTGTGTTAATTGTTTCTGTGTTCAACATTGCGGAGATTTGAGGTTAATCAGGCATCAGGGTGTTGATGGGAAAATTCCACTTCTCTGATTCTCGCGTCTGCTCGTTGGAGTGTTCTATTCTGTGTTTCATTTGATCTATTTTGATTTTACTTTTGGCGTTTTATGAGCATTTTGGGCTTAATATTACAAAGGGTAAATAATAGCTTTAGATCTACTATTTGGTATGATATTACAGAGTATTATATTCTGTTACCATTTTTATATCCAATTGCTTCTCCTGCTGTATGTTTATTGGTGGTTTGACTTGTGATTGCGAAAATTGAGTGTAATGAAGCACGTGGAATGCTTTGTAAAAATGATGTTTAGTTTTAAGCTTATATTACGTTCTTCAGAATTATAAGTTTATCCAGTGCATTGTTGTGGGCCTTTCTCATTTGAAAAATGTTGTTTAATTTTCTTCTGTTATAAGAGATTGAGATGCTAAGAGGTTTGAAATAATTATGTCTGGGTGCTGATTAGAATTTGATCAATTTTTCAGGTTGAATCTGAAGAAATTTTGTGGGATTCGAAGAAGATTTCTATATCGCAACAGTTTTCTTTTATTTTTTTTTTGCTTATAGGTGTTATCCCTTTTCTTGAAAGGAGGGATTTCCTTTGGGATCTTGCTGAAAATTGTTGACAAGAAGAATCGTAATTGACTATGCGAACTTCATGGGCAGATTTGGCTGCAAATTCTGCAGCTGAAAATGTAGGTCCTGGTTCCTCTGCCAACAATGCAGGAACTGGTAAAGCTTCAGCTGCTTCTAGGTCAGCGTATGTTCCTCCTCATCTGAGGAACCGCCCACCATCTTCTGAAACCTCTGCCCTAGCATATAGTGGCCCAACATCAGGTACCACTAATGCTGCTACTCGCTGGTCTGCACCTAGGAATGAGTATCGTTCTGGCTATGTTGGTGGTCGCACTGGTGGATGGGGAAGTAGGAGTAGTGGTTGGGATCGTGGCAGGGAACGGGAAGTCAACCCCTTTGGTTATGAGGATGAGGCTGAACATACATTTAGTGAGCAGGAGAATACAGGAATTAACTTTGATGCTTATGAAGACATTCCAGTTGAGACCAGTGGTGAAAATGTGCCTCTACCTGTGAATACATTTGCTGAGATTGACTTGGGTGAAGCAGTTAATCGGAATATAAGAAGGTGCAAATATGTGAAGCCAACACCTGTTCAGCGGCATGCCATACCAATATCTCTTGCGGGGAGAGATTTGATGGCTTGTGCACAGACAGGTTCTGGAAAGACAGCTGCGTTCTGTTTCCCAATCATTAGTGGAATTATGAGAGGTCAACCTATACAAAGGCCACCTCGAGGTGTGCGTACAGTTTATCCACTTGCGCTTATCCTCTCTCCAACTAGAGAGCTGTCAATGCAAGTGAGTCAGCTTTATTGACAATTTGTGATGACTTAATTTTATTGGCATACAAATTTGCAGCAAAAGTAGGAAATGTTATGTTTTGTTTGGGTTTCAGATACATGAGGAAGCTAGGAAATTTGCATACCAAACGGGGGTTAGAGTAGTTGTTGCTTATGGTGGTGCCCCAATAAACCAGCAGGTTTGTGTTCCCTTCTTTGTTTTTGTTTTCTCATTATGAGCATTCTTTTTCCTACAATTGATTATGAGCTAATGTGATACTGTACTTGATAGATGCTGTAATGTTTTATTTATTTATTTATTTTTGTAGAAGCTTGAGTATGAATCCTATATTGACCTGTATATCTCAAAAAAAAAAAAAAAAAGAAGAGAAAACGGCCTGTTTTGGTCTTTTTTTCTGGTTTCTACCCTAACTTTGAAGTGGTTTGACTTCTGTAGACTAAAGTCTGAAGGTATTTCCATTCCAGTGGTTTGTTGTTCATCTACAGTGATATATATCCCTACTCACACAGCAAATGATCGTTTTGACATGCTAGAACCAATTAATCTTTATTTTTACAGTTGAATCCATGATATTTTTTTTAATTATCTGGAGCCTGGTCTGCCTAATAATATCTGAGCTGTGCATTCATTTAACTTTTGGATAACTGGTTGTCCAGAACTCTCAATGCTTTTTGGTCTCTCTCTCTCTTAAATACTGGCTTTTCTTCTTGATGGAAATCCTAAACACTGAATTGTACCTTTTGGGTCTTAAATATTCCTTGATTATATTAAGAGATTATTTGGCTGATAATTCCAATTGAAATTAAAATGATTTTTTTATCATGGTTCTATGCTGTATTTTCATACATGACTATATCTTAATCTGTGGGAGGCACAGATGCTTCAAACTTTGCTTGGTGGCCCCATGAAACCAATTTTATATGTATTTTAATTTAATTTAATATTATGGTATAATATTATATAGTTCATGTCTTTGGAGTGATGTTTTAGATTTGAGAGGGATGCATGACCAGTTGTATCTATTAAGGGTATATAAATTACTGTCATAAATTTTGAAATATTATTTATTAGTGATAATTGATTGGACATATTTGGGATCAAGTTGAAATTGTATGCACAGCAGCACATGTCAGGCATTATCTGTATAGCTTTCCTGGGCAGTCAAAGTTTTTCATTTTGATGCCTAAACAAACTCTTAGAATTAGGTACAGATTATTCCATTTTCTTTCTCCCAGATGCGAGATCTTGAGAGAGGGGTTGACATTCTTGTTGCAACTCCCGGAAGGCTGGTAGATTTGCTGGAGAGGGCTAGAGTTTCACTGCAGATGATCAGATATTTGGCCTTAGATGAGGCAGATCGGATGCTGGATATGGGTTTTGAGCCTCAAATCAGGAAGATTGTAGAACAAATGGACATGCCTGGACCAGGTGTCAGACAGACTATGCTGTTCAGCGCCACTTTTCCAAAAGAAATACAGGTATGGTTGTGTCTGTAATTATTTTTCAAGTTGAAATGTCCTGATTTAACATATGATATTGTGATTGGGTACACTTGCATTGCTTAAATTGGATAGATTGGCTGCATTTTTTGGCCAGTTGGATTTTTCTTCTATTTCTTGCCTTGGTCTCT
Source organism: Sindora glabra (assembly GCA_020226215.1). Lineage (NCBI taxonomy): Eukaryota > Viridiplantae > Streptophyta > Magnoliopsida > Fabales > Fabaceae > Sindora > Sindora glabra. The sequence goes on along the minus strand of CM035232.1, from coordinate 80,689,264 downwards.
TGGGATAACAAGTAGAGATTGTTGTTGGTGCTGGTTGACATGTCAAGAAGATGAACTAGTCTATATTCTTTACATTGTAGATTGCCATTTCCTAAGATGCATTTTGAATTTTATTTTGTGATACATACTAGCATGCTTGGGCTATTAAATAACAACATCTGCCTTTATTTTTTCAGAAGCATTTAAACATTATTGGAAATTATTATATTCTCCAATGGTCAGTGGCTTGATACACAAATAATCAAAATGAATATTTAAGGTTTGGATATATGACTTTAGACCTTTGATGGCATTTATATAATGTGATTTCTGGTTGATATGCAGAGATTGGCCTCAGATTTTCTTGCAAATTATGTTTTCCTCGCTGTTGGAAGAGTGGGTTCGAGCACTGATTTAATTGTCCAAAGAGTAGAGTATGTTCAGGAGTCGGACAAGAGAAGTCACCTCATGGACCTTCTTCATGCACAGAGGGCAAATGGTACACAAGGAAAGGTATTATCATAGATAGTGTGTTTCTCTTGCATAATGCATAATACATGAATGACCCCACATCCCCCACTAACTAATCTAATAATTCAGATGTTTGATAAGGAGATTGGTTTTGAACATCCAAGCAATATTTTTAATGTGCTTAACAACTTTCAGCTGAAAATGATTCAATCTGTTTTTGGTGATTTATATCTTGATATTCTTAGATTTAGTACTATACATTTTTTTTTTTGGGGGGGGGGGGACATACCAGGAGGAAGAAGGGGGAATGAGAACAGATGAAATGGTTTTAGGTGTTTAGTGCTGATTTCAGAAACTACAAATACTAGAACTTTATGTGTAGACTTGTCTCTTTTATAATTTTTTTTCTTTTCAATTTTATGATGATACAAGAATGTCATGTCATGTCTTTATCCTAGTGTCTCTGAGTTCAAATCTGATCCTAATTTAGGTTTTTGTCTTTAGAGACTGAACTCCCCTATGAAGTTAGAAGAAGTGAACCTGATAGTTACTATTTTCTAAGGGTAAAAGTACTCATGAACCATTTTGGATGGATCTCTCTGTGATGTTTATTGCTCAGAGGTTCTCCCATAATTGTCTATGTTTTGTGGCATTATATTGATGTATGGATCTAGTTATAAATCTTTGTACCTTATTCCTCTCTTTTGATGGTTGGGGTATTACTTCTTTGAGAGTAAACTCATTAGTTTTTCACTTATGCAGCAAGCTTTAACATTAGTTTTTGTGGAGACAAAGAAAGGAGCTGATTCACTTGAACATTGGTTATGTCTTAATGGTTTTCCAGCAACGACTATTCATGGTGACAGGACGCAACAGGTTTGTTATTGTAAATCTAATTTTCCCTCCTCTGTTGTGTTTAGACTACTTTGCTTTACATTCTGTGGAGATATCCCATACTCCAGAGTTTTCATTTTCCTTTGGTAAAATGCATGATTAGAGAAACTGATGTGGTATGTTGATGTATTATGTCTGGTGGTTCGTGCTAAATTCATGTGCAAAGGTATAGAAGAGATCCCATGTTAACTGACTGACATCTTTGTTGTTCATGCTGACTCGAGTCTATTGTTCTTGTATGTCATTCATTTATATTGGGGGATGGATTTAGTAGAGAAGACCCTTATCTTACATTTGTATTCATTGTTAGCATAATTGGCCAAATAGTTACATACAAATTTCAGTTTCCCATGTGTTTATCATTTCGTCCCCTTGGTTTTATGATGATTGAATTTGTTTTTACAGGATTCTAAGTTTTTAAGTGTATCATACACAATGAAAGGATAGGGATGACAATGGGGTAGATTAGAAGCAAATCAGCCTTTTCTTGCTTCATGCCTCATTATTGGAGATGAAATATGGCTTTGCGTTATGCCCTGTTATCATGGCAACAGAGTTCCACGAAGACTTCTATGGAATGATAAAAAATAAAAAAATAAAATAAAATCTTGAAACTAAGCGCTACAAATTCACACTAATTTTTAATTAATCTCAAACACAAATGAACAAAGTTTTAGATTCATGTATAATCAACAATCATTTTAAATTCTCTTATCTTGAGTTGCTCTTCCATCATGTAATTATCCATGGTATTTGATGCATATAAAATATTATAAATCCATAAGCATATAGGTTGAAAATACTCCTGTATTCTTATTGAAAATGTACTACATATTATAAAGTAAAAATAAAACAATATTTTTTAAATTTTGGGGCAAGGGGTGTAGGGACTATGTTTTTTGCCCCATCCCCAGAATTTGGAATGGGGCAAACTTCTGACCCATTTCCATTTCCGTGGGGCAAAAAATCGCCCCATCTTGCACCCCACAGGGCAATGTGTGCAGGGTCTCCAAATTCAAGGCGAATTGCTCTCCCTATGACAGGAAATGAATTATAGTTTCATTTTGGATAACAAAAGAGTATATTAAATGAGGGTGTTATTTTATTTTATTTTTGTTTTGCTTATTTAAAACAAAATTGTTTGCATTATCACAAGCACGGCTGTGTGATTCAATTTTTGTTTTATGTAAATTTGCAGTCATCCCTGCGTATAACCTATATTTGGTTAGTTGTCTAAGTTAACTTTGTTATTTTGATGCAATTAACATGTGCAAAATGAATAAAGGTGATTTAATTAGCAGCTTTATTTGGGCTTGGTTAAACTAGATAGCTAGAACAGTATGCTTATTCCTTAGTTTGATGATTTGAGCTATGTAAGCACAATCTGACTGGAGTATGGCAAGTTATACAAAATTATTCAAAATTCGATTCCATTCGTATGCTGATGATTTTTGTGTTCGCTTACAATACCTGAGCTGGATTATTTGAGGCTTAATTATCATGTTGTGTTCAAATCATCTTACACTCATCTCTCTTCAAATAGTCTAATTACACATGCTATTCTATTTTCAAAAGGGAAAAATCCCCCCCCCCCAAAAAAAAAAAAAAAAAAAGGCCAAACCCTTCAACCTTGGGGTGTTTAAATTGTCTCCATTAACTTTGGGAACTTGGAATCTGAGCCTTAAACTATACAAATTCTTAAAATTAACACCCTTCATCCATTTAAATAACCATTTTAATAAATTATGGTGGGTTTTGTGATAAATTTTTTAGATAAGAGTTATAATATTATTGTATGTTGTTTCAGCACAAGATATTTTTTGCACATAATTTTGAACTCATTCTCATTTATTTGATTAAAATTTTATATATCATTATATTTTTATTAATTATGTAACAGAGCAATTATGTAAGAAAAAGTGATGTGGTAAATCAACATATAATAATATTGTTATTCTTGCTTAAAAGGTTCATGAAAAAATGCAAAATATAATTATTAAGTTGATGACGAGTGCTAATTTCAAGGATGAGAGTAGATTGAGGCCTTAAATCCAAGTTTCCAAGGTTGATTTTTGCAAAATCCAGTCACTCCAAAGTCGAATGGTCTTTTTATTTTTTATTTTTTATTTTGTGGGCATTTTCCTCTCTTCAAAAAATATATACTACCCACCTTTATTTTCCTATAAAGGAGGTGAATATATATTTTTGAAAATAGAAAAATGCTAGCGTAATTTGGTTAAACATCAAGAGAGGTGATTGCAATTAACCCAAATATTAATTTGAACAAATTGTTACTCAATTTGGAAATGACAGTTTTTGACCAATGCTTAAAAATCTGAAATTTGCCAGATTTTGCCTATAGCCTACGGGACACTTTGAATTTTACTTGTGGAATCAAGTTGAGCTTCTGGAGTTGATAGAGTTTAGAATCTCTCAGGGGTTTGTGCTGTGTTTGGATTTTAAAGTGAATACCACTACTAAACTGTTGAATGTATGCCTTTTTTCAAGTAACCTGAACTACATACACACACATGGCTCCTGTGAGTTTCAGTTGGTGTCTCGTTCACAAATTTGTGCATCTTTTTTATGAAGCATCTTTGTCATAGAAACTCCTATTACTACATAATCCATAATATAAGAAAAATTCTTAATTCATCAATATCAAACCTTCATTTGAATGGCACCTTTATGTGCCAATTTTCTTTTTCCTCCTTTTTTCTTATACTTTACCTCTCTACAAGAGAAACAAAATGTTAAACTGGAACATTTTTATAATATCAGTTGAATTCTGGTCCTGAGACTTTGGTATTTTAGATTCTTTATTTGTCTTTGACCATTTACAATGCTCTATGTTACTTCCTTGTCTCTGTCCATGTACACTGTCACATGGGCAAGTCAAAGTTCAAAAACACTGTACACCACATGGCATATAATGATACATTAAAGTAAATTGAATGTCTTATATGAAGTATGAAAACATCAATATATGTGTATGTTTTTGTTTGGGTAGAGGGATCATTTGACACAGTTAACTCGCACCATTGCATAAGTTATTTTAGTATGTAATCTCAATCAAATTCAACTCTTGGGTTACAAAGTGACCAAATAATGATCTTGCTTACCAAATTTTGGACAGATGAAGCAACAAAAAGAATGCATGCAAATAGTCACCCTTTCTCATGTTTTTAAGTATATTTTACAAAAACATTAGAATATATGGGTACAGTATCAAGTAATTTCAGATTGATATAAAACAGATATGATTGGCATGACTAATGTTTTAAAATAGATATGATTTTCTGTAGAATTTATTCTATGAAAAGTTATGCAACACTGACATAATGTGATGGTTAGACTCGCGGCAATTGATCTCCACCCTCTGTGTGAAAATATGCTTAAAACATGTATTAAATGTGTCTAAACATAGTTAAATGGTATTTAAGAAGTGTTAAATTTTGTCTTACTCTGAAGAGTATTGTTCATTATCTTTCATAGTGTTATAGTGGCTTCGGTGTAGTGTCTATAGTGGACATGACTCGATTTTTGCGTTGTCTTTGTTTCTTAGGCATGAAATGATCTTTTAATTCATTTATTTAACCAAAAAAGCTGTGGCGCTTAATTGGCCAAATATAAATTTCTGCACAGTTGGTGACTAGTTAATTTTTGGGGTGACGAACATAAGAGACTGCTTGGTTGCTGCTTTGTTTAATGTTGTTATTAAATGCAAAATGATGCTCTATTTTTCTGATAGTTAATTATGCCTCTCTTTTTTTTCTTCCCCCTTTTGTCTCCTTTTGATATCTTGCATTATCATTATCCAATAATGTGTCAGTCTGTTAAGATATACAGTGGTTTGGTTTGCTAGGTTTTTGGTATCTGGCTTCCTATTGCTTTCTTATTCCTTATTGCTACAGGGGTAACCATTAAAAAGTAAACTCCTAATTTTTTTTACCTAAATCAGTTACTAATTTTCCTTTATTTGTATATAGTGCATTCTCTTGTTGGTATTATGCGTGTGTATTGTTGTATGCTTAACTATTCTGTTATGATTCAGGAAAGAGAACTGGCGTTAAGGTCATTTAAAAGTGGCAACACCCCTATATTGGTTGCTACTGATGTGGCTGCTCGTGGTCTTGATATTCCTCATGTTGCCCATGTAGTCAACTTTGATCTACCAAATGATATTGATGATTATGTCCACCGTATTGGAAGGACAGGACGAGCTGGAAAATCAGGTCTCGCTACTGCATTCTTTAATGATAACAATGCATCTCTTGCAAAGGCTTTAGCAGACCTGATGCAAGAAGCAAATCAAGAAATACCTGCTTGGCTTTCACGGTATGCTGCTCGATCATATGGTGGTGGAGGAAGGAACCGTCGGTCTGGAGGAAACCGGTTTGGTGGGCGTGATTTTCGAAGGGAGGGATCTTTCAACAGGGGCAGTTCTGATCACTACAGTGCAGGAAACAGCAGTGGTGGATATGGGGCATCGGGTGGATATGCTGGAGGATATGGTCCCGGGGTCACAAGTGCATGGGACTGATTTTCCAGTTCAAAAGCAGTTATATACTAAGATACTAGTTGCAGACATACACCTATAGGATGAAATCTTTATCCCCTTTAGTTTATGGTTTAGTTTTTGTTTTCCCTCTCTAGTGTTTTTAGCCATTTTGCACTGTTTAGAATGCTAATCATTAAGGGGGATAGAGTTGTGTGTGATATTATTACCACATCAATATTTGTGTAATGTTACTAGGTATTGGTGATCGCTAACATAGTAGGAGTTTATTTTTGACGTAGTTTGTTTTGTTCTCTCGTTCATTTTGGTGGGAGATGGGTTTTAGAATGTGTAGTGGGAAAGGGAATTTAACCATATCACTCTCTCCCATCCCGCAGCTATGTTCTTTCAACCCAATATATATTATGCCATTTTAGCGATTGTAATAAATACTGTATTTCTGGTGAACAAAAATTTAGAGTTCATGTTCCACTCTGTTTACCTTTGCTGAGGCAAATTTGTTTTCATGATTCATACGACCCATGGTATAAACTAAAGTTTGTCGGCATGTATTTGATGTATTGTCACTGGATGATGGAAAAATGCAGAAAGTTGAGTGTGGAAAAGCTGTGGTCTGAAATGGGCCGTCAAATTTCTCTGGAATTAATATTTAATGATATTGAAGGCATGCTGATTCAAAAACATAACCTTTTTCATTTTATACTATGTATTTACAATGCATACATTGCTTGGTTCTACGTATTTAAATTATGACATCTTAGTGTGACTTGGGCTGTATTGTAGAATTGTCGGCCGGTGGCATATTTCTTATTTATTGTTGGATTGAGATTGAGTTTCTTGTGGGGACGGATTATTTTTTCTTTTTTGGATCAGGAGAAATTAAAGACAGTTCCAGGTCAACTCATGAATTTGATACTTTTTATGTCAAGTTCCTCAAGAATTACCGAACATTATTATATATATATATATATATTAACATCATTAAATATCAAAATATTTACTATATTAGGGCAGAATGTATTTTACGTCGCATATGGATGAAAAAACCTATAAAAGGTCAGGGCTTGAGGAGATGGGAAGTAAGATCCCTGTTAGCAATATATTCTTGCTGAATTGTTTCCTGCTTTTTTATTTTCATTTCTACCACTTTCTTTCATAGAAGTAGGGATAGTTTATCACCTCATTTCTGTCAAAGTGGAACAAGAATCTTCCTATTCTTGTGCAGCATTGAGATGATCTTCAGGCGAATCTCGTATATGTAGAGTAGAAGTGTCATCCTCACAAATAATTGATGCCTGTGCCAATGATATTAATAAGCTTGTGGGTCTGACTCCGCTATTGTGGTAATGGTATCATTGTTGATAAAGACAACCCCCAAAGGCAAAGATATATTTATTTGATTTTTTTTCTTTTTTAAATATCTAGTTTAGGATTTAAGATTTAAAAGTGTAATCTTATTTATATTGTATCTGATAAATATAGATTACCTATTATGGGTGTCCAAAAGGAATGCGCGAAAAGACACCGCAATGATAGACTTCCGTTTGAAGTCAAAATTTTGTAAACGAATCTAAGCCGTAGAGGAAAGGTATTCCCCAATCACCTTTGGTTTTATATCTTAATGAATACAATTTTAGATGATGACTTTTGGACACCAATTAAAAAGACCTTATGGAAATGCAAAGACTATTCATTGGGACCTGTCAAATACCTTGACTTGAAAAAGTGCATAGAAGAGTTGAGACAACAAGAAATCCGTTATTTCAAAAATAATTGGAGAAAAACAATCCTGATGTCATAATTCCAAAATATGAAGAGTGTAAGACGTTTTGGACACAATTCTCTAGAAAAGAGATTACACTTAAAGGATCCACTTAAAGCTATGAATATACACAATTTTGGCCCAGCCCATTCCAAGAATCCACCAAAATTGTTCAACAATTTTGAAGAGATGAAGATATTGAAACTAGATAGAAAGTTAGAATAGAAACATTAGCTTTGAATGCTTTATTTTGACGTATTTATTTCTCTTGGTTTGATGAGATTACTTTGAGAACATTGTTGAATGTTTATTGGATTTTTATTATTATTTGTTGGATGATCAAATGTTTTTGCTTGATGTACATTTATCTTTACAAAATCTTGCATTTGTGTGGGAGTTTTTGAAATATGTTTTTTTAAAGAGCAACATAAAGTGTTATGTTTGCATGAGAATAATCTCGATAGGAAATAATGATAATACTTAGGCAAACATGCAATAGGGGTATGACAAACGTAAACTCTAGACCATGAACTAAGTAGTGTCATTATTGTTCTATGCTATGTGAGAACTATACAAATAACGATATTGTATACTCATAGGAAATGTTCATACATTTAACAGAATGGTCAATAAGAACATAATTGCTAAATTAAACAAGGGTGACAAATTGAATGGGGACAACTGGGACATTTGACATTGCAAAATATCATAAATCTTAGAAGAGCAATATGCTCTAGAAATCCTAAACAATGTCATGTTAGAACTTGAAACTAGGAACATAGCTCAGCATAGAAGAGATGCTGAGGCATATGCTATTTGGAAGAAAAAGAACAATGTTGCTCGCATCACACTTTTAAGTATAATGGCAGATGACCTCATATGCAAATATGAGAATTACCCAACTGCTCAAGGAATGTGGATTGCCTTGAAAGAAAAATTTAGTACTTCTGCCACTAAACTAAGAAGACTCACAATCAAATTTGACACATACAAACTTCAGCCTAATACACCGATGAAATAACATTTGCGAGAAATGTCAAATATGATTCATGAGCTGAACGCAATAGGTTATGCACTTTCTAATGAGCAGCAAGTGCAAGCAGTAATTAGATCACTTCGTGCTAGTTGGGAATATATGAAGGTCAACCTGACTCACAATGAAAGCATAGTAACCTTTGATGATGTGGTAAGACATCTAGAACTTGAGGATGAATGTCTGGGGGCTTATAGATCCTTTGGACAAGTGTACATGGTCGAGGGAGCAGGTCCCTCTAGTTTTAAGCCTAAATTTAAGAAAGGCAAAAAGTTTCAGAAGAGAAAGATTGGGCCCAATTCTTAGGGTAAGAAAACCTTCAAGAAGAAGAAGGGAAAGCGTAGGACAAGGAACTTTAATCTCAAGAAGATCAAATGTTGCTTGCCAAAGAATGGGCCATTTTGCTCAAGATTACACTCTGCAAAATGAACAAAAAAAGGTATTACTAGATACTGATTTCAAATATTTTTCATATGTTTCTAGTACTATTTTTCTAATAGAATCTCATCCTTTGTGAATTTTGGATTCAGGTGCCACAAATCACGTGAGTAAGAATAGAGGATCTTATATAGAGTATTGTCATTTGTCAAGCCAAAGTAGATGGCTTTATGTTGGAAATAATGCAAGGATTGAAGTCAAAGGTATTGGAACATGCAAATTGGATTTGCATGGAAGAAGAACTTTAATTCTGCATGATGTACTTTATACACCTGTTTGATGAAATTTAGCTTCTGTTTGTTCCATACTTAATTTCAGTTTTTCAGTTAAAATTCATAATAATGTAGTTGACATTTTTTTAAAGATGATGTATTTTATGGTTCTGGCTTTATTTCTGATGAATTTATCATTTTAGATGTTGTAAACAATACTACTTTTGATTGCTTTACTGCTTCTACTTCTAATTTGAATGTTGAAATGGACACCTGGCATACTAGACTAGGACATATAAATTAAAATAGAATGATTAAACTAGCAAAAGAAGGATTGCTAGGCCCAATTTCAAAATTGAAAATATCCTTGTGTGAACATTGTCTATCCGGTAAAGCAACTACAAAATCGTTTAGAAAATGAACTAGGGTAGAAACTCCATTACAACTAATTCACTCCGATATATGTGGTCCATTGAATGTGAGGGTAAGACACAGAGCTTGGTACTTCATCACTTTTATTAATGATTACTCACGATACGGTCATATTTATTTGATTTTGCATAAGTCAGAAGCATTAGAATATTTCAGACATTATTTAAATAAAGTCAAAAATAAAATAGACAAGAAAGTTAAAGCACTTAGAATTGATTGTGGATGTGAATATTTATCCGAACAATTTAAAGAGCTCTGTGAAGAAAAAGGGATAATAAGATAATTAACAATTCCTGACACTTCACAATAAAATGGAGTTGTTGAAAAAAGAAATAAGACTCTTCTAGACATGGTTAGATTAATGATGGCATAGGTAAATCTACCATTTTCATATTGGGGAGATGCCATCTTGACAGCTACCTTCATACTTAACCATGTGCCCTTAAAGTCTGTTACATCCACTCCCTATGAACTATGGATATAATGCAAGCTTAATTTAAGTATTCTCAGACCATGGGGGTCTGCTGCATATATTCATGATGCTTCCCATAAATATGAAAAATTAGGTCCAAGAGGGAAGAAATGTATGTTTATAAGATACTCAGAATTATCTAAGGGATACATTTTCATTGGTGAAAACGAGGATGGAACAATAACAGAACTTCAATCAAGAGATACCACATTTTTGGAAAGTGAATTTCCTAGTAAAGGAGAAATTAATCGAATTGTATCCTTTTATGAGTTACAAGATCAAATAGATAATAACATTAAATCTTATCCATTTTATCTAAGTGGGAGCTCTCAAAGAATTCCTGCTGATCCAAGTGGGAGCTCTGAGAGAATGAGTGAAAATCTTGTATTTAGAGAAGATATAGTAAAGGAAACCCCACTACGAAAAAGTAAGAGTAAAAGTATACCTAAAAGATGCTTTTCAATTGAAGGATTAACTCTTATAGTTACTCCTCAAGATGAAAAAGAGCCAAAAACAGTCTAAAAGGCTCTAAGTTCTCCTACTAAGGAACATTAGCAGAAAGCAATGAAGGAAGAAATAAACTCAATGAAAACTAACCAAGTTTGGAAACAAGTTGAGCTACCATTTGGCTGAAAGGCAATTAGGAACAAGTGGGTTCTTAAAATTAAAAGAAAGGCAGATGGATCAATTGAAAGATATAAAGCTCGACCAGTTGCAAAGGGGTATACACAACAGGAAGGAATAGATTATGAGGAAACATTCTCACCTGTTATACGTTTTAATTCAATAAGATTACTTTTAGCCATAGTAGCGCATTTAGATTTAGAATTACATCAAATGGATGTAAAAATCACTTTTCTCAATGGAGAACTAGATGAAGAAATTGACATGGAACAACCAGTAGGTTTCATACAAAAAGGAGAAGAAAGGAAAGTTTGGAGACTCCAAATATCCATTTATGGACTCAAATAGTTATCCAGACAATGGTACTTGAGATTTCATCGAGCGATAACCTCATATGACTTCCGAATGATTGAGAAGATCATTGTGTTTATATTAAGCGGCATGAAGACAATCTTGTGATATTATCCCTTTATATGGATGATATACTATTGACTGGGAATAATATGAATTCGATTATGGCTATTAAGAAATGACTATCCTTAAATTTTGAGATGAAAGACATGGGTGAAGCAAATTACATTCTTAGAGTCAAAATCTTTAGGGATCGTTGCAGGAAACTTATTTCTCTTTCTCAAGAGAGTTATATATGGAGAATACTTGAGAAATTTAATATGAAAGATTGCAAACCCATGGATACCCCTATAAATAAGAGTGAACCATTGAGTCAAGAAATGTGCCTTCAAAATGAGTTTAAAAAGAAATTAATGGATAGAGTTCCTTATTCTAGTCCGGTAGGAAGTCTAATGTATGCAATGATGTGTACAAGACCGGATATTTGCCATGAGATTGGATTCGTAAGCAGATACTAATCAAATCCCGAACAGAAATATTGGAAAGCTGTCAAGAGGATATTGAGATATTTAAAAGGCACCGTCGACTATGCGTTATGCTATTAAGGAGATGACTTATGCTTAGTTGGATATTTTGATGTGGATTGGGTAGGAGACCTAGATGAGAGAAAATCCACATCGATGAGAGAAAAGGCACTGTCAACTATGCGCTATGCTATCAAGGAGATGACTTATGCTTAGTTGGATATTCTGATGCGGATTGGGTAGGAGACCTAGATGAGAGAAAATCTACATCGGGCTACTCATTCTTGCTAAACAATGGTGCCATATCATTATGTAGCAAGAAGTAGACATGCATTACATTGTCGACAATGGAAGCAAAATTTGTGGCATGTTCTGCAGTGGTACAAGAGGCAATATGGCCGAAAAGATTTATAGAACATTTGGGGATTTGTGGTGAGAATCTAAATCTCATCTTGATATATTGTGATAGTCAGACAACCATCACTTACATAAAGGATCCTGTAACTCCCTTACTTATTAACACCTTATTCCTCAATTACTAGATGATTATTACGCACTCATTCGTCATCTACCTCAAGCTAATACGGAATATCTCAAAATTCTGTACTTTATACACATGAGCAAAAGTCATATAATTATACAAAAGTTCAATTTACAAAATATACATCCATCATATACAATATCACCAACTATACAATTATTTACAACTTCAAACATCATTACCCTTTATCATGAGAGCCTTTGGAAGCATCACCTGGAATGGTTAGTCACAAAACAGAAAACATAAGAAACAAAGTTTCCCAGTAGCTAGCTATTGCCATAAAAACATTTCAAGCCATTCCAGATCCTTAAGCAAATAAATCATACGTTTCAAAATCAATTAATCGATTATCATCATATTCAATACCATACCATTGTAGGAAATATGCATTTCACATAGCAATCATCAAGTCCATTCAAGGATTTATCTTAATATCTAGATGGCCATCACAAATAATCATACCTAGGCCTCACACAGCATCACGCTGTCTTCCCGGGGTTCCCGAGCCAAAGGCCTAACACAGTATCACACTGTCTTCCCGGGGGTGTCTGGCCATAGGTACCACACACAACAAATGCACTATTATCCCCGAGGATCCTGAGCCATAGGCCAAACACAGTATTCTACTGTCTTCTCGGGTTGTGCCACAACAATTCCATACACATTCCATACAATGGCATAAAATTCATAAAATCATATAAATAGAAATCAAAGCTTAAGGATAAAGCTAGCTACCTTTTACAAGCTTCCAATGTGATGTTCCCTTTGCTCTCACTTAAAACTTCTTCACACTTCCTCTTGCTTTTCCAAGTTGGCACTCCTCAGTCTATACAAATACATATCATAGTTTCTTATTAGAACATCATCACTTTCCCTACTCCTCATGTATTCTTTACTTTCTCCACTTAATTAAATGCATACTTAGATGCTCTATACTTTGTTTTCAAGCCTTGAAATGACACGTATGAACATTAGAAAAGGATCCAGGGGTAAAGCCATGCAAAACATGGAGAATTAAAGTCAAAAAGTTCACTTAACAAAGAACACGGGGGTCCCATACCCCGTGTTCAGGGCCGTGTTTCTCACTGGATCACTTCAGGGCTTCACTGGGTAACTCGACAAAGAACACGGGGGTGAACACGGGACGTGTTCTACCCCGTGTACCTTACTGCCCTTCAGTCCTGAGGTAAACATGGGGAGTGTTGCACCCCGTGTAGCACACTGATCAGCTTCGACGAGGAACACGGGGTACAACACGGGCCGTGTTCTACCCCGTGTACCTTGCTGATCCTCCGAAAATACTTTAAACACTAAAACTCCTTCCTTCCTTCTTTTCCATATTATGGTTTTAGCTTCTCAAAAGGGAAAAATGCACACAAACACCTTCATAACTCAAAGTTTCATCTTCCATAAGCTTCATAAATTCATAAAAACTAATTTAACTTCATCAATTTAGCCAAGTTCTAAACATATCATGCCAACACTACATATGCACCATTATGCCTCTAAAACCCAAATGTGTACATCATGTTTCTTGTTGTTTTTACACCAAATCCAAGCCATAAATTAACATAGCAACCTCTAAAACACCATTAAACATATTCAAATCATCTTAAACTCCATGTTCAATCACCCTTAACCATACCAACTTCAAGATTTCAAGAAACTAAGAAGAGTACATTAAAGAGCTCTTAGAGGAGAACATTTTTACCTCTTAGTGCAACTTGAAAATCCTCACTTGGAGCTCCTCAAACTTAATCAAACTTGACCTTTTCCTCAATCTAATCACATCAATAGATAGAGCTTGATGAGAGGAGCAATTTTCCCTTCTACACCTTAGCTTGAATCTTGGTATTTTTAGGTGAAAAACTCAAAAGAAACTTTCTCTCTCTTTCTCTCTCTCTCCTGCACGTTTTGGAGCTTTCATGGAGATTTTCTGCAGCTTTTAGAAAAGTGGAGAAGAGAGGAGAGTTTTCATGAAGCTCTAGGGGCATTTTGGTCTTTTTTGAGGTTCCCAAGGGTATTTTAGTCCTTTGGCACCAATTATTAAGGCTATTCTTGCCATTATTTTTCTAATAATGACACTTGTCATAAATCCATTGGTCACACTAATTAAAATCACATATTGCACCCCAAACTCTTAGTTATTCATATTAGATCCCAAATCCTTAATTATTTACACTTTAACCACACCCGATTCTGCACTTTTGCAATTTAGTCCATAGGATCTCTGTCTGTTTAAAATTCCTTACACTATCAGACTTAGACAACTTCTTCTTTTAGGGTTTTCCAACCTCCTCTGATCATTCATACTATTTAGGGAAATTAATTCTTTCCCTACTATCCGTTTTCCTTCAAAATTCCGTTTACCTTGCGCTTAACTCCTTTCAACTTGAGATTCACCCACCAGGCTAATTCAATCATGCTCTTCATTTCTACAGCCTCAGAAATTAAAGATTCAAATAATAGAATTGAAAATTCGGGACATTACAGATCCAAAGTACCATAGCAAAACTAAGCATATAGACACAAAGTATCACTTTGTGAGAGATGCAATAGCGTAGAAGAAGGTCACCATCCAACACATTTCTACGCAAAAGATGATAGTAGATCCTTTCACTAAAGCTATACCTAGAGATGTATATATTGAGCATGTAAAGTCTCTTGGTATGCGTAGAATGTAATTGAACATTTTCAAAATTGAAATGAATAAAATATGTTTTTTCATTCATTTACAAGTGTTAATATATGTGTATAAGTATGCGAATGTCCAGTATGTCGTACAGGTTGATAAGGTTGGTTCTTTCACAAGAACGATCGCCTCCAACACTCATGAGGAGTGGGCGGAGATGAGACATATGTTCACTAACATAACTATGAGAGATGTTGTGTTTTTGGTAGAGAAATAACATAAAAATCAAATATGTCACCTCAATAAAGTAAAGTTAAGATGAGATCCGAAATATAAAATATGGATTGAATTGTGGAATCTCCCACCTTCCACAATACCTGTGACCAAACAATAAATTCTTCATATACTGACATAAAAAAAAAGTCGAATGATGTGGAAGAATTCAAGTTAGGTACTGTGTGCACCTGAACTAAAGTCTGTATGGTGTTACTAATAAAATTGACATATGCCCATATGCTAAAAGGGAAACGTCGTAACATATGATTCATACCACATGTGCAAAAAGAACCACAAACGGGAAGCAAGTGAAAGATTCTTAGTTCATTGCTGTGTGAGTCCTAGAAAAGAAATATTCTTTTCAAAGATACCCTTTAACTTTGATGATATCATAGAGAAATGATGCAGTGTTTGTTACGTTAGTATACATCCTATGATCATAATATATATGGTCTAAAGGATAAAATGCTAGGAAAGCAGTTATTTCAAATCAAAGTGATATTTAGATGAAAGGAAGATCCATCGACATATACACAATTATGCTAGTATCTGAGACATGTCCATTATAAAGTTAATTTTGGTAACATCATAAGTGTGGACGCTATGCATATGTGAATGACAATTTGAGCTTGTGGTAAAGCTCGTGAGGAATTAGATTTGCAAATGAAAAGTGTATATGGGAAAATTTAGGGCATCTGAGGCATAATACAAATAACTAGAAGTAAAGGTTGTCTTGTGCTGATTCTATATAAGAATTTCTAGTACAAGAACACTCAAGATGACGTCATGCCCACACAGTCACGATAATGCACCGAGTATGAAAACCATGAAGAGAGAAGAAGATTATATGATGTGACTCTTCCCATTATGTGTGAGTAGGAGATGATGAATGTGGGGACACCTATAATGGATGATCCACATTTATCATATTTTACATATTTATTTAATTGAGATAAATATTTAGTTTATTTTTAAATTTGAATTCAAACAAAGTTAGTTTTGATAACTGATCAAGGAGTGGGAAATGGGAGAGAGGAATAACCACTTACTCCCCCTTCAGAAGTTAACAGAGAAACAAAAGGGAAAAGAGAGGGAGTACAAACATTTAGTTTTTCTCAAGAGTTAGAGAAATTTTATTAGAGTTTTTCATTCATCTTCTTCTCTCAACAAGATAGTGTGTGAGGTTTTGGTGTAATTGTTGTGGATATAAGCTAAGAATTTTGGATCAAAGGTGATTCTTAACATTCGTGTGGTGGATTGCAGTATCAGAATCCTAAAAGCAAAAAATTAAGTATGTATATTTTGCATTCAATTTTGGTTAATTGATTAATTTTTTTTTCCCAACAGCATCGTTAACAATATGGATGCCTCAATTAATAGCCTCTTGGATCATTTGACGTTCTGAAAATTGAACACATGACATCTCAATCGAAAATGAAGGGATTTCAATAGAACGAACATAATAAATTCTAATCATGGTCCTCGGGCCAATGGATTGTTTCAACGAGAAAATAAAATAGAAGCAATTTAAATAGAAACCATCCTAATATAGAAAGGAATGAAAATATTTAGTCAATTCTAAGGCACCGGTGGTTACCTCAACTCTACCAGAGAGATGCCATCCCCTCACAGGGAAAGGCTGTGCAGCCTTTTTCAATAATAAGTGTGGTGAGACACACGTTTATTATTATGTTTGTCTTCAATTTTTCATATTCCCATATATAAATACATGCATGAAGTGGTCTTATTAGTGACTTGTGAGTCATTAGATTAAATGATTTTTGCCCTAAAAAATATAAAATTCAATGTAGACCATAAAATACTCAGTAAATGGAAGAACTCACCACCTTTTATTCTATATATGAAAGGTTTTTAAAATTTGTTGACTTGAGAAGTTGTAAGAAATGGTATACAAATAACAACACTAACGCAAACAAAAGGATGTTAAATGCATGATAGGGCATCCTTTTATAACTCTTAGTTTTGAACTTCTAATTTTAGATCATCATATAACTTCTTGTAAACGTGATGTCAATCAATTCAATTCAACTGTTAAATTACAAATAATCATGATATTAAATTCGCATACCAAATTTAAAAAAATAATAAGTAATGAATATGAAATCATATAATTGAATTTTATATTAGCATATTTTTTCATATTATTTTTTGATACATTGATAGTGTATATAATTTGGGATTAGTATAAAATTTACACGGACATAACTTACAAGAATGATGCTTTATATTTAATATAACTTTTATAGAAAAGGTTAGGTTAAATTAGACTAATGTAAGCATACACGTAATGTATGCGTGCACACTTGCATATGTGTGTGTGAACGTTTAAAAACACATCTAATTAATATTATCCATGAAATATTAACAAAAACTTATTTTTAAAATGGCATTACAATAATTAGAAAGGGAGATCATTTTTATATCATTTACTTGATAATAAAGGTGATATTATATCTTCTTGTAATTCATTTATTAACGTGTTACTAGTGGGAAACTAATTTTTGTTATTTCCCTTTTTCGGTAGAAATTTTTTGTTAATATTTTTTCATCAATAACATAAAATGCAAATTTTACACTGTTGTTGAATCTTACACTTCCCTTGTTTTCTTTGGCTTGAATCTTACACTAAGCAAATTTTCATCTGTCTTTCTGTCGGCAGAAAAGAACAATCACAAATTATCTCCGGCGAAAATGACGAGAGTGTTCTTACGAGTTACAAATCAGATGCCATTTTTATTTGTCTCTTTGGAGACATCCGAAGTATATGGCATTTATATGTAAAAAAATTAATTTTAGTTTCCTGGGGCAAAAATTTTAGACTAAAACCTTATTTTGATCCTCAAAGTATGGTTTCTATCAATTTCATTTATGAGATAAAGTTTGTATTAATTTGATCCTTGAAAACTTAATTTTAAGTAAATAGTCTCTTTAACAAACATTAACTGTTTAGGGCAGAGGCTAAAATTTGACTTAGGCTTATTTTTAGAGACCAAATTAATACAAATCTTATTTCAAGAATTAAATCAATAAAAACCTAATAGGTCAAGAATTAAAATAGGGTTTTAGCCAAAACTTTAAGAACATAATAGGTTATCTACTAGAGTTTAAATTTGATGCATGATTAATTTATAATTTTTTTTCATTATCCATGAAAAAAATGACATGTTATTAAAAATAATTAATATTTTTTTGATCAATAATAAATTTTTTTTAACAATTTATTGATGTGATAATATATAAATGAATAATAGTATAAAAGTGATAGCAGATTAAATTTAAATTCTATTTAATAAAACTAAAATCAATTTGAAATAAATTCAATTAACAATAAATTTAAATACTATTTAAATGAATGACAAATCGTAAAGAGAAAAACCTTAAATCTAGTATTTTGTCTTCGTAAAAAGTATCATATCAATAATTTGACAAGAAAAATGGGGAAAAAAATGAAAGAGTTGGCATTAAATTGAACTTTCATGGCTAATAGCAAAATGCTAGAATTGTACCCTACAAACCAATTTCATGTGATGTAATAAAATACTTCTTATAAGTTTTTTCGTTTGATCAATTGTTGATAAAAATGATTCATTTTTTTCATCAATCATTTAATTATTTATGTGTTTGATAATGTTCAAAGATCAAGACAACTCATGAAATATAGTTGTGAATAGAGATGATGACCATGAAACATATTTCTTATAAGCCTCAATCTTAAAATACTCTTAGTCATAAATCTATTGGAAATGGATACTAATGATTCAAATAGACTAGTATATATGATGCATATTTAAATGGGAGGATGTTTTGTTCTATGGATATTGGTGGGGTGCCATTAGTACATATATACATGCGCTTATTGATGAATGAGTTCATAGAGTTGAACCTTTTAAGAAATTCTATGTGGATAAGTTAAATTGGAATTCTTATATT
The DNA here is from genome assembly GCA_020226215.1 of Sindora glabra. NCBI lineage: Eukaryota > Viridiplantae > Streptophyta > Magnoliopsida > Fabales > Fabaceae > Sindora > Sindora glabra. The sequence goes on along the minus strand of CM035232.1, from coordinate 80,670,153 downwards.
ACAATAGTGTAAAGTTAATCCTTTAACTTAAGATAACATGATAGTCTTACATTTGGTATCGTATATTTTAATAATGTTACGATTCTTAGGAGTTATCCAAGAGACATCTATTGGGTAAAACTTCACCATATATGAAATTTTTTAATATCAATAAGAAATTCATCACTTCTCATAGAGAGAAGATTAGTCCTTTTTCATCTTATAAATCATGATTTGAATGAAAATCCTTGGTCAAGGTGGAGTGAAATCAAAATTTTTTTTTAAGTTTTACATAATTAGTTATGAATTCGGGATTGGATACATAATAGTTGAATAACTAGATTTTTGAGTAATATACCATACCTTAAGTTCAATTAGGATATTGTATGATGAAAGGATTGTACTACATGGTAGACACAACTAAAAAAGATTCAATGAATAATTTACATGAGATGTTGTTAGATGTTAATCATGAATTTTTGGATTTAGAATTAATAAGATTAGTTCTAAATATTAAATTAAAAGGATTTAATTTAATCATGGTTCATTAGTTTGAATGTATTCACATTTATTTATTTAGAAATGTGGACAAAGATTTCACCTAAGAGAGGGTCAATTGGGCTTTAGAATTTTACATACTTTTAAGAATCAAATTTAGCTTTTTAAAAGATTTATCAATGTTAAAACACTAAAAATACTAGATAAGCATTTAGGCTTGAAAGCGATCAATTTTAAGATAAACAAATCAAATTAAGCAGCATATCATCACAGATACAACAAATATTATGCACAAAATTAGAAAAGACGAGAAAGAAAAGGTAAACACAATATTTATAGTGGTTCGACCTTAAAAATCTAACACTTAAAGAATTACATCTACTACTAAGCCTACTTGACTTAGATTTTGCTAAATCACTATTTCTTCAAGTTTAATCTAAGTACTTGAAGAAGCATCTACAATGTTTTTCTTGAAATACAAAGAAATCCCTTTAATTTTTCCTACTCAAAGTACACTCTAGCTAAGAGATGCCTCACTTTTAGGAATCCTAAGTACACCTTACCTTAAAATACAATTAATGCGTGATTAATACAAGAAATTCTAGCTCACAAATTCTCAAAATTGAATAGGAAATGAAGAGTTAGGAGAGGTAATTTGAATCCAAAGTGTTCAAGGAATTGGAGAGCAAAATGATAAGTTTCTTGTGCCCATGTAATAATAAAAGCTCTTAAAATTGATTGAAATCATGTTCCAAGATTTATATAATAGTTAAATGCCTTAAATGTCTATTATACATAATAAAGAGCCATTATAAATGTGTTACTACATAGGGAATTGCTTCATGAAACAATTCCATATGGCTGAATCATTTGAAGTTTCAAGGGGGGATGCACTTTGTGAAATAATTCTCTCTGCATAGGAAAAAACTTAATAGATATGTAAAAGTACTTTGCAAAGTGATTTTGTAGGGGTATTTTCATGTTTTTAAAACAAAGGACCAAGAATTGCTTCACAAAGAGAATTTAGTATTCCAATAGATTTCTAGAAGGGGGAAGCATTTTGCAGAGTGATTTTCCTAGTCTAAGAGCACTAAAACTATAATTTGTTATTCAAAAACATTTTCAAAGTAATTTTAATCATAACTTAAACATTTCCAATTTGTTTTCATGCATTTCAAATAAATGTTTTACCCTAATTTAGCATTAACTCTTAAAATCATACTTTGGCACAAAAATTTAATTTTTGAAAAACATTTTCTACAATTTGAATTGAGATCATTTGAATATAATTTCTTTATTTTGAATTAAAATTAGTTAAATAAAATCATAAACTAAGGTCTTCAATAGTCTTCAAGCTCTATCCTAAGTCCAATGCAATAAGTGATCTTAATCATCAATTAAGCATGTCAAAATTTGTTGTTATCATTAAAATTAACATTAAAATGAGGCTAAGGTTAATAATCTCTTTCTTTTGATGATGAAAAAATTATTTTGAGATTAATTAAAATTAAAAAAAAAGCTCCCCCTCACTTTGATGCTCGTCTTAAATTTATACATACATATATATATATATATATATATATATATCAAAAAATTTTCCTCAAGCAATTTCAACAATTTTAACATGTGAGGTATGCATATATTCTAGTCTCAATCAATCTCTCCCTTTTTTAGCATTAATAACAAAATAAAGTGAAATAAGAGACAACGTAATGAAGCAAAACCATAAAACATCCAAAACCATAAAATATCCCATAATAAAGCCATAAAATATTTGAAAATGTTAGCAAAATACTAGCAAAATATCCCAAAATGTCAGTAAAACATCCATAATTGTTACACCCTCCCTATAATTTTAGAATTTATTATCATAAAAAGAAAAGATTGAAATAATTTTGTCAATGACAAATATGGAAAAAATAAGTGAGAATAGATAAATTGCAACAAGTAAGTTTGAAAAAGATTAGAAAGAAAGAAATTAAGGTTAAAAGAGTAGGGAAAAATATAGTAGAGAAGAAAGGTTAGAAATTATAAGTATTTAGAAGTAAGTATGGGAATATGGAGGGGTTTTAAGGCATAGTTCAAAAACTACCCCTTTCTTAGTTTCTTAAAACAACCTTCCTCTGTTTTCCCTTATTTTCATAAAAATTTCCAACTCTTCATCTTCTCATCTTCTTTATCTTCTCCTTCCACTTTGTTAAGAATCAAGTAAGAAAAGCATCAATTCTCTTCAATTTCTCTACAAATCAAGGTAAGAACACCAAAATTGCCTTTTATATTGAATTTTTCTTTGATTTTCTTTTAGATTTGGGGTAAATCTAAGTGATGAGATCCAAAAAGGAGAAATAATCCTTAACCTTAAATTTTATGAATTTGATTAATTAAGAACTATTCTCCAACAACTCTAGCTTCCTCATAACTTTTCTATACTAAGTGAGTAATCATCCTAAACTAGATTGCTTGACTTGATTGAAACTTATGGTTTAAGGGTATTTTTAGGTTTATGTGATTTTTGCTATAAATAAAGAGCTATGATAATTGACTTGTTTTAATGTTATGAATGCCATAAATAAAGTGTTAGATGCATGAATACATGATTGGATAAGTTATTGTTAGGAAATAAATGAAATGGATTGCATTAATGATTGAATGAATAGATTTTTCAAAGTGGAATTTTTCAAGTAGTAGACATTTATATAGTTGACTATGATCCGAAGAGCTGCTTTCAATGGACACATAATCAACTACCAAAGATGAATTTGCTTTTAAAGGGCTATACTTGACTATATAGTTGATAATGGCCAAAGAACTTGCTTTCTGAAAGATCATAGTTCAATATATAGTTAATTACTAAGCCAAGACTTTGCCTTTAGATATTTATAGTCAACTGTAACTTTCTTTGCAATAGACCTAAAATCAACTATAGCTCCTATTTTCATAAGAATGAATATTTAATTAAATGTTTATGATGAATATGATCTAATGTGGAATAATACACATATTTAAGAGCCTAAATAAGAAAAAATTAGTAAACTAAATATGTTTTAACCTAAAAAGAATAACTTTTACATAAAGAAATATATGATGATGGTAGAGTTTGATATGATTTGTTATATGTCTTATAAGTAAGATAGAATTGAATAAGAAAGAATTATGTGATATTTTAGAGATAAGAAAATGAGATTCAAGGCATGAGAAAGCAATAAGAAGAATATGAAATAATAGATCTAGTAGACCTATAACCATTTTTGAAGGGATATGGTAGACCCTAGAAGGACAAGGTTAGAGTTTGTGAAGGGATAAAGTTAATGTAGGTGGTATAAGAAGGTTTAATTATTGTTTTAGTATGAGAATTTATTTATGTATGTTTATATGCAATTGTTTAATAAATTGATGATGCCAATGTGATGAATTAGATTTTGAAGGCTTGTGAGCTTTATTTATTATTTATGGAAATCAAAGATTGCTATTGTTACATTCTAGAGATAAATGTGAGTTGTAGGAACAAGAAAAGTAAATCTTGGACAATAAGGATTGCCTTACATCCTTACCCTCTATTTCATTTATATTAGGATGCTTTACTCACTAAGCCTAGTCTTACTCTTCTATGTTTCCTTTTGTAGATTCACTAGTTGAGCTCTCACTACCACCTTTTTAAAGTTAAGGTTACCAAAAGCCTTAAAAATTGGTTTAGTAGTATAAGATATTTTTGTTAGTTAGTATATTAAAAGCTTTACTCTATATAGAAAAAAGGGTAAAGGACATATAAATTGTATTTTATGAGTTAGTAAGGTTACTTTATTCTCATCTTGGAGGGTTATAAACAACTTTAACTTCTTCATATATGTAAATTCTCTTAATGTGTATAAATCCATGCTTTCACTTTTAGTGTGATATGTTTTGATTAATTTATATATCTAGGAGTATTATGAATGAATTAAAATAGGCTAGTGGAAATTGGAGAACAAATTCCATGCTAGTTATAATTATAGTTGGGTTATAAGAAAGATGTTATCAGAGCATGATGTAAGTTCTTAATAGGTTGAAACCTTTAGGATATATCTATCTGCTTTTATAATAGGTGTTAACTAAAATTATACTAGTGGTGCATGTGCATTCAGGATCATATATCACTAGTGTCATTTCAGTAGACCGTATAATACCATTAATGTGGGTGGTAGAAATTATATATGATAGATTGCTTAATAGATTCTTCAACTTGATATATGTTTGTTTGAAATTCTTTTGAATTAGAAAAATGGTGAACATGAATAAGGATTCTTCTATGGGCACAACCAAAGAGTAGTAGGAATGTTGATAGAGAAAGAAGTGACTAGTAACTTCCTTTGTTTGTTGTAAATTTCATGCAATATGTTTTAGATTGAGTAGATAGGGCCTTTAATTGATACAAGGGACATAAACATGATAAAGATAAAGGGGACCATAAGAAGAACCAAGGTGATCGTGATTGAGATCTTGATCGCAAAATAGAGCAAAAAAGGGAGTGTACCCCTCCTACAAGGTTTGCAAAAAATAGATTTAGAATTTTGCTTGAGTTTTTTAAGTTAAAGATGCCAAGGTATTCCAATCTTGATTTGATGGTGGATTTCTTCCAACTCTTTAAGTAAATTGAGTGGCTTGGTAAAATGTTGCAATGATTAAGTTGGTCGGTTACTAATTAGATGATGTAGTCCATTATTGATTCATAGATGCTATAACATATTAGCATCTATATTTAGAGCTTTTAAATTGGCCAACTTTCTAAAAGATTTTCATTCATAGTTTCTAACTCTTAAGCTTACGCTAAGGTAGAGTTTAAAAGTTTGAGTATCTTAAGTAAGAAAGTCTTTCAATTTCTAAATACAATGTTTGGTTACTAATTTATGAATATATGCCCTTTATTTGATTCCTAATGAAAAAGTTAAGGTAAAAAGGTTTATGCAAGGTTTGAAAGACTTCTATAATGAATGAATCCATATTGACAAATTTACCACTTATCAAAAGGCTATGGATCAAGCCTTGAGGCTTGGGTTGAGGTTTAAGGAGAAAAAAGAAAGACAAGGTCAAGAAGAAACCAAGAAGCAAAACTACTCTGGAGGGCTATGTTCTACACCAAGTATTAGGGGGATGCTCCATTGGGTGTATAAAATTAACCATTGATGGGGCCAACTTATCCATGTAGTGTTTCAATTGGACCATAAATGGGGAAGAATCAAGGGAACTACTAATTTTGCTTGAATGTTCTAGTGGGCTTTGATGGAAATAATATCTAAGGAAGGCCACTAAGCTATGTTTAGTGTGGCAATAGGCATTGAGGCCCTTGTAATCCAAATCCTATTGTGTGTTAATTATGGCCAATTAGGGCATAAGGCTAGGGAGTGCCTTAGGAGTATAATTAGCTAAAGTGCAAGCTTTACAGTTTCTTAATACCACACCTTAACCTTTCCTTCAACTAATCCTACTAGAAATCCACTAATGAGAAATGCAAGTGCAAGTACTTGGGAAAGACCTTTTACTAAAAAATAGAGTTGAGTTTATGCATTGACCTACTAAGAGCCCTAAGCCTTTAATGTTGTGGTATCCTTAAAATTTGTGAAGTTTTTATTGAAGTGTTATTTGACCCAAGTGCAACCCATTCATTTATTTCAAAAAGATTTACTTCTATAATTAACAAATTATTTAAACTTATAGAAAATCCCTTGATCATAATGACTTCAATAGACAAATCTTTGTTACTTACTTGCGTGATAAAAGCTTGTTCCATATACATTCACGAGTATCACTTGCTTGCTAATTTGATTGTACTAGATATGGATGATTATGATGTGATTTTAGGAATGGATTGGTTATCCTAATACCATGCTTGTGTAGACTATTTTGATAAATTTGTCACTTTTGTCATAGAAGGTGAACTCCACATTTGATTTTAGGGAGGCAAATTTTTGGATATCATTAACTTAATATTTAGCATTAAATCCTAAAAAGATGTTAGAAAAGGGTATGTTGCATACCTAGTAACAGTTTGGGACCTAAACCAACCAATTCTTGATATTAGCATATGTTCTGATAGCGCAAGAATTTCTAGATGTATTTCTAGAAGATTTGTTTGGTTTATCACTTGATCAAGAAATAGAATTCCACATTGACCTTGTGCCTGGCACTAAACTTGTCTCCATACCTTCATATTGTATAGCCTTAGTAGAATTGTAAGAATTAAAGGAGTAGTTCAAAATTTGTAGATAAGGGATTTATTTAACTAAGCTTTTCACTTTAGGGAGCTCTAGTGTTGTTTATGAAAAAGAAAAATGGATCAATGTCATTATGCATTGATTATAATTAAACTAAACAAGGTTGCTATCAAGAAAAAAGTAACTTTTCCCTTAAATAGATGATCTATTTGATTAGCTGCAAGAAGTTAAGTATTTTTCCAAAACAAATCAATGCATAGAATATCACCAGTTAAAAATTTTCAAGAATGATATTCCTAAGATAGCTTTCCATGCTTGGTGTGGTCATTACAAATTTCTAATTATATCCTTTGAATTGACTAATGTCCTAGTTATTTTTATGGATTTGATAAACTAGGTGTCCAAGTCATATTTGGATAAATTTGTGATCACTTTCATAGATGACATCCTAGTGTATTCAAAAAGTGAGAAGGAACATGTGTGACATTTGCAATTTTACAAACTTTACAAGAGCATCAATTATATAAAAAATTCTCTAAGTGCTAATTCTAGTAAACTAACATGAATTTTTTAAAGCATGTAGTGTCATAAGAAAGAGTTAGGAAAGAGTTAGAGTTGATGCTTAAAAGATAGAGGCTATGGAGAATTAGCCAAAGCCAACCTTAATTATAGAAATTTAGAACTTTTTAGGGTTCCTTAGATGTTATTGAAGATTTATCAAAGATTCTTCCAAGATATTTATGCTATTGATTAAGTTGATACAAAAAATGGTGAAGTTTGAATAGCGAGATGTATGTGAAAATAGCTTCCAAAGGTTGAAATCGTGCTTGAGATTAACTCTAGTGCTAGCTCTATCTTCGAACATGGAAAAATATGTAATGTATTGTGATGCTTTAAGAGTTGACCTCATATGTGTTTTGATGTACCATGCCAAAGTGAATGTGTTTGCTTTTTAGTAACTAAAGAAATATGAACATAACTATTATACCCATGATTTGGAGATGATAGTGGCAATCTTTACTTTAAAGATCGAGCAACATTACCTATATGGTGAGACTCATGAAATCTACATAGACCATAAAATTTTGAAGTACATTTTTGAGTAGAATGATTTGAACTTTACATAGAGAATATGGATAAAACTAGTTAAGGACTATGATTGTTCAATTTTGCACCACCTTGGCAAAGTTATTGTAGTAATAGATGCATTAAGTTGTAAATCTATGAGAAAGTGTCATGACTTGTCTTGATCGTAACTAGCATGGATCCCGTTATTAGTTTCCACAAGTTTTAACAATTTTCACTCTTTCTATTCAACGAGAGTTTCCAAAATTCCAGTGGGACTCAAATTTTACTTTTAAATTTTTGCCAAAAAATAAATAAAGTCCCCCTATTTTTAGACAGTTTCCAAGGACTACACACCTTAAAATATAACACTTGTTTATTTCCAGATATGATAGAATTATATACATGCACCATGCAACACAATTTCAACATATGTACATCTAACAATTTAACACATCATAATCAGAATTAACATCTCAATCATCAATTCATTTCTAATTATAATTCAAAATGATCTCTAATAGTCAAATCTTCCAATGTGGTTGGTCTTTAATTCTCCGTAGATGCTACAAGGTTTAAAGGCACTTATCTTTAGCTTGAAACTATTGGAAATTAAATAAAGTGAGTTACAAGAACTTAGTGAGCATATATCTACCAATATCTTGTAGGTGATCAATTTTATATATAATAATCATAAGACAATCATATACTAAATTAGAAAACATTAGCAAACTCATTTCCTAAATTTTTGAAACATGTGCAACCATGTCCTGAAATGGAGATTCACCTGACATGACTTAAGCTCTATATCTCATATCATAATCCGTAAAGTCTCAGCTATCCACTAACATACATCATCCATATCATATCTCATACTACCCATTCCAAGTAGTTAGCACATTCGTAAACAACTACAAATCATTTCAATCACATTCTCCGTAATACTCAATCATAGATAGTCATATTATGCCACATATTCAATTATAGAAATATATATATATATATATATATATATATATATATATATATATATATATATATATATATATATATATATATATATATATATAACTGCTCTTTGGTATCAAGGTCATTTCTATGCTTTCGTAACTATTCACTGGGAATTTCCCATTTGACTCTTAAATCAATATTATATTTTTCATAACTAGTTGTTGGAAATTTTTTGTTTGACTTTTAGAGCATCATTTCGATACAATTCACAGTCTCCAATATCGCTCTTCTAACATAGTTTATAATTTTCAATGCCATCCATGGTAGAATGCATAGATAATATATACATGAGAACTTAACTTTCCAATCACATTTCACAATATTGTTTCCAACATACAAGTGACAAACTAGTTCAACCATAATATTCGGTAATCATTGTGCTTTTGATACACATTTTGATTAACTAGCAATCACTTAATAGCTAACTATCCTCATATTAAGAAACTGAGTTTATATAAATATATAGACATGAATGTGAACATAAAATTTGTATTATCAATAAGAAATATATAATTCATAATATCTGATTCTTTTTATTTAAATAAAAAATAATGGTGAGATATATACTTACCTGACAATGCTAATTCAACCTTGAAAGATATGATGTATCCACAATCATCATTTCCACATTTCTCTCTTAGTATCACAATTTATAAGATTAATTATGAATATATTGGATTCATTCATTTTTCTTCTCAAATCATTATCCTAGGATCTCATCTTAGTATTGTAACTCCTGAAACATATTAGAGTTTGACATTTTAAAAACTTATTTCATGCCATTTAACTTAGCTAGATTATCAACTTTCTTTATTTCTACATACTAACCCATGATGATCACGACGACGACGATGATGATAATGATAATAATAACAAAGATGTGTCATTAAATAACGATTTCTTAAATCCATATAATTTAAACATGAAAATTAAAATGTTCTAACCTAGGTACATTCTAAATATATAATTCCAATGCTCCATAATGTAATATTCTCATGTTCCTCTATATTAACTAACAATCCAAAATATACCACTTGATCATCTTAAATTCTCACTCTTCTTATCTTTCAAACTCATTATTGAAATATCAAAAATTCATATTTTCCATTACATAAAGGTATGATACTAAAAAAGACTTTAATCAAATTATTATAATCTTATAAAATATAAAAATCATATTATCAGAATTATGACTAACAAATCCCTAATTTTCATAAATAGGAATTCCTAAATTATACATAAATCTTCCTTGATACTAGATTGTAATGTTCTAGAATCACTTTGTTTATGTTACTTTAACATCTAACGATAGTTTATAAACTTTTCTAATTAGAAAATGTTGAAAACTTTTGAATCATCCCCAAATGTCGCAAAATCATAAGATTTATTCTAGCAATATTTTAATTATATCATATTAGCATTTCATAGCATTTTTAGGATATGTATATACTTCTATACCCTACCACAATAGCTCAAATTTAGTTCAAATAGCAAGACATTGAATTTAAAAAAATAAAAGAAGTCAGTTTACTATACTTTCTGTTTATAACAGCACAGAAAAAACACAATTGTTTCTCCTAACCTTTACCCACATCAACGATAGCTAAACAAAATTAAGAGGGTGGCGCAGCACTAGTAAGCAGCCTGGTACAATGGAGGAGGCTTCCAATAATATCACCGCCATAAAGAAAAGTGGAGTCCAACACTGACCCAAGCTGCCCTGTTCAGTTGTTCTTCTTCATATTGCAAAGCTGCGACCACCAGACGTTGGTTCGTGGTAGGAAGAACACGGTGGTGGCAGCTGGAAACGGTGGCTTCGTGAACGGATAGCAATGCTTGATGATGGTTCTTCCATGCCTAGCTATGCCCCAATTTCGTTTGAGGCAACAGTCACCAAGAAGTTTTTCTGGGCAAAGAGATGAGACGAGAGAGACTGCAGTGTGAAAGAGGGAGCTGAAGGAAATAGAACTACAGAGAGACCTCCTTCATGCCGGATGAAAAAGAAAGAAAACAGAAACACAAGTGAGAGAGAAAGGCAGTTTTGTGGAACAGGGAGAGAAGAAACCTAAAAAATGTAAAGGGTGGGTCAGCAAGAAAAAAAATAATTTAATATAAAATGAGAGGAGATGGCACAAAAATCGAGACACAGAGAGAGGCTGACCGGTTTTGAGGGGAGTCACGGCAAACACATAAAAAAAGCTGGCAAAATAGAAAGAATAGTAGAAAGGCAGTGAAGATTCTCTTTTCCTTTTTTTAATATTCATTGTATATCATGTTTCTCACAATTCCGAAAACTTATTAGTAAAATCATTTATCAAAATAGTTCACCTATTTCTCACTTTTAATTTCTAAAACATTCCAATAACATTCAAATAACATTTTCATTATATAAAATCATGCTAAGTTTTACACAATAAAAATTCAAATAAATCTATTTCAAATTTCAATGATTTTTAAAAATAATTTATTAAATACAATTTATTTCATAAATTTTTGCATTCACAATTACTAAAATTATTCTCAATTTATGAGACACTCCTTGCATAGAAAATCATTCTAATTTTGAATCATTAATAGCCATACATAAATAAATTTCAAATACTATCATAAGTATCCCTTCAATATTCCTGAACCTTTAATTTAGAAAATAAATTTAAAATCTAATTATTAATCAATTAATAAATAATTATCCCAAACTATTGAAATTTATGGAACTTAAATTTTGGGATATTATAAAAAGGCAGTTGAAAAGTCTTCTAAAGATGGAGGAATGTTGCTTGCTCAGATAGCAATTCAATTAGTTCTCATTGAGAGAATAAAGATGCTTAAAAAGTTGATGAAAACTATATGATAATGGTAAAGGAAGCTACAGAAAACTTTGAGCTAGAATTAATAGTGGATAAAAAAGGAGTGGTTTGATATTGAGGATGAATTTGGGTTCTTCCAAGTGAATGAAATGAGTTATTGCACCAAGCCTATAATTCCTTATATATATGCACCTGAGAGAAACCAAAATGTATCATGATTTGAGGCATCTTTTTTGGTGGAGACGAATGAATGGAGATATGTTGGATTATGTGGTCAAATGTTTAACATGTCAATAAGTGAAAGCTAAATATTAGTGTCTAGTTAGGATGCATTAACAACTTCCAATCTTGGAATGAAAATGGGAAATTGTTATAATGGATTTCTTAATCAAGTTACTAAGGACTCAGAAAAGGTATGATTCTATATAGGCGATTGTTGACTTTTTGAATAAGTTGACAAGTTTACTACTAGTTAAAATCACTTTTATAGTTTTACAATATGCTCAAATTTACTTTGAGAAAATCATGCCATTGCATGGTATTTCAGTTACCATTGTATCGGATTGGAGCACTCACTTTACTTCCCATTTTTGATAATCCTTCCAGCAAGGATTGGGGACTAAGCTGTGTTTTAACACCATATTTCATCCAAAGATAGAGGGATAATCGGAGTGAACCATATAGATTCTAAAGGATATGCTCAAGGTATGCAAATTAGAATTTGAAGGAAGTTATGAAAAATACTTGCCACTAATTGAATTTATGTACAATAATAGTTACTAGATGGGTATTCAAATGGTCCTTTATGAAGCATTTTGTAGCTAGAAATGTAGATCTCTAGTGGGTTAGTTTGAATTAGGAGAAGCAAAACTCTTGGGATTAAAATTGGTGTTTGATGCTTTGGAGAAAATGCACATGATTTGGGACTAATTAAAGATGGCTCAAGACAGACAAAAATCCTATATAGATAGAAGAAAAATAGAGTTAGAATTTCAAGAAGGAAACTATTGTTTCTCAAAGTTTTATCCATGAAAGGAATTATGCAATTTAGAAAGAAAGGGAAATTGGTATCTTGCTTTATTGGCCTTTTTCCAATCATTAAGCATAAAAGACTAGTTGCATATAGCCTTAAATTGCCAAATTGTTTATGAGCTATGCATCTAGTATTTCATGTTTCCATGCTCTAAAAGCACACATTTGAGAAATCTTATTTGATCCAAGATGAACCATTACAACTAAATTCTAAGTTATCCTATAAGGAGTAGCCACTTGATATTTTAGATCATCAAGTTTGTAAATTAAAGTTGAAGAATATGCTAACAATAAAAGTCTCTTAGGAGCAATATGGGATTAAGGAAGCCATTTAGGAACTTGAAATAGAAATTATTAGAGTTTTGCTAGTTAATTCATATTGAATCTTGTTAAGCTAGTGGACCCTTAAGAATTTGAGGACCATTTTTTTTTAAAGGGAAAGTATTGTTACACCTTTCTTATAATTTTAGAATTTATTATCATAAAAAGAAATCATTGAAATAATTTTACCAATAACAAATGTGAAGAAATAAGTGAGAATGGATAAATTGCAATAAGTAAGTTTGAAAAAGATTAGAAAAAGGGAAAGTAGAGTTAAAAGAGTTAAGAAAAATATAGTAGAGTGGAAAGATTAGAAGTTATATAGGTTCAGAAGTAAGTATAAGAATATGGAGGAGTGTCAGGGCATAATTCCAAAATTCCAAAATTATCCCTATTTTAGTTTCTTAAAACACCAACATTCCTCCACTTTCCTTTGTTTTTACAAAAATCTCCAACTTTTCTTCTTTTCATACTCCTTATCTCCTTATTCCACTTTTTCAAGAATCATGCAAGAAAGCATCAATTTTACTTAATTTCTTAATGTATCCTTGTTAAGAACATCAAAATTGTAATATCCCGAATTTTCAATTCTATTATTTGAATCTTTATTTTCTGAGGCCGTAGAAACGAAGAGCATGATTGAATTAGCTTAGTGGGTGAATCTTAAGTTGAAAGGAATTAAGTGTAAGGGTAAATGAAATTTTGAAGGAAAAAGGATAGTGGGAAAAGAATTTATTCTCCTAAACAGTATAGATGATCAGAGGAGGTTGGAAAACCCTAAAAGGGGAAGTTGTCTAAGTCTGACAGTGTAAGGAATTTTAAACAGACAGAGATCCTATGGACTAAATTGTAAAAGTGCAGAATCGGGTGTGGTTAAAGTGAAATAACTAAGAAATTGGGATCTAATATGAATAACCAAGATTTTGGGGTGTAATATATGATTTTATTTAGTGTGGCCAATAGACACATGACAAGTGTGGCCAATAGACTTATGGACAAGTGTCCTTATTTGAAGAAATGGCAAGAATAGCCTTACTTTTGGTGAAAAAGGACTAAATTACCCTTGGAATTGTCAAAAATGGCAAGAATGCCCCTAGAAGCTTCATGAAAAGTCTTCTTTCTTCTCCATTCTTTTCCAAAAGCTGCAGCACCTCCATGAAAGCTTCAAAAACGTGCAAGAGAGAGAAGGAAGAGAGAGAAAGTTTCTTTTGAGTTTTTCACCTAAAAATAGTGAGATTTAGGCTTGGGGGTAGAAGGGAAAGTTTCTCTTCTCATCAAGTTCTATCCATTGGTGTGTTTAGATTGAAGAAAAGCTTAAGTTTGATCAAGTTTGGGGAGTTCTAAGTAAGGATTTTCAAGTTGTAGCAAGAGGTAAAGTTGTTCTCCTCTAAAAGCTCTTTATTGTGCTCTTGTTAGTTTTCTTGAAATCTTGATATTGGTGTGGTCAAAGGTGGTTGAACATGGAGTTTAGGATGATTTGAATATGTTTAATGGCATTTTAGATGTTGTTATGTTGATCTATGGCTTTGGTTTGGTGTAAAAATAGCAAGAAATCATGATGTACACACTTGGGTTTTAGAGACATCACCTGGAATGGTTAGTAACAACACAAAAAAAATATGAGAAACAAAGTTTCCCAGTAGCTAGCTTTATCCTCAAAATATAACACCCTCACTTATAACTTCTTTACAATTCCCCTTGCCTTTCCAAGTTGTCACTTCTTAGTCTATACAAATAAATATCATAGTTCTTATTCGAACATCATCACTTTCCTTAAACCTTATGTATTCTTTACTTCCTCCACTTAAATAAATGCCTACTTAGATGCTCTATATCTCATTTTCAAGCCTTGAAATGACACATATGAACATTAGAAAAGGATCTAGGGGTAAAGCCATGCAAATCCTGAAGAATTAAAGCCAAAATGTTCACTTGACAAAGTACACGGGTTGAACATAGGCCGTGTTCTACCCCGTGTTCAGAACATGGGGTACAACATGGGCCGTGTTCTGCCCCATGTACATTACTGATCAGCCTTCGTAAAAGAACACGGGGTAGAACACGGCCCATGTTCAACCCCGTGTACTTTGTCAAGTGAACATTTTGGCTTTAATTCTTCAGGATTTGCATGGCTTTACCCCTGGATCTTTTTCTAATGTTCATATGTGTCATTCCAAGGCTTGAAAATGAGATATAGAGCATCTAAGTAGGCATTTATTTAAGTGGAGGAAGTAAAGAATACATAAGGTTTAAGGAAAGTGATGATGTTTTAATAAGAACTATGATATGTATTTGTATAGACTAAGAAGTGACAACTTGGAAAGGCAAGGGGAATTGTAAAGAAGTTATAAGTGAGGGTGTTACATTTTGATTCTGTAAAAAAAAATGTAAAGGTAGAGATGATAAATGATTGATTGATTTCGAAATGTATGATTTCTTTGCTTAAGGATCTGGAATGGCTTGATACGTTTTCATGGTAATAGCTAGCTACTGGGAAACTCTGTTTCTCATATTTTTTTTGTGTTGTTACTAACCATCCCAGGTGATGTCTCTAAAACCCAAGTGTGTACATCATGATTTCTTGCTATTTTTACACCAAACCAAAGCCATAGATCAACATAACAACATCTAAAACGCCATTAAACATATTCAAATCATCCTAAACTCCATGTTCAACCACCTTTGACCACACCAACATCAAGATTTCAAGAAAACTAACAAGAGCACAATAAAGAGCTTTTAGAGGAGAACAACTTTACCTCTTGCTACAACTTGAAAATCCATACTTAGAGCTCCCCAAACTTGATCAAACTTAAGCTTTTCTTCAATCTAAACACACCAATGGATAGAGCTTGATGAGAAGAGAAACTTTCCCTTCTACCCCCAAGCCTAAATCTCACTATTTTTGGGTGAAAAACTCAAAAGAAACTTTCTCTCTCTTGCACGTTTTTGAAGCTTTCATGGAGGTGCTGTAGCTTTTGGAAAAGAATGGAGAAGAAAGAAGACTTTTCATGAAGCTTCTAGGGGCATTCTTGCCATTTTTGACAATTCCAAGGGTAATTTAGTCCTTTTTCACCAAAAGTAAGGCTATTCTTGCCATTTCTTCAAATAAGGACACTTGTCCATAAGTCTATTGGCCACACTTGTCATGTGTCTATTGGCCACACTAAATAAAATCACATATTACACCCCAAAATCTTGGTTATTCATATTAGATCCCAATTTCTTAGTTATTTCACTTTAACCACACCCGATTCTGCACTTTTGCAATTTAGTCCATAGGATCTCTGTCTGTTTAAAATTCCTTACACTGTCAGACTTAGACAACTTCCCCTTTTAGGGTTTTCCAACCTCCTCTGATCATCTATACTGTTTAGGAGAATAAATTCTTTTCCCACTATCCTTTTTCCTTCAAAATTTCATTTACCTTTACACTTAATTCCTTTCAACTTAAGATTCACCCACTAAGCTAATTCAATCATGCTCTTCGTTTCTACGGCCTCAGAAAATAAAGATTCAAATAATAGAATTGAAAATTCGGGATATTACAATTAAAGATTCAAATAATAGAATTGAAAATTCGGGATATTACAAAAATCATCTGTTATGCTAAACTTTTCTTCAATTTTCTTTTCTATTAGGGGGAAATCCAATTGATAAGCTCTAAAAAGAGGAAATAAACCTTAACTTCAAAATTTCTAATTATAATTGATTAGGAACCATTCTTCATCAACTTTAGCTTCCATATAACTTATCCATGCTAGGTGAGTAATCATCCTAAATTAGCTTGCTTAACTTGGTTAAAACTTATGGTTTAAGGGTATTTTTAGGTTTATGTGATTTTTGCTATAAATGGTGAAATTTGTGATGATTGAGTTGTTTTGATGTTCTAAGTGCTATAAATGAAGTGTTAGATGCATGAATCCATCATTAGATAAGTTGTTGTTAAGAAATAAAAAGTAAATTACATTAATGGATGCATGAACAGTGTTTTCAAAGTTGGAATTTTTAGAAAGTTAAGCAATAGTTAATTATATCATCAACTATGGCTCAAAATCCTCGACTATATAGTCAATTATGGCTAAAGAGCTCGCTCTTTGAAAGGTTATAGTTGAGTGTATAGTTAATTATTGAGCCAAGATTTTACCTTTAGACATTTATAGTCAACTATAACCTACTTTCCAATAGATTCATAGTTAATTATAACTTTTCTTTTCACAAGAATGAATCTTTAATTAAATATTTATGATGAATATGATCTAGTATGGAATAACACACATGCTTGAGCACATAAATAAGAGAAATTAAGTAAAAAAATGCTATAACTTAAGAAGAGTAATTTATAAATTAAGAAAGAGATGATGATGGAATTTGATATGATTTGTTGTATGTCTTATGAATAAGAAAGAATTTTATAACATTCTTGAAATAAGAAAGTGAGACTTAAGGCATGAGAAAATAATAGGAAGAATGTGAAATATTAGATCTTATAAATAAATAACCATTTATGAAAGGATATAGTAGACCCTAGATGAACAAGGCAAGAGTTTATGAAGGGATAAGGATAACCTAAGAGGTATAAGGAGATTTAATTACTATTTGAGTATGGGAATTTGTTTATGCATGTTTATATGCAATTGTTTAATAAATTGATGCCTATATGATGAATTAGATTATGAAGGCTTGTAAGCCTTATTTATTATCTATGGAACTCAAAGATTGGCTTTGTTACACTATAGAGGTAAATGTGAGTTTTAGGAACAAGGAGAGTAATTAATTTTGGACAATAAAGATTGCCTTATATCCTTAACCCCTTATTTCATTTATATTAGGATATTTTACTTACTATGTTTAGACTTATTCTTTTATGTTCCTTTTGCAAATTTATAGGTTAAGCTCCCACTACTACTCCTTAAAGCTAAGGTTACCAGAAGCTCATATTGTGGTTAGTCAGTGTTTTGAAGGCCTTGTTCTATATAGGAAAAAGTGCAGAGGACACACAAATTTTATTTTGTGAGTTAGTTAAGTTAGCTTATTCTCACCTTAAAAGGTTATAAGCAAACCTAACTTTCTCTTATATATAATTCTTTTAATATATATAAGGCTTTGCTTTCAACCTCAATGAAATATGCTTTCATTAATTAGATGATTTGAGTATATGTTTACAAATATAGTGAATGAATTAAGATAGGCTAGTGGAAATCAGATAACGAATTTGAGTAGGTCATGACTAGGGTTGGATCATGATAACAATGAAATAATATAAAGTCCTAGATGGATAATATTGGGATCGGGAGCCAAACAGACGCAGTAAAAATTAATTGATCCTAGCCAATGGATCCATGTGAAACATTAGATCAAGATAAGGATTAGATTACCTTTTCTTAAATGCTTTTGAGATTCGATTAGTGATCACCCTTTTGAACTTTCTTTTGGTTAAAAACTCCGAGGTATCCATACGAACTTATGAATCACCAGCAAATGTCTCATATCCATTGATTGGAATTCACCTCCTTTTGTCTCGTAGTGTTAGCTACGCCTTTCAAGGGTTCAAAAGGGCTGCTAGGTTTTTTTCTGTGTTGGAGATGCATGAATAATCTTTATTATTATCCAACAAGCCTATTTAAATAGGTGCATAGAAAACTCTAACTAATTAGGCTTTATTCCATGTATAATTATAGGCTTATTTTTGGGCCTTATAATTATAACATGAAATTCCCAACTATTAAGCCCAAAAAATTTGGTCCATTAATTCCAATCCACTAGGTTCTATGTGTGTAATCCTATAGGCTCTCATTACATTGGTAATGATCATAAATCACATCAATGATTATAAATAATGAGTGGTGTCTAGCAACACATCATTGTTACCTAAGTAATGAGAAAGTCGGTGATTCGACTAAACCCTTGCATGTGATTATCATCTATGCCCTTTTATCCTAGATATTTAGATTGAGTATGAGACATGGATCGTGTCATTCCTGTATAGCCTAATCTAGAGGTTTCTTAATTCTTAAGTAAGCTAATTGAAGTAAATATAATTGACATCCCATGTCAATTCATCTGAGTATGGCCATGCATTTTCTCAGCTTTACTTAATCAAGGGGCCCATAGATATCACTCTTATTATATAGGAGGGATAAATTCCATCTTGATCACACAAATCTTTCTGCATGATATGTGACATATCCAATAACTACCTTTGCATTCACTCAATCATGAGTGACATAAAGTAGTATCAAAATATGAAACTCACATGTAAGGAAACTTGACGATTTGAGGTCAAAGGGCCATATTAATGATGATCACTAAGAATCACTCATGATACTCATACAATGATCCATGTAGTGTTCTTAGAGTAGGTTGGTCTAATATATAAGTTCTTTAACTTGTACTCATGTGTAGACTTAAATCCTATATAAGTCACCACACATGCTAGTTTTAACATATTAAAGCAATCTAATCCATAATGATATATGACTAGGGACATTGAAGAATATAATTATTCTAAGGTTATTATTATAATTAAATATATTACACAGACAATATATGTATAAATATGATAATTAGAATTGCCATTAAAATAACACGATTCAAATTTACAATTATCAATATGATTAGTTTTAGGGTGTATATACTAACGAATAATAGGGCTAAGAGATAAATATATTTAATCATTTACTATCTTATCAGTGTCACCCTTAACATCATCATTTGTCACAACTTGATTCTAATTGTGACCGGTGTGGATCCCGATATTGATTTCCACAAGCCTTAACATGTATCATTTATTTTATTTAGTGAGAATGTCTAATTTTCAAAGGGACTTAAAATTTTATTTTAATTTTTTTGCTAAAAAACAAATAGATTCTCCCTTATTTTGGATACATTTTGAGGGCTACATGCCCTAAATATATAAAACCTATTTCATTTCCAAATACGATAGCATTAAATGATCACACAGTACAACACAATTTCATATTTATACACGTACAACAATTCAAAACATCATGTTATTCAATAATTCTCTATTTGAAAGCTTATTTTAATCTCAACTATCAAATCCCTTAATTCAAGTGGTCTTGATTGTCCATAGATATTACAAGGCTTAGATATGCTCATAACAGCATAAAATCATCCAATAGCTTTGAAGATCTTCAGCCCTTTTGCTTTCACCTTTACGTTCTTTCCTATTTATCAATTTATGATAATAAATTATAGTTATATGCACGTTACTTATTCTCTTTCCATATATTACCAATCTATGTTCAATTCATAATATAATGGCACCGCATATTATTACTTCTTATTTTCATTACGCCTAAGGTTGACTTTTAACTTAGATATACTATTGCCTAAGGACTTTCAGATTAAAACCACATAGATATATATATTAGAACTTGAAGTTCTAAAAATACCTATTTTTTAATTCTTCATTTCCAACTCATTCATTGAAAAATCAAGAATTTTCACTCGAGCATTTTAATTCAAAATATAAAACTACCAAGGTATTAAAATTTCAACTCTAGAGCGTTCCACCCACATATGTGAATAAAACTATACACTTATTACCTTATATTTTTAGTTCTTTTTCTGCTTTTCTTTTCCTCTTTTTAAGAGAATAGGAAAATCATGTTTATTAAAAATGTCAAATCAAAGTCTAATGCAAAAAATATTATATTTTATGGTATAAATATACTTTAAAATTTCTAATATAAAACTCTTGAATGCAAAATCCTTATTTTATCATTGTTATATCAAGTACCCAAACATAAATAATATAATAAGATAAAGTCTTCTGAATCCAATTCAAATTTTTCATAGTTTTAAATTATAATATTTTGGAAAAACTTAAACGATGATATTCTATCTTTCTATAGCATAAAAATGCTATATCTTTGAAACATTACCAAAAACTCATAATATTTTAAAATTAACTTTTCTTAAAATTTATATAAATTCTCTAGACATCTGAAAATAATACTTTTCATAACTTTTCATAATATATATATATATATATATATATATATATATATATATATATATATATATATATATATATATTAATTAATTATCATTGTATAATTAGGCTTAGGTAAGTTTTTAAAAGTAAAAGCATTTTATAAGAAGCTCCTCACCTCTGCCAGAAAATGTCGCCGGCGAAGGAGGATACGAGTTGTTCTGCCGTGAATGGAGCAACATGATTCTAGTTTTGTTGTTTGCTGCCACCCTCGCAACAGCTGACCAAGGAAGAAACAGCAACAACAGGCCCGTGGATGTCTTCACCAATGCCAACTCCTGCATGCGACTGAGTAGCCGAGGACTGGAACAGAATTGACGTGCGCTGCAATTGCCAACGTATAGTAGCTTCCCATGATGGTACAAGACCGCCGCTCAACTGGAGCCGAGGAAGAGAGGGAGAATGGTAGTAAGAATAAAAGAGAGCTGAGATAAGAGGGGGTTCCGGAAAAATCTCCTTAAAACAGGGGGAGAAAAAAATCTGATTAAATACAAGGGAGTGAAGGCGGTGGGAAAGCCAAAAAAAATTCAGTGGGAAAGCCAAAAAAAATTCAGAGAGTGTGTATGGTGGTAAAGAGAGAAAAGCCTGAAAATGTGAGCAAGAGATATGACAGCTGCCAACACACAAA
Source organism: Sindora glabra (assembly GCA_020226215.1). Lineage (NCBI taxonomy): Eukaryota > Viridiplantae > Streptophyta > Magnoliopsida > Fabales > Fabaceae > Sindora > Sindora glabra. The sequence goes on along the minus strand of CM035232.1, from coordinate 80,648,604 downwards.
TAAGGGGTGCAGAACGCGAGAAAAGAAAGGGGATGTCTGAAATAAGAACAAATATGAAAGAGACAAAGCCGTGTGTGTATAAAGAAGCTGCAAAAAAAATTATATAAAAAAAAATAAGGGAGAGTTGGTGAGAGAGGGGGAGGAAAAATACTGAGTTATGAATTTTTATCATGTGTTACTCATATATATTAATTATTTTATAATCAAAATCTCAGCCCTTCAAATTTCTTAAATACAATCTTAATCAATCATTTAATTAAAAATTCATTTTCATAAAATTAATTTCTATTTAAAATCTCAATTACTTTTATCTTTTCTCAATATATAAATATATTTAAAAGTTCTAACATAATTTTTTTTCATAATTTTTTTCACAATTTAAAAAAAATAGTTTCATAAATCCTCATATCCATAATTATTAAAATTATTGCTAACTTATAAGAAAATTTTTATAAAAAAGTATTTAAACAAATCTCAAATAAATAATGGCCATTAAAAATGAGTTTATTTCAAACTTCTATAATTCTTAAAATAATTTATTAAATATGACAATTTGTTTCATAAATACTTGCACTCATCATTACTAAATTATTTTTTAACTTTCTTTTCAAAAATTATTTTAAATTAATCTTGAATTAATAATAGCCATATAATAAAATAAATTTTAAATATTATCATCAACGTTATTTTTAATGTTTCATAATTATCAACATGAAAAATAATTTAAAATCAAATATTAGCTAACTAGATAAATATTTATCCACAAATGTTAACATTTATAAAATTTCAATTTTAAACTTAGGATATTACATCATCCTTGTTATTGCCATCACCATCCTCATCATAAAAAATGTCATCTTTGTCATTATCTGTAATAGCATGCAAACCTGAAGATCAACCCTCAAGAGTATCTTACAAACCATAAATAGCTTTGGATTCAACTTGGATGTTAGCCTACAATTTAACATTTATCTGGGTCATGTGATCTATTAATGGCTACAAACTATGGGTGATTGTAGTAGTTAATGGTCTAACATTCTCAATAAATTCCCACTATCTATTTACATTATGATACGACATCTTATGCATGTTCTTTCATAAAAGCTTGCTAGACTTCTTAAATTTAGTCACTTGGACTTCCTATCAAAACTAATACTTATGCTTTGTTAAAGATGTGAGTTAGCACCATCCCATAAAATACAAATTCTAAACCAACATGCTTATGCATATAATTTTGGTTGAGATAAGGAATGTTGACTTGCACATTTTTGTGGATGCACTATATAATAGAAAATTCATCATCATTGATATAGGTAAGATTTATCTACTTTGGAAAAATAATTTTTGGCAAAGTATAATGTAAAAAGCGGTCATTCATACCCAAGTTGATGGTTTGAAATTTATGATCAATAAAATTTGGTGCTACCTTTCCTTAGAAAAATCTAATTACTACCTTTTTTTGATAATCTTCAATATCCATAACATTGACATAAAGTATAGAATTATCCATAGTAAAAACATTAGCAAAATCTCTTAAATACTAGGTAAATTCTTCTTATTTCACAAATGTCTTTAATGCAGTCCAATTTTTTATACTATGTTTGCCCAAATTTACACAAAATTGATGAATTAATGAGGGATAAACATGTGCATAATGTTTACCCAATTGTAGCAACTTAAGATTTTTTGTTGGTTCATATATCTTAATTTTTCCCTTTTTAAAAATTTTGCATCTTAGCAATATAGAGGTTTAATTTCCTTATTCATAATTTTAACAAATTTCGTAAAGATGGTTACTTTCTTATATTATTTCTTTTCTAGAACTTCATTTTCATGTGGAGGAGGAGAAGAGGTGTTGGCAAAAGCCTTTTCCTTTCCTTGTCTAGAGTGAGGGCACTTGGGAGCCATTCTCTTGTTGCTTATAACATTTTTAAAAAATACAAGAATATAATAATGCAAGAAAATTTGTGAAAAAGAAATTTTTTAGTGATTTATGGAAGGAAAAATGTTCGGAAGGTGTGTGAAGGATGTTTAGGAGTGATTGGAGGTAAAAGGAATGGTTGGGGATGAAAAATGAAGTTTAACTTTGAAGGGATAAATTAACATTTTCATGATTTGGAGTGTTTATGATGAAATCAGTTAATCAAAATGGAAAAAAAATAGGGTTAAGATCTAGTTACTTGGTGTTTTTTTTTTTTTTGTGAAATAGGATGAAAATTAGGAGTTTTTTGGCAGATTAAATGTGAGAGGTTGAAAGAGGTCTTAGGATTACAAGGAAAAATGGGAGCAAAATGAAAAGTAATAACAAAAATAGGGGTTTTATAGACCCCCAATAAAGCATTTTGCATATAAACGTATTGATACATGAACCACTTCAGTAAGTTATTTGCACCTTACAATACTAAATTCCTTCAATTTTGAACATAGGTAATTGCTTCAATAAGCTATTTTGCATATAGAACCAACTTTTTAACTATAATCATTCAATAGTGATTCTCTAACCCAAAACCCTTTGAAACTTGAATTTTCACGCAAAATTGTTCCAAAACTAATCTTTTTGAATTTTAACTCATTCATGATCAAATTTCACTCTTGATACTGAATTTTTCAAGATCAAACTTGCAACACAAATTTAGGGGACTCTTCACTACCAAAGTCAATAATTAAATCACATTAAGAATTATAAAAAATATTGAATTCAAATAAAAATAACATTAAAATTTACTCAAATGAATTGAAATAAGCTTGAGATTCATGATGAGTTAATTTTCAAAAGGATTTAGCTTGCCTAAATCTTTTCACTAAGTGGCTTTGTGAAGATATCTGCAAGGTGAATATCAATTTGAACAAATTCAAAGGCAACATCTCCTTATTGAACATAATTATGAATGAAATGATGTCTTATCTCAATATGCTTTGATTTAAATTACAAAATAGGACTTTTAGTATTGTTAATGACATTAGTATTATCATAGGAATGTGATCAAATTTTAAATCAAAGTTTGATAATTATTGTTTCATCCAAATTAGTTAAGAACAACTACTGGCAACTTTGTATTCCACTTCCATAGTAGACAAAGCCACGCTATTTTACTTTTTAGTATGCCATGAGACTAGTGAATGACCATGAAATCGACAAGCACCATTAGTACTTTTTTAATTTGTTTTGCCACCTAAAAAGCTGGTATTAGAATAATCTATTAAAGAACAAGACCTTTCTTTAGGATATCACAACCTATATAAAGTGTGCCTATAATATATCTTAAAATTTGTTTTACGAAAATCAAATGCGATTCCTTTAGATTTATTTGAAATCTTGTGCATATACATACACTACATAATATCAAGCCTACTAGCATAAGATAGAATGAGGAACTTACCATTCCTCTATACATAGTAATATTAATATTTTTACCTCTTTCATCCATATCTAACTTTGTGGATATTCTTATGGGAGTTTCATAAGGTTTAGTCTCTTCCAAGTTATATTTCTTGAGCAATTCTTTGTTATACAAAAATTCCTTACTTTGATTATTTGATCTGAAGACCAAAGAAGAAATTCAACTCTCCTATCATAGACATTTTAAACTCATCTTGCATTAATTTAGTAAATTCCTTGCACATAGAATCATTAGTAGCTCCAAATATAATGTCATTGCCATATATTTGTTAAAGAAAAATATCATTAAGTTTATACTTTATGAACAAAATTGTGCTATCTTTCCCCCTTATAAAATCATTATTTAAGTAAAATTTGCTTAATTTCCAATATCAAGTTCTAGGATCCTGTTTGAGATCATAGAGTGCCTTTTTAAGTTTAAAAACATAATTAAGAAAGAAGTAACTATCAAAACACAAAGGTTGTTTAACATACAATTCTTCCATAATTATACCATTCAAGAATGAAATCTTAACATCCATTTGATAAAGCATTTATCCTTTCACACAACCATATGCCAATAACATGTAAATAGCCTCTAATCTAGCTATAAGTGTATAGATTTCATTTTAATCAATGCCTTTCTCATGGTTGTAACCTTTTACAACCTATCAAGCTTGTTTTGAATTATGAAATAATTTTCATGAAGTTTATTTCTAAAAACCTATTTAGTGCCAATAATTGGGTAATATTAAGTTTTAGCACTAATTTCCAAATTTCATTTATTTTAAATTGATTTAATTTTTCTTGCATGGCCAAGATTTAATGCTTATCAATTATTGCCCTATCAATGCTTTTAGGTTTTTTTTAGGAAAGAAAAGTGATCACATACATTTTTGAGAGAGTTACAAGCCATCCTCTGAGATACATCACTAACGGCTTGATTAATTGGATGACTTCTCATGGTCCTTTACTCCCTTCATGGATTTTGAGTTTGATTTGAGTTGTTCTTTGGAGAAGGAGATTTTTTTATCTTCTTGATCTTTCTTTGAAACCTTTACTTCTACAACTTGCTTCTTGGAATCTTTTTGAAGGAGCCATGAATCTACTTGCTTTTCTTTTTCATTTGAAACCTTTTGCATACATGAAGTAAACTTATCAAATATAACATGAATGGATTTTTCAACTAGCAAAATTCTTTTATCAAAAATTTTGTAAGCTTTACTATAACAAGAATACCCAATAAACATAGCTTGATTAGATTTGACATCAAACTTTCCAAAATTATCTCTTATAAATTAGCTTTTCTATTGTTATGCACAACACATGTACTACCAAAAACATGAAAATGTGATATATTAGGCTTTCTTCCTTTGTACAAGTGATAAAAGAGGTTCTTTAAAATTAGCCTTAATAGGGCTCTATTCATGACATAACAAGTGGTGCTAATCATTTTTGCCCAAAATAACTTAAGAAGAGAGCTATCATTTAGCATAGTCCTTGTTATCTCTTATAAACTCTTTCAATAACTTCATTTTGTTATGGTTTCCTAAGAAATGAGAAGTTATGCTTAATGCCATTTTTATTACAAATACAAGTACAAACATGATTCTTAAACTCTACACCATAATTAATTCTATTGCTTGCAATGGTCATTCCTTTTTTTATTTTGAATAAAATTTGCAAACTCTTTGAAAGCTTTAAAAGTTCTACTTTTGTGAGTTAGGAATAATGTCTATATAAGCCTAGAATAGTCATAAAAAATTACAAGCACATAATAATTATGACCATGAGTTTTAATTTTTGATGGACCAATAAAATCCATATAAAGTAATTAAAATGGTTTAGATAAAGAAACAACATTTTTAGTTCAAAAGAAGCTTCTATTTGTTTTCTTTTTTAACATGCATCACAAATTCTATTTTTGTTGTATTAAAGTTTTAGCAAACTATTAACCAAATCATTTTTTAAAAGTTTTCCAATAAGATTCATGCTTGCCTAATCAAGCCTTTCATGCTAAAGCTAAGAATTCTCGTTCATGCTAACTAAATATTTTAGATCTAAATTTAGCTAATTATCAATACCTATCATGTAGATATCATTACATCTCTTTTCAACTAACTTAACTTGCTTATTATTATGATTCTCAACAATGCAACAAGTAGAATGAAAGGTAGCTTTGTTTTCTTTATCACAAAATAAACTAATACTAAGCAAATTATGTTTGAACCCTCTATCAAGCAAAACATCTTTAATATAAGATTTAACATTCTTGATAGTTTTACTTATTCTTGTCACTACTTTTTGCATCATCTCCAAAAGTCACATTTCCACCATCTTTGAGTGTTAAAGGGAAGAATTTAGATTTGTGACCAGTCATATGCTTTGATCACTCACTATTTAAGTATCACATTTCACTTTAAGGCCTAATCACACTTGTAAATGAAGCATCATTTTTTTTATTTTTAGTACCAAAATCACTTTGGATCCATTCAAGTTAGTTCTAACATATGTTCTCTTTAGAACCTAAATTTTCTTCACCCCAACATAAGTATTTCTTTTGCAAGTACAAGAATGGATTTCATATCCTTTTTCTCCATAATAGAAACAAGTGATGTCAGGTTTCCTTTTTATAGTTTCTTTAACAAAGAAGTTTTTTAAAAAGCATTCTTTCCATTTAGGGTGTACCTAAGACCTTCTTTATTGAAACTAGTTCTTTAGCCAAGCAAGTATCAAGTGTGTCCTTTTCTTTTGTGAATTTCTTAAGTGTTTTTGTTTAAATCATCTAATTTTTGTTTAAAAATTTCATAAAAGGTATAAAAGTTTGTGAAATTTTCTTAAGTCTTTCAATTTCTTCAATCAATTTATCATTTTTTTTCTAAATTTTCAATGTCTTCTTCCAAAGAAGATATAATCTTTTTTTGAAAATTCAACATTCTTTTTAGCTTTAAGCAAATCCTTACAAAGATTGGTAAGCAAAATTAAAGCATTCTTTAGAAATGGTAATGGATACCTCATCACCATCATGGTTTCCTAAAGCTATTAAACAAAATAGTGTCTCCAATCTTTGTTATCTCCAACACATGAGTCAACATTATTATCTCCCTAAGTTGCAAAATGGGTTTTCTTGTGCGAGCTTTTGTTCTTCTTCCTCTTATGCTCTAATTACTTTGTAACATATATGGAGAAATCAAATTTCATATCACCTAGCTTTTTAAATTTATAGCAAGTTAGAGTTGCTTGGTTGCTTCCTTCTCTTTTGCTTGTATGCTTGTTGTGATAAGGGGTTCTTCTTCTTCCATTAATTTTCTTGAGTGATCATTAATGCTTCTTAGTAAGAATGCTTGATCATCTTTAATTGAAATGTCAAGATTATCTTCTTGACTCTCCTTATCAGCATTTTCCTCGTCAATGATAGCTTCAACTTTGAGGGCAAGTGATTTTTTTTATCTTGTCACTATCATTGACATATCTTTTAAGCTTATTTCATACTCTTCCAAATTGCCAAAGAGATCTTGCAATATTATCATTCTAATCTTTATAATTTCTTTAATTATAATGATATTTGTTTGCTAATTAATGGTCAATAATCTAAGCACTTTGTGAACCAAATCCACATCCATAAAGTTTTTATTAGGAATACTTAATTAATTAATAAGAATGGTAAATCTTTACAATATATTCATGACAAACCACCATTATTCATTTTGGCTAATTCATATTGATGAACAAGAATATGAATTTTGCTTTCCTTAACTTGTGAGGTTCCTATGTGAGCAACTTCAAGAATATTCCAGATTTCTTTTATACTTAGGCAATTGGATACACTTTGGTACTCATTAGGCCATAAGGAATTTGATAAAATCTACTTAAACTTGAAGTGAATTTGATATTTATTTTTCTTATCCTCACTCCAATCATTTCTTGCTTTTAAAGCTTTTAATTATTTTTTATTTTAGTTAGTGGATTGTGTCCTTTCTTAATTAATTCCCACATCAATTTTGGTGGCTTTTTAAAAAGATCCCTAATTTTTTCCAATATGTGTAATGTTGTCCACTAAAACTAGGAAGTTCATTTAATGGAGGACATTTAGGCAAAATACTAGAACTAGTTAAATCTATAGGATCCTTTTAAGATTGCAAGATCAAAACTAAGCTTGGATATCAATTCTAGCTAAAGAATTCACCTCAAAGGGTATGATTTAGGTTTTAGAATTTTACATACTTTTAAAGATCAAGTTTAGTTTTTCAAAGATTTATCAATGTTAAAACACTTAAAAACACAAAATAAGCATTTGGCCTCAAAAGCAATCAATTTTAGGATAAGAAAATCAAATTATGTAGTAGAACATCATAAATATAACAAATATTATGCAAAAAATTGAAAAGAGATAAGAATGAGAAGGCCAAACATAAAATTTATAGTGGTTTAGTCTTAAAAATCCAACATTTCAAGGATCACATCCATAACCAAGCTTACTTGAGTTGGATTTTACTAAACCAGCATCTTTTCAAGCTTAATATGAGCATTTAAAGAAGTCTTTATAATGGTTTTCTTTAAATACAAAGAATCCTTTTGAGTTTCTTTGCTTAAAGCACACTCTAGCTAAGAAATGCCATACTCTCGCAAATCTTAAGGATATTTCAACATAAAATGCAATGAATATGTGTTTGATGCAAGAAATTATAGCTTACAAACTCTTAAGAGTTGAATACACAATGCAAAGCTAGAAGAGGAAATTTAAATCTAAAGGATTCAAGGGATTTTAATCTTTAAAAAATAAAGAGATGAATTTTTTGTATTAATGTAACAATAAAAGCCCTTAAAGCTAATTTGAAATTATGTTCTTAATTTTATATTGGAGTTAGATGCCTTAAATGTCCATTAGACATTATAAATAGCTACTATATATGTATTAGTACATAGGGAATCACTTTCTAAAGAAATTCTTCAAGCATTAAAAACTTGAATTTTCAAGAGGGGAAGTGCTTTGTGAAGTGATTCCTTATTAAGGCCTGAATATATTTCTAATAAGCCCAAATTGAACCCAAAGACTAAATTGAAAATTGGCCAAAGAATTTTGGGTAAAAGTAAATTTTTAAAAAATTTTAAGATCAAATTGTAATTTTTCAAAAAATTGAATCTAGTCCATTCTTTTTCTATTAATTTTGGATGAAATTTGGATTGAGGAGAGCCTAAAATTTTTGACTTTGCTGTTGCAAAATAGCAAAGAAAATTCTAAAAAGAGTCCATGGATATTTTGGATTTAATTGCAAAAAAGCCCATTTTCATGAATTATGTTGAAAACCTTAGAAAATTTGAGCAAACTCCATTCAACTTTCTCCTGTTCATTTTGCATGAAATTGCAGCTTCCATAGGAGACTTTTTCAAGCTTTTAACACAATTAAACACACAAACAAGGCAAATCAAACATAAAATTTCAAGTTTTTCCACTTGCTTGCTTGAATTCCTAAGGAAAAATCATCAAAACTTGGAGGTTTCATCTTCTTCTTCAAATTAGAAACCCTCTCATTTAGGGAGCAACTTAAAGTTTTGAAATATAAAAGTTCGGAGGTGAGTAGCAACTCACTAGTTTTCCTACTGAATTTTAATTACAAATTTGCCATTATTATTTTCTAGAATTGTAATTTCATGAAGCTCGGTGTATGGTCATGCAATGAAGGCATGGTGTTGAAAACTTGTGTTTTTAAGTTGTATTTGAAGATATTAGAACAATATTAGCATGAATGAATGATTAGATTACCATTTGTTAAGCCTTGAATGTAGATGGAATAGAAAGAGCTTATAAATTGTTCTACTGATTTTACTTCTGGAATTCCTGAAAATCTAGAACTAAAATATGAATTTTAAGGACATACCGAAGCCTCTTAAAAATTCAAAACCAGCCATTTATTAGTCTCTTATGATGTTAGGATACACATAAAATTTATGGGGAATTTTTATAAATTTTTAGAAACCTAAACAAGGGACATTTCTACACAAAGGTGCAACTTACCTAGAAACAAGACGTGAATAATTTCACTTCTGTTCTTGAATTAATGAGGGTATTAAATGATGAGTAAAAATTCTACAAAAATTCCTGGATACCCTTCTATATGTTGGTTAAAACACAGTAATTTTTTGTGAAAATTAGAGCTTATTTTCCTAGTAAATAAATTCATACAATTTCAGAACTCCAGTGCTTCCAAAGATTGAAACTATTTTGGAAAGGCATGATTCACAAATTTTTTGGGCATTTTTGTGACAATTAAAGCTCATTTTTTCGATGAATAAATTCATACAATTTCAGAACTCGAGTGCTGCCAGAGATTGAAACTGTTTTGGAAAGGCATGATTCATGAATTTTTTGGGAAAATTCTCTTGATTAATTGTGAAACCTAAGGACTTATATTTTTCAAATAACATGTTGAGAATATTGTATAATTATTTGAGAAATTTTAGAGGTGTTTTAGAAGTCATAAAAGGTCACTTATTGTAACATACCCTTTGCTACCCTATTTTAGAATCTAAACGTGAACAATATTGTTGAATGAATATTTATGAAATATACTAAGTATTTGATGCTTAGAAATACATTGTGATGATATTAGAATATGATTGGAACAATGTATTGAATTATTGTAATAATTTGAATGTTCTTTAAGAATATAGAATGTAGTGATAGATTAAATTGAGTTGTGGAATGTTAAATGTATTAAAATTGTGATACATTATAGGAATATACAATGATTTAAACTCTTTAATGTTAAATGTGAAATCTATACTTGTTACATTGATCAAGGAAAATAAATTAGGATACTAATGGCTAGTTGGTATTGACCATACCTTTATTCTGTCGAATTGACATGATTTTACCTTAATTGACATGAAAAGTCTTTCATGGCTCATATGATATTTTAAATGTGATATGTGGGAGGAATAATTTGGCAAAATGGCTTGTAGCATCCTTCTAAATAAAAGAGAGGCATGGCAAGAAGTGGAAGGGAAAAGGTTGGAGGCGAGTGAGATAAGGATGGCTCGAAGAAATAAGGAGAAAACCCGTATACCATATTAGCCATATTTATTAATGTAATGCTAATACATAATGCATAAGATAGATGTTAGTTATTAAATGTAAATAAAACTAAGTGTATGAAAATTTATCTAGCCTTCCTAATTTTATATTAAAGAGAACTGATCTTGGAAAACTATAGGAATAAGGATTGAGTAGCTACTCACTGAGTATTTTGTATATTCCCTCCTCTTCAATGTTGTTTTGTTTTACAAATAAAGAACAAGGAGCCCAAGCAAAGGATTGATACACTACATAAAACTTTCTAATCTCCACAGGGCATAATATAACAAAAAAAATTATTATATTTGAGTTGTTCTCCGTACAATTAAAGTCTATGTATATGATAAATAGTTTTGTTATGCTATTGTATATTAATATCATGTATTAACTTTTTCATTGCATGTGCAATGCAATTTACTTTACTTATGTTATTTGATGCTATCATATATTCCTTTTTTTTATAAAATAGTCAGATATAGTTTTCTACAGGCTTGTAAAGATGTCTGATTGGTTGGATACTAATTAGATATCTTTATGTTGATCATGATACCTAAAATTGGGTTGTGACATTCTCCCTATCTAGAGTACTAAAATCACAATTTTTTAATTCAAAAGCAACTTTAAAGTAATTTTATTCATTTTCAATCATAACTTAAACATTTATAATTTGATTTTATACATTTTAAACAAATGTTTTACCTTATTTAGCATAAACTCTTGATAACATATTTTAATACAAGAATTTAATTTGAGAAAAACATTTTCTCCAATTTGAATTGAAATAATTTGAACCTAATTTCACCTTTTACAATTGAACGTAGTTAATTAATATCCTAAACTAGAGTCTTTAATAATCTTCAAGCTGTATCCTAGGTCGATGCAATAAGTGATCTTAATTTTCAATTAATCATATGAAAATGTGTTTTTATCATGTAAATTAACTTTAAAGTGGGGTTAAGGTTAATAAGAGAGAATTAATTCAATTATGAAATAATTGATAATTTAACTATAAGATAGTTGATGAGAAAAAATAAATAAATATAAATAAAGAGTTTATATATATTTAGTTTGTTAGGTTAATACTTTCTAGAAATAAATACTAAATAAAGAGTTTATTTATTATTTTATTTTGTTAGAAAATTTTTTAGAAATAATTTATTTGTTTATTTATTCAGTTATTTTTCATATATGATTTATCTTGATTAGGATTTCTAAAATTCCTATTAAGATTCTAGTAAGAACTTACTTAATAGGAATGTTATAAGATGACTATAAAAGGAGATCTATAAGAGTTGTAGAGAGTTTAAGATTAATATTAATAATAATAACTACAACACGTGTGCTTATGTATGAAGCTAATCTTGAAAAATTAGCCTCTTTTCTCTCTTTTTCACTTAAATAATCACAATGCATTGCTACTAGTATAGAAAGGTGTGAAATGGAAACCAATCATTTAGATTAACCTTAGAGGATGTACACTTAAGTTTCTTAATTGAGGTTCCATAACACATGCAAGTAGGGGAGAAGTAAAATTGTTTTCTTGATTATATATTCAAGAATCGAATTAATTACATGAGTTGTCATTAGGAAAGAATATTTAAATCAATTAAAATTTTAGACTCATCTAATGCTATCTTAAATTTCCTAACAACAGTATTAAAGCCTAATCATGTTAAAAATTCACTATAGGATGTTTGAAATGCTTTTATTATTTTTCTACATCTTACAATACAATATAAAAAAGAGTGAAACCAATGTGTTAAATTGTTAGGTACATATAAGTAAGTCATGTCATGCTTCAATGTGATTCATGTTGTTTGATAATTTGTAACATCCTTAAATAGTGGTTATGATTAATTTTTTTTTAGTTTTAGGACTTAACAACATAAATTTTAAGAAACTATTTTTAAGATAAATAGTAATTGTAATTATTATTTTTTGAATTATCTCAACATGTGATGTATTTAAGATAGGTTATATATATACATACATATATATAAGATTGATTAATATTTTGGTGGTAGCAAACTTTATTTAATAAAGAGGCTAAAAACATATTTTTTGTGGGAAGATGAGTTAACCTAATGAAATTAGGATTCTTTTTTTATATTTGTTTGATAAATATATTTTATCTATATATATAATAGTTATTTTTCCAACATATATTCTACATCATGCTATTATATATATTTGAAAAATATATGTGCTCTCTTATTTATTTGATGAATATATTTTATTTCATATGATAAAATTTCATGATGGATGATTATGGGTTATTACATAAGTTATATAATTTTAAAATGAGGCCTCTGTGTCTTGCCTTCTCTAAATATTCTATAATTGTATTTTTATCTCTCCTTAATATATACCTCCCTTTCATTGTTGACTAAGGCTTCTTATTTTTGAGATGTAAATAGAATATGATAAAGATAAAAAAAAAATTTCCTATTAAAATAAAGTAGCATGGACAAAAGCTCATGTATACATGGGATGCATATGTAAATTTTATAATTTATAGGAATATTTTTTTTATTTTTACAACTTATGTGAAAAGCCTATAATCATACATGGTAGTCATTTGTTTTATATGTATGAGATATATGTTCAAAATTAGGAGATAATTTGAATTAAATAATGATAAGACCTAGGTTAATTTAAAAATATCCCTTAAAAAATGTTTTAAGGATATGAAATATTAAGTTGCAAGTGGAATAAATCAAAGAGTTTGATTAATTGTAGCCTTCCATCATTGGCAATAAAAATAAGATTTTATCATGTTTTGCATATACCACTAATAGTATTTAACATATGTAAAAAATGAAAATTATATTGTTTTATACAAAGTTATGTTTATGGGGTGCTTAATATCAGTGTTATCATTAATAGTATTTGAAGGCATCAATATTGGGCATACGTGTAGGGAAACAATGAGTCTAACTTAACATAAATTTGCATAAGGGTGTCGATAGTATTTGGGTTTACATCAAATTTAAGAATAAATAATTTAAGTGTTATATAAGATGCAAATGATAAAAGTGATCTACCTTTGGAAATTACTATAGGATTACTAATAATATTTGAGCTCATGGTAACTTTAATTAAACCTTAAACCCTCTAGATTGCTTTTCAATAGAGCTTTCTGAACTTTATCATGGGAGTGATAAGATTTAATTAAAATAGTGGGAGGAACATTTCTATTAGAAATTCTTTATATAAATAAATATTTTTGGTCGAATATTTCTTATTCTTTTTTATTTTATTGTAGTTCTATCAAAATGATAGAGAACTCACTATCTTTAATGCTCACCTAATCATCTTTTGAAAGTATTGCAAAGATTGTAATTGAAAAAGGGCTTGCTTCTAACTTAAGAAACCTAATCATTGGAAAAGGATTGCAATGTTACCTTACAAAGTTAAAGTAAAAGAATTCTACTTCAAATTTATTTTTGTTGAAGTTAACTTTTTAGCTAATGATAATTCTTAGGTACTAGATACCAAATATGATTTTTGCATTTACAATGGTTTGTAGATGATAACAAGAAGTAGGCATATATCTAAAGAAGAGATGTTGTTATAGCTAGGAAATAGGCAAAAGTCATAACATTAGCCATAAAAACTATTTCTTTAATATTGGATTTTGGATATACCTTGGTTTTAAATGATTATTTATGTTCTAGATATAATAAAAAAATTATTTCTATTTCTATTTTGGAAAAAAAATTATTTTTTTGAAATAAAGGATGGAAAATGTTCCATGAAAAATATGTTAGGTTTGGGTTCAAAATAGCATAGCAGAAAAATTTAAAAGTTAATTCGAAACCCACTAAAGATTCATGTGAGAGATCATAAACTAATGATAAGGCTTATACCTTTGATGTGTGAAGTGTAACTCCCTTACTTATTAACACCTTATTCCTCGATTACTAGATGATTATTTCGCACTCATTCGTCATCTACCTCAAGCTAATATGGAATATCTCAAAATTCTGTACTTTATACACCTGAGCAAAAGTCATATAATTATACAAAAGTTCAATTTACAGGGTATACATCCATCATATACAATATTTCCAACTATATAAACGTTTACAACTTCAAAATTATCATTGTCCTCTATCATGAGGGCCTTTGGAAGCATCACCAGGAATGGTTAGTCACAAAACAGAAAACATAAGAAACAAAGTTTCCCAGTAGCTAGCTAATTTCATAAAAACCTTTCAAGCCATTCCAGATCCTTAAGCAAATAAAACATACGTTTCGAAATCAATTAATCGATTATCATCATATTCAATACCATACCATTGTAGGAAATATGCATTTCACACAGCAATCATCAAGTCCATTCAAGGATTTATCTCAATATCTAGATGGCCATCACAAATAATCATACCTAGGCCTCACACAGCATCACGCTGTCTTCCCGGGGTTCCCGAGCCAAAGGCCTAACACAGTATCACACTGTCTTCCCGGGGTGTCTGGCCATAGGTACCACACACAACAAATGCACTATTATCCCCGAGGATCCCGAGCTATAGGCCAAACACAGTATTCTACTGTCTTCTCGGGTTGTGCCACAACAATTTCCATACACATTCCATACAATGGCATAAAATACAGAAAATCATGTAAATAGAAAACAGCTTAAGGATAAAGCTAGCTACCTTTCACAAGCTTCCAATGTGATGTTCCCTTTGCTCTCACTTAAAAAAAACTCCTTTATACTTCCTCTTGCCTTTGCAAGTTGGCAAGTTGTCACTCTTTAGTCTATACAAACACACATCATAGCTTATATTAGAATATTATCACTTTCCCTAATCCTCATGTATTCTTTACTTTCTTCGCTTAAATAAATGCATACTTAGATGCTCTATACTTTGTTTTCAAGCCTTGTGATGACACATAAGAACATTAGAAAAAGATCCAGGGGTAAAGCCATGCAAAACATGAAGAATTAAAGCCAAAAAGTTCACTTAACAAAGAACACGGGGGTCCCATACCCCGTGTTCAGGGCCGTGTTCCTTACTGGTCCACTTCAGGGCTACTCGACCAAGAACACGGGGGTGAACACGGGCCGTGTTCTACCCCGTGTACTTTACTGCCCTTCAGTCCTGAGGTAAACACGGGGAGTGTTGCACCCTGTGTAACACGCTGATCAGTTTCGACGAAGAACACGGGGTACAACATGGGACGTGTTCTACCCCGTGTACTTCACTGATCCTCCGAAAACACATTAAACAGCTAAAACTCCTTCCTTCCTTCTTTTTCATGTCTATAGTTTTGGCTTCTCAAAAGGAAAAATGCACATAAACACTTTCACAACTCAAAGTTTCATCTTCCATAAGCTTCAAGCTTCATAGAAATTATTCTAACTTCATCATTTTAGCCAAAATCCCAACATACCATGCCAACTCTACACATGCATCATTATACCCCTAAAACCCAAATGTGTTCATCATGTTTCTTGCTCTTTTCAAACCAAACCAAAGCCATAGCTTAACATAACAACATCTAAAACACCATTAAACATATTCAAATCATCCTAAACTCCATGTTCAATCACCCTTAACCACACCAACCTCAAGATTTCAAGAAACTAAGAAGAGTACATTAAAGAGCTCTTAGAGGAGAACATTTTTACCTCTTAGTGCAACTTGAAAATCCTCACTTGGAGCTCCCCAAACTTAATCAAACTTGAGCTTTTCTTCAATCTAGAGACACCAATAGATAGAGCTTAATGAGAGGAGCAATTTTCCCTTCTACACCTTAGCTTGAATCTTGGTATTTTTGGGTGAAAAACTCAAAAGAAACTTTCTCTCTCTTTCTCTCTCTCTCCTGCACGTTTTGGAGCTTTCATGGAGATTTTCTGCAGCTTTTAGAAAAGTGGAGAAGAGAGGAGAGTTTTCATGAAGCTCTAGGGGCATTTTGGTCTTTTTTGAGGTTCCCAAGGGTATTTTAGTCCTTTGGCACCAATTATTAAGGCTATTCTTGCCATTATTTTTCTAATAATGACACTTGTCATAAATCCATTGGTCACACTAATTAAAATCACATATTGCACCCCAAACTCTTAGTTATTCATATTAGATCCTAAATCCTTAATTATTTACACTTTAACCACACCCGATTCTGCACTTTTGCAAAATAGTCCATAGGGTTTCTGTCTATTTAAAATTCCTTACACTATCAGAATTAGACAACTTTCCTTTTTAGGATTTTCTAACCTCCTCTGATCATTCATACTGCTTATGAAAATAAATTCTTTTCCCTACTATCCTTTTCCTTCAAAATTTCATTTACCCTTACACTTAATTCCTTTCAACTTGAGATTCACCCACCAGGCTAATTCAAACATGTTCTTCGTTTCTACAGCCTCAGAAATTAAAGATTCAAATAATAGAATTGAAAATTCAGGACATTACATGAAGCACAATTGGTGTAGAAGAGTCCAAACCAAAATGATTTTGTTTCATTTATCTTACAATCCTTAGCACAAATCTACTTCTACTTCTAATAAACATGAACACATGAATGCATAAATGCACAAACACATGATAAAAAATGAAGACATTAATAGAATGATCACAATGAAGGCATAATTATATTATGAATAATTTTTTATTGCAACCAAAATTTATCTTGGACATAAGAATTAGGTTATCGTGAATTACAAATGTCATTTGAAGGATTAACATCGCTATGATATCCATACGAGCAGATAAATACTTTGATCAAATCGAAAGGATCTTTCTCACTTTCAAAATAGTGCTAACTGCTAGTTTTCTAGTTTTCAGTCATACTCAATCCCATAATCTACCCTGACTTCTATATCAAATATATTAGAAGTATGGTTGTAATAAAATAGAATAATATCTCAACTTAGCTGATCCCTAAATATATATTCATCTTAATTAAAATTGAATGATTGAAATTAACTAGATATTTATCTAACTAATTCATTTTATCTCATAGATAAAACTAAATTTACGGTCTCTAACTAGAATTACCTTAAGAAAGTAAATAACTAGACTTTCATTATTGACTAGGCCTAATTATAATTTTGGTTAGTAATTGGCCTATATCCAATGTTACGTAAGTATAACCCAATCATATTGCACTATTACTTGGTGAAGCATAATCATATTGGCTATTCTAGTTAGGAGCCTTAACTTGATTAAAAGTTCCTAATTACATTATAACCTTATCATTTTGACATGCTCTTTGTATGCAACCCTATAAGTTCTCATTATATTGGTAATGGTTCTAAACTCTTATTTTAGTACAAATAATGAGTGTTAGAAATACATCATAACCACCTAAGTAGTGAGAATGTCAATGATTTAACGTTACTTTTTTTTATGACCAATGTTCCATGTAGTTTAGTTTTTTTTATCCTAAATATACAAATAAAACTCAAGGTAAGGAATATATCACCCTTTTCATAGTTTAATATGTGTTTCTTAATGCTTGAGTAAACTAATTAAAATAAATGAATTAATATCACATATCAATCCATTTAAGCATGACCATGTGTCTTTTAGTCTCACTTAATCAAGGGGCTTATAGATATTACTCTTCCAATATCGGAAGGATAAAATCCTATGTAGATCACTTATATCCTTTTGCATGATTCATAGTTTAACTAAGCACCACCTTTTGGGCCAACCTTATTATAGGTGACATTAAAGGGCATTAATCTACATGACTCCTTATGTTGGTAACTGTAAGAATTTCAAGTCAAAAGACCATATACATTATTGTCACTATGATAATAGCTTATGACATCCATATAGTGATCCATATAGCATTCTCATGGTTATCCATCGCATTAAATTTGTTCTTCAACATGTACCCATGGGTTAACTTAATATCTTGTATCCATGATTGTGATCACCAACATACTCACTAGTCTCGATGCATTATTATTTTTTCAGTGTACAATAATACTTAACTAAGGATCTTTTAAAAATAATATAAATTATTCTAGAGATAATTATTATATTTACTTATATTAGTAAGATATAATATTAAATATAACAATTTATTAAAATGCTTTTATATATTAAAAAATAATACAATGTATGTAAATAAAATCATCCTATAATTGGCTAGTACAACATATACCAACAATCTCCCACTTGTACTAAAGCTCATCACTCGTGTATCTAATGCCAAGTGATTTAGTATGACTATTATGCTTCTACTATGCCAAGAGCTTTGTCAATGGGTTAACAATATTGTCATTTGTTAGTTCTTTACATATCTTCATATTTTTCCTATTAATGATTTCACAAATGAAATGGAAGTGCTAAAGTATATGCTTGGATCATTGGTGAGGTTTGCGTTCTTTAGCTTATGCAATGGCTTTACTATTATTATTGCAATAGAAGTCCAATAAAATTAAAATACTAGGAATAACAAAAAATTTAATGATGAACTTTTTGATCCAAATAATACATGTACTTTTGCTAAGACTAAACAATTTTCTTGATTTATCTCTATAGATTTTGTTACTTAGCATAAAGGTAGCTTTACCTAAGTTTTTCATTGAAAAACAATTTCCTATCCAAGCTTTTTCGGAAGAAGTTATTCATGAACAAATTGATTTCTTTTGTATAACACTAATCAATAGAGCCTTAATGGACCATGCCTTTTGGTCTCATTAAGCTTTCACTCATTAGGCTTTCAACTTTCATATACTCCTAGGTTACCTTATTGTACTAACACCTATGATAGGTTTTTGTAGGCTTTCACATATCACATCACTCCCATCACATTTCCTCTTCCATGCCATATATAAAACTCAATCAATATAATCTCATCCATAAACTATATGCCAATCATTATAATCAAGCATAATCATATCACCAAATATTATTATTTAAATATTTAATTGTGTATAACATAAAATCATATCACACTAGGTTTATATTTCACATCAATTATCCTATGCCTTTTTGCATGACTATAAATATGATGCATTTAATCTTTAATTAGCATATACTATATTAACTTAATATTAAAGAACAGTAAACCAAACCTTGACTCCTTGCATATTATGACATTATCAGTTTAAGAAGCAATATTTTGACTTATTTAACTCACTGAAAGCTTTAATAAAAGTTTTGTTTCTATTTGGCTCATCATCCAGGATTTTTTGAAAATTTTTCTAAGTATAAATCCTTTATACAAGGAGTTATATAAAATATATATTACTTAAAAAAAAGAAAAATATCAATCTTAGTTAATTTGATATAGCTCAATCTAAATATAATTTTTAATGAATTTTTAGAAGCCTTTAAGTGGTTCTTTAATGAGGTGGGAAAATGTCAATATTCTAAAAATTCATCATTTTGAACTAAAACTCAAAATCTAGATTTTTATTCTTTGGAGTTTTATTTTTTTTTATGTTTTATGTTTTAATCTAGATTTTGAACTAGAACTAGTTGATGTCCTTATTTATCTTTAACTTATATTTTAATCCCTATTTACTTAACATATAAATGTAAATAAAGGAATAGTATAAGTCAATCAACTTTTATATCTCCCAAGAGCAACTGTATCACTTATTAGGCTAATGTTCGATCGTTGGGTCCTAGTGATCAACTATTAACATGGGATTTTACGGAATTCCTAGCATGATTTGTACTATTCATAGCACTATCAATGCCATGCTTTCCTATTTATTACTTACCCAATCCTTACTAAATCATAAATATACATCAAAAGAAACTTATTTAAGCCACTTCCAAATTTAAACACAATTTATTCATTATAAATAATCATATTTATCATATACAACATAAAACGCAAGAACTCGTACAACCAAACAAAAAAAATGAAATCTTTAAACTAAGGATAGAATGTTCACTTACTTAATATGGAAGAGGATTTAAAAAGTTGGATTTGTTTTCTCTTGCTCTTAATCAACTAAGATTTCAAGAATTTCTCATTAAGGTTTTGAATTTCCCCTTTATAAGCTTAATACTTGGATTTCTTTAAGTCTAAAAGGAAAACCAATGAAAAACTTAGTAGAAAAGAAGATTTTGATGTTTTTACCTTGATTATATGAAGAAATTGATGGGGATTGGTGCTTTCTCACTTGATTGATTAGAAGGTTAAAGGAGAAGGAGAAGGAGAAGGAGATGAGATGGAAGAGTTATGGATTTTTCTTAGAAAAGATAGGAAGTGGAAGGAGAAAGAAAGGCAGATGTTTTGAAACAATAAGGATAAGGGCATTTTGAGAATTATGCCTTAAAACTCCTACATACTCAAATACTTACTTCTAAACAATTGTGACTTTTAACTCTTTTATTTAACACACTTTTCCACAACTAAACCTTTCAAATTGTTTTGAGTCCACTAATGTAATTCATTTCTAGTTTTCTAAAATTTTGTTCAAAACTTATTTAATTAATTAATTTTTCTTTCTTCAATGTATGATTCACATCTTCCTTATAGGAATTTAGTCATTCCATGTAATTATTTTTGTATTATTACTGCTAAAGTAAATTAACTATTTCCTTTAAAATCATTTAATATTTTCTTTCATGAATTAAAATCCCTTTTAAAAGAATTCAACCTTGAATTCTTAGGATATGCTAATCTAATTATGCCATGCAGTTATATTAATGCTAGACCTAGCACTCTTTAACAATCTAAATATCTTTGCTACATACTCGACTTTGGGTGCCATTTCACATCCCTTATATCATGGTGCTTCCCTTGAGTCTTCATAAAAGAAATCCTTTAATACCTTAATCCCTAAACTTGATAGTTTTAAATTTCAGCTAATTATTTCTTATATGCCAAATAAAATTAATTATAATTGCTCTCCTTGGATCTCATGAGACTCACCCAATACACATGTTGAAAACATAAAGATATCATTGACATCTAGTATTGATTGGTTCAAAGTTTAAACTACATCTAGATACATCATGCACCCTTTTCCCATGAATTTTTGGGCCTTGTCACTTTAATTTAATATAATGGTTCAACCTATTCTTTCGAACCCAATAGATGAAAAAACTCTTTATGTAAGAAGTAATAAATTTTTTAAAATGATTCACGCAAGTGTGGCATTCAGATAACTATTCTATCCCTAATATCACGTTAAAATCATTTCTATTAAGTGAGGCCAAACCAATAAACAACACATGTTTAGGAATAGTTATATAGGCAAGTTCTTATATTGTAAGTGTCTAATAGAGATTTATTAACTAGGGTCACTATAATTATTAGTGTATATACCCTAAAACCAATCATATGGATGATTGTAAATTTGAATTATGTTATTTTAAAGATAATTTCAATTATCATATTTATACATATATTTTTTATATAATATATTTAATTATAATAATAACCCTAGAATAATTGTATTCTTAAATATCCTTAGTCGTATATCATTGTGGATTAGGTTGCATTGATATATTAAAACTAGCATGTGTGATGACTTATATGAGATATTAAGTTTACATATGAGTACAAGTTACAGAACTTGTGTACTAGACTAACCCATCCTAAGGACACTACATGGATCATTATATGAGTGTCATGAGTGATTCTTACTGATCATTATTATATGGTCATTTGACTTGAGATCGCTAAGATTCCTTACACGTGAGTTTTATATTTTGATACTACTTTATGTCACTCATGGTTAAATGAATGCAAAACTAGTTATTAGATGTGTCACGTATCATGCGGAGGGATTTATGTGATTAAGATGGAATTTGTCCCTTCTATATAACAAAAGTGACATCTATGGGCCCCTTATTTAAGTAAGGTTGAGAAAAATACATGGCCATGCTCAGATGGATTGATATAGGATGTCAATTACATTTGCTTTAGTCAGCTTACTTAGGAATAAAAAAACCTTTGAATTGGGCTATATGAGAATGACATAATCTCTGCCTCGTCTTAATCTAGATGTCTAGGACAAAATGTCATAGATGATGATCACATATATAGGTTCAATTGAATCACTAACTTTCTCATTACTTGGGTAACAATGATGTTTTAATGATGTCTAGGACAAAAGGTTATAGATGATGATCACATATATAGGTTCAGTTGAATCACCGACTTTCTTATTATTTGGGTAACAATGATGTATTGCTAGACATCTGTTATTGTTTATGATCATTAATATGATTTGTAATCATTGCTAATGTAATGAGAGGCTATAGGGTCGCACATTTAGAACCTCACGGATTTGGAATTGATAGACCAAATTATTTGGGCCTAGTATATGGGAATTTCATATTATAATTATAAGCCCATAATTATACAATAAATTAAGCTCAATTGGTTAAGATTTTTTGTACACCTATTTAAATAAGCATGTTAGGTGTTAAAAGATTATTTATTCACATATCCTAAAACATAAAAAAATCCTAGTAGCTCTCCTTGACCATAACCCTAGAGAGGGCGTAGCTAGCACTGCAAGGCAAAAGAGGAGAATTCCAATTAGTGGCGATAAGATGTTCACTAGTGATTCATGGTTTCATGTGGATATCTTAGAGTTTCGATCGAAAGTAAGTCGAAAAGGTGATCAATGATCAAGCCTTGAATAATCTATAAAAGGTAATGATTAAATCCTTATCTTGATTTAATTGTTTCACATGGATCCTTAGGTAGGATCAGTTAAATTTCACTACAATTATTTGACTCTTGATCCTAACAATTATGTGTATATTCTTAGATTTATAAAGGGTTCATTATGAGCAACAATAAACTTATCTAAAATAAGAAATAAATATCAGCTAAAATGAAGAAAACTTAATGCAAAAATTATCAATTTTAAAGGTACCTATAGTTATAACATTGATGGCATGAGCCTTTCAGCTAGTCAATGTAGAAACTTTAGCTTGACACCTTTTTGTAACTTTATCTTAGTTAATTACATAAGTATTTCTTAAAGGTGCTAGTTATTACCTTAGAAAATTCATGAGCTAAGGATTCAAATTATTTTATTAAGACAATATAAATATCACCTTGGCTATAAAGGATTTTTGGGCACTTTCATGTTTTATGTCTTTCATGGTCATATATAAAGCATACTTCTCTAAAATAGTTGTATGGGCCACTATGGTATGATTAACATTAATATGGCTACTAAAAGACCTTATACTTTTTATGACTTCGAGTAAAGGATTGGTTTTATTGGTGGTTAAATGGTAATTTTGAACTTCTTAGAACTCATTTTGTGCATTATATAATGACATTGGTCTTATAGTAGAACCACCTCCATCTTCTTAAAATGTTGCTAGAAGGGACTTTCCCTTTAAAAGTTGCATTTGAATTAGCTTCTTGATTTGACTTTGTTTCTTCTTTCCCATTTGAACCTCCTTTTCCTTTATTTCTTTAATTATCAACTCAATCTCAATGCTTGGTCCATTGCTTGTTAGTAAGAAGTGGTGTTATCAATATGAACTTTTTCAAAATAAAGGCTAATGAGACCCTGCACAAACCTCTCAACCTTGGCCTTCTCAATAAGAAGCAAATAAGCCTTATATCTGGATAGTTTGGTGAACTAAGCATCATACACAAAAATGGAAAGCCCTTTTACTTTAGGTACTTAAACTCCCTCACCTTAGCTTAATGGATGCTTAAGGGTGGGAAATGGTTGACAAAATTTTCTTGGTGGATAGGGAAAGTTATACTTAAACTCCCTATGCAAATCTCAAAAAGAGTGGATAGGAAACCTTGCTTAAGTTATACTCTATTGTAAAAGGTGAGAATTTTTCTATTGGTTTCCAAGAATTGGCTGCAATCTTTAATATGAATGCCAACCTACATTTCATAAGTGCTAGAAGTATTAAGGAGTATTCAAAAGGAGTTACCATAAGAATGTTCTGGCCTCACTCCTAACCAAAAATTATAAAGAACAAGCTGCAAATTACAAGCCTCTCAATGGAGAATGGAATTCTACATTACACCATTGTAAAGATAATTCTCCCCAAAAGGCACAACTTCACTCAAGTTGATGATTCTAAACTATTTCTTATGTAAGTCATCAAGCATAACATTCCAATCAACTTTCCTTATTAAATCCTGCTCTACATGTTCTCACATGCCAATCAAAATTTTCTTCCATATGGAATGATTCTAATTGAGCTATTCAATGTTTCTGGCATTCAAGTAAATCAGGAGGCAAAAGTTGAAAAGTTTAAAGAATCAAGAAGGTTGAAGGCTAAACACTTAAAGTACATGTCTTTTCAAAAGATTGAAGGTGTTTAGCATTCTATTTAAAAAGGAGAAGTTGGGGAAGAAATTGATATGCAGGCCTTGAAAGAACATATCACTGCACTTCATCAAGAAACAAGGAAAGAACTCAGGTCATATATCAAACATCAATCTAAAAAACTTCGAAGCAAGTTAACCATTGCTAAAGAAGGTAATGATAGTTCTCCTGAATAAAAATAAGTATTCTCACCTATAGTAAAAATAACGATAAAAGGGAAGTAGGAAGCAATTCCCTCAGAGGAAGAAGCAAAGGAAGAAGGAGGAGGAGATTCTAAAGCCACTACTTTAGACAATGAAGAAGAAAGGGACAACTTTAACCATATGGTAGATGATTAGATATAATTGTTTCTTTAGCCCTATTATTCCCCCTAGGCTTTAAGTTCAAGAATAGTTTTCCTACTTCATGATAATATGTTTTACTAGATATTACACTTTATTAGTTATGTTTTACTGGATATTATGTTGAATATCTATGCCATTATGTTTTCACTTTTTGATTGATGCCAAAAGAAGGAGAAAATTGAGCAATATAAAATTAAATGACATATCTTGAGGGGAAGCATTCTAAGCAGGGGGGCCAAATTATGGAGACTTGATTTAATTTCAAAATGGTTTGTCATCATCCAAAAGGAGGATATTGTTAACCTTAGCCTCATTAAGAAGTTTTGATGATAACAAAACACTTTGATACTATTGGATTTAGAATTTGATTAACTAGAATCTTAGTGTAAAAAGTGAAGATCAAAGGATAAAGATCTTGTTAAGATTAGTTAGGATTTTAGTTAGGTTCATAGAGAAATCTTGTGAAAGAGGAATCAATCATTAAGGGATTCACATTTTTTATAAAATAAAATATCAATTCTTGTGTCTAAAATCCTTAAAAAATGAGGTTGGATTGTGTTTTTAAGAAAATTGTTAATTTTCAAATTAGCTCTCATGAGAAAACTAAAAATTTGGGCATGAATCGATTCACCAATCGATTCTAGGTATCCAAAGAATAAACTAGAATCCCCGAATCAATTCACCAATTGATTCCAAGCATTTAGAAAGTAAATTGGAATACTCGAATCAATTCACTCGCAAAAAGAATCTATTCACTAATTGATTCATAATTTCAATGTTTTGAATTTTAGTTTCTAAGAATCGATTGATGGACCTATTCTTCATTCTATGTTTTTTACTCAAACTTTGTTTTAGAAAAGGCTAAATCGATTCACCAATCAATTCTGCACATCCAGAGTCGAAATGAGGTTAAGTGAATCGATTAACTAATTAATTAACCACGCAAGTTTTTCAAGTATGAATTAATTCATTAAGACTTCTTCAAAAATTTGAAGGCAGTTTGAATTGATTCACCAATCAATTTACAAGGTGCCAACTACTTCGTAATCGCTATATTTTCTAAGTAATAACTTTTTCACTCCGTTAACCTCTATATAAAGGTTTTATTTCAAATAAAAAGTATAAATAATGCTTATACTATTACATAGACACAAGAAACATCTTTTCTTTTCTTCATAACCTGAAAATCCTTAAGCTTATTTGATTGAAAATTTCCTCTCATAGTGCTTTATTGTGTGATCCATCTTTTAGAAGTTGTGAGTTACATTCTTGTATCAAACTTTTTTAATTACTGTACACTAGGATGAGGTATCCCTAGGGAATTCAAGAATGGTGAATCTCTTGAGAGATTAAAACTTTGAGAGAGGATTCTCAAAAGGATTTGTGAAAGAAAAACAAAGACTATACTGAGGCTTCTCTAAGTGCCCTTAAACTTGAAAGGATAGTGATTTAGAGTTCAAATCCAAGTCAGAGAGGCTTGGTAGTAGATGTACATCTTAGAGTGTTAGATCTTCAAGGCTGGAACCACTATAAATAGCAATATTTGATTTTTCTCTCTCCTATCTCTTTATTTATCTATTTTTCTTAATATTATTTGCTAGTGTGCTAAGCTTGCACACATTCTCTCTTTAACTTTAGTTTTCATTCTTTCAATAGTTACAATTGTCACCATTGTTGAAAAGTTTTTAAAACCTAATTCACCCCTCCTATTAGGTAAAATATTAACTAATAGTAAGGACTAATAATTTCTCACTTAATTGGTAAAAGGTTAAAGGAGAAGGAGAAAGAGATGAGATAAGAGAGTCAGGATTTTTCTTAGAGAACATAGGACAGGGGGAGAGAAAAAGGATAAGATTTTAAGTTAAGAGTGGCTAAGGCATTTTGGAAATTATGTCCTAAAACTTCTCAATACTCATATACTCATTTTTAAATACATGTAACTTTTCTTTTTCTTTTTTTTCTATTTAACATAGTTTTCCTTAACTAAAACTTTCAAAATTTTCATTTTGAGTCCACTTAAGCAATTCATTTATATTTTTCCTAAATTTTATTCAAAAACTTATTTAATTAATAAAATCTCTTTTCTCTAATGTCTAATTCCCATCTTCCTTATTGAAATTTAGCCATTTTGCATAATTTTTTTAATAATTACCACAAAAGTAAATTAATTATTCATATTAAAATCATTTAACTATTTTCCTTCATGAATTAAAATTCTAAAATTCTAAAGAAGATGTAACATGGATCATTGTAGCTTACATGCCTTTCTAGCATTTTTAAGAGTGACAAAACCCTTTATGTTATGTGCATATGCTTGAAATGCTTCCTTTTAGGAAAGTAATTTTGACATTTCTATACCAGATTTTGTGAATCATTAAAATTCAAATTGTTTTAGCATGAAAATTTGAGGAATAAGTCACATCATAATCTATACAATGAATTTGCTTAAAACCATTATGACCAATCAACCTTTAATAGCGCTATGGCTCGCCTTAGCCATAACCAGCATAGGATTGTTCTTAAATAATCCTATCATTCTAACTTAAGTCTATTAGATATCATAACCCAGGGATTATTCATTACATATGCTAATTAAAAGGAAAGTACTAATCATGCATTTCATTTTTGAAATATTCATTACATGATAAATAAGTTACAAAATAATAGACAAGTCAACTTATAAACTATAGGAATAAAGACATAAGTTATCTTAACTATATGAAATATATTTTGATGATCATATTCTATCACATCAAAAGAGACTTGGCCCTCTTTACATTGATTAATCCTCTTAGCTTATATTTACAAGTGTACAAATATATTTTCTATCAAATCAACCAAAATAGGAATCCAAGGCCTTAAAGGAAGATTTCTTGCTTATTAATGTAATACCCCAAATAAGGCAAGAAAATTTATGAAGGAATTTTGACTAGAAAACACCTTAAATAGAATAACAATAAAGTAATTGAGTGAAATTTGAGTGAATCATATAGATAATTTGGATGCATGTCTAATTAGAATTTTTATAGAAAATATGTTAAGCATTAGAATGGATAAATATTTAATTAAAAACCTAAGTTTGGGAAAATTGTATAAAGGCCTAATAAAAAATTAGGAGCCGGATAAGCTAAAAACTTAAAAATTAGGCCCAAAATTATCTTGATTTATTTGTGATGATTTGGCTTAAATTTTTAATCCTAAATATAACCTTAAAAGTAAAAAAAAAAAAAAAAGCACAAACAAAGCCCAAGCTTATGGAGGAAGCCAATGGCAATTAGGTAAACAATTGGAAAGTTAGGGGTATTTGTTAGTATTTGCTTCTAGACGATATATTTAGTTAAATTTAAGTGGTTATGAGAAAACTATCTTTTGATTTTTAGCCCTAAATAGCCATTCACCAAGTGCCAATTGTCACCAAATTTTTATAAATAATAATAATAATAATAATAATAATAATAATAATAATAATAATAATAATAATAATAATAATAATAATAATAATAATAATAAGTAGCTTGTAAATGAAGCTTTAGTTTGGAGCCCTATTTAAGGCATTGAGGCCATTTTTGAAGAAAAATTTCTACTCATCTTTCAAGCCAAAACCATGACACCCTTATAGGTTTCAAGTAGGTTTTTCAAGCT
The DNA here is from genome assembly GCA_020226215.1 of Sindora glabra. Taxonomy (NCBI): domain Eukaryota; kingdom Viridiplantae; phylum Streptophyta; class Magnoliopsida; order Fabales; family Fabaceae; genus Sindora; species Sindora glabra. Next base: position 80,619,916 of record CM035232.1, on the reverse strand, counting down.
TCCAACAATTTTCAAGAGGCTTTCCAAGTGATTCCATTAATTTCTTACAAGGTATTTTAGGTTTCCCTTCATCTCTTTCAAGTTTTTATAAAAATTTCTCTTTAGGGATCCTAACTCAATTTATTTTAGTGATTTTACTACTCCAAGATGTCTTTAAAAGGTTATAGAATAAAAAATTTAAGGTGAGTGGCAACTATATCTTGTTCCTTTAAGTTTTCTCATAAAAGGTGAAAGATATAATAATGTATGCTATTATAGATGTTAAGTTAATTTATGGTATTACATGGTTTAGTTTTGGCATCATATAAATGTTGATTTGACGATATTATGTTAGTATTTTAGTACCAAGATTGGTAGGAGATGATCCATAAGTTTCTTAAAGAGATGGCAATAGAGTTTTGTTGAGTTTGGAAACAATTTTCAAAGGAATATAATAGTGTGTTTTATGGTACTCCTTGGAATCAAAGGCTAGAAATTATTAAAATTTAAAATTTATATATTTTAATGTTTAAAATGGTATTAGGATAGATGTGGAAAGAATTAGAATTTTTTAGAAAATTTTAGAGATATAAAAAGAGAGTTTTTATGGATTTAAAATAGAATTTTGGATTTTACGTTCTAAAGTCTGGTATTATTTATGCAACATTTTGAATTTTAAAATTTAAAGTAATTAATGTTATTTTTCTATTAACATATTAATAAGTTTGTATAAAAATTCAATGGCAATTGGAGTTGATTTGAGTGCTAAGAAGACTCTTTTATTACAATAGCTACAAAACTACCCAACTTTGGCAATGCTATGTATTTGGTCCTCTATGAATAGCACCAATATGATATTTTTGTGAAATAATTGATGTTTTCCATCACTTAGTATGTCAGGAATACTATATCAAAATTTGGTGATAATTAGAAGTGATTTCAATATTGAAAAGGGACTTTCATTACAACTATTCATGTGTTGCCCTATTTTGAAATTTATGGTCTTAGTACTTTATGAGTAGTACTTGAGAATGAGAAAATTGTAAGAAAATTGATGTTTGATAATTAGTAATATATTAAAATTATTAGATAAAATTTTGGTAAAAATTTGAATTTATATGGGAGCCTTAAAGGCACTAAACAAAGGGAGTATTCTTTCTACCTAGTAAGCTAAATATTTGATATTTCTTGTTAAGAAATGTCACAAGGAATTATATTTTTTGATATAGTTGATAATGTTTAAGTTATAATTGATAGTCATTTAAGAGAACTAAGTGTTCTCACTACCATAAATAAAAAGGTTGTATATCAACCTTCTTGGATATAATGATATGTGATGATGAAAGTAGAATAGATGAGAATGACAAATTTTATTAATAAAACTCTTATGGCATAGTTAGTTTTTTAACCATATCGAATGAAATCAATGATTAATGCTTATAGCATCTTATTATTGGCTATCTTAAATATGATTTGTGAGGGGAGATATATATCCTTCACAGAGAAGGAAAGACATGGTGAGGGTTAAAGGGATAAGGTTGGTGGCTTTATACCTAGGATGGTAGGAATAAGGTTGGACCGAATATATAAAGTAAAACTTATATATTAACTATAGCCATTTTCTTTGATAAACTTTATAAACATTATACGTAAAAGCTACAATAAGTACATAAGAGCTTTACTTAATTATTGTACATTGTTACATATTTAATCTTTTATTGTGAAAACTCTTTAAAAAAAAGGAGAAAAGTAGCCATTTGTTGAGTATTTCAATACTCACTCTTTTTTTGTTGTATTTTATTTGCAGATACAAATCATGGATCTCATGAAAATGTCTGACACCTATGCAAGAACCTTCTTTTCACCTTGGGGAATGTTTTAAATAATATTATGCCATAAACTCCAAATATCTGCAATGGGTCCCCAATTAGATTGCATTGTAAAACTAAGAAAGATAAATTCACAATCTAACCTTTTCTTGGTCAATCTCATTCAACAAATCCATTCACTGAAAGGCATAACTAGTAATTTTAGCTTAGTCAATATGCCAACTTTTCCTTCTTCCTTATCCATGGAATCAAATCTTGAGGAAGATAATGAATGGAAACAAATTGGTCCTAGTTAAGAGGTTCCGCCTTTTGATATTAGTTTTGTACAAATTTATGTTTTCAAAAAAAAATTCACTCTTGTATAAATTTCTTTAGTATATGTAAATTATGTTTTAAACTTTCTTATGCATGTGCAAGTAATATTATTTTCTATAAATGCTTATTTATACTTTTAGAAAAGTTAAGAAAGTTAATGAATCAGAAGTGTCTTAGAGACTCGTAAGGACATCTAATTGGTATATTAATACTAGTTAGGTGTTTTTATGTTGATCACAGTATCTGAAAATTGGGTTGTGACAACTAAGGTGAAAGAGGTAGAAGATTAATAGTTATTAAACCCAATCAAAATTAGAAATTATCAATTTGATAAAAATTTTACAATATAAGATAATAAACTAGATTAAACCCCTAGGAATCCACTTAACACATCTTATCATAGTGATTTATTACTTATGATTACAAAATTCTTTAAGCCTTTTATGCACTAAAAATAGAATAGCTAAATGCAAATAGAAGTAAAAATCAATAATGTAGTATGTAAGAAACAAGACAAACACAAGATGCAAGAATGCAAATAGAACTAAATTAGGGGATTTGAGTCAAAATTAAATAAAATACACTATTAGAAATTGAATGTAGAAGTAATAGAAAAAACCAATACATAAATCCAATTGATCCAAGGAATTGAGAACTCTTTGATGGATTAATCATAAATTACAACAGATTTAATAAGTATAATTAATTTTTCAACCTTGAATTATTTGGAACCCTATAATAATTCATGAATTCTACACTATAATAATCTAGAATTTGATTAATTTAGATTAGGAGAATTAAGCAACTATTATAATCTGTACAACTAAATCTAAATCATTTTGAGAATAGAATTTAGCTGAATTAAAGGATTAAATAAGAAATCTCTAATTTAATCATTCAAACCTTTATTTCCTCAAGAACAATGATGATTAACCAACTAACATTTAATATAAAATTAGATAAATATCATAATTTGCATAAACAAGCACATATTATACCAAATGAAAATCCAATTCATGAAATTTTAGAAAATCAAGTAGGAGTATTAGAAAAAGAAGAAAATCAATTAGCAAAAGTCAATATTACAACTTAGGATCTTATAATCCATATGGAGATAACCCTTAAACTCCTTCAATTAATTAGAAAATTAGCCTTCCATGGATAAAAAAGAAGAAACTTCAAGAAGAAAAGAAAGTTGTCTACTATTGTATAGAATTATGTTCTTATCTTTTAAGGCATAAACCCTATATTTGATTTCCTCTAGTACTAAACCTAATAAGAAAGGACAATATGCCTCCTAAGGTTATGAATAATAGAACCATGCTAGTTTTAGAAGCTTAGAACCTAATTTATAAAATAATATACTACAAGAGTTATTATAGTAAAATCTCATAAGTCTAACTTCTAGCAATTGTAAAACTTCCAAAACTATATAGTTCCATTAAACCACAAATATGAAAGTTGTTGGGCTAGGTCTTAGAAAACTTTAGGCACTATTTTTACTTTGATTGGACCTTTAGTGCTCTAGATACGGCTTAAAAATTGAGATTGGTTCAACTTGGATAAAAATAGAGCATCAAATTCACTGCTAATTTTCACCTTCTAGATTTCTAAATGAGGCTTTGGCCAAGACATGAAAATTGTAGAGCTTTCTTTAATATTTCCAACAATATATAGATCACCTAAATCCAATATCTAGAATTTATGTTATAGCCAAAAATTTGAAACAGTGTAAAAATCCTGCATTAACTAAACAATTTAAAAACATTGGAAATCCAACATCCAATCACAAAACAAGGCCAATTTTACAATATTAATTATATGTAACACACTAAGAGGCATGACATAGGAGAAAATAATATAGACAAATTTTTCACATCAAATTCCCTCACACTTAGCCCTTACACAAGCTCAAGCAAAATATAACTTTATTCAAAACTAAAAAACAAAATTTTTACTTTCTATAAAATTCAAAATCATAAATCCATAAGCAAGAAAAAATCTTGGCAAACTTGAAACTAACCAAAATAGCAATTTCATTCAAAAGAAGTAGATCAATATGTTAGATTCTCATAAATTTCACTCTCGAACTCTTAAATGTTCAGGGCAAGTATTTCACTTAAGCTCATTCCATGAAATTATTCTATCATAAGCTTGCTAATCATCTAATTTCCACTAGTCAAATCACATGTGCAACACAAATCAAAAGGACTTTATTTAAGGTTGTAAAGTGGTTAGGAAAAAGGAAAGGAAAAATGAAGATATGAAAAGTTAGAAACTATAGAAATCAATATAGTACTTGAACTATAAACATATAGGCTAATCATAAATAATTATAATTCAACACAATAACCTAATTTTAAATTCAATTACTCATAAACTTTTTTATTTTGTTCACTTTCATTAACTTCTTTTTGCCTTATTCTTCATTTTTTCCTTTTTTTTCACTTTTTCACTTTTTTCATTCTTTTTCATTAATTTTTTCTCTTTTCTTATTGACTTTCTTTTTTCTTTCTTTTTTTTTTCATTTTGACCAACCTTTGAATTTAGAGTTAATAAATTTTCACAACATACATATTCACATATCCCTACACTTATTTAAACCCATCTCACAAAAATTTAAATGCTCTGCTAATATCTAAGGTTATGTAAAGACACTTGTTTTTTACTAGAAAAAGAAATGTTCATGGATAATCATCAAAGAAAATGCAATTAAGTTCAAGGGGGTTAATAAAAATAAGAATTCACGGTTGGCTATTTAGTCTAGCTTAAAGAAAGAACGTATTTATTATTTTTGTATATGCATGTGCAAAGATAATCTCAAAAAGAATCAAAGCAAGTTCTAGAGAAAAAAAATCATGAAAGAATATCACACAAGAAAGAAAGATAATAGTATAAATAATTAACATAAAACTCAAAATCTCACTAGGAAAGTCATACTACTAAATTCAATCTATCAATTCAAAATTCATCACTATACTAATTAATTTTAAGAAGTAAAATCATTTATTTAATAATGTTATAAATCCTATCTAACTTCAATTGAATCTTACTCATGAAAAATGCAAAATTTTCATCAATAGAAGGCAACTAAAACAACTCAAAAAGACTTAAAATTAAGTGAAAACACACTTTTTTATTTTTTATTTCTTACTCTTTTTTTTTACTTTAAAAGCATTAAATGAAGACATAGAACACAAAATAAATCCTAAAAGTCTCCCCTTCACTTAAATTTTAGATTGTCCTTAATGTAAATTATATCAATATTAAGAAAGATAAAGGAAAAGTAAAATAAAAGAGAATGGAAAGAGAGAGCAAAACTAAAATGCTTAGACTACCTCCCAAGAAGCACCTTTATTGAATGCTCTTGGCTCAACTTAGCTACATTGTCTTCAACCAAGATCCACACGAAGATTGACTATTTGCTTTGCCTTCTAATTGCCAAATTTTATATCATCCATTGAAGAGGTCCTTTGTAATTGGTATCATCTAGCATAATTTCTCTAAGTGCTATTCTCAAATCACTTTTTCTTAAAAGTTTAGAATTATCCTGTATAATAAATTTAACATGATTAGTAAAATGACTAGAATGATCCTTAAGAATGCATTATTTTGCCTTTAAAAGTTAAATCTCTATATAATCATCATCTTTTGCAATTTTAAAGACAATACTATTCTTATCACTTATAAATACAAAAATCTCAACACATATGTCACGCGTTATATCATTATCACAAAAAGTGCACTTATGGCCATCCATATAAACTATGAATTTAGAAATCTTAAGAAATTTAGCAAGCATGTCACAATAAATATGTCTAATAAGTGCATTGAAAACAATAAAATCAAAACTAGTAACATTAAAAATAGCAATAGAATTAAAAAATGAGAATGATGAATATTATGAAATAAAGGCTTAAAAGTGTTAAGAAAGAAAATAGAATTGTCATGTATAGCCTTAAAAATTCCAAACTTAGCTATTACACCATTAAACTCCATGGTTAATGTTCCATTTTAAACATTAATCATAGTTTTTTGCTATTTTTAGAAAAGATCGGTTAAGAATGATTAGGGGAAGAACCTTAAATATCTCATTTTACATTTTCAAGATGTAAAAATCTACTAAAAAAAATAAATTCTTCAACTTGCACTATCTTCAAGAATACCTAAAGGTTAAATGTTAGACCTATTTGCTAATTGCATAAGCACCCTTGTTTGTTTCAAAGGTCCCAAATTTAAAGCATTGAAAATAGAAAATGGATGACATTAATTAAAGCTCTTAAGTCAAGCATAGCATGTTTAATTCTAGATTTCCCTATAACATATGGAATGGTGAATGTGCTTGGATCTTTGCATGTTCTTGATAATTTTCTTTGAATGATGACAAACACATTCACCCCTACACTTGTTTTCTAGTCATCCCTTAATTTTCTCTTATTAATGCATAAATTTTTCAGAAAGTTAGAATGCCTTGGACTCTATTTTATCAAATCTAGCAAAGGTATGCTAATTTTTACTTTTCTAAGGGAATCAAAAATCTATTTTTCATCCACAATCTTCTTTGGTTGTATAACTCTTCTTGGAAAAGGAAGAGAAATAGAAAAATTAGTAGGAGGTGAGGGTTCAGGGATACAATTTACCTCATTTTCACCATGTTTTATCACTTTTTTCATGTTGCTTCTTTTTATTTTCTTTTAGTTAACGGCTTTCTTTTGTTTGGAAAAAGGGACATAAGGGAATGTTAGCTTGCTTGCCACTCCTAAGCATAATTGCATTCACGACTTCTTTGCCCTAGTATTGCTAGAAAAAGTTAACCTTAAACCTCGTGCTTTGAGCATACCCATGGTAGAAAATAATTGGCTAATCTAAGTTTGTAAATTTGAGATTATGGCTTCTATTCTTTGCTAAAATTGCAAGTTATTGACAACCATTTGCTTAACCAAATCTTTAAAGGACAACTAAGAAGAAGTTAAAGTTGAATCTCGTTTAGGAGAAATATTAGGTGGAATTCTATTATAAGTAGAAAGGTACTAAACTTAGCTAAAATTGATCCCATATCTAAAGTTTTAATTATCTTTCCAACTAGGGTATTGAATATATCACTACTATTGGTATAGTACTAAGGTTTCCTAAACAAGATTACTACTGCATAAGCTTAAGGTTGATATTTATCATCTTGCAATATGGGGCAGAAATGAATAAGTTGAGATGGACATGAGTATATACCACAAAGTCTAGTAGGAAAAGAAGATTGGGTTTGCTATTATCTTAAGACCATCTATCTTACTAAAGAAGTTAATTCATCTAATATGTGTTCCATTATTTACTAATTTGAATGGAAAAAATTCTTTTCATACACACCTTTAGTGGCAGTTATAATTCTAGAGCCAAATTGTTAGAAGTTCTCAACTATGTTAGCTATCAAAATTTTAGCTGCCATAAGATTTTTGTCAACTAATGCTCCACCACTAGTAGCATTAATCATACATCTATCAATTAGAAGAAGTCCTCTATAAAAATATTGAATTAGGAGTTGCTCATTAATTTAGTGGTGTGGATAACTGGAATGTAATTTTTTGAATCTCTCCTAGTACAAATACAATATTTGACTATTTATCGACCTTATGCCATATATATCTTCTCTAATGGCAGTTGCTTTTGAAATAGGAAGAATTTCTCTAAAAATAGCTTCTTCATATCATTCTAGTAAGTGAAAAAAACCTAGTTAATGATAGTATTTCCAACTTTAATTGCATTAGTAAGTAAGAAAGGAAATGCCCTCAATTTAATATGGTCTTTTGAGATGCCATAAGGCTTCATGGTTAAGCAAACCACATGAAACTCCTTCAAATACTTATGAATGTCCTCATTTACAAGACCATAAAATCTAAGAAGCAAATTGATTAGTCTAGATTTAAGCTTAAAGTCACATCAAGTTCAAGATATTGAATGTCCAAAGGATAGTAAGTAACATTAAGGGCAATTAATTCCTTTAATGTCCTATTATTAGCCATGTTATCAAAGTTATCAAGAAAACCATGATGAGGGATAGGGATGCTACAACTATGTATATTTATAGTCCTATAAAGCAAATAAAAAGTTCTATTTATTTTAAGATCAAAATATAGCCATTCTCTAGTAGATTACTTAGTTATGCACTGCACTATACTACATTATAGAGTACCATAGGAACATAGAAGCACTAAAATACTAATGTATCATTAAAATCACTTAAAAAAATTCTAATTAACCTATCTACACATTTTTTAAAATTATAGAAGCACCACAACATGAAAGCTATAACTATATAGAACCTAAAAATGCAATAAAATTCTTAAAAAATTAAAAAAAATAGTTTAAACGATGGAATTTATCCCAAAAGTGGGGGGCTCATGTTAGCAAGCTATCATAAGCCTTGATAAAAAAAATTTCCTACCATTACAAAATTTTTTATCTTAATTGGAACTGCTAGTCACTCTACTACTAGTTCAATGGGGTAGGAAGTAGTGCATAACTTGTTCAAACAAGCCATTAACCTCTAATAGAGTGTAAAATGAAGTAATATATGATGAAAAAGGATGAATTAAAGTGAAGGAATATACAACAACTAAAGAATACAAGAGAACACAAGAAAATGCAAAAAAAATGATGGATACCATAAAATGCAAGAAAACATAGACATATGCAAAACTTCAATAGAATGCTTGAACAATTATGCAAATCATAACTAGTAAAAGACAAGAAAGGATAAATTGAAGTGGATCTCGGGTATTGGTGCCAAAATTTTGATGGCTATCAAACCTAATAAAAATTAGAAATTATTGGATTCATAAAAATTTTACAATATAAGGCAACAAATTAGGTTGAACCCCTAATGATCCATTTAACAACTCTTATCACAATGATTTAATGACTATGACTACAAAATTATTTAAGCCTTTTATACACTAAAAGTAAAAAGGATAAATGCAAACAGAAGTAAAAATCAAGGATGCAATATGTAGGAAATAAAATAAACTAATATGCAAGAATGTAAATAGAACTAAATTAGGAAGGTTAAGCCAAAATGAAATAGAATGCCTTTATAAAAATAGAATGTAGAGGCAACATAAAAAATCAATATAGAAACCCAATTGATCCAAGGAATTGAGAAATCTTTGATGGATTAATCATAAATCATAATATATTTAAAAAGTACAATTGATTTTTCAGCCTAAAATTATCCTAAACCTCTACAATAATTCATAAATTTTGCACTAGAAAACCATCCATGACTTAATTAAATTAGAGTAGCAAAATTAAACAACTAATATAATTTATAAGGCTAAATCTAAATCAATTTGAAAATAGAATTCAACCGAATTGAAAGATTATATCAAAAACCTTTGATTTAATTATTTAATTATTTCTTATCACAAGAAGAATAACAATTAACCAACTAACATTCAACATAAAATTAGATGGATATCATAAATCACATAAACAAATGTAGATTATACTAAATCAGAATCTGATTCATACAATTTTACAAAATCAAATAAAAGCATTACAGAAAGATGAAAATCAATTAGCAAAAGTCAACATTATAGCTTAGGATCTCATAATCCAATAGAGATAAACCTCAAATTCCCTAAATCAATTAGAAAACTAGCCTTCCATGGTTGAAAAAGAAGAAACTTAAAGTAGAGAATAAAGCTGTTTAAAGTTGTATAGAATTATGTTCTTGCTTTTTGAGGCATAAACCTTACCTTTGATTTCCTCTTATACTAAACTTGATAGGCCAAGACCATATGCCTCTTAGGATTATAAGAATAAGGCCTTGCTTATTTTAGAAGTCTAGAACCTAATTTGCAAAATAATACTACAAAAATTACTATAGTAAAATCTTATAGGTATAAATTTACAAAATTAACAAGAGTTGCTATAATAAAATCTTATAAGTATGACTTCTAGTCATTGTAAGGCTTCTAAAACTATATATATAATTTCACTAAACCATAAACATGAAAATTGTTAAGCCAGGTCTTAGGAATCTTTAGGTGCTTGTTTTATCTTGATTGGACCTCTAAAGCTCTAGATATGACTTAAAAATTAAGAGTAGCTTAGCATAGATAGAAATAAAGTGTCAATTTCATGGCTTATTTTAACATTCCAAATGTCTAAATTAGGCTTTGGCTAAAAGATGAAAATTGTATATCTTCCTTGCAATGATATAATGATTACCTAAATCCATTATCTAGAACTCAAGTTATAGCTAAAAATTTGAAACAATATAAAAATTTAACATTAATCAAACAATTTCAAAATATTTGAAAACTAACACCCAATCACATAATAAGGCTAATTTCATAAAATTAAGCATATTTAACATACTAAAATGCATAAAATATGAGAAAATAATATAGATAAAATCTTGTACATCAAAGATCATATTGTGTATTTGAAAAGTTAAACCTATAAAAAGTAAGTATGTGATTTAGTGAGAAATATTCTACTTAACAAATAATTTGATCACAATTTATAAAGTATTAAACAAGTTTATGAAGGAAATGTCCAATATCTTCCTAAGTTTTCATAAGACAAGGTCCTTGATTATCAAATCTAATTAATAAAATGTCCCCAATTCAATTACTAAGTAGCCAATTATCCCTTATAGGCTCCAACCTTATCCCTTTGAGGTTACCTTATAACCTAACCATTACAAGCCAACACATGAAACTAATGTACCATATATGCATTATGTCTTTATCCATACCTAACAAATTATTATAATTATACTATAATTCATAACATAACAGCCAATTCTTAATTAATTCAAGCTAATGCTTCATGGTACCATTATCACAATAAACTCAAGTCCACATACATATTTATGCATAAACAAGGCCTTACAAAGCATATCTTAGTATAAACAATACCAAAAAGCTAGCCTTTTTAAGATTGATGGGTTGATAGTATCTTTTTTACATGAATTCTTTTTATTAGAAGCATATTAATGATTTAACACTTATACTACTCATTATTTTTGTTCAAGGTCAATCTTTCTCATATTACATGTTTAAGAAGGTATAATGCTTTTTATTTACTGTAATATCCCAAATTTTCAATTCTATTATTTGAATCTCTAATTTCTAAGGTCGTAGAAACGAGGAGCAGGTTTGAGTTAGCTTAGTGGGTGAATCTTAAGTTGAAAGGATTTAAGTGTAAAGGTAAACAAAATTTTGAAGGAAAAACGATAGTGGGAAAAGAATTTATTCTCCTAAACAGTATAGATGATCAGAGGAGGTTGGAAAATCCTAAAATGGGAAGTTGTCTAAGTCTGACAGTGTAAAGAATTTTAAACAGACAGAAACCCTATGGACTAAATTGCAAAAGTGCAGAATCGGGTGTGGTTAAAGTGAAATAACCAAGGATTTGGGATTTAATATAAATAACCAAGAGTTTGGGGTGCAATATGTGATTTTATTTAGTGTGGCCAATAGACACATGACAAGTGTGGCCAATAGACTTATGGACAAGTGTCCTTATTTGAAGAAATGGCAAGAATAGCCTTACTTTTGGTGAAAAAGGACTAATTTACCCTTGGAATTGTCAAAAATGGCAAGAATACCCCTAGAAGCTTCATGAAAACCCTACCCTCTTCTCCATTTCTCCAAAAAGCTGAGGAAGACTCCATGAAAGCTCCAAAACGTGCAGGAGAGAGAGAGAAAGAGAGAGAAAGTTTCTTTTGAGTTTTTCACCCAAAAATAGTGAGATTTAGGCTTGGGGGTAGAAGGGAAAGTTGCTCTTCTCATCAAGCTCTATCCATTGGTGTGTTTAGATTAAAGAAAAGCTCAAGTTTGATCAAGTTTGGGGAGCTCCAAGTAAGGATTTTCAAGTTGTAGCAAGAGGTAAAGTTGTTCTCCTCTAAAACCTCTTTATTGTGCTCTTGTTAGTTTTCTTGAAATCTTGATGTTGGTGTGGTCAAAGGTGGTTGAACATGGAGTTTAGGATGATTTGAACATGTTTAATGGTGTTTTAGATGTTGTTATGTTGATCTATGGCTTTGGTTTGGTGTAAAAATAGCAAGAAACCATGATGTACACACTTGGGTTTTAGAGACATAATGGTGCATGTGTGGATTTGTCATGATTTTTTTGGAATTTGGTTAAAATGATGAAATTAGGATGATTCTTATGAGTTATGAAGCTTATGGAAGATGAATTTTGAGTTATGAATGTGTGTATGAAACTTCCCTTTTGAGAAGTCAAGGGGAGAAGGAGGTTTAGCCATGTAAAATTGTGTTTTTGGAAGATCAGTAATGTACACGGGGTAGAACACGGCCCATGTTGTACCCCATGTTCTGAACACGAGGTAGAACACGGCCCATGTTCACCCCCGTGTTCTTTGCTAAGTGAACATTTTGGCTTTAATTCTTCACGTTTTGCATGGTTTTACTTCTGGATCCTTTTCTAATGTTCATATTTGTCATTTCAAGGCTTGAAAGCAAAGTATAGAGCATCTAAGTATGCATTTATTTAAGTGAAGAAAGTAAAGAATACATGAGGATTAGGGAAAGTGATGATATTCTAATAAAGAACTATGATATGTATTTGTATAGACTAAGAAGTGACAACTTGCAAAGGCAAGAGGAAGTGTAAAGGAGTTTTTGGTGAGAGCAAAGGGAACATCACATTGGAAGCTTGTGAAAGGTAGCTAGCTTTATCCTTAAGCTATTTTCTATTTATATGATTTTCTATATTTTATGCCATTGTATGGAATGTGAATGAGATAGTTGTGTGCGCATCCCGGGAAGACAGTAATACTGTGTGTGTAAGGCCTATGGCCCGAATTATCTCCGGGATGGTAATGAAAATTGCTGTGTGCGGTACCTATGGCCTTTAGAGTACCTCGGGAAGACAGTGTGATACTGTGTGAGTAAGGCCTATGGCCCGAGTTTTCCCCGGGAAGACAGCGTGATGCTGTATATGAGGCCTAGGTACGATTATTTGTGATGGCCATCTAGATATTGATATAAGTCCTTGAATGGGCTTGATGATTGCTATGTGTGATGCACATTTCCTACATTGGTATAGTGTGGAATGAGATGATAAATGATTGATTGATTTCGAAATGTACGTTTTATTTGCTTAAGGATCTGGAATGGCTTGAAATGTTTTTATGGCAATAGCTAACTACTGGGAAACTTTGTTTCTTATGTTTTTCTGTATTGTGACTAACCATTTCAGGTGATGCTTCCAAAGGTTCTCATGACAAAGGACAATAATGTTTTGAGATTGTAAATGTGATAAAAAAAATATGTCTAGATAGTTGGTGATATTATACATAATGGATGTACGAATTGTAAATGGAACTCTTTTTGTATAGTTATATGACTTTTGCTCATGTGTATAAAGTACAGAAATTTGAGATATTCCGTATTAGCTTGAGGTAGATGGCGAATGAGTACGTATAATCATCTAGTAAATAAGGAATAAGGCGTTGATAAGTAAGGGAGTTACATTTACACTAAGTGTATAATTTCATAGTGAAGCAGGGTTATAATCGATTATATAATTAACTATTAGTGTTTAAAGAGGAACTCTGACACCTATAGTCAACTATATAGTTAAGTATGAGAGTTGAAAGATAACTCTAGATGACTATAGTTCACTTTCGTTGATATGCACAATATTTTATACTTAATTTTCCTTTATATTCCCTTATATTTAGGTCTTTTAAGGTGTGATTATGCTTATTTTAATATGTATATGCTTATTTTGGAATAAATCATAAGTTTTAAGTTAAATAGAAAATAATGACTAATTGTATGAATTTGACACTCTTTTATATTTTTAGCTATAACTTAAGCTCTAAACCTCCATTCATGGTAACCTTTGTATGGATAGAAAACTATAAGAATTCTATACAACTTCATGTTTTGTGGAAGAGCCATTTTAGATGTTTAGTAGGTTGAATTTGGCCTTAAAGTTGATCTAGTGGTGCTATCCTAGTACAATAGACTTGACCTTTCCTCATTGTCTGGCCTATAACTTGAGTTCTACAAGCCCAAATTACAAAACCTGGTATTTAAGTTAGTAAGACCCAAATCAACTTAGCTTTTGAAGTTAAAGTGATATCATTTTGAAGGTAAAAAATTAGCCTTAACCATAATGATGTGAATTAAATGACTTTAGACCTATTTTAATGTTTAGGTCATAATTTAGGCTACATAACTCTAAATTATAGAAAGTCTAATCCATTAGTTAAATAAAAGTCGGCCCTATGTGTTTGTAATCTAGTTAAGCAAAATTAGGAGGTATATATTTGGCAAAAATGTAGCTAACCAAAGGTAGTTTAGCAATCAACAAAATAAAGTTTTTCATCTCTTGGTGTCTTGATCTTTCTAATTAAGCCACTTAAGTCATGATTGGCTAAATTCTCCTCTTCTAGTTCAAGGGATTTGGTATACTCTTTCTATTTGATTTTAATACCTTATTCTTTATCTTTTATATTTAATTAGTCATCTCTATTCATTTATCTCTTTTATTGATGATTATATAAATAGTTTTCTATAAAGGATCCATTAGTTGATTATCTATGTGATCATTCTTAAAATAGTTGATTAAGTTATTTTTTGCAATTTTGATTTAATGCATTTAGCTACTATTTGATAGATCAATTAAAGGGTAAGCTTTGCAATTTACATGATTGCTATGTTATTTAGTCTATTTTAGTTGAATTTCTTTTATTTTAACTCTATTTTGATTTTGATCAGGTTTGATTTGGTTTTAATAAGGACTGAGTTTAATTAACTTATTTCAATTTGTTAATTATAATCATATTAAAAAGAGAATTTTGGAATAATTATGCATGCTGAGGTTATTTTCATCAATTGAATAGCTAATTAAGTATTGCCTATATTTTATAATTGATGATAAATTGGTAGATTGATGTACAATCCTTTGAATTGAAATTCTTCTTGTTGTGAGTAAACTCTACTTTTTTTTATTTTTAATTTATAAGATTGTTATTTCTTACTCTTTAATTCGAGTTTTTTAATTAAAAAGTCCCTTTGTTGCATAACTAAATTGGAAATAAATTGAAATCTAAACTTCATGGGATTGACTTAGTTTAGTCTTACTATAGTTTTGTAATTTTGGTATGTTGTGACATGTATCAACTATCATCTAGAGGAAAATCTTGGGTTCAATAGTTAACTATGTAGTTAATTTTGCTAGTCTAGAGATTAACTCAAACACTCATAGTTAACTATTAGCTAATGTTCTACAAGTTTTCCTATTTTATCATTGGTCATTCACTATTATTAACACCTAAACTTCGTTTGATTCATACCAAACCTCCACCAAATGATTAAAAACATTAAATACTATCTTTAAACATTATAATTCATCATATAATCAACCAATTTAATGCATAAAAAATCATTTTAATTTTTTATCATCAAATATACCATGAAAACACTAAAACTCATTAAAACAAATTTGAATTATAAATTAAGTAGAATACTACTCATAAATTTAAAGAAAATATATTGAAGCATAGAATAAGATGATTAGAGCCTATATTTACTAAACATAGAAGAATTTATGGTTTAGGATTTTTGGTGGCTTAACTTCCATAAACCAATCTAAATTGAAATTCATATATAAAAAAGAAAATAGATGAATATAGAAAAGGTTAGTTAATAAGGAATCAATAATTAATGAGTTACTCATCTTGAAGAGATGAAAATTTAAGAAGGATTAGAGAATTTCTCTTAGAGCTCTACAATTTCCTTGGAAAAACATGAAGATGATGATAAGAACATATGAAGGATAATGGGTGTTTGGAGTATTTTAGGAATAAAGGAGTGGATGGGTAATATAAGAAGAGGATAAAATTGGAATTTCTATTTACCTCTTTATATTTCTCTTATTTATCATATTTATGATATAACTATTATTTCACAAATCATCTTTATTTTAAATCATCATCATATTCTAATGTTTTATGAAACTCTCTCACTATCTACATTCCTCCCATATGTTCATTAATTCAAATTACTTATAGAACTTAAAATATATAATTCAAGCAAAACAAATGAAACTAATTGATAAGCAACTAACACCTAAATGGATAAAAATTTAAGTTCTTAGGGTGTAATAGTACTCCTTCCTTTAAAAGAATTTATTTTTGAATTCTCTAAGTTAATGTGCAAGGTACTTTATTTGACTAAGATAACAAGATTAAAGCCCCTAGGCTTACCAAACAATTGTCAACATTCTTCATATACTTTTCAAATTCCCAAGAGGCTTTTTCTTTGTCATGTCATTCTTATAGAACCTTTACTAATAGTTCCTTCTTCGACCTTAGCTTTCAGACTTAACATTCCTAAATTTTCATTTTTTTCTCCTCATGTGTTAACTTAAAATCTAACTAAAGTAGTTCCTCTCTAATGATGTGAGAATATGTTTCGAAGCATAAATACATGAAAAATGGGATGGTGGCATGCAAACTATCCAGTAACTCTAATTGGTAAGCAATAACCCTAATAGGCTAAACGATAGGAAAAAGCCCTATATAGTGAAGTGCAAGTTTCTTTTTCTTATTAAATCTCATAACCCTTTTCATTTGTAATATCCTAAATTAAATTTTTATAAATTTCAATGCTTGTGATTGCTTATTTTTATTTAATATTTATTCAGTTAAAATTAAAATAATATCGATGATAATGTTTGAAATATATTTATCTTTTTTATGATTATTGATTTGAGAATTAATTAAAGTAATTTTACAAGAAAATTTCTTATAAGTTAAGAAATAATTTTTAATGAGCAAGAGTGCATGGATTCATGAAATAATTTATATGAATTTGAGACATTATTTTTAAGAATTATAAAAGTTTAAAATAATTATTTTTGAACTTTAAAATTTATTAAATTATCAAAAATATATAAATATTTTTATATTGTAAAAAGATTGAAAATAAGTGAGTTATGAGTTTAAAATAAAATTTATTTTACAAAAAAATGAGTTTTAAAATAAATTAATAATTGAGATCAAATCCAATAGATTTGGAGGGCCAAGATTTTATGATGGAATGGACTTATAATAGGGTGAAAAGCATAGTAACAAAACCTTTAGCTACTTTTTTCTTATTTTTCCTTTCTTTCCATTTCTAGAAATTCTTCACTCTCTCTCATCTCTTATTCTCATTACCATTTTACTCTTTCTTTTCACTCATCTCTCTTTTTCTAGCGGGTTCTCTTTCTTTCTTCCCTCTCTTCATTGGCCTTCCCTTCAATAGTCACATTCATCTCTTATTGGAGTACTGCCATGCAACCTTTTTCTTTTTATATTGTCGTCTATTGACAATAGTTGGTGGGACTGATGAAACGCTACACAATTAAAACCAACTATTTATCTTTAACGTGAAGATTGTTGTTGTCAGCTATTTTCATCATCATGTTCTTCTGCAAACCATCGTCTAGTAGCCGTGGCTTGGTGATGTGAAGGAGAATAGCAAAATTGTGAGGTAGTCCTGAGCTTTTAAACTACTCAAAAATAGAACACCTTCTTCCTAATGATCTGCTACTTCTCTAGCTCCGGTGAGCTGCCAATGACACCCTTATCTAAAAGTAAATCATTCCAAAAAAATAAATCTTTACTACTATAACTTTTATTTGCTAAATTGAAGAAATCCTTAAATTACTTAAATGAAGAATTTGTGAGATTTTAATAGAAAAATAAGAATGTAATACTTTAGATTAACAAAATAGGATAGATAGAAAGAAAATAATGACAATTTATTAAACCAGAGAATTTTTCATAATTTAACAAGTAAGGAAAATGAAAATTAGAGAAAATAGATGCTTTAAGAGTCATTTGGATGAAGAGATTTCCTAAAGTGAGTCTATACACATGTTATAATAATATTTTATAAATATATATAGTTCCTCTCTATATGGTTACTTATATTCTGTTATTAATGTATAAGTAAATAGAAAATTAAGGTCTTGATGGATTGTTATTGTTTGGCTTATTATAGAGTCTAATAATGTTTCTATTGCTTAGGATATTCTTTTATGGATTTCTTGTTAAATTTTCTTTGAAACTAGAAGCTAAAAGGTGTAGCATAGTTATCATTTAGTTTTAGACATTTTATAGTGTTTGATGACATCAATTTACTAATTAATATGATTAGAGTATTCTTAAAATATTACATCCTAATACTATAAGGATTGAACTTAATTTAAAAAAGCTCTACTCTATCATCTTATTTTAGATATTTGGTATAGCATTTATAAAACAACAATTTTAAACTCAAGATTATTTGATTACTATAATCAAAGTATATTTATATTATTAGAATCTAATATTTTGATTGTTATATACTTTGAATTGTATGACTTATTATTTCTAGTTTGTCAATGATAAATGCCAAAATAAAGGTTGCAATAGTTTAGGAGGAATAAGTAGCATCAAATTAGATTTTCTAAAGCTTTGAATGATCATATATATAAGTTTAATCTTAAATTACTATGAAATACTATATTTTCAATTTCTTATGATTAATTTAAGAAAGAGATAATAAAATTACAATATTGAGAACAGAATGATGATTTGGAAAGAAAAGGAGTAAACTTGAAATGTTTATAAACTATTATTGTGAATTGTAATATTAGGAGGAAAATGTAAAAAAGATGAATATGGATGTTTTGAAACCTCCAAGGTGGATCAATGTTATTAGGTGAGTATATATTTCACCACATATTAATATTTCAATAAAAGATAGTTTAAATATTGTTAATTACATTTTCTTTCTTGATAGTATAGATTTCTTATTCATGTATATATATTCATTATAAACTCAATACCGTGGAATAAGAGTAATTAGTTGTTTGAATGAATGTTTATTGATCAAAGTACGCAACAAAAGAATAATGGTAGTATTTCTAACTATCGATGAATTATGATTAAGTTTCAATGATATTTGTATATTATCTATGAATCTTCCCATGGATGCCATTGAAAATTATGAACTATAATAGAGCAATGTTTTGAAAGTTAGATAGGAAATTTTTAGCAAATTATATAAGTAAGATATGAAATTGAATAGGAAATCAAAAGGATGGATATATGCATGGATATTATAAATAATTATATGGTGTTATGTAATATCAAAACTTTGGTTATGATTGAATATCACTATTTAACATGATTGCAAAGACTTAATGTGAATGTGATGATTTGTTTATGTTCGAGCTTTAATAACTATTTGTGAATGTGATGTCTACCTAGAATGGATAGTATGTGACATGATGATGATGTTGCATATTAACATATAGTTAAGATTTCTATGAATTGTGATATAAGATACAGAGTCTAAGCTATATGTAAGTTAATTCTCATTTCAGGCATGGTTTCCAATATTTCAAGAAACTTAAGGAAATGAGTTTATTATTATTTTCTAATTTAATACATGATTAACTTGCAAATATTAATCATAAAATTAATTTCCTATAAGGTAGTGGTAGGTACATGCTCATTGAGTTTTCATAACTCACTCCATTTTATTTTCAATGTTTTCCAATTAAAGATAAGTGTCATTAAGCCTTATTGCATCTATGGAGAATCAAGGCTGCCTTGCTAAAAGATTTGATAGTTGGGATTGGATCATTATTAAAGTTAGAGATATGTTGATTCATATAGTGTTAAATTGTTATATGTGTATAAAATTGAAACCATATTGTATTATATGTATGTTTGATGTTGTCGTATCTGAACATAATATAAGTTTTGTATTATAGGACATATAGCTTTCAGGCAGTGACCAAAAATAAGAAAAATTCTATCCTTTTTTTCATAAAATTCAAAGGAAAATTTTAAGTTCCCTTGGAGCTATAGAAACTTCCTTTGGATAGATTTGTAGAATCAATATTAAGGCTTCTAGAAAATAACATTAAGATCCACATCGATCACAATCGAAACTAGGTCATGACATCATTGGTGAAACTTTAAGAAATATTTTATCCCCCATTTGGAGTTATAAATTTCTCTTCCTCTTATTTGCATAGGATCCTTATCAATCTTGCGTTGTTTTAAGCTAATCCTAGATAATTTGAACTTTTTTTGAGGCATGCATCACTAAATCATGTCCTAAAAGCATGACTTTTCTTGGCTCAACCCATCCTATGATAATGTAATGCCTTACAGGGAGCTATTTTAAAGCTAGTTAGGTAGTTATTGCTCTACATAAATTCTAACAATGGTAAGTATTACTCCCAATTACCATTAAATTCAAAGGCATATTCCTTCAGTATATCTTCCAACACCTAGATGGTATGTTCCAATTGTTTGTTAGTTTACAAATGAAAAGTTATGCTAAAATGTAACTAAGTTCCTATGGTTTATTGGAAAGATTGCGAAAAATGACAAGTAAGCTGCATAGAATAATTAGAAATAATAGTAGTGAGGACTCCATGGAGGGGAATAATCTTCTCCAAGTACACTTATGCATATTATGCTACCAAAAAGGTAGTTTTAAATGGCAAGAAATGTGTTATCTTGGTCAAATGGTTCACTATCACTCGAATAGAATCATGCCCTCTTTGAGGCTTGGGTAAACTAGTTAGAAAATTTATGGTGATACTCTCTCATTTCTGCTTTAGAGCTTGTAGTGATTAATGCAATATGGCAAGTTGACAATGTTTAGCCTTTACTTGTTTACGGGTAAGACACTTGGTCAAATAGTCTAACATGTCTTTCATCATCCTTTTCCACCAGAAGACTTCTTAAAGGCCATGGTATGTCATGGCTAGACCTAGATGCCTCACATAAGATGAATAATATAACTAATGCAATAATTCATTGTGCTCGCTAGGGGGACCCAAATTCACTTCTAATATTGAATTATTCCTTTCTAATCAACAATGAGATCTTCATTTTGATTTGTTATTGCTTCCACTCTTAAGAGAATGTGTTAGGGATCACTCTTTTAAGATTCCTTAATCCTCTCCATTATCATAGATTTTACTACCACCTAAGCAAGTAACACTTCTTGGTTATTTGCTTGCATTCCTACTAAAACACTAGAAGAATTTTTGCTTAAAGTATTAGCTACAACATTTGCTATACCAAGGTGATATAGGATCACACAATCATAATCCTTAAGAAGTTACCTCCATCTTTGTTGTCTTAAGTTCAAATCCCTCTACTTAAAGACATATTTCAAGCTTTTATGATTAGTGTACACTTCACATGTTTCTCTATAAAAGTAAGGTCTCTAAATTTTCAATGTAAATACTATCATCACCATTTATAGGTCATGTGTTGGGTATTTAACTTCATGATTTTTTAGTTAGCACAAAACATATGTGATAACTTTCCCATGCTACATTAGCACACAACCTAAGTTAATCATAGAAGAATCATAATATACCATACAATATACCATATAACCTTTAGTCTCTAATAATAGAGCCAATAAAGGAGTAAATGTTAAACACATTTTCAATTTCTAAAAACTATTTTCATAATTATCACTCCATTCAAACTTGACTCATTTTCTAGTAAATTTGGTTAATAGTATTTCCAGTTTAGGAAAATCTTATAACACCATATTTCCTTAAAACTTCATACTTGTCATTTAGAATTCACATTTTAAGAACTTAACATATAATTAATGCTTACACAAAATTTTCGTCATGATCTGAATATATTAAACATGTTCCTCCTCATTCTTAGAGTACACCTAAATGTCATCTGTGAACATCATAATGAATTTATCCAAAAAAATCTTTAACACCTTATTCATAAGGTTGGGAATACTAGACATAACCAAGAATTCACAATGCTTATATCAAGTTCTAAAAGTTGTTTTTGGCTTGTCCACTCCATGAATCCTTAATTGGTGATATCTATATAGCAAGTCTATCAACAACAACTACTTTACAAATTGTAACTAATTAAATAAATCATCAATATGAGGCACAAGGTATGATTCTTGATTGTCACTTTGTTTGATTAGTGGTAGTTTATGCATAGGTGAAGAAATTCATCTTTTTTTTTATAAACAATACTGGAGTTACTTAAGGAGATAAACTAGGTTGAGTGAATCTCTTATCTAGCAACTCATATAACTGTGCCTTCAATTCTTTCAAATTCACCGATGTCATTCTATAAAGAGGTTTGGAGATTAGTTCTATACCTAATGCCTAATTAATGTTAAATTTGATTTTGCTAATCCAGTGGTAATGTCATGACTTGATTCTTAGTACTGTGACTAATGTAAAATTACTTCACTAGTATTAATATACTAGCCAGTTGTTCTTACAAGCCTATAAGACACTTCTTATTCATATATTTTCTTAACTTTATTAAGAACATAACTAAATGTTTATAGAAAATGATATTGATTACACATGCATAAGAAATTCAAAACATAGTTTACATATATTGAAAATATTTATACAAGAGTTCATGATTTGAAAGCATAAATTTACACACCTAAAAACTATCAAAAGAAGAATCTTTAATTAAAACCATCCTATTTCCCTTCATTATCCCTATTAAGGTCTAATTCTATAGATAAGGAGGATAAAGTTGCTATATTAACTAAACTAGAACTACTAAGTATGCTTTTTAGTGAATAAGTTTGTTGAACAAGATTGACTACAAAAGGATTAGAGTCAGAATTTATTTTCTTAAGCTTTAGTATAGTTTAGATAGGTTCCTATTGAAGACACTTGTAGTCTATAATAAAATATTATCTAGAAGGTCCCTAAGGTGAAAGAAAGGTTCTAGTATAGGTGTTAGTCATCTTTTAGGGATCCATGCTCCGTATATAAATGAAAATTCAATAAAAGGAGAGTAAGCATTGAAATACTTAGTAAATAACTACTTTTCTTCTTTTTCTAGAGTTTTCACCATTCTAAATTAGATATATAATAGTGTAAAATATTATTTGTTTAAAGTTTTTATGTATCATGTTTGCAAAGTTTGCTAAAATGAATGGCAATAGTTTATATACAAATTTCTCCTTATATCTTCGGTCCAACCTTATCCCTTACCACCTTAGGCACAAGGCCACTAACCTTATCCCCCTAACCTTTACCATACCTTTCCTTTTCTATGAAGAATGTAAATCCTTCCTCCTATAAATCATGTATAGGATAAGCAATAATAAGATGCTAAATGTAGCATTAATTATTCATTTCAAGTTCATTAGGTATGGTTAGAATACTAACTATGCCATAAAATCTTACCATTTTCATATGCATTCACATTTCATCATTACTTGACATTATATTCAAGGTTAATATACAACCTTTTTATTCAAGATAATGACAAAACTTAATTATTTTAAATGGTTAGCAACTTATAACTCAAGCATTATCAACTGTACTAGAATTTTCAATCATTTACAACATTATTCAATAAAAAGTATTAAATACTAAACATGTTGGGTAATGGGAATACTTCCATGGTTTAGTGTCATTTAGGTTCCTAAATCAATTTAAATTTTGGTCAAAATTTTTATCAAATACTTCTAATACATTACCATATCAAACATCAATTTTTTTACAAATTCCTTATCCTTGAGTACTATTTACACAATACCAAAATTGTGGAATTCAAATAAGATAACACAAGAGCAATTGTAACAAAAGCCTTTTATCAATATTCATATCACTTCCAATCATCACCAAATTTTAATAAAGCATCCCCAACATGTTAAATGATAAAAAAATTTAATTATTTCACAAAAATACCACATTAGTACTATTATATAAAACCAAAAATATAGAACTATCAATTCTGGATAGTTTTAGAGTTGTTGCAAAAAAGGAGCCATTTAGGTAACTAAATTAATTTCAATTGTAATCAAATTTTTATATAAAAATTTTACATTTTTGTATTTTTTAATAAAAATTTTAATGATAAAAGGAACATGCTCACATAATTTTTAAGGCATAAAAATTAAAAGATAATTTTCTCAAAACTAATAAAATTTATCCAAATATAATGTTTAAAAACACACATTAATAAATGCCTTTAAATTTTCACTTATTCACCAAATTTACCATTGGCTTCATTTACAAGTTTAGTCTTTTTTTATTTCTAAAATCAAATTTGAGCATAAAAAGTTGAACAAATTGAGCCTAAATGAACCAAGATGATTTATTTTAAATTTAGGCTCAAGCTCTGGGTTTTCAAGTTACCTAGGTCATTTTTAGGTTACTTAGGGCTTTAATTTGCTATTAGGCCTTTATATAATTTTCCCAAACTTAGTGTTAGGTTTTTAATTATATTTTAATACATAATAGTACTAAATATAATTTCTACAAAAATTCTAGCTAAATGTGCCTCGAAACTATTTTTGCAATTTAGCCGAATTTCACCTAATTACCTTACCAAATTTCCATTCGAGAAGGTTTCTAGTCAAAATTCTTTCTTAAACTTTCTTGCTCTATTTTAGGTATTATAGGTAACCTGTAACTCTTCTTAAGACACATTTAGGAATTCATACATTATAAGAACTTCATTCATATTTATGGTTAGGTTATTTAGATCTCTAACCATGGCTAAATAAGTAATGCATCACCTCCTCATAAACCTTTAAGCTTTCATATTAGAAATCAAACCTATGGCCTTAGTTGTTCTTTCTCCACAAAACATAAGTGATGAAGATCTTTCCATGGGGAAATTCAAAGTCTATCCAAATAATTCATGCATGTATGATATTTAGATAACCAATCTATTCCCAAAATTATATCACAATCCATCATGTTTAAGAACACTAAATTAGCTAGTATGACATTTTTACAAACAACTATTGGGCAATTTCTAATCATATAGTTATCCATAATATTTTTATCCATAGGGTCATTACCATCAAAGGTCATTCTAGAAAAATATGAGCATTTTTCAACCAAAAGGCAAATTTCTTTGAGATAAAAGATTAGGTAACACTTGAAATAAACAATATTGTAGTAGAAATGTCATTTATATGAATGGTACTTGTTACTATTACATTGGATACATAGGCCTCTTACCAAGTTAAGGTAAAGACTCGCTTAATTAGCTTCCACATTTTTTTATGGCTTCCTTCCTTACCATTTCACTTTAAAGTGGCTTGATTTTGTACTAAAATGAATGAGTGAGTCATGGAAGCATCTCTTTAAGGGGTAGAAAAATTAGCCATAATGTTTCAAGTACTTCTTAAACACTTTCTTGCATCATAGCCCTCTTGGCTATAGTTGTAGCACATTATATTAGTCCTCCCATATGCCTATCATGCCTCTAATTGCATTATCGAAATCAAGGTAGTCCCCAATAAGATATATTTCAATGTTGAAAAGCCCTTCATTCAAATCTTAGATTAGCTCTTGAGTAGTTTTTTAGCCTTGCCATATTTCTCTTGGTGGATAGTCCAATTAAAGGATTCCTTGGACCCTAACTATCTTACTTCCTTCTCTTATAAGAGAAACATGAAAGGGCATTCCCCTTAATGGTTAAGTAACACTAAGTTCTTTTAACCTACTTCTTTTATTATTCCTTGTTTAAGCTTAATACTCTTCCCTTTCTTTAAACTTGAATTCATTATGAATGGCTTGATCTAGATATTGTTAGTAAGTAATATGCTCACCAACAATAATGTAGATAAGAAATAATTCTAAATCCCATTGATGAATCTCTCCATTTTAACCCCTTCATTATAGACTAAATATTGAGACAATCTTGTAAATTAAGTGTCACTTATAGTGAGACTTCCTCGCTTCAAGTTTTTAAACTCTTTGGCTTTAGCTTGTCTTAACCTTAATGGTAAGAAATGATTAATAAAAGTTTCTTAGAAATTTACCTAAGTTAAGGGTGTCATATTTTGATTTCATTTCTCATTGGTGGTTAAGAACCAATGATGAGCTATATTATGTAGTCAATGCCCTTACTAATTCTATCAATAGGGCCTTAAGGCACTTAAAGGTCTTCTCGTACAATTTAATTTGAGCTAAAAATTGGTATAGTTCCATAGAAGGATCAATCCTTGAATAATTTAGGGATTTAAGCTTTAAGAACTTATGGACAATGTGATATGATCCTAAGGGAGGCAATCATAAAGAGCTAGTTAGAAGAAACAAAGATATGCTTCAAGGGTCAATTTAAATGTCTTGGATGCATGGAAGAGCTAAATAAGTGCATTTTGTGTATTTTAGCCAAGTATTCGAATATTGTAATTGACTATTGCATTTTAAGTTTGTGTTTGCTTGCTTATAATCAAATACCATATTCAAATACTACTTCATTTTGAGAATACTAACTAATTATTGTATTTAAATATTATAGTTGAAATTTATTTCTACCTATTAATACTCAAATATTGTATTCAAATATTTTTGGGTAATACATTTGATCTTATGAATTATTTTGTTATTATACTTTTGAAAGTTTTATTTTCCTCTATATTTTGGCTCATCATTTTTAGCATATTATTTTAAACAATTAATGCTCATTTATTGCCCATTTATTTTAGGTTAATTACTATGATAGCTTTAAGCCTAACTTAGTCTATTAAAGCCTAATTAGGTTAGTTAACTTGTTAACTTTTTAGCCTCTACAAGGAGGGTTATTCTTTACAAATTAAAGTTTTGGAAATAGAATTTGGTTAAAGCCTTTTACTTAGGTGAGTTCTCTCTTGAGTTCCTAAATAAATTTGGAACTTATAAAAAATGAATTTAACCTTTATGTTTACTAATCAATGATTCATCTTTATTGTGTGATTCTTCTTCATTTATAAAAGGATTTTCATCCTTTATAATATGTTTTTCATCACTAATCATTCTTGTTCTTCCTCTTACTAAGTATGGCATGACTATTCTTTTATTTTTTGTTTGATTTACTAAATTTTAAGATGATCCACTGGTTAGATTCTCATCATTTGGAATTTAGGGCAATGTATCCCAATCTTTAGATTCATTTCTTCTCATTTCATTTTTTTATTTCTTGTTATTTTGTGTGATTTTCATTTTGTTGTTTCTATTTTTGTTCTATTTGAAATTATTCTTTTATGTTATTGTAATTTGTTGATCTTCATTTCTTTTGTATTCCTTTTTTGTACTACTATTTTGCTATTTGAATTATGTCATTCATTTATTATAATTCCATTTGTTTTTTTCCCAAATTATTGTTATTATTTGATACTTTGTCTTATATTAAATTGTGTCCTTAGTTGTCTATTCTAAATTCATGTTCATTTGTTTTGCTATTTAAGTCTTATTTGTGTAATTGAGTTAGTGCTTAGTTTAAATTTCATCTTTATCTATTTGTCATTTTTGTCCAAATTAAGTGTTTGTTTAATTCCTTCAATCTATATGATTGTGTGTCATAAATTGTAATTCATGCTTACTTTAAGTCTTATTCCATCACATTATTATTCTTTTAAATTATATCATTTATTACACTTGTTAGTTGTATCAAAGCTATTTGATTAAATTCCCAAGTGTTTTCTTCATTTGAAATTGTGTCAAACCTATTTCTTTTGTCTATGTTTTCCAATTGCATTAGGTTTTGAGTTGCTACTAGGTGTTCCGTGTCTTATTTTAAATTATCTTGTGTCCAAAGTAAGTTATTTTCAATGTCTAATTCATCATTTGGTCAATTCTTGTCAAGTTATCTTCCACTAGTTTAAATTCTTTAAGTCATTTAGTCCATTTTTCTTTTAATTTCCATTTATGTCCTTGTGTTAAGTAAGTGATGTCCACCTCACTTTTCAAATTGTGCTACAAGCTGTTCTAGTCAATTTTAAAGTCCAATTATGTCAATTAGTTTGTCTTAAATCTCATTTTCCATCCATTATAATTGGTGCTCTCATTGAGTTTTAATTCATTTATTTTCTTAAAAATGTCATGTCATTAGGTTGTCCTAATTGAATTCACATGTTATTATGTTTGTCAAGTTTTATCTATTGTTCTATTTTATTTGATCAATAACTTTATCCAAATTAGCTTGGGGGCTCAATTAGTATAATCAAGTAGTGCCAAAATAAATATTGTAATCAAATCTAGTAATCAATTATTTCAAGTCAGAAAGTAATATAATCTTAAGTAGTTGATTTTTATATTCAAGCACTCTTTTGGAAGTTACTTGTGATTAAATATAATACTGAAATAGTGTAAGGAAAAAGTTATAATAAGTTAACATAAGTGATTATTGTATTCGAATACTCTATTTTCATTTGAGATATTTGATTATAGTAATCTAAAACCCCTATTTTGTTAACATAAAGGTGTTATACAATTAATTTTCAGGTATGATTCAAAGGTTAAGAAAATGAATCAAAAGAAAAACCAAAGACCAAAAGTAAAAAATAATTCAAAAGAAAAAAAGAAAAGCAAAAAAAAATAAAAGTGAAAAAGTGTAAATAGAATTGGAAAAATAAAGAAGTGTGATTAATGAAAAATCAAGGAAGTGTTTGACTATGGAAAAATAAAAAGGAAGTTATTTGAATGTTAAAGAGAAAAAGAAAGTTATTGTTACTCATTGAATGCCTTATTTTATTTGTACTCATCGATTCCATTCCATTACTCTAAAAGCATTTGAGTTTTTTATTTTATCCTAATCGTTGAATTTTTTTCAATTCTTATCTTCAAGTTTTGTGTTAGTATTTTTTTGTTTGAAGTTTATCAATTTGGTCTTCTTCATTAAGTCTATTTTGTTTTAATCTTTTAATTTTGAGTCTTATTTTGTTGTCTTGATTTCTTAAGTCTATATTGGTTATAGTTTTAATTCCTTAGTCTTGTTATCTCTTTTTCTTTAATTAGTAAATTTTAATCTTTGAGCCTTTTCTTTAAAGTTTTCATTATTAACTCTTAACAAGTTTCCTTTTTTGATTTTCCATTTGTTATTTCTTTAAGTGCTTTGTTTGATCTTTTAATTATGTGAACCTTAATTGGTGAAATTGATTGTTACAATTATTGAATCTTATTAATTTTGCCTCCTAAGTTCTTAAAAAACTACAAAAAGGAAAAAGTGAATAGTGGAAAGAAGCAAGAGCGTGTGAACTCTTTTGAAGGTAAAAACCTTAATTAAAGTGCAAACATAAGTATGAGTGCCTTTAACTCAAGTGATAGGTGTGCTCTTATAACATCTTTTCTTTTCTCTAACCTTTCTTACAAATATATCTCTTAAAGATGACAGGAGGTAATGGTGATATGGGTGATACAGAAGATGTTAGGTCTATGTTGAAAGATTTGTTAAAATTAATGAGACAATCTAATGAGAAATATAAAAAAGTGTTAAGGAGTGGTACCAAAATTTACAAAGCCTCCTTTAAGGATTTAAAAAGTGTTGAAGAGCACCACAATCAAATGGAATATGCTATGATTAGAACCCATATGAAGGAAGATCGAAAAGCTATAATGGCAAGATTTCTTCATAGATTGAATAGAGATATTGTTAAAGTGATGGAATTATAACATTATGTAGAGTTGGAGGATTTGAGACACATGGTGAAGAAGATGGAAAGAAAACTTAAAAGGTAGAATTCTTCAAAATATGAGCAATATCTAAGCTCTTCATAGGAGACTCGTAAAGAAAAAAAAGAGAGAAGACAAAATGAGAGATATTTTGAAGAAAAAAAAGTTGAAAATAAAAAAAAGATACTAGAAGAAAAAGAATGTATCATAATAAGATTAAAGAAAGTGATAGAAGAGATGAAGAGATGAGTATGAGAGAAGAAGATGATAGATAAAAAAAAATATAGGGATTATTATAGTATTAATAATATAAAAAAAAGTCTTTCATTTCAAGAGGATAAGAAGCTTGAGAAAAAGGAAGACAAAGGCATTGTCAAGCATAAAAAAGAATCCTCATCAAAGCCTAAAGGTGAAGTGTCAAAGAGTAAAGGTAAAGTTAGAAAGCATCAAAAGTATACCAGTGACAAGTGCTTCAAGTATTTAGAACATGGTCACCATGCTATTGATTGTACAATTAGGAAAGCCTTTAAAATTCAAAAGGCTTTAAGAAAACAAGCTAAGGAAGAAAGTAAAGAGTAAATGGAGAATATCTTCCATGCCAGATTCAACATCAAGGGTAAGACATGCAAAGTTATCATTAATAATGGGAGCCATGCTAATTTTACTAGTACTTACATGGTAGAGAAGTTAAACTTACCTACTTTGCCATATTGTATTTCATACAAGTTGTAATGGTTGAATGATAATGGTGAATAAAGGTGACAAAGAAATTGTTGGTTTCTTTTACACTTAGTATATCCTAAGATGAGGTACTATGTAATGTTACCCCTATAAATGCTTGTCATTTATTGCTTAGAAGACCATAGCAATTTGATAGAATAGTAACTCAAGATAGAATCCTTAACACATATAACTTTGAAATGAATGAGAGAAAAATAATTCACAAACCTTTAATCCTAAAACAAGTGTATAAAGGTCAATTGAGAATGCAAAAGAAAAGAAAAAAAAGATAAAAGGAAAAAAAAGAGAGAGAAAAGATAAGAAAAGAAAGGAAAAAATAGAGATGAGAATAGAGTAGAAAAAAGTAAGAATCGTAAAAAGAAAAAAAGTATTTGTGAAGAGAATGATAGAGAAATTAAGTTAAAGGAAAAAGATAATAGTTGTGTACGAAAAGAGAGAAAAGAAAAATCAAAGGTGATTAGAAAAACAAGTAGGATAAAGAATGTTTTCTATGTTTCTAGGCCAATTATCTTGTATAAGAAAGTTTATGAAAATGCTAATAATCTTAACATTGTTTTGCTATGTGATTTTGCATCCATTTTGAAGGAATCCCAAGATGTGCTTCTGCAAGAATATCTAAAAAAGCTACCATGTGTAAAAATAAAAATACCCTAAGTTAACAAGGTAAGAATATTATGATAATTGATATGTGCCTTAGAAGTGAACTCTTATCTCTAGTTTGCATGATAAATTGTTTAATTTTGAGCATAATGAAAATATTTTGCATGCAAAATTGTTAGGTTTTAAGAATATTGAGAATTTGTATGCAAATGATTATAGTTTTACTACTCTTTCACATGAATTTGCTACTACTCCTTCATATGATTTTGCTACTCCTTTACATGTTAATTATGCTTCACATGTTAATGCTTGTAAGGAAATGATCTTTCGAGATAATGTTAGGCATGATACATTTTTATGTAAAAAGAATGAATTGTTTATCCTTAAAAGTTCTCTAAATAAATTGTTTATTAGAAAAGATTATAACCATGGATATGATTTGATGAAATATTTTGGTGCTAAGAATTTTTTATGAGATTTGCTTAGTAAAGGAGTCCATGATTCTTAATGTGTTTTATGACCCTTGTGTATTTTTTAAGCAGGGTTTGAAAGTGAATATCATCCTACTTGCTTAGTAAAAGGTGAGACATGAAATATAGTTGCCAATACAAAATATGGTTCATATGAGTGATTGATTTTATTACTTGGTTTGTCTAATGCACCAAATATTTTTGTGATCTTAATGAATCATATTTTATGTGTTTTCAAGAATAAAATTGTTGTTGATTGTTCATGTTATCTTCACAAGTTTAAAGGATGGATTTTATTATTGTTTAAAATTTTCCAAAATTGGAAAGATTTATTACACCTTAATGGTATTCTTGTGTATAGTAGAAGCATAGATGAACATGTTAATTCCTTAAAATATGTTTTGCAAGCTTTTAAAATTGAAAATTTGAGTGAAAATTTTGAAACATGTTTTCTTTGCATAGAATGAATTACATTCTTAAAGAATGTTGTGTATGGCAAAGAAATAAAGTTGAATGAAGTAAAAGTTAAAGTAATTGCAAAATGGCCTTTACTAACGTCTTTTAGTGAGATTAAGAGCTTTTATGATTTGGTTAGCTCTTATAAGAATTTTATGATGGAATATTTTGCTTTAG
Source organism: Sindora glabra (assembly GCA_020226215.1). Classification (NCBI taxonomy): domain Eukaryota; kingdom Viridiplantae; phylum Streptophyta; class Magnoliopsida; order Fabales; family Fabaceae; genus Sindora; species Sindora glabra. The sequence continues at coordinate 80,587,894 of CM035232.1, read as the reverse complement.
CCATTGATTATAATTACTATTCCTAATTTTGCAAATTTTTTGCATTTGATTTGGGTGATTGTTTGTTAATGGTGTGAGTGATAAAGAAGATTCTTGGATTAAAGGAAACTAAGTTGCATCTAAATGGAAAGAGTTCATTCTAAGTTTATGAAAAGACAATGACTATACTTCCAATTTGATTTCTCATGGTAAGTTTAATGTGAATACTTTTTTTGATAATTCTAATCTTATTCTTTTTTATGTAGGTTTCAAAGATTTAAAGATAAATCTTTTTGAAGAAAGAGGGTATGATGTGATCTTAAAGAAGGCAAGCACAAAGAGTTAAAAGAGTCAAGAATGTGCTTCAAGGGTCAATTCAAAAGCCCTAAATACATGGAAGGAGAGCTTGAAAGGGTTAAATAAGTGCATTTTATGTATTTCAACCAAGTATTCGAAAACAATAATCAACCATCACATTTTGAGTTTGCCTCTGCTTGCTACTAGTCAAATACTATAATCAAATACTACTTCATTTTGAGCATACTAATCAAGTATTGTATTGTAATATCCCATATTAATAATTAAAGTTTTTATAAATTTCAATACTCATGAATATTTTATTTTATTTATTTGGTTAATCTTTGGTTTTAAAATTCCTTTCCTTTTTAAAAGTTTTTAGAATATTAAAAATGGTACCCATGACAATACTCAAAATTTAACTTTTTGTATATAGCCATTATTGATTCGAGATTTATTTAAAATAATTTTTACAAGAAATTTCTCACAAGTTGAAAATAGTTTTAATAATTGTAAGTATGAAGATTTTTGAAATTAATTATTTATATTTAATAAACTATTTTTAAAAGTTATGGGAGGTTAAAATATTTATTTTAGGACTTTGAAAATGTTTAAATATATATATATATATATATATATATATATACATACATATATTAAGGGAGAATTTAAAATTATTGAACTGAGATTATTATGAACATGAGTTTCTTTTTAATAAATAAATGGTTAGATTATTTTTAATTTGAAATGGATAGCTAGGATTCTTTAGAATAAAAATAGATGGATGAGATTAAAAGGAATATGGAATTATGGTGCTCCAAGAAGCACCATAGTAAAACCCATACCTCATCTCTTTGGCATTTTCTCTCTCCTTTTTTTTATTTTTTTGTTGCCAGTGCTCTTTTTCTTATTTTTATTTTTTGGCCCCTTCTCTCTTACATAAATACCGCCTCCCTCCCTCTATTCTTACTCTTTCCACCTGAATCCCTCTCTTTCTTTCTCCTTCTTCTTTTCTTTTTCTTTTCCTATAACTCCTTTGTTATTCCTTTCAACCTTATGCTTTTTAACCATCGTGTGGCTCTACCTCTCCTATCATTATGCTATTGACCAAGGCTGTTGTTAATGCTCTATCACTCTTTCTTCCTTTTTACTATTGTAAATGGCAACAAGAGAAAAATCCTATAAATGATGAACAATAAAGCCAATTGAGGGCAGAGCTTTTATTTTCAAGTGATTTTTTACATGTGCACCTCCTTACATTAGCTAGTGACTTGCTAGCATTGCAAGGCAAATTAAAGCAGTAAGGCATCTGACAATAGCGGGTTTTCTAGTTTTTTGGTGGCTTACTCTTGCTTCTATCATCAACGAGCTACTGATATCCTTTTTGTTATGAAGAGAATCGCTTCTAAACCTAAGATGCTAATTCTATTGACTATGTGAACTGAAACTAAGAAACCCTATATATATATTTAAGATAAATGATAATAGCTTAGAAAGATAAGATTTTTAAACCATGAAGTGTCTAATTAACATGAGTATGACCATTTGGAATATTACATAACAATATTTTCAATAATGGTTGTATATTTTAGAAAACTCATGTTAAAAGTAAATTTAAATATATGATGAAGGCCTTGTAAAATAAGAGTTTTATGATATATGACATTAAAATAATTTAATTAAAATATTTATGTAGTGTCACGTCCTAATATTTTAAGGATATGAACTTGATTTAGAAATCTCTATAAAATGATACATTTTAATCCCACTAGCTAGTGTTTCAAAATATAAGAAGTGATGATATAGAATAATAGAGCAATGTGAATAGATACTTTTTATAGCATTAAATTCTAATATTTTGTCTATATGGTTTAATTTAAGAACCTCCACATTATGATATATTCCAAGAGTTAAAATACTAAGATGAAATCCTAGGATAGTAACTTGAGAAGAAAATGAATAAATCCAATATATGGATAAATTATTTTTATAAGTGATGATAATAAGACGGAAATGTGGAAAAGTTGAAAATGGATGCTTCAGAACTTTCGAGAGTGGATCAATGTTATCTGGTGAGTATATATTTCACTATAAATTAATATATTAATAAAAGATAGTTTAAATATTGTGAATTATATTCCTCTTGTTGATATTATAGATTTCATATTCATATTCAAGTACACACACACACACACACACACACACTACACACACACATATATATATATATATATATATATATATATATATATCCATATGTAAACTTAATTCCCTTGTATAAGCATAATTAGCTATTGAGTGAATGTTAATTGATCAGAGTACACAATGGAAGCATAATGGCAATGTTTCTAATTATTGATGGATTTTGATTGAGTTTCAATTATATATGTACATTATAGCCATATAGGATAACATGATGACATTGTTATATACTGATGCATATATTGTTATGTGCTTAGTATCGTCCAGTGATGAATTAGCTACTTTACATTGAAGTTCTATAAACAATTGTGATATAAAAGTTGAGTTTTCATGTGTATATTTCCTACAAATGCTGCTATGGATAGCATTGGAAATTGTGAATTGTGTTAACGCAATAACATTGAAGATTGTGAACCATAACGGAGCAATGCTCTCAAAGCTAAATAATAAATTTCTAAGAAGTAGTTGAGAAGAATATAAGATTGACTTGGAAATTAAAAAGTAGTTACACATATGTTACTATAATTAGATGTGTGATATGATGTGATATTAAAAATGATCCATGATTGGATATCTCTATTGATGTGATTGAGATGATTTATTTATGTTTAAGCCTCAATGTCTATTTATGATTGTGATGTCTATCCAGAATGGGTAGTATGTGATATGATAATAATATGGTGTATTAACGAATGGTTAAGATTTCTATGAATTGTGATATGAGATATAGAGTTTAAGTTATGTGTAAGTGAACTCCTATTTCGAGGTTTAGTTTTGTATATTTCAAAAATCCAAGAAAATAGGTTCTCTATTAATTTTTAAATTAATACATGATTACCTCATAACCATTATAAATAACAGTAAAGTCAATTTTTTGTAAGGTAGCAGTAGATATATATATATATATATATATATATAGTGTGTAGTATATATATATATATATGTGTGTGTGTGTGTGTGTGTGTGTGTGTGTGTGTGTGTGTGTGTGTGTGTGCGCTCACTGAGTTCTCACAACCCACTCTATTTTATTTTAAATATTTTTAGTTGGAATAAGTATATTTGATCTTGTTGCATCCATGGAGAATCAAGACCATCATGTTAAAGGATTTGATAGTTAGGATTAAAATTGACATTAAAAATAGAAATTTGTTAATTCATGTGAAGTGTTGAATTATTTATATGTGTATATGTATATTTTGTGATTGCATAGTACTTTATATGTTTAGTCCTGTCAAATCTGAAAAAAAAAATCCATATGTTTCATGGTTTAGGGCATGCAGCCCTTGGTAAGTGTCCAAAAATAAGAGAAACTTTGTCTGTTTTCTATAAAATTTAAAGTGAACTTCAAGTCCCTTGGAAATATGGAGAATTCTATTGGATGAATTAGAGTTAATGGTATTAAGATTTATGGAAACTGGGTATTGGGATTCATGTTGGTTAGTCACAATCAAGTTAGATCATGACATGCATTTAAATGTTATAGTTGAAATTCATTTTTGCCTAATAGTACTTGAATATTATATTTGAATATTTTTGGTTAATACATCCAATTTTATGAATTATTTTGTTGTTAGACTTTTGGACCTTTTATTTTCCTTTATATTTTGTCTCGTTATTTTTAGCATGTTATTTTAAATAGTTACTGCTTATTTACTATGCATTTATTTTAGGTTAATTAGTGTGATGGCTTAAGACTTAAGTTAGTTAATTAGAGCCCAATTAAGTTAATTGACTTGTTGAGTTTCTAGCCTATATAAGAAAGCTTGTTCTTTATTAATCAAAGTTTAGGAAACAGAATTTAGTTAAAGCTTTTTTATTTAGGTAAGTTCTCTCTTGGGTTCCCAAATGAACTTGTGACTCATCAAAAAAGGATTTAACTTTCGTAACATTGATCTACACTAATCAATGATTTATCCTTATGACATGATTCTTCTTTACTTATCAAAGGATTTTCATTTTTTTGGCATGTTCTTCGTCACTAATTATTCCTATTCTTCCTCTTAAGTGTGCATGACTATCCTTCTATTTTTGTTTCATTTGCTAATTTTGAAATGATCCATCAATTAGATTCTCACCACAATGAGGAAGTGATTTCTAAGGCCTTTCTTAGGTGGAGTCTTTTCCTTTTTCTCTCTCTTGTTCATTCATACATTATGATTATCTTGGTTGCCTTATTTGTGATCTCTATTAGGGTTAAGATCCTATGCAATTTAAATCACAATTTGTTATAAGAGATTTAAGGCATGAAGGAAATTAATTGCATAAAGTGGAATGTCTTTATCATTCTCACTCTTTTTTTGGCTTCCACCTTGGTTTTTAGAACCAACTCTTCAAGTCCGGTGCCTCTATGATATTGTTTGTTAAATGATGCCATTCTTAATTCATAAAACTATCAAATATAGTCATAAATATAAAAGTTTACTAAGTACAATCCATCACTTGTAATCACAAATATCTCAAGGTTTATAGGAATGGTATTGGTGATATGTGATATTAGGTGCACAAGTACCAATCATTCAATTTTGGTTAACATATCATTGGTAGCAAATGAAATTAAGTAGATTAAGTCATACTAAAGGCTATTACCCTAGAATATAAGTATTAACTATGTTTTAATACTAACTTTGTCATAACCCACCTTGGTTATGGCAAGAATAAGAATATTCTCCAATAATCCTATCAGCTTAATTCACATCTTTTAGATATCAAAACTCAGGGATCATTTATTTCATATTCTTACTAAATGGAAAATACCAATCATGCATTGCATTTTTGAAATATTCATCACATGATAAATGAATTACCAAAAGGATAGTTAGGATAACTTGTAAGCCTCAAGAGTAAAGGCATAAGTTATCATAATTATAAAAAATATATTATAATAATCATATTCTGTCACCAAAAAAGAGACTTGATTCTCTCTTTATTACTTAATCCACTGGCTTAAATTAGAAGTATACCAATATATTTGTTGCCAAATCAAGCAGAAGATGGAATTTGAGCTTTTAAAGAAAGGTGTCCTTATTATTGAGGTGGAGGGTGAAAGATCCTGTTATGTATCCGAAAAGTTAAACTCATAAAAAGTAAGTATGAGATTTAATGAGAAATGTTCTACCCAACAAATCATTTTGAAACATTTATAAAGTATTAAACAATTGCATAAAGCTCCCAAGCCTCTATGAGACAAGGTCCTTGATTACTAAATGCTATTAACAAAAAGTCCTTTATTCAATTATGGAGTAACTAATTACCTATAGGGGTGTGACTTATCAAGTTTAATAAAAGGAAAACACATGGAAACCATGTAACAATTTTAATCAAGTATAAATACAAACAAATATCCTCCTTGTGACTCTTATCATCCTTATCCCTCACAAGCTTCAATCTTTACTACCATAAATCAACACTTATGTCATGGTCAAAATTATGGCACAAGATTAAAATTTCTGTGGCTACGTTATTTAGTCATGAAAATACCAATTGAATGGTCCCATGGCACAAATGTGTGTGGCAACGAAATTATTATAGGAAAAAAAATCCTATGGCATAAATGATATTTTCTAGCATAGGTTCACTTATGACTAATAGATTCTTCTAGTCATAAGTATAAATTGCATATTAAGCTAGTGTTTTTTACCCATACCAAGTTAGTGTAAATCATTGAAATTCTATTCATCTAGAAATTACAAATAGCATTTATGGGGAATCGAACCTGAATCTCCAAACTAAGGAATACTAAGCCTTATTTTATATAAAGTTATAATTAACTAGTTAGCTTCAAAAAACAATACTACACTTATGTGATACTAATTATGTAATAATAAAATATTACATAAATATATATAATAAAAATACACTAATACTAAAATGCCTTATGATCTTAATTTAAAAATTATTTTTTATAAACAAAATTTTAATTTATTTCATTACTAATTTTGTTTGTATCAAATTTATCCTTTACAAGTATTTCATATCAATTTTATCTCTCATAAATAATTAATTAGTTAATTTTATATTTTTATTAATATTTTTCATTAATTATTATTAATTGAGTCATTACAAGATAAAAGTAAAATTTTTACATTTTTCAAATAATTTTTTATTATTTTCTAAAAAAATTTTCAATAAAGGTTGAATTATATAAAATAAATATCCATACAAATTATAACTTTGAACTATTATCATATTTAAATTTTAATTATACATTAAAATATAAATTATTATAGATTATTTACTTTTAATTTTTTATTTATAATACATATTTTTAACATTCACAAATATGAGTTAAATCATTCAATCCTTCATAAATTTTAGTATTAATTTCATCTCTCCTATGTTATTTATATTTAATTTTCATTCTTTCATTTATCAAGTCATTAACTCATCAATAAAATTATACATTAATAGAGCAAATTAATTAAATTATTATTTAGAAGGGAAGAAATTAATATAAAATATCTGTAAAAAATAAAATTAATATAATTGGAATTAATAAGGATGAAAATGAATATTTAGACTATTTTATATATGTCACCCTTTTAAATATAATTTACTTAAAATTTTTTAATATAATAATTTATTATTATTAAATTATACATAATTTTACATAATTATTATTTTTAATTTTTTAATGAAAGTTTCATTAATATTGTAGTGATGAATGTAAAACTTCTCATTACATATTTCTATAATAAAATTTGTTATAACTTATGTCACAAATTATACTATTTATATATAATATAATAATTTTAATATTTTCATAATATATATATATATATATATATATATATCTTTTTCATCAACACATTTTTTAAGAATAATGTGATGTGATAAAAAAATAAATCTTTTTAGAATATTTTATACCTTAAATAATCTATTTTTGTTTAAGCGATATTTTAAAAATTCGATCGAATGACAAATTGAAAAAATTGTTGTATATATATGAATATGTTAATCTTATTAATTTTTAATTTTAATATGTAAAGAATTTAAATCTATTGAATAATTATATAACAAAATTTTTAATTGATGAAAAGTTAATTATTTATTTATTATTTATGAAAAACTGTTACACTCTAATAAATGTTAAATTTGATATAATATATAAGCAAAAATACTTAGGAGTTTAATAATTGAGCTTTTTATTACATATCTTAAGGTTTTGAGTTCAACTTTTATTTTCATTATTTTAAGAAAAATAATAAAAGCGTACAATTATATAATTTATAAGTAATTTTATTTTTTTACATACATTTTACGAATTAGCTGATTAAAATATTATGTTCTATAATTTTTTTATTTTAATTGATTTGGGGTTAATCAATTAATTAAATAAATTATTTATCAAATTCATAAAACAATTGTTTAACTTTATCAATTAGTTAAAAGCCTTTAACTCAAGTAATGAATTCACCATTTGCTAAACATCCATTATATATAAATATTCAAATTTCTTTATTATTTTGCATATTATAACGTGTTACACTTATTATAAATAGCTTTATTCTTTATTATAAATAGCTTTTTATATATGTACAATTACTAAAAATGATATATTTGATTATAATTTTATTCATAGAATTAATTCGTGGCATAAGTAATACTTTGCTACAAATAATTTTTTTTAACTTATATGATAGAATAAGTGATACTTTATCACAAGAAATGTATATTTGTAATTTAATTTATGACACAAGTGATATTTTGCCATGGAGAATACGTTCTTGTAGCTTAGTTCATGGTACAAGTAATATTTTATCGTAGATAAAGTTTTTTTGCAATGCAAGTGATACTTTATCACGGAGAATGTATTCTCATACCTTAGTTTGTGGTATAAGTTATATTTTGCCATAAATAAAGTTTTTCCATGGCACAAACAAGCGCAACGGAATTAATAGATCCTAGCCAACGGATCCATGCAAAATGCTAGATTAAGATAGAGATTCATTTATACCTTTTTGGGATGACTCAAGAACTTGTTTGTTGATCACTTTTTTAACTTCCTTTTGGCTGAAAACTCCGAGGTATCCACACAAACCAGTAGATCACCTAATGAACGTCCACATGAACACTAGTTGGAATTCTTCTCCTCTGTCTCGTAGTGCTAAGCTATGCCTTTTCAAGGGTTATGGTCAAGGAGAGGTGCTAGGATTTTTCTATACTTGGGATAAGTGAATAATAAATCTATATTATTACCTAACAAGTCTATTTAAATAGGTGCATAAAAATTCCTAACTAATTGGGCTTTGTTCTATGTATAATTATAGGCTTATTATTGGGCCTTATAATTATAACATGAAATTCCTAAATATTAGATCTAAACAATTTAGTCAATTAATTCCAAATCTACTAGGCTTTAAGTGACACATATGTTGAATCCTTTCCTCACTCCATGAAGGGGTGCCAAAAGAATAGTATGGGATAGTTTAGTTTATTTAGCAAAAAATACTCTTCCTCTGAATGTTATGTTATGTATATACTAATATTATCATATTTTGTATATTTTCTAAATTTATGTATATGTTTCTCTATATCAATTTGTATTTTAATACTTATATAACTACAAATATTTTCCTACCATATGTTTAATAGTAAAAGTAGTGAGAAAGTCACAGAGTGTCAAGGCTTATAAAGATATTTAGCTAATGAATCTATACTAACTAGATATCTTTACGTCAATTACAATACCTTAAAATTAGGTTGTGACATTGAATCTCTCTAAAACTTTATTAATATATGCTTTGTAGGACAAACTTAACAAGCTTTATGATCTAAACCGAAATATCTCTATCTAATCATATACTTTACCTCACCCGTATCTTTCATTCCAAAGTTACTAGAGAGAAACTTCTCAATCTTACATAATAGACCAAGATCATTAGTTACAAGCAAGATATCATTAATATACAAGATAAGAAAAACAAACTTGCTCCCACTAGCCTTTAGATATATACATCAATCAATAGTGTTTTCCTTGAACCCAAAGGAAACAACAGTACCATTGAACTTAAGATATCATTGCTAGGAAGCTTGGTTATGTCTATATATTAATTTCTTATGTTTACATACCATGTGTTCCTTTCTTTTTCCTATGAACTCCATTGGTTAGTCCATATAAACCTTTTCTTCTAAATTCCCATTTAGGAACATAGTTTTCATATCCAGTTGGTCTAACTCTAGGTCATAATGAGCCATCAATACCATGATAGTTTTAAATAAATCTTTCTTATAAATTAGTGAAAAAGTCTCCTTATAGTCAATGCCATCTTTTTGAGTAAACCATTTGACAACTAGTTTGGCCTTATGATATTCTAGGTTACCTTGAAAGTCACATTTGGTCATAAAAACCCACTTGGAACTAACTCTTTTGCAACCTTTTGGCAATTTAATAAACTCCTAAACTTATTTCTGCTCCATAGATTTTAATTCATCATTCATGGCATTTAGCCATTTATCAACATTATCACTATTCATGGCTTGTGAAAACATAATTAGGTCATTATCTATTCTAAAGACAACTCTAAACTTTTATAGATATGTCGTATAATCATTAGAAATAATAAATCTCCTTTCTCTTTGAGATCTTTTCAATGTTATTTGTTGTGATTTTTTTGTTCTAGGCTCATCAATTTTAACTTCGTTATGAGTATTAGATTCATTTACTTGTTGTTCTTCATGGTTATTAACTGGTTCAATAACTTAAGGAATAATAACCTTATTAAAGATACAAGTCAAAGGAACTTGCACTTTTATATTTTTTACTAAATTTCCACCTTACACATAGTCTCACTCCTACTAATTTCACCATTCTCAAGGAACGTAGCATTCTTAGTTTCAGTAATCCTTGTAGTATGGCTGCAATAATAAAATCTAAACCTTTTTGGATTTTCTAGATAACTAATGAAATAACCATTAATTGTTCTTGCATCTAGTTTCTTTTCTTATAGATTACAAAATCTAATTTTTGTTGAGTAGCCCCAAACTTGTCAATGCTTTTGACTAGGTTTCCTTCTAGTCCATAGTTTAAAATGTGTCCTTGGAATTGCTTTACTAAGAACCTAATTTAGCAAATACATGGCAATTTTTAAAGCTTAAGTCCACAGTGAAAATGGTAAAAAGGAATTACATGCTACTAACCATATCTAATAAAGTTCTATTACAACTTTTTAATACACCATTTTTTATGTACTTAATCTTATATATTGAGCACATATGCTACATTTCTTAAGGAATTTAACAAATAGACATGAGTGTTGTCCATTCCCATCATATTTTTCATAATATTCACCACATCTATGAAACTTAACATTCTTCATTTTTCTAGTTAATTGCATTTCAACTTCATTAATGTCAATCTCTAATGCATTTACAGCTTGAGATTTCTCATGTAGCAAATAGACATAAGCATAATATAAAAAGTCATCAATCAAGGTGATGAATATAAAAAAATCCCACATATATCAATATGTATGATTTCAAGAGACTAAGTGCTCTTTGTAGCTCTTTTCTTTATGTGTTTTGCTTGTTTAACTTTAACACAATCCACAATGCATTTGGATCAATAAAACTAAATTCAAAAAGATAATTCTTTACCAATCTTTTCATTCTTTCTTTGGAAACATGTCCTAAATGCTTATCCACAAATAAGCAAAACATTTATTGACTAAATCACATTTAGTACCAACATTATGATGCAATGTTAAAAGTATTTCAACATAAAAAGTATCAAAATTTAAGTTTTATAATCCATCAAATAATATACCACTACCAATCATGCAAGTATGTTTAAATAAATTAAAACTACCACTACTAAATTTAAAGGAGCATTCGACTTTGTTAAGTTTAGATAATGAAACAAAATTCCTAGATATACTAGGTACCTAAAAAGATTAAATAGATCTAAATGATTTCTAATGTTATGTATTAAATGGTAAGTCCTAAAAAATTCTATTGGATCCTTCACTTTATTACCCTTAAAGACAAACTTTTCATTTGGCTTTGTGGTTTTGGATTGAAAGGAATCCTTATATCATAATAGAAACATGAGTTGTGCATAATCAGTCCAACAAGTATTAACTTTAGCTAAATTTGATTCAAAATATACACAAGCATTACACTTGACGCTTTAGGCAAATTCAAACCAAGCTTTACTTTAGTTAAATTCAAACCAAGCTTAACAAGTATTAACTTTAGCTAAATTCGAACCAAGCTTTACGCTTTAGGTAGTCTTGTTGGAAATGTACAGGCTTCTTACGAAAATGACATATGTTATCTTTCATTTCGTTCTTATGGATCTAGGAGGATGACCTATTAACCTTCAGTGATCCTTTTCTTTTCTTCTCATGTTTCTTTCTAGCTTATTCATGGTTTACATAATTAAATGATTTCCTTGATGTTTAAGTATAACCTCCTTCTGTACTAATAAACTATGAAATTTATGCATATTCCAATCATCCTTTATAGTGTTATAGTTATTTGAAAAGAATTGTGCTCAAAGGGAAAAAAGTTGAAAATGAATTATACAAGGAAACTTTCATCCACACCCATTCCTAAAGATTGCAATATTCTCTATCTTAATGACATACTCATGCATAGTATGAGAGCCATCAAATTTCATAATGGTTAAGATACTTATCAATGTCCTTGTAAGAGACATATCAATAGTTTGGGAGTGCTCTTCCACATGTTTCATCATTTGTTTAACATTATTAGTTGTAGGAAAGGTAGACTTAATGTTTCTAGTTATACTCATTTGAATATATATCAAACTCAATCTATTTGACTTTTTTAAGTTATTTTAATAGGATTTCTATTCATCAATGCTAGAACAGTAATAACATTTGGCTTTTCTACCCAAAGTGCTAACTCTAAATCCATTACTCCAAGGTGAAATTGGATTTACTCACTCTAGTTAGAGAAATTAAGTCCATTAAAAGTTCAAATAGATGAGAGATACAAATACATAAATATTACAAGGAATAATACTTAAAACATTAATGCTTTGAATTACATACTAAAATGCTAGATAGATTTAAAAAATAATAAACTTAACCATATAACACATATTGATGTTCACCTTTAGGCAATCCACCAATACACTATATTCAACATAATGATGCTAATAGAATGTTACGTAATTTGGTAATGAAACATGCACTACTTAGAAACATTTGCCATCTTTGGACATATAAACACACTAACAATATATTTAAATTACTAACATTCATTTTCTTTAATTATAAGGACAAACAATTAACCTTTAGGCAATACTTAACTATCTTATAACAATGAACCACAATTACCCATAAAATCAACACATATCATATCACTTATAGCATCAAACTTATGAGAAATTAATATAAAAACATAATTCAACTTGAAACCATCTTTAACTTAAGGATTTGATCACTTTGGTGACTAACAAACCCACATAATCTATCTTCAAATTGAAAATAACAATAAAAATACAAGAGCATTTAATTTCCTACATATTTTAAATTTAACAAATTAAAGGCATAAAATTTGGTTGTTTTCATGATATGCAAAACTATCATGTTTTTTACGTCTTGTTCATCATATGTTAAAAAAAATGCAAACAATCATACAAAGTATAAACATGTTTTATATATCAAACATCTAATTTATTTTTAAACATGTTTTCTTACATAAAACATCATTAATCATCTAATCATGCAATGGAAAGCATCATACAATCAAAATCCTAAATCTTAAATTCAAGAATAATTTAAGAGAAAAACATGGCACAATCATTAAGTAGAAGATTATTCCTCTAAATTTTGATCAATAAAATTAAAATCTTATAAAATAATTAAGGCCTTAAAATTTCATTAGTACCTTAAAGGATAATTAAGACTAATGCCTTAAAAGGTAATTGAGGCCTCAAATTTTACTTATTAAAATTTAAAGGCTTAAAATTCATTTATTACATAAATCAATCATATGAGTTATATTTTACATCTTGGACATGACCTTATTTCAAATAAATGTAATTTGGATCTCCCCCTTTCCTTTCACTCATTTTTTGTTACCTTAGAAGAAAATAAGCTCAAGATTGTAATGTTTAGTAAGACTAAAAAATATTTCTAATCTTATTGCATTATTAAAAATTTTAGTATTACTTTTACTTGTATTCTAATAAATAAGACTGCTATCTTTAAAATTTTAATGATCTTTCAATCATGATATTATAGCACATTCTATTTCAAAATATAAATAAAGGTAGTACTAAAATCTCAATACTATTAGAAGGCTAAAAATATTTCTATATGACTTAAAATCTTTTTTTGTGTTTAATGAAACTTATAAAATCTTGTATTTATCTCTGTCCAAAGTAATAAAAATGATTAAAAAAAAGATGATCCAAATCCATTTAAAAGAGTTGTAACACATAATATATTAAAAATTTTATAAAAAAATCAATAAAAATTTCAAAGAGATAATTATTTTAATAAACTATTAGTACATATATATACTATTTTATTACAACTTGTACAAAAGTTTTATTACAAAAATTTAGGAAAATAAAATTAAAATGCATAGTAAGTAAGTATCAATTTTAGTGCAATTGTGTAAAAATGCAATTGAATTTCAATGTGAATAATATTTTTTAAACAATTTTGTTTAGGAAAAAGTTATAAAAATATTTTAGATAATTTTTTATGATTAATCATATCATGAATTTTAATAATATTTAATTAATAATAAGATGTTTATTATATTTGCACTAAAGATATTACTGTCATTAATTACTCCTCGCTTTGATTCCTACATCATTTTAATATATCAAACATAAAAATGAAATGAAATACTCTTTCCATTTCTTGTCATATCAAACATATTATAGAACAGTTATTCCATTACATTTCTATTCTTATCCTCATTCTATTGTACTAGATGCAACATGAGTGAGTGTCTCATAATAGTGTGGTATCATATTTATCCTTTTAGGTAAATTTCCTAACCCTTTCTTAGATAATTCATGTGTTAAATAATGAATTAGCAAAAAAATATAATATTACTCTCATTCTTCTAAAATTACTTTTGGTTCACTCCCTTCTTAAAGATTGTAAAATCTATAATTTTGTGAATCCTACTATTTATTAGAAAGGATAGCATGATTTAGTCTAAAAAAAGAGGGGATCAAACATTTCCCTAGTGAAAATGGACTTCGAACATGCCAATGGTACCTTAATCAGTGTTGAAGACCTATTTACAGTAATAGTGGAGCCATTTGGGGAAAGTTAAGGTCAATTTATTCCACTCATTCCTATTTATGATTCTTTATATTGATATTCTTTTATTCCAATTGAGAAATTTTTCTAAAATTATATTTAATGAGACATATTTTGGGTGTATTTAATAACATGAAAAATTATTAACATTGAAATTAAATATTAAAGTTTAAATGTGAAATATATTAAATATTGAGTTATAATGTTTGTATAATTGTTATTTTGAGCATTAACTTTAGTTAACAATTTTACAAAAAAATTTCCATAAAATATTAATTTTTATTTAATTTCAAAATTATTCTTGATTATGATTTTGCAATTTTTATGCACTAGATTTTTAAATAATGTAATATATATTATATATCCAATATCTAACTACTATCTTAAAAAAGAGAGACAATGTTAATTACATTTTTCCAATAAAATCTTGCTAAAATAGTATCAGTTGTTAGATACACTTACTTGTCTCATTGTCATAGAACAAATTCAGTGAATTTTTGCTTAACCTAATATCCACTCTTAATAAATCAAACAAGTAGAATTCAATTTTTAGTGTAAATCTCTTCAATCAAGTACTAAAGTTGTATACTCAAATAGACCTCTAATTAATAGACAAAGAAAAAGCAATAAAAACTAATGCATAAGATACAAAAAAATTTAATGAATATGTATTTTTTTTTATTAAGCTTTCATGTCTATTTCTTATTTCTTAAAATAATTAAATAGCTTTGAAAAGTTGCATGATGATTTTAATACATGTTCATTTTGCATGAAAAGAATTAATTTCTTAAGTTATATTGTGAGTGGTATAAACTAAGAAGTACATGAAGAAAGAGAAGGCCAATTAAAGAATGGCCTCTATCTAAGTTTATTAGTGAGATTAAAAGCTTTTATAAGTTGAACAGCATATATAAGAAGCTTACAAGGATTCATATTACATATGCTTTCATTGATAAACTTATTCCTACTGGTAAATTTGAATGCTTGCATAAAATTGTTAACTTATATTTTATGTTTGACTTTGGTATTTAGTTTTAGTTGGCTATAAAGAAAGATAGGTCCTAAATAAGGTCAAGTTGTATCCAAGAGGCAAGGAACTATGGACCCCTTAATTAAGTAAAGCTAAGAAAATGCATGGCCATACTCAAATGAATTGAAATGGGATGTCAATTACATTTGCTTTAGTCCTGCCTTATACCCCTCCTCTTAAAAATAAGTCATGTGAAAAATATATATTCTTCTCTACATAACAAATAAGTATCCAAGCCATCATAGGTATCAACTAAGATAGGACACCATAGGCATCAACTATGTTAGAACACGAACACCATAGACATCAACTATGTTGGGACACCTATAGGCATCAACCATGCATTCCCTTGTCACATATCATAGGTATAGTCAAATACCAACTTAGCTATAAATATTTTATTAATTATTTTAACAACAAATATGGCTTATGATATTTCAAGATTAAAAGCTATTTGAATAACAAGTGTATAATATTAATTCAAAACATACTTCACTAATCCAAAGGCCTTTTTATACCATAAAGGGGTATTCATAAGTAAATTCCCTTTTCACTACTTAAACTCATTCTAACTTTTAATAAAATTTTATTTAAAACCCTCAACATCTCATTAACTCATTGTGAATTATCAAAGGTTAATTATCTTACACTATTATGGTTCTCTGGTACTGTTAACACAGAAGTGAAAACACATTCTCAAAACAGAGCTAGCATGAAGTGTCATGTAATGGAAGGGCCTTCTTAATACTCAAACCACTTCCATAAATTTTAATATAGCATCCATAACATGTTAAATAATGAATAACTCAGTTGTTGTACAAGTAATTTTGTGAATTTCACTATACACCAAAAGCATGAACTTAAAGCTAGGATATTAGGATAGCACTTGAGCTGTCATAACAAATTTATCATTTAGAAAACTAAATCAACTTCAATTGCCACCAAATTTTTACAAAAACTTTATAACATCATAAATAACATATAATAAAATTTTTATAATTTTTATTAATAATTTTATGGTTTAAAAATTTTCAAACCTAAGACTACACAGATAGGGTCTAAAATCAAGATTGCACAGACAGGGTCCAAAATTTTTATAATTTTTTTGGTTAACCATATGAGCTATAAATATCACCAATTTTGGCTGTAAGTTTCCCAACATATGTAAGGATAAGTAAACCAATTTTCATAATTTTACTCCATCATTTGGTTGCTTAAATATGCCAACAACAAAAGTAAAATTTCCTAGCATCCTATTGTGGCTTCATTTCTCCTAAGCTCTTAAACATTCACTTTTTACATTTCTAAAATTTTTCAAAAATTTCCAAAAATTTCGTTACACATACTAACATCATTTAAAGCATTAAAACATCAAAATTTATAATTAAAAAAAATCCCAAACATGACTTCAAAAGGGCAAATAGAAACATATTAATAAACCTCCTTAACAGAAATTTATTTCTAAACTTTCCTATGATCATCTTACAATCTATTTTGGTAGAAATTATTCCACTAATTTTATCAACCTAATAACATCCTAATATCATTAACAAACATTTAAAAAGGACACAAATTAGAATGATATCTTCATATGTGGCCACACATAAAATTACAACAATATCATCATAAATCTCCATTTTCATCATTTTCCTTAGGAAAACTCTAAAGAAAAGAGGTAGTTGCTACTCACCTTAAATTTTTAAACCTTATAATATGCTAAATACTCACTGAAGGCAGTTAAATCCCAACCAACATAATAAACACCATTTTAAAAAATTTAGAGAAGAATTCCCATGAAAACATGAAGAAAAAAAGAAAGAAAGTATATTTACCTTACAAAAATTTTGAAGAAATCACTTGGGGATTTTCTTGAATTAATTGGAGAAGCTAAAACCTTTGTGAAAGGGGCTAAGAAACTCATGTTTTGTTGGGGAAGAAGAGCAGCAAAATGTGTTCATTTCTTTCCCTAAATGTCCTATATATATTATTCCTTGAATTAATCCCATTAGTTACCTTTTTTCTTCTTTTATTTATTTTATAAAAATTTGATAATGACTTGCACATGGGCATGGTTTGCATAGCCAAAAATATGAGGCTTTTATCATATTTTTTATACATAAAATAATTTTAGAAATGTCTACAGAAATTGTTGACAAAAATGCCTTTAACTTTTTCTTTTCTTCGATTTTGGTCCTTAACTTCTTCTAGAAGATTAGGCCTTAATAAATCAAATTTTGGCCTCCAAAATTTTGGTCAAACTAGCCCAATGTCAATAAAAATTAACCACTTAAAAAGATAAAAAAGATTTATTACAAAATAACCCTAAATTTTTAAGTTTCATTACATTTTTGCCCTTAAACTTTTAGATATTTTTGAATTTTTTTTGAACTTCTATAAACATTTTAGGCTCATAAATTTTGACTTAGGTTAGCCCAAGGGTTTTTAAATTAATCCATTTAAAATTTCAAATCTAATTTTTCACTTTTCAACTTATCGGGTGATAGAATTTCAGTAAATTCTTATGTAAATTTTCTTAAACCTATTATTGGGTTTTTAATTTGATTTTTACCTATTTTGATGCCTAATAAAATTTTCATAGAAGTTCTAATTAGACTCACATCCAAATTTATGATTATCCCAAATTTCACCCGATTCTCTTACTGAGTTTGTAATTAAAGGGGTTTTTTAGAAAAATTTCTATTTGAAATTTCTTGTTCTATTCTGGGATATTACATTCAACATGAAAAAATGCCCAGTAACTCCTACTCCAATTTAAAAAGGAGACAAGGTTAGTCTTATGCAATGTTCTAGGAATGATTTGGAATAAAATAAATAAAAACAATTTTACATGTTGTTGGGAGCTTAATGTATGCTTAGACTTGTACAAGACTAGATATCAACTTTACAATTGGAATGTTTGGCAGATACCAAAGTAGTCTAGGGTTAGATCATTGGAAAGTTGCAAAGAAAATTTTAAGATATTTGCAAGGAACGAAGGATCATATGCTTACTTAGGAGATTTAATTATCTTGAGGTAGTCAAGCATTCAAATTTAGATTTTGCTAGTTGTGAGGACATAAGAAAATCTAATTTTGGTTATTTATATCATCTAGCTAGAGAAGTTATTCATGGTAAAGTATAAAATAATTAGTTATTATTGCATCCATTATGGAGCTAAATTTAAAGAATGCTTTGAGACTCTAGTTTAGGGTAAATGACTCAAAATTTTATTTTAAGGCTTGAAGTAGTCAAAAGTATTACCAAGCCATTGACAATTTACTATCATAATTCCACAATTGTCTTCTTTTCTAAAAATGACAAGTTTTCCAAAAGTGCTAACCATATAGAATTGAAATGCTTTGCCATTAAAAAAGAAGTTTAGAAATGTAAAGTGTTAATAGAGCATATTAGCATAAATGTTATAATTACTAATCCTTTGACAAAATGATTATTACCTAAGACATTTACTGGTCATGTTAAGAGTATAAGCATTATGTTTAGTAAGAAATGTTGAACATTATTGTTACTATCACAGTATTAAAGTATATTTAACAATCTAAGCTCATTAATGTATAAGTTTTTAATTTTTTTGTTTTCTATTATCATGTACATGTATGGTTTAGAATGTTAAAAGTTAGGGTTATCTTTGATTAAGACATTATTTGTTACACCCAGTAATATTAGCACAAATACATTACTAAATTAAATTGCATCTAAGGTTAATAGGTTAGAGTTAGATCAAATTATGATACTAAGTATACTTGAATCTGTAATATGAATTGAGAAACCTAATTTTGTTTGCTGACTTGTTTGCAATTTATGAATCTATCAAATTTATGTAAATTAAGCAAGTATTGTAAAAGGAGATATAATGGCGTAAATGAAGGGCACCATCCATTAATAAAGTTACAATAAGGGTACTTTTAATAAAATAAGATAGGATGTATTACTTAAAGAGGTTTAGAAAAGTTATACTTCCATTTTTCCTATTTTACCCTAAAAAGGGCATTCTTTGGGACCGAACCCTCACTTTACCCTTTATTCTCTTATATCTTCTTATGCTTTCTAATAACCAAGAGCTAAGAAAAAGAACTACTTATCCTTATCTTTAAATCCTCATTACAGGGTAAGAGATTCTCAACTGCTTTAATCTTCAAAGATTTCTTTGTTAAATCCCTTCTATTCTTATGAGAAGAGCATTTAATGCTTAATAAAAAGAAGACTTAGAAAAACCTTATACCTTAATCCAGCAATTATTTTGTTTAATGTGAAACAAGCTTTAATTAGTGATAAATTTCACTCTAGATCTTTCTCCTTTAACAAATGGGTAACATTTTACTTAAAATCTAGCTTTACTTCAATTATTTTCATGAAATTAGAATATTTTAGGTTTATGAATGAGTATGGATAAAGTTTATGTTTAAATTGATAAATTTTGAATTTTATGATGGATCTAGTTTTTGTTATGTGTCTTTCATGAATTTTGATGCTTTAATGATATGATTTAAGGTTATAAGTGAGATTGGGAGAAGGATTGTATTGAGTCAATAGTGAATTACATGTATAATATGCAAAAATTCCCTAATAATTCATTAAGCTTCAAATTATTTTTTGATAGCTAGAAATTAATTGGTGAATTAACTTACCTAGAATTCAAAATAAAAGTAGATTTAACAATTAATTCAAGGAGTATGAGGTGCTGTCTAAATGGGCCTACACCAATTTCGTAATCAATTTAGTTAAAATGGAAGCTTTTTGGATAGCATGAATCAATTCCATTAGTGCAAAATGCTTTTATATGACTTGAATCACTTCTACAATCAATTCACCTTGCTTTGTTTAGGATTTTGCATGTTTTTATGAATTTGAAGAGTGTTATTAATTCTTATATGAGTATTATATTGAGGAATGATGTTAATGAGTAATAAAGGATTTTGAATTGAACATGATACATTTATGAGGTTTATTTCTTTATTGATTAATTAAGTGTACTTGTACATGTGTTATGTATGAAACCTTATGATGATAGAGGTTTCTTGTATTCATAGTGTGGCTTATACATCAGATTTGTGTGCCCATTTATAAAAGGATAAATCTAACCTTGGGAGGCAAGGATAAAGTTTGAGAAGGGATAAAGATGATCAGGAGATATAAGAAGGTTTGCCCATTATGCTACTTCCCATTTATCTTATTGTTGAAAAATTAAACTTAAAATATTTTAGGCAAGTATAATGCTTTTTTATATTAAATTCTTCCTTGTGAAGCTTTACATTAATATCCTTCCAACAAGATTAAAGTTGTAATATAAGTTTAAGTTTGCTTTTTGTGGTAACTAAGTAAGTAGTATTATAGGATTGCCAATATATAAGTACCTTCAAGAGCATGGCATTTTCTTGATTAAATTAGTAAGTGAATAGGTGAATGTTGTTTTAAATTGTCTTACTTTTCTATAGTTTACCCATTTTAAATACCTAGATAAAAGTTCCAATGTCACCACCTCCATAATAATTGGGATCATGGATCCTTTATTTTTTTGTAAACTAATTAGTATTTATTTTGTGATGTAATTAAATACAAAACACTTGTTTGAACTTCTTAATATGGGACCATGGTCATAAATAGGTATAGTATAAGAGATTTTACATAAGGTTATAGTTAGGCTAACTTATTTCCCCTTAGTTCCTAGGTCTATAAGTTGGTCTAACTTCCCTTTTGGATAGTCTAGATGAAACTTGGATTCTAATTACATAGTACTTGATATTTCTTATTTCTTAAACTATGTTTGAAGTAAATATAACATTTTAGGAACTTTTTTTCAAGAAATGTTAAATTGGCATTTAGATAAAAAAAAAAAAAAAGGCTTGCAAGATTATTAATAATAGTTCCACACCAATCACGACCATAGGAGCATCATGACATTATTGTTGGATCATTTACATACTTCTTATTAAAGTATCATGTTAAGGAGAAGGTTAAGTAATAGAAGTGAGTGTATCAGTAGATGACATATAACCACCATGATTTCTATTTTACCTTATTCTTCATTACAACTTATGTAATGACCAATGTATGAAAGAATTAGCCTCTTTATGTGCACATAATGTATAGTATTTATTAAATCATGAAAAAGGTATAACATCACATAAGTTAAGTGGGAGATTGTAAGATATGACTCACTGATTGATTGATTTAATAAATGAATTTTAAGGCTTTAAATTTTAATAAATGAAATTTAAGGCCTCAATTATCTTTTAAGATACTTAAGAACTTTATTATGCTTTAAGGAATTAATGGAATTTAAAAGTATTAATTTTCTTTTAAGGTTTTAATTTAATTGGTTATAATTAGAGGAGTAATTTTGTATCTAATGATTACTTAATAGATTAGAGTTAGTTATAAAAGATAAACTAAGAGAGCAATGGTCTTATTTTTGCATATGAGGTTTTATGTTTATATTCTCCATCACTTAAAAGAAAGTAAAGAATAGAAAGGTTATCAAATAAAAAGAAGTTTCTCATTTTTCTCTTGTTTATCATTAAAGATAAGAAATTGCTATCAATTTCCTCTAAATCATTGATTAAGGTATATTGCAAATCCTTATTGTACTATATGAAGGTTATATGTGAAAATCATAATTCTCAATATCCTTGTGTAAGCATGTTAATAACTTAAGTTAATTCATGTAATTGAGACATATCAATCTAAATTTTTTATGTGCTTGAATGCTATTTGTTTGATGCCTCAGCTTGTTTATGTTTTAAAATTTCATTCTCTTTCACTCTTCACATGTCTTTTGTAAAAAAAAATTCTTTCTTTATTCATTTTTTATACTTTCATTGTTCAATTTTTTTTATTTTTGTTGTTCATAGTCCATTTGCTACATTTGTTACTTACCCCAATTTATTTCTTATTAATTTGTAATTCTTAATGTAGTTTGTACTAATATGACTTTGTTGCTTAATTGGCTAACTTTATGATTTAAATAATGATAGGTAAAGTTGCATAGAAAAGACCAGTGAGACTTCGATTGTTAGGGTAATAGCAATAGCAATAGCACTAACACTCACTCTTAATCTTGATGTTGCACCAAATGCATCAAGACCACTAACCACGTGAAGTAAGAAACCTACACTAAAAAGAAAGTGAGTGACAAATAGGCAGCCCTCAGCCAACAAGACAATTAGTATTGCTACAAGGAAGAGGAGTATTGCATAGGATCATTTCAAAATAGTTTTGGATGAAAAGGTGAATGAACCAATAGCTAAATGCATACATTATGGAATTAGGTTTCTTTGTGATAGTAAAGGGCATGGAACAACAAACATGTTAAGTCACACCCCTAAATGTCTTAAGTATGCATATACATTGCAAAATGACCTTAAACAACAAGTGCTTAACTTTGATAGAAAATCTTATAAAAAAATTTAGCTGATTCAACCCCATGTGTATGAGTTAGAGGAATGTAAGAAAGTTATTTCTATATTTGTCATTTCTTATGAATAACTCTTTAGAGTAGTTGAAGGGTTTGGCTTCCATTTCACGTGTAAGAGATTGAATCCTAAGTTTCATGTTCCATTTAGACATACTATAAGAAGAGATTGCATGAAGATTTATAATAAAGAAAAAGGTAGATTGAGGGCCTTGTTCAAGTCAGATTGTGTTAAGGCTTGCATAGCAACCGGTTGTTAGACTAGTGTTCAAAACCTTAATTACATGGCATTGTCACTTCATTCCATTGATAATGAGTGGAAGGTGCAAAAAAAGATCATTAATTTCTACCTTATACTAAACCGTAAGGGAGAAACTATAGGAAAACATATTGAGCAATGTTTGAATGAGTAGGGGATAAAAAAGTTATTCACTATGACTGTAGATAATGCATCCTCAAATGATAGGGCCATAGCTTACTTGAAGAAATTGAGGAATTGGAAAGGCCTAGTCTTAGATGGTGACATGATGCATATTAGATTTTGTGCTCTTATTTTGAACTTAGTGGTTAATAAAGGATTGAAGGATCTTTATAACTTAATTTCTACAATTATGAATGTAGTGAGATATGTAAGGTCCTTTCTTTTTAGGATGGCTAGGTTTAGGCAAGCTATAGAAGAAAAGCACGTCACTCACAAATCCCTTGTATGCCTTAATGTACCCACAAGGTGGAATTCCACCTACAAAATGCTAGAGATAGCAAAAAAATATCATAAAGCATTTGACAAGTTAGAGGAAGAAGATAGTGACTACACCATTTGCTTTATGGAAGATGCCAGGAGGGTTAGACCGCTCATTGCTGATGAGTAGAATAATACAAGAGCATTCATTAGTTTTTTTAAAATTTTCTATGATGTGACTTTGTCTATCTCTAGTTCATCATTTATAACTTCAAATTCTACCCACACTCACTTATCAATTGTGCAAAGTGAGATTAAGAAGTGGAGTGAGGGTGAGATGTATGACTCGGTGTTGTATAATATGGAAATTGAGATGAAGAAGAGGTTTCACAAGTATTAGGGTAAGATTGAGAATATGAATCCTCTTATATTCATAGGAAATGTGCTTGAGCCTAAGTACAAATTAGCTTATATTATGTGGTCATTTAAGGGAATATGTAGTGAAATTATGTCACAATCAATGGTAAAGAGGGTGAAAGATGAGTTAGTAAGGATGTACAAGTGGTACTCAAAAGAATATGAATAACCAAGTACATCACAACTTGTCAATTCATGGAAGATTCACAAATTACTCAACCAAGTGAGAGTCATACTCACAAAGCTATGATTGATGCATTTAGGTCATACTTAAAAAAGAAGGATACCATTGAAGCAAAAAATGAGGTGGAAGGATATTTGTTGTGTAGATGACAAGGACAACTTTAATGTCCTAGCTTGGTGGAAGCTCAATAGATCAAGATTTAATATCCTTGCTAAGATAGCTAGAGGTATACTGGCTATCCTCATCTCTACAATTGCTTTAGAATCTACCTTTAGTATTGGAGGTTGAGTCTTGGATGTTTTTAGGAGTTCTCCTACACTTAAAATGATTGAGGCACTGATTTGCACTTAAAACTAGTTGAGGCTATCAAAATGTGACATCCATGAAATGGAAGAATATGATGAACTAGAAAAATGTGAGGAAATTGAGCAAGGTATAATTCTATCCATTTACTTCTTTTTCTTTTTTTAGTTTGAATATGTTATTTATCTTATATTATTCACTTTTTTCTATCAATCACAATGGGTTTTTTTCTTGCCTAGAACTTTTGGGAGGTGGTGATGTAGTAATAGGATCATCCATAGGAGTTGCTATTAGTGGTGATGCTTATGCTACTGGAACAAGTTTTGCTATTACTGAGGTAGGAAAACAACCTATGGTTATTG
This sequence comes from Sindora glabra, assembly GCA_020226215.1. Taxonomy (NCBI): domain Eukaryota; kingdom Viridiplantae; phylum Streptophyta; class Magnoliopsida; order Fabales; family Fabaceae; genus Sindora; species Sindora glabra. Next base: position 80,562,761 of record CM035232.1, on the reverse strand, counting down.
ACAATTGACACTAAGCAATTTACAAAGGAATGATGATAGGTAGATGGTAGTTTAGTAGAAAGAAACAAGTACATAAAGCTGCTGATTGTTAAGATTTTGGTATTTTTTTATGTACATAAGGAACTTGATCAAACAACTAGTCAATTAGCATGGTTTTTTGAAGCTGTTAGCCTATGGACAAAGAGCCACCAGTATAGTTTTTATAGCATACATCTTTAGTTTTTTGATTTTTTCCTTGCACTGTCATAATGCACAAAAGATGATGATGGTAGATATATGATATACAGTGATGACAAATTGCTTAATTGAACAGATTTTTTGGATTCTGAGTTGGTAAACTTTGAATTATGACTTTGTTGTTATCAATTACTAGTTAGGTGCTTTGGCTCGGTATCACATTTGCTATTTCCATACTAAAAAGTCATTAAAATTATGAATGTGTATGCCAAAAATGCAATTGAACTTGACTTGAATATGTTGCCATATGAGCTTTGGCTTATTTGAATTATTTACCAAGTCTAATTATATGTGAATGCCTTATGAATATGTTTATGTAGTTACCCAGTTCAAATTGTTCAATTATTTACTAGGCTTGTTATTTTGTAGCCCTACCCTTACGAGTGCCCATTGCCCAGTGCATATTCCACATTCCTTTTTTGGACTTGATTTAGGTGGTTGGATGCTTAATGAATGTGTGTTTATATAGTTATTTTTGTTTTTGGGTTGTTATTTGTTAATTTATACATCTTAAGCCTTTTATTTTTTTCTGTTCGAAGTGGATGCACCTATGTAGCCCAATTTAGGTGTTAAAATAGGCCTAAAATTGTAGGTCCAATTACTGGCATTCAACTTGTCAATACCCATAATCAACCAATCGATTTTGCTATGAGCAATTAAGTTCAATTAATACATTCGATTTAGTTAACAATAAGTGAATAAAAATGGGAATATCATTCTTTCGGTCTATTAAAATTATAGTGGCTAACTAACATTAGCCGATCCATAAGCAGGCCTAATGCTAGTTATAATAATTTAAAAATAAGGTCATGACAAAAGTAATTTATCAAGGAATAAAAAAATTTACTCTATATGTAAAATACCTAATATAAATAAAACATCAATATGTAAATATAAAATAGGATTGGGTTCGATTAACTCAATTTAAGACAAAAATGTCTAAGCTTATTCTTTGTGCCTAATTTCTATGTTTGGGCTTTACTTGTTTAAGGTTGGAACCAGACCAAAAATTAAATCAAGCTACATTACCTATCCTTAAGGGACTCTAGATGTTCTTTGAATGGTTTTTTCTTTTCATCTCAAGTTGATTTTGAATTTTCATGTGTGTAAATCCTGTGAATTGACCATTTTTACATTATAAAAATCACCTCAATCTGTCTAGTTTCCTAAAAGAAATTGTCACTTTCACATGGCCATTAAAAAATATTTCCCTTGGGAAGGAAGAGATCATATACTATATTACTAGGTTAAACAGGCCTAGTGCAACGAATACCCTCAAACCCTCACTCTTATTTTTCATCTCCTAAGTAATAATACAAAACTTCAATTATAACAACATAGATAAGATTGAATTATAACAAATTTAAAATTCAACTACATATTATCAAAATTAATCAAACACTAATACATTACTATTACTATTAAATTTTAGATTTGTTACATCTATTACTATTGAATTTTGGATTTGTTTCATTCGATAAATTATTATTAAATTGTAGACTTGTTATAACTGTATCTTACATCTATCACCACCATTGAAGATTTATTTTACTTAGATTTGTTATTATTCAACCTTGTATTTGTTGCCATTGAAGTTTTATTTTATTACTACTGACATAGAGAAGGCAGTGAAAGGACAACAGATATTGATGAATGATAATAGCATTACTTGGTTAAACAGGTCCTCTAGAATGCATATCCTTCTCTAAATTGGTCTATACGAATAGCTGATTCTGCTGGCATTTCTTTCGTCTATTTGCTTTCACTTCAAATATTTTGATCAGGTCTAACATTTTTTTTTTTTTTTTGCTCTTTCTTTCCTTTCTCCGAACACAGACTGCCACTTACAAGTAGCAACCTTTCTGGAAATCTCTTCCTTTATCCCAATTTAACCATCCAATTGAACTCTCAGAATGGATCATTCTAAGGACTTCTCCAGCATTGCAACCGCAACCAAGAATGCAATAACCAAATGAAACATGTATTAAGCAGACGAATAATTTTGGACAGATTCATCAAGAACATCCACAGCCACTTGAAGTTTGAGAATGAGATGATGAACTGGAGCGATTGAATGATCATCAAATTGAAATTAGTGCTGCTTCACCAATAAATTTCATCCACAGAATCCAGATAGAACTTGTGTACTAATTTCTTGACATACAGAAGACTGGCATTGGATGCACTGTTAAATAATTCAGAGCTTTAGTGATTTAACTTAAATCTCAACTTCAAAACATTTGAGTTTAGAGCATGAACCAGCAAACTTAGACAACAACTATTGAACAACATAATCAAAGTATGCTTCTCAATGCTAACTGAAACAGATCAACTTCAACAGAAAGATGCAAGTGTTAAATTTTCTAATAAACCACTTACATACATGTCTACCAGATTAACATCTTGTAACCCAAGCAAAAGGCACATTCTTCAAGCAAAATAGCATTTACAAGCATCTGCCCCCAATTCATGAATGTAAAGAAATGACCAGATTCTATTGCCAAAACCAGCAATTACCCCATCTTGACAAGAAAAGCATCTCTCTTCTATTCGTCTCTCGCCATAAAGAGAAAAAAACTGTTTTGGTTGATTTTTCAAAAGAAAGCAACAGTATTACAAACCGTATAACCACCAATCTTGTCAGAGAGAAGCTTCAGTTTCTCATGCTTGAAGCACCTGACAGTGAACAATATGGCTCTTCAAGCTACCCCGGCCAGCAATGGTTGACCATAAGTTTCTAACTAGACTCCGAATATGACCTTTTCCAGCAATATTTTCCCAAAGGTGAGGATTGTTTTCCACTTGTTTGTTTGGACTTGAAACATCAACTAGACTGATGCTCATGTTGTTGCGAATAATGCACACCTTTCCGTTGAGTGGAACAAGAGCAGCGGCATCAAGAGCCCGGGAACTACCTAAATGAAGCTTGCTATCAATAAACTTTTTCCATGAATCTGTTGCTCTGTCATAAACTGTTAGTTTGCACCCATCCTGGCAATCTAATGCATAAAGTTGTCCATTCAATGAAATACTAGGATTACGCCAACCATTAACCATCCCATTACTAACTGGACTCCAGGTTTCAGTGTCTGGTGCATAGGCTTCACAAATGACATTACGACGGGATCCAAGTCCCTTCAAAAACCACGTTCCATTGTGAACAACACCAATAAAGGGCACCATGGCCATGCTCATTTCTGAGATGAAGTTCCACCTGTTTTTGTTGGGGTCATAAACTTCAGCAGATCTGAGAGTTCTTTGAATTCCTTCACACTCACCACCAGCCACATAGAGACAGTTATTGATCACACAAGAACCAAACAAATGACGTTTTCGAAGCATGTCAGGTGCCCTATGCCATTTATTTGTACGTGCATTGTAGAAAATGACCCGTCTCAGAGATCCCTTCAGTGGATCTCTTCCACCAAATAAGTACAGGTGGCAACCACTTAGAACTGCACAGCCAAATCCCAAAGCTTCAGAATATTCACCAGGAACAGGTGGAAGGGGCTGCCAAAGCTGGTAGATGGGATCAAAAGCATGTAACGAGATTCTACCATCACGGTCTCTTTTGATGACATAAACCCATTCTTCTGCCATTCCAAGACTTTTCCTGAGTGAATAAAAGAAGTTTCCAGATAGAAGACGGTACCATCTCTTGCAAACCAGACGCAGTTTCCTGTGCTCAACCCGTGGAACCCGAATCAAACAAGCAATAGCAAGATCATCAGGAAGGCCAGGTAGGAGAGGAGGCTGAACACGTGGCCTTTCTCTGCGTGCATTTTTGCTCTTATGCGCATTGGGGTTAATGTCAGGTTGGAGACAAAGCTTTGATCCAGGAACAAATTTTCGAGCTCCAGCAACTGTTTTGAGGCCAGCATCTACTTTACAGTAGCAAGAAACAGAGTCAACCTGTAAAACTATTGATGTTAGAATACAACAATTTTAAAAACATGTATGCCAAGTACAACCTATGCAAACAGCATATGTATTTATTCTTTAACATTCCATTGCCCCTCCTTTGGAACCATTAAAATATATTCAATATTGGATTTGTGAATATATACATGAAAGCAATTTCAAATTAATTGAATTCTAGTCTTTTATGATTCCAAACATGTGGCTGATGTCTATGATGACATGTGTGCATGTGACTGTAGAGTGATAAATATACGAGTAAGAGCTGCTTATTGTCTCCCTTCAGATTGCAAATCCCTAAAAAGATTAATCAGTTTGAACCTGGTGTTATTTTTCATGAAAAACGAAAAGAGTCCATTAGCAATCCACAGAATCCATTGACTTTTCAAACGACCAGTTATCTTATTAAGCCATTTCTTTTCAAAGAACAGCCATATCAAATTTGCCATTTTATAACCATCAACATATAACATGTATTGTCACAGTAAGATTGACAACAACTCAGCTGGACATTCCATCATGTGCATCATAAGATCGTCAAGCCAACCAAGGTATTTTTGATACCATTGCCAATAAATTGAAATCATCTAAATATAAAAAAACATGCCACTAATTGATGAACCAGAATTGTCCTCCACAAGCTCATAGAAATTTATGAATAGATCCAATCGCTTGAATTTTAACTTGTAACTTCTTAGAAACAAACCTTGTGAGAAATCAGGGTACATAGTATAGGTAGTGAATGACAACAGCAAACATAGCATTAGAAGGGGAGCAGGTACAAACCAATCACAATGGACATGTCAGATTGAGCAATAAGACATATCTTAAAGAATGCTGTAACAGAAGTTGGGACAGATAGGAGAATATTAGAAGGAAAGAGGGCACAAGAAGAGAAATGACGTTATTTACCAACAGGAACTGCACAACAGCTAGGGTGCACTCTTTAACAGGAAAATTCTTTAATGAGATTCTGGAAGGTTATGGTCAATAATGATGTTTCCAGAGTAGTACAATTTTAGTATCAAGTTGCACAGCTTTAAAAGCATTGAATAGGTTTTGGAAGGCATCACAATTGTGTAGAGTGAAAACAGGGTATGCCATTTTTTAAATGATCAGGAAATCATTAGAGGAAAAAAGAGCAGACAGAAAAATGATATGACACATATTGCCAGAGAGACAAGTTCTTCCTTGCAAGAAACACTATAAACCTAATTCAAAAATGTTAATGCTGCATGCTGGCTCTTCCTGGTAAAGAGCCTGGCTTAATATTTTAACCAAGGGAATATATATAGACACTTCTTCTCTATTACATTCATCTGAATACTTCAAATCCACATATTCCACTCTATTCCCTACTTATCGTCCCTACAGAGAAGCAATCAGTCTAAGCATATGATATACAGCAACAGTCCAGAGACCTACAAATTTAACTGGGCATTGGAATTCAAATTATATTTCTCTTTTGTTCCTGTCCCATGTTAATAACATTGGATGATATAAAGCACATTTGTATACTTTCATTGCAAAAATATCTAACTAGAAATTGAGTCCTAATATAATAATGACCAGTATTGCATGTAAATAGTAATCAGCTAAATTGTACTTATACAAGTTCAATTTCTCCATCCTCAACGTCTTGAGCATATAATAAGTGAAGAATGACAGGGCCAAGTACAAACATGAAGGATTATCAGGTAATGAAAAATTCAGCAGTGATATATAGTTTGATGAATTGAACTGAGATATTATAAATCAGAACCAGAGGAATATTAAACAAGTTACAAGGCCAAAGAAAAGCAATCTCTATCAAATAAAAACTTAAAACAATAACAACAATAATAACAAAGCCTTATCCCACTAAGTGGGGTCAGTTACATGGATCGCATGACGCCATTGGACTCTATCAAAAGCCAAGTCTTCGGTGATATTATTCACCAAGAGATCCCTTTTTATAACTTCCTTTAATGTCCTCTTTGACCTCCCTCTGCACTTTTTTACAGGGTTAAAGACCATGTGATCAACTCTCCTTACTGGTGCCTTCAATGACCTTCTTTGCACATGGTCAAACCACCTTAACCGATTTTCTGTCATCTTCTCCTCAATAGGTGTCACGCCAATATACCCTCGTATACAATTATTTCTTATCTTGTCCTTTCTTGTATGACCACATATCCATCTTAATATTCTCATTTCTGCTACCTCCATTTTTTGCTCTTGTTGTTCCTTTAGAGCCCAGCATTCACTACCATAGAGCATAACTGGTCGTATAGCAGTCCGACAGAACTTCCTTTTGAGTTTAGTAGGTACTTTACGGTCACAAATCACTCCAGATGCCTTTCTCCATAACCATCCAGCTTGTATCTTGTGTGTGACATCTTCGTTAATTTCCCCATCGCTTTGTAAAAAAAATCCCAAGTACTTAAATTTAGATATTTGCAGTATGATGTGATCTCCAATTCTTATCTCCAAATCATTTCTATCTTGCTTCTTATTAAACTTGCAATGCATATACTCCGTCTTACTCCTACTCAAGTGAAAACCTTTTGATTCCAACGCCTGTCTCCAAACCTTTTAAATAAAAACTTAAAAGAGAAAACAAAAACAGAAGAGCATCCAGTCATTTAGCTAATGTTTTCACTTCTTCATCAGTCACAACCACACACCAACATAGGATGGTTGCAATTCTCCATACACAGCAGGAAAAAATTAATGAGACAAGAAAATTTAGATGGTATGAGAGATAAAGCTCAACCACACCTCAAATTCAGAATTTCTGAGGACGTCAAAGGCTTTTCAGCTATATTATAAATTATTCTTGGCACCTTAGTAGGAATGGAACTTTCCACGGCACCTTTCATGGCTCTAAAGCCAAAAGTACATATTAAAACTAATAAGAACCCAAAAAGTCTGTTTCCCAACAGCAGTTCTTAATCTTTTGGAATTCCAACCATTTTTTCAGATCCAGGGTATCTTTTTCTGAGAACTGAAAATTTATCTTTAAACGAGCTATAGCTTTACCTGTTTTAATCCCAAAAATAGGACCTTCCTTTTGTGGGAACCTATAATCCTTCATTTCCATAGTCACTAGCCTGTGTCAAATTTAAAATACCCATTAAGGTTTTACATGTTCTCTCACATCTGTTTAATATTGAAGAGTGGGGGCATTATGTCATAATACAACAACCACAATAACCAACCCTTATTCCATCAGTTTAAGAAGAAACTTAATGAGTGTCTCTGCCACTAACTATCCTTCCTTATGCCTATAACACATTATCCTTCAGTCTGAGTTACATGAACTGCTGCTCTTTAAGGTGGAACAACTGAGGAAGAATGTACGGAACAAACCTAGCCCTTTCATTTTGTTACAGCTTTTGGTTCCTTAACGTCTCTATTCAGTTTGTCTGCACGTCTGAGCTTTTCAACTTTGTTCCAATCACAATCTTAGCTTTGTCAACTGACACAATCTGACATGAATAACTTTAAACTTCACAACCAGGTTTTAAAAGAAGGGTAATATCATGGAGAGCTCCACCTCCTAAGAGATTGAGTGTTTTCACCATTAGATTGGATTTAGTGCATTGATATTTGTGTTTTTAATTTTAATTCACTTGCTTTGAGATTTAAAAAAAGGCAATCCAATGGTAAAACACATAACCTCTTAGAGGCAGCGCTTCCCCTGGCATTTATCCTTAAAAGAATACTAAGGAATTTAACTGTAGAAACTACCTTAGCAAGTATGATTTCCAAGTGTACACCATTACACCGTGAGAAAGGATTACTTGTATCCTTTATCAGCATTTCCAATACGAGTCCCCATTCATAAAGAATGGAGAACTGTAATCTCTACAATTTCTTTTCTTAATCATAGAATTCCAACTTGCAGGCTGCAAACTCTTAGCTCTCGATCTAAAATATTGCATATCTCAGACTTTTGAATAGAGTGATTCCCCCAAGGAGTATATTTTGAACAAAGCCTCTTGTAGTAACATGGTAAATTTCACCCCCTTTCTTCGACTCCAACCAGCATATCCCTAACTCTAAACGTCTATTCTCCCACTTTCTTATTTCGTCATGCTAACAAAGCATGTTAAAAGAAGAATCTTCAAACCAAAAATTGAAAAAAAGAAATTAATTGTTTAATTCGGTGTACATTGTTTTTGAGAGAATCACTTTATCTCAATACAAAAGATTAAGGAGCATTTTCTGTCAATAAAGTGGACAGCAAAAGTTGACATCCCCCAAAAAACATAATGACAGTAGTGTAATTTTTCCTATTCTAGTTTCCATATTAATAAGATTGAAACTGAAGAATCCAGCTCATAGTACTTGCTGAGGCTACTAGACACTGAAGATCAATTTTTGAGTATGGCAGAACACAGAACCTAAGGGAAAACATTCCACTCGAACATTCATGAAAAAAGAAAGGTCACAAAAAAATTAAGAACTTAAAAAAATAGCCATTCCCAGCCAAATAAACATTCAAAACTTTCATCAGAAGTAACAATCAACTTCTTTGTGCAAGAGTCAAACATACCTACTCCGGAAGCAAAGCATAGGATAATTAGAAAGTTTCAGCACAGATAAGAGGCTAAGAACTAAAAACTTTAACCAACAACATTAACTAGGTAAGTCGAAAATGCCATGGATTAGGAAAAACTCAATGCGATTGAAAATAACATAATCAAAGTTAAAAATCGATAAATAATGAAATTGGAACTAAATATAGTAACATACTACTGACCAGTGGAGCTTGAACTCTGGAACCCCTCTGAGCATTTGAAGCGTGTACAACTATTTGGTCCATTTCCTAAGCTGAATTTAGTATATGAAATCAAAGCCCTTCTGAATGTCAAGGGAAATTAAGCATTCTGATTCGAGATCAAGAGAACCTTTTTTGAGCTAAAAACCCTTCAATTCTTCGAATCCGATCCAGCAATCCAGAGAAGAAAATCCTGTCTTTTACCTCAAAAAATGCAAAAGAAGACCAGCACACAAAAAATGGGAGTTTGCAATTTGCGAGTTTGAACAACTACAAGTCGTAAATGAAGATCGCAGTTTCTCTCTCTTTCCTAATCTCTAATGCAAGGACCAACTACGGTAGACTGCAAACATCGCTGAAGACTTGTACAGCTGTAGCCTGAAGCTTCACCGAGTTGTGATTTTTCTTTGATTAAAAATTAAATGATGTCTTAAATGGAAATTGAATTCAATATTTTGTGAGATTTAGCAATAAATTTTCAACCGTCAACGGAGGACAGAGAGCTTGTGAGTGCAATGGTCCTCGTTAATAAATGTTAGGAGTTGAGGGGTCGAACCAAACTTACCTTGTTGCGCGCAAAGGAGAAGGAGACAAGTCAAGGGGTTTCAATTTTTTGATTGGAGAAGTATCATTTTTCTGCCATTGGCTCTCACATGCCTCCATCCAGCACCTTTTGTCTCTTTCCTTAAATACAGAAGCCCTCCAAGATTTATTTCCTTTTCCTATTCATCAAGTTTCGAGTTTGTAATATTCAGCATTCGGTTCTACGTATTGTTTTGTTAAAAATTTTACAGGAAAGATTAAACTTAAGTTACAAAGAGTGATACCATGAAATTGCTCAAATATTTTATTTGTCCATCGTCGGAGGCAAATTAAATGCAGTGTTTCGGTATAAATTTATACCATTAAATTAGTGGTTAGGATTTAATTAATTTCATATAAATTTTATTATCATTTTAAAATTAATTAAATTATAATTATTAATTTAATAATTTAAATTTATACTACTAAAAAATAATTCATCCTAAATTTTTACTTAGGCTTGAGATGTAATTTGTAAACTTAGTCTATTTTCTTTCCCAAAGTTGTGTTTTTATTTAATCATTGTATTTTCTCAAACAAATAATATACTTTGAAAATATTGTTAATCTATAACAATTTGCCAAATTTATGTTGGGGAATTTGAGATTGCATCAAATTCAAATGTAATAAAAATTTAAAATTTTAATTAATTCAAATTTTGCTTTCCAAAGATCACTCATGCAATTAAATCGATCTATGAACATATAATCAAGAAAATAATTTTACTTCTCTTCTAATTGCATATATTCTATTTCAATTGAGAGATCCAAATGTACATTCTCTAAAGTTAGTCACATATTCAACCTCCACTCCACACCTTTTTGTGCTAACAACGATGTGTGGTGACTATTTTACAAAAAAAGTGATTAGCTCAACACATATGCACACACATGTTAGTGATTGATGACTACAAATCTTGTAGTTACTATTATTCATATTATTGTTAAGGTTCTCTACAACACTTATAGATCTCCTTTTGTAGTCATTTCATGACTTGTTTATCAAGTAGGCTTTTGTTAGAATTCTAATAGGATTTTTACAAATCATAATCAAAATAAATAATATCCAAATATTGCCTAATAAATAAATCACTAATTTATTTCTAAAATATTTCTTAACAAAATAAATTAGTAGATAAACTCTTTATTTATTATCTATTTTTAAGAAGTATTATCCTAATAAAATAAATAAACTCTTTATTTATATTTATTTTTTCTCTCATCGATTATCTTATAATTGAATTAATTCTTTTTAAATAAATAAAAATGGATACATCTGATCTTATGGTTTGACTCCTTAGGTTCATCATTAAACTAATAATAAGTCATGATTAAATTAAACACTTTTAGTTTAATATTTAAAAATAATCTCATTAATTCTAAATACCAAAATTCATGATTAATGTCTAGCAACATATCATGTAAATTATAAATATGAACCTTTTCCAATTGTAATTACCATGCAATGCAATAATTTCACTATGCAATGTCTGAGTTGAGCTTAAAGCATGGTGTATTAATCAAAATCGTAATCATTTAACTATTAAGTACCTAATCCAAAATTCATGACTTATTAAGTGAAACTTATAAAAAAAATTTCTAATTTCACCCATCTTAGTTAAGGATTTGCAAGTCATGATTTATAAGACAATATAGGACATTCTCTTCTCTCTGTGAGAAGTAATGAATTCCTCATTAATATTCATAAATCTTCATATATGGTAAAGTTATATCTATTAGATGCCTATTAGATGATTGTTAGAAATCAGGACAATATTAAAGTACCATTTAAAATATTACCATGATATCTTAGGTCAAAGGATTAACTCTACACCATTATAATATAAGAATTCCAATTCAACCTATTTGCATAAGAATTCTAAAATGGGTTAGTTCAGTAAACTCATTCATATAATAAGCAACTATATATATGTACCACGTCACCATATTAATTTTCATGAAATAAGACATCCTCCCATTTGATCATGCATATATATAATAGTCAATCCGAATCATTAGTATCCATTCCCAATAAATCTATAATTAGGTGCATTTTAAGATCTAGAATTGCAAGGAATATGTTTCATAGTCTTCATCTCTATGCAAAATCATATTCTATGAGTTATCTTGATCTTTGGACTTTATCAAACATATAAATAATTAAATGATTGATAAAGAAAAATAAATTCCTTTTTATTAATAATTTCTTTAAGATTAAGTGATAAATTTGTATCATTTTTTTATATTTTTTATGAGACTTTGGCCTTTGCTTATGCAATAGCACCATTGTTATGACAATAAACACTTACTAGATTAACAATACTTGGAACCACATCTAATTCTTAGAAGAAGTTCCTCATCCAAATAGCTTCCTTTGTCACATCTGATGCAATAATATACTTAACCTTAATAGTTTGAGTTAATGATTATTTCCCTTTTAAAACTTTACTAATAGATTTTTCCACCATCAAGGTTAAACACAAAAATAAATATTAACTTTAAGTCATCCAATCAACTTAAAACTAGGATACGTAATTCCAATTTTTATTTTCCTCTTCCATATACCATAAAGAGATCTTTAGTCCTTTTCAAGTACTTAAGAATCTTTTTCATAGCCTTTTAGTGTTCCTTACCTATATTAGACTAATATCTACTGGTCACACATATAACATATTTATACAAGGCCTTGTACACAGTATAGGATACATTGTGCTTTAATACCTTTTTTATGTATATTGTTTTGGTCATGCCAAGTAATCTACTTAATCTATCTCTATAGATCTTTGTCCCAATGTATAGGATGCTTCACCTAAATGTTTTATGGAGAAATTAGTAGATAATCATGCTTTTATTTCTTATAACATACCACATTAGTCACATTGAGTAGTATGTCATCAATATAAAGCAAAAGAAAAGGGACTACAATCCCATTAATCTTCTTAAAAACACAAGGTTCATTTAGATTTTTAATGAAATTAAATTCTTTAATTGCATCCTCAAAAAGAATGTCATGACCTAACCCTAGCTATGATTAACATAGAACCTATCACCTAGTTTCTACATGCCTAAACCCTAATTTACTAAAATGCATATAAAACTTGCATAAGAATCATAAAAAGGTCTCCATTTGACAAACAAGATGAGGAAGTAATTTTCATTTAATAAAATATAATTCGATTGCATGAGATAATAACCTTCTACCTTTTTTTCCATATACAAATAAAGGCCCAAAATATCTAAAATAACTTTCTAATACTACTCAAGCCATACTATCTTCTTTTTGAAAAGTTAATCCTTTAGGTGGTGGTGGAATTCAACCTAAATATCTATAAAGAAAAATAAACAAAGAAGTAAGTCTAGGACTTAGTGAGTAAATAAGTTAACACAATTAAATGTGGATAATAATTATAAACTTATCGATTGAAAACCTAAACACTTTAGGCACAGGTTTCATAAGATAATTTCTATTGTTATTAATTGATTTCCAATATGATCCTTGGCATTTATTAGTATCATCATGATAATGTACACATTCACTCAATTATGTCATAAATCTTTTTCCCTTATTATCATATTCTCTTTCTCATTCTATACTCATATCATAATCACATCATTATATCTTATTCCTATCATAATCATTTCATCATAGTATACTTATATCGCTATTATATCATCATATTATATGCATAACATACTTTTTTTTATCATGTTAAGCACATTTCATAGTTATATCATAATACTACAAATCAATCATGAAAATAGGGAAAGCATGTAAATCTCCTTGTGAGTTTAGAGTCCATCTTATCCCCTTCTACTTTAACCTTATTTGCTTAACCATCCTTATCCCATTTAACATTTATTTTCATGAACCTTTCCTTATCCTTTTAAACCATCCTAATACCCCATAACAATTATTTTGATGTCTCATTTTTCCCTTCACATCTCTCATTACATCATGATCTTTTTTATTACGGTTTATTTTTCAATTCATAATCATTCCATACCTTAATGTATGCTTGCAAGATATAGTCCCATCATTATCCATTAAACAAGAAAAAAATGCATAATAAATAAATCTCAACCACTATTTCTAATTAGCATTCACAATTTAAGTTTAAAGCATTAAGCCAATTATCATATATCCTTGAGTGTGCAAAATAAGGGACTAATGGTTAACCATAGAAACCCAAATAACTTATTATTTACCTTTGCCATAAGTCCTTTTAAAAGGCTAAAAGTCAATTGTCAAAAGCTAAATGATCAACTATTGACCTTTAAAGTTAGGATCCCTAAATTTCTAAACTAATGGTCAACTATTTACCTAGGACACTTTCTTAGGCCTCATATATTCAAAATGATTAGGTATGTTGAAAACCATTGGAGATTGGGTTTTCCATTGAGCTAAGAAATGGCTACTAATTTTGATGCGATCCTAAAGGTAATTACAAAGAACTATTTAAAAAGATCAAGATGAGCTTCAAAGGACTTTAAAAGGCTTGTATGAGAGTTTGAAAAGTCATTACAAGTGGATTTTATGCATTTTCAACAATGCAAGTTTAATAATTAGCTACTAAGCTTAGAATTATTACTATTTGCTAGTAGTTGAATATAGTATTCAACTACCATAATATTTTTTTCTACACTAATCAAATAGTGTAGTTAAGTATAGGAAGGTTAATTACATGTAGTGTAGTTGTAATATCCCAAATTTTTAATTCTATTATTTGAATCTCTAATTATAAGGTCGTAGAAACAAAGAGCACGTTTGAGTTAGCTTGGTGGGTGAATCTTAAGTTGAAAGGAATTAAGTGTAAGGGTAAATGAAATTTTGAAGGAAAAAGGATAGTAGGAAAAGAATTAATTCTCCTAAACAGTATAGATGATCAGAGGAGGCTGGAAAACCCTAAAATGGGAAGTTGTCTAAGTCTGACAGTGTAAGGAATTTTAAACAGACAGAAACCCTATGGACTAAATTGCAAAAGTGCAGAATCGGGTGTGGTTAAAGTGAAATAACTAAGAAATTGGGATCTAATATGAATAACCAAGAATTTAGGGTGTGATATGTGATTTTATTTAGTGTGGCCAATAGACACATGACAAGTGTGGCCAATAGACTTATGGACAAGTGTCCTTATTTGAAGAAATGGCAAGAATAGCCTTACTTTTGGTGAAAAAGGACTAATTTACCCTTGGAATTGTCAAAAATGGCAAGAATACCCCTAGAAGCTTCATGAAAACCCTACCCTCTTCTCCATTTCTCCAAAAAGCTGAGGAAGACTCCATGAAAGCTCCAAAACATGCAGGAGAGAGAGAGAAAGAGAGAGAAAGTTTCTTTTGAGTTTTTCACCCAAAAATAGTGAGATTTAGGCTTGGGGGTAGAAGAGAAAGTTGCTCTTCTCATCAAGCTCTATCCATTGGTGTGTTTAGATTAAAGAAAAGCTCAAGTTTGATCAAATTTGGGGAGCTCTAAGTAAGGATTTTCAAGTTGTAGCAAGAGGTAAAGTTGTTCTCCTCTAAAAGCTCTTTATTGTGCTCTTGTTAGTTTTCTTGAAATCTTGATGTTGGTGTGGTCAAAGGTGGTTGAACATGGAGTTTAGGATGATTTGAACATGTTTAATGGTGTTTTAGATGTTGTTATGTTGATCTATGGCTTTGGTTTGGTGTAAAAATAGCAAGAAACCATGATGTACACACTTGGGTTTTAGAGGCATAATGGTGCATGTATGGATTTGTCATGATTTGTTTGGAATTTGGTTAAAATGATGAAATTAGGATGATTCTTATGAGTTATGAAGCTTATGGAAGATGAATTTTGAGTTATGAATGTGTGTATGAAACTTCCCTTTTGAGAAGTCAAGGGGAGAAGGAGGTTTAGCCATGTAAAATTGTGTTTTTGGAAGATCAGTAATGTACACGGGGTAGAACACGGCCCATGTTGTACCCCATGTTCTGTACACGGGGTAGAACACGGCCCATGTTGAACCCCGTGTTCTTTTACGAAGGCTGATCAGTAATGTACATGGGGTAGAACACGGCCCATGTTCAACCCCGTGTTCTTTGCTGAGTGAACATTTTGGCTTTAATTCTTCACGTTTTGCATGGTTTTGCCTTTGGATCCTCTTCTAATGTTCTTATGTGTCATTTCAAGGCTTGAAAGCAAAGTATAGAGCATCTAAGTATGCATTTATTTAAGTGAAGAAAGTAAAGAATACATGAGGATTAGGGAAAGTGATGATATTCTAATAAAGAACTATGATATGTATTTGTATAGACTAAGAAGTGACAACTTGCAAAGGCAAGAGGAAGTGTAAAGGAGTTTTTGGTGAGAGCAAAGGGAACATCACATTGGAAGCTTGTGAAAGGTAGCTAGCTTTATCCTTAAGCTGTTTTCTATTTATATGATTTTCGGTATTTTATGCCATTGTATGGAATGTGAATGAGATAGTTGTGTGCGCATCTCGGGAAGACAGTAATACTGTGTGTGTAAGGCCTATGGCCCGAGTTTTCCCCGGGATGGTAATGAAAATTGCTGTGTGCGGTACCTATAGCCTTTAAAGTACCTCGGGAAGACAGTGTGATACTGTGTGGGTAAGGCCTATGGCCTGAGTTTTCCCCGAGAAGACAGCGTGATGTTGTATATGAGGCCTAGGTACGATTATTTGTGATGGCCATCTAGATATTGATATGAGTCCTTGAAGGGGATTGTTGATTGCTATGTGTGATGCATATTTCTTACAATGGTAATGAATGAGGTGACATATGATTGATTGATTTCGAAATGTACGTTTTATTTGCTTAAGGATCTGGAATGGCTTGAAATGTTGTTATGGCAATAGCTAGCTACTGAGAAACTTTGTTTCTTATGTTTTTTGTTTTGTGACTAACCATTCCAGGTGATGCTTCCAAAGGCTCTCATGACAAAGGACAATAATATTTTGAGATTGTAAATGTGATAAAAAAAATATGTCTAGATAGTCAGTGATATTGTACATAATGAATGTACGAATTGTAAATGAAACTCTTTTTGTATAGTTATATGACTTTTGCTCATGTGTATAAAGTATAGAAATTTGAGATATTCCGTATTAGCTTGAGGTAGATGGCGAATGAGTACGTATAATCATCTAGTAAATAAGGAATAAGGCGTTGATAAGTAAAGGGAGTTACAGTAGTCGAGTATAGGAGGGTTAATTACATGACACTTTGGACTTTAGGCCTTAATTTATTTATTTTTTTTATATTTTAAGCCATCTTAGGCCTTTTATTAGCAATGTATTTTTAGCTCATTATTTTGTCATTTTATTTTAAACATATTAATAATATAATTAGTGTGTTACTATTAGTGTTAAACCATTATAGTCCAACTAAGCAAAACTAAGCTAGATTGACTTGTTAACCTTTAACTTACATAAAGAGAGTTATTCTTTATAGTCTAGCTACATAACTCTTTTAAAGTGAAGCAAGCTTGAAAGCATGAAGGGCTAAGCTTGCTATTGGGTTTTCATTTCAAATATTAAAGAGCTCAACCTTGACCTACCTAAATAAATTCCCTTATGCCTAAGTCTGGGATCGATCCTTTCTCTTCCTCTAGTCTAGTTTGCCCTTAATTAAGAGTTCAGGTCTTTTTAGCTAAGCACTTAAAACTAAAAAGATTTAGTAATTGAAAATTGGCTAATGCCTTTTTATGATAGAGTGATTTTCTATTTAGTTTTTGATAGAACTTTTAGACTCATCGAAGGATTCATCCTTTGTGATGTCTAAATTTATCACTTATCACCTTTTCTATCTTTTTGGAATGTGGTATGAATATCTTTCCATTTTCAATATGTTATATAGATTTTGGAATGTTCCTGAGTATTTTCAAATTATATATGGGTTATCTATAATAGGTTCATATTGAACTCATATCATTTGGTTGCTAGAGCTAGTTTTCCAAATTTTAGGCTTTTTTTCTTCAATTTTAATTCTAATATGCTCTTGTTTTATTCTTGTTTAATTTTTTGAATTTCATTATTGTTTTGCTATGTATTATATCAATTTTTTTGAACTTTTCCTTGTTGTTTTGTTTGGTAATATTTTTCAATTCATATTTATTAAGCTTTCATGTCTATTTCTTATTTCTTAAAATAATTAAATAGCTTTTTTATATATTTTATTAGCATATACAATTTCTTTACCTTTAATTCAATATTTAATAATATACTAAATATAATATTAATTTAAAACTTCACCTATGAATAAACTTAAAATTGAGGAATAGAGAAGAAATACAAAGAAATCATGATCTAAATATATTGTGTATATTAGCTTTTGAGAAGAGTCTATATATAAATAAAAAGATGTCTAAATAAGAAAAGAAAATACATTAAATTATATTAATCATCATCCTTAATTATATACGAATTAAATTACTATAATTATTAATCAGTCAATCAATCCAATCACCATAATCATTAATCAATCCAATCATTGTTGATCTCATGATATACTTACATCCCCACTCAAACTCAAGTAGGCATAGAAGAAAATAACTTGAGTTTGCAAATTAGGGTAAAATGACCAAGGTGATGAAATTTAGTGAACAAGTCAACTGGTTGATAAAGAATGCTAATGGAGATAAGGCAAAGAACACCATTAGTGATATGTTATCAAGTGAAGTGATAGTCAATTTTAATGTGCTTAGTGCCTTCATGAAAAATATCATTGTAGATAATTTGAATAGCACTCTAGTTATCACAATAAAGATTAGTGGTAAAATATTAAGAGATGCCGAAGTTATTTAGTAGCTAACATATCTAAAGTATTTCTAAAGTGGTGCCCATAAAGGCTTGATACTTAGATTTAGTATTAGAATGAACAATCAAGGTTTGATTCTTGTTTCAACATAAAATAAAGGTAATGAAGAAAAATATAATAACCAATAATGGTGCAATGATTAGTAGGATCTTTACTCTAATCAACATCTAAATAAGCTCATAGAACCAAAAGGGAGTTAGTAGAATAATGAAGCCCATGTAATAAAGTTCCTTTCACTTAGCAAATAATATAAAGAACAACAATATAGTGAGTAGAACATGGAGTTGACATGAGTTAGTTGACTAAGTGGACAATATATGAAATATTTGATTAAGTAATAGTAAGATAAATCAAGTTGCAGACTAACTACTAATAAAGAGTAAGATTATTAAGGACAACACTATCCATAGATGTAAATCAAACAACAAGATCAAGAGAAGTAGATTTGGTGTGATTATCAGTAAAACCCACCAAAAAGATAAGGTTTGAGGCATACTTAGCTTGTGC
This sequence comes from Sindora glabra, assembly GCA_020226215.1. Lineage (NCBI taxonomy): Eukaryota > Viridiplantae > Streptophyta > Magnoliopsida > Fabales > Fabaceae > Sindora > Sindora glabra. Next base: position 80,543,957 of record CM035232.1, on the reverse strand, counting down.
TAAGAAAAAGCCATTAATAAAGGAAAGAACTTTAAGACCTAAAAAGTAATTAAGAGGGTGAAGACCCTTCATTTCAAAATTAAGGCTTAAGTATGCTTTAAGATCAATAATGTCAACTGTGTCATTTTCTATAAGTCATGTGATCAATATAAAGGATAATAAAATAGTACCTTACTGAGTCCTATAGATGAAGAAAGAAGATTCATGAGGACTAGATCAGAACCCAAACTAACTAATGGTAAAATTAAATATGGCAAACCAAGCTCAAGGAGCTTTTTTAATATCATATAAGGCCTTGTAAAATGATAGACTTTGTTAAGTGGATAAGTGTAGCTAGGTGGTAGGCTCATATGGACTTCTTCCAAATCATATTTGAAAAAGGCATGTTTTACATCCATCTAGTTAAGAGTCCATTTGCAAGTGGTAGAAATAGCAAGAAGAGTATGATTGAAAGTAATGTGAGCAATAGGAGTAAAGGTTTCTTCATAATTAATACCATATTTTTTAGTAAACCTTAGCCATTAAGTGAGCTTTGTAATGATCATCATTACCATCAAATTGAGCTTTAATTTTATAAATCCATGTACCTTCTACAGTGCCTTATTAGGATAATATCAACCCTATCTCGTATACTAATGGCCTCTAAAGCTTGTAAATCTTCTTACATTGTTTATTGCCAATGAGGATTTGTAAATGCTTTTTGTTACAACTAAGGTTCGTGAAAGTGAAGCATGGTAGAAAAACAATGATAATCACAAAGATAGGTAGGGAGAATTCTTACCTAAGAAGGATAGATTGAAAAAGAAGGAGCCATGTCAAGTATAGGATTAATAGGTGAGATAATGTCAAAACAATAGGTCAGAACCTTATAGGTGTTGCAAGCTTACTTGGAGAGTTAGGAAAGGACCTTAAATCTAGAGGACCTATGTTTGAAATGTAACACCTCAAAAGTCCATTCATGGAAATTAAGAACTAATTAAGGTATATTAAAGATTATAACCCTATAAATGTTAAAGTATATGAGGTTGAATAAATGAATGATATAAAAGGTATAAATTATATAAAATAATTGAGATATCTTGGATGGAAAGATTTTTATAAGGTATTAGATTATTGAAAATAAAAAAAGGATAAGTATGAAGATTAACCAAAAAGACATTTTATGAAAATCATAGGAGGTAGGAGTTGAAGATATGGGAACCACATTTTGAAAGATGAAATATAAGAAGAAAAGCAATTGATGGAATTAGAAATATTAAATAGGTTGACAAGAATAAAATAACACATTAAGGAAATTTAAAGTGAAATTATGTGTTAGTAGAATTTCTACACACTTGGTAGCATTTTCACTATAACTTAAGAAAGAAGTGTTCAATTGATGAACTATTAAAATATTTAGGAAATAGACATCCAAAGCTTTAATCCATATAAAATTCATGATCTAATTCCTAGCCAATCAATACCAAGATTTTCTAGAAGAAAGAGTAAAATTAGGTGTCACTCTATTAGCTAGTTTATAGTATTTTAATCATAACTTTTTCTAGGAATACCTAATTGATGTAAAATCGATCTATTAATTAGAGACATGAGGCTATATTGTTTCAATATGTCATGTAAAATTTTAAAGTATACAAAAAGATATGAATTTTTTCTTAAATGTGACGTGATTAAGGATGTTAAGGAAGATGCTTAAGGTATAATTGCAAATGCCCATAAAATATGAAGAAATAAAATAAGAAAAAGGTATGAAAGTGTAATTGGATCATAATGGAATGAAATTAAAGTATAGATTTAATGAGTAGAAGTTTATGTATAGGGTGAACTATTTAAAGGGAAAAAAAGCTCATGATAACCCATGTAAAGGATAAGGATTTAATCTCTAAAAGGATGGTTAAGTAATGAAGTAGTGTAGGTCACCAAGACTAAAATAGAAAAGCCTATTTGGCCCTAGGATTGGTAAGACCTATTAATCCATTAGGGTTCCTCTATGGAACTTAAAATTCCATCAAACATAAACTCAAAAACTAAGCTTAATATAGTTATCATGATAACCCTAAAAAGGTTAGCAGCTAGTGCATGTTAAGACATAATCTTGGTTTATTTAAAATCATTATTCCATGATAAATAGAAGACTAATAGGAATGAGGTGAAGGATTACCATCCAATGTATGATGACATTTTCTTTTAATATTTTTTTAACCCATCTCTCACATTATCATTTAAAGGCTAATGGAAGCATGGTAAAGGATTTTAGGCTAATGAGTGAGAGATGAGTTAGATGGTGAGCAAGCATGCTTGTTAAAATGACTTTCATTAGGTATAATCAAATAAAAACACAAACATACCTTCTCTTTTCTCCTTGCACGGCACCTCACTCTAAAGCATAAGTTTCACCATTTCTTCCTCTCTTTTCACAAAGAAATAGAAACACCCCTTCCCTCTATACTCACCACATCTTTATCTTTTTCTTTATTCTCATTATGAGGCCTCCATTGAAATCAAAGGGGAAAAGGATAATTGCAAGGGAGTTTAGGATTATGTATCAAGTTAAAAATAAAGATGTACTAAAGCAAGTAAGAACTTGATTTTTAGAGTTTTTATTTTAAGGTTTCTTAGGAAATTTTATTAACTTGATGTGTCATCCTTAAGGAAGAACCTAAAGAAGACCCCATGGAAAAAAGTCTAGCAAGTTCTCCTTTTAAGGATGTGAGTATTGACATGACCCATCTTATAAATATCATGACCAGTGTAAAGATACTTAATTAGCACTAACTTATAAAATAGATATCCTTACAAGCCCTATTAATACTCTAGGATCTTTGATGCTGTCAAAAAGAAATAAACAATTGAACATCAAATACAAAACTAAGTACAAGATAAACTTTTTAGTCATACATACATATATATATATATATATATATATATATATATATATATATATATATATATATCAAAATTATTTATATAGAGTATAATTTACATAATAAACAATGGATAATATGAGTTTCTAATTTTATCCATTAAGATCCTATTCCACTAGATCAGATTCAGTAAAAGAAGATTTAGTACCATTATTGGTTGTGCCTTCAAGAGAGGGAACTCTATAAAGGGGATATACTACAAGAGGATTAGATTTTGAATCTATTTGCTTAAAGTCTAATTCATAATTTATCTTTATGCCTATAAGGGTAACTTGAATTTTATACCAAAGTACTATCCTAGAGGTACCATGAGGGGTCAAGAAAGTTCTTCCATAAATATTAACTCACGTCTACAGGTCCATGATCTATACTTACAAATTCAATTAAATACAAAAATAAGTATAAAATATACTCAGTGAATGACCATTCCCTATTTACTTAAAGGATATTTCATTAACAAAGTTTAGCCTCTTATTTAATTATAACTGGCAAGTTGTGTCTTATAAAAAAAATTTCATGTATATATTATCGATTTGTGTAGTTACAAAAATGGCAATGATAGGTGTACAAGTGTTACTTTATATCTTTGATCCAATATTATCCCCTACCACCTTAGCCTAAAGTTATCAACCTTTTTCTTTCACTACTAATCACTTCTTTTTTATGAAGGATATTATATTTCTCCCACTTAATATACAATAACTAGTGTTGGGATGTAAAAATATCACCCTTATCATTCATTTTGATAAGTATAATCAAATAGCCACCATGCCATCAGTGTTTTATGTGATATTTCAAAATATCATGTATTTCCCCTCATTCTTTCTTATAAGTTTACCAAGGATTTCAAGTGAGCTTGTATAAGCATCATGGCTTGGAACTCTTTTTTTGTGCTCCAAAATAAATTCAAAATTCATCATAATTTGTTCAATATTCTTGACATGTTAGTACATAAAATACAACAATTAATAGGCATAAACTATGCCCATAGGTATTGTTTGTATAGAACTTAAGTGAGGAATTCAAAATCAAGATAGCATAATGGTATTTGCAATCTAAGCCCTTTCTTCATCAACCAAATGGGAACCAATTGAGACGAAAATTTATCACAATATTCTCAACATGTTGAACAAGGAATAAATCAAATATTGTACAAGAAATTTCATGATTATGTTAGTGCATCAGAAGTATGAACTTGGAACTATCAAATTCAAATAGCTTCAGAGTTACTGAAATAAAACTACCATTTGGTCAATCAAATTAACTTCAATTACTACTAAATTTTGACACAAATCCTAAACAAAATATCCTAAGAGTTTTATATTTTTATCATTTATTTAATGGGTTAAATGATTTGAAACTCAAGACCAACCAATCCAGGATTTTGAAATGCATAAAATTGAGTGTCTCTTCATTAACTTGCCTTATTATTCATTTAAAAATTTTCAAAAATTCCTAAATTCATCTAAATTGATCCTAACACCAAATATAACTATAAAATACCAAGAATTGAAATTTAAAAATTTTCTAAACTCCACTTATCTTAGGTAGCTAAAATCCTTAATTCATATTGCTTGAAAGGATTACTCTCATTCAATTAATTTCTATAGTTATCCCTTCTAAACTTATCTTATGAATGATTCTTATATCATTCTCAATATCAATTTATTAAAATGATACAATCATTTTATTTACTAAAGAAAAATCAAAACAAAACTAAAAATAGAACCACATACTAATATATCACAATCATATACAAAGGGCATTAATTAACAATATTATCACCTTTTTCTTTTAAGATAGCTTAAGAATAAGGGGGAGTTGCAACTCACCTCAATTTCTTTACTCTTTATTTTTTTCAATAGCCTTTTGAACAACAAGAAAGAAGCTTCATAACAATAAACTAAATTTTAGACATTTAAGGAGAAGAATAACTATAAAGCATGGAAGAATTGAAGGAAACTCCTTATTTACCTTATAAGATTGAAGAGCAAATTGTAAAAACCCCTTTGCAACCTTGAAAAATGCTTGAAATTCTTCAACTATTTCCCTTCCTATGTCATAGTTTAGCTAGCTTGAAGAGAAGAATTTTTTTACTTCTAAAGGCTCCACATGTACTTAAATAAGCCTTAAACCCTAATTTCCAAAAAAATCCATAATTTTATTACTATTTCTTACTAATTTTGGAGAAAAATGTTGGACATTTAGCTGAGCTCTTTAAGCATCCAAGCAACCAAAAACAACTAAAGAATAATTATCCTTTTGGCTAATAGATTTAAGCCACACAAAAGGGCAAATAGGATTTATTACAAAATAGTCCCAAAATTTTCACTTTCTTACATATTTACCCCTAAAGTTTTATATATTCGTGGGCCTCATTTGGGCCTTGATTTTTGTAAAAATTTACACTTATTTTTAGGCCTAAACATTAAATCAGGTCAATCCAAAAGTTTCTAGATTAATTTTGCTACTTTTTTGCTTAAATTATCACTTTTTGGTTTACTCGGGTTTCAAAAATTTGATAAATTCCTATGCTACTTTTTATAAACCTATTATTGAGTTTTTTTTTATATTTTGATATATTTTAATATCTAATAAGATCTTCATAATTATTCTAGTTAGGTTTACTTCCAAATTACTCTAACAATTTTCTCAAATTTCATTCAATTTTCCTATCAAGTTTTTTTTTATTCGGGTGTATTTTAGAAAAATTCCTATTTGAAATTTCTTATCCTATCTTAGAATATTACAAGTATTCTCTTTACAATCTATGCTAGGGTTTTTACCATATCACCTATTATAAGATGTTAAAGTTGCATGAAAACTTGAAATATAAATTATCTAAGAACATGGAAAAGTAATCATGGAAAGATAAAGAGATGTATAATGTGATGATACAATGACTAATTGATCTTGTAAAAAATGTAGTTAAAATAAAAATCTTCTTGGAAGATATCCCATGTGAATCAATCATCTTTAGTGGAGAATTAAGGAGCTTATTAATGAAAAATCTATAAATAGATTATCATGAATAAGAAAGTGACTCATAATATGAGCTAATAGTGAATATATTTTATGACCATAGGCTATGTATGGTTTGATTATTATAGAAAAGGAAGAAAATAAGGGTTTTTCTTAAAACATAATCACCTTTTAAGGAAGGTGAAATGTTACAAATATTAACATAACAAAAATCCTTAAGACAACCCTTTTGGGTTCAATCACTTTAGGGATTAGGGTGTTGAGGATTTTATCTTAACTTAAAAAAAAAAGAATTTAAGCAATCATAATAATATGAAAAGTAAAGTTTTAGGTGTAAGTGACACTTGAATAAAAAGTGAGGAGATTTAGGAAAAAATTGAAATGGGTTTAGTTCCTTCCCTTATTCACTATCCATTGCGTTTTAGAAATTACATCAAGTTCTTAGAAATAATTCTAAATATAAGTGGATAATAAAAAATTAAATTGAAGAATGAGCAAGAAACTTAAAAAAAAAGGTTTCAAAGTATGTTTTGGCCTTTCAGAGATAATAATGGTAGAAGATTCTATTTTTCATAATAAAATGTAAGAATAAAAACATATGCATGTATTGAATAGATAAATGAATAGAAAAAAATTTAGAGAAAGAGTGTACATATGTTTGGAATTATATACATGAATATAAGCATGAAAATAACATACACATACATTACTGTTATATATACATGATTAAGTTTTTTTTAAAATAATACATATGTATGTTATTGTTTTTATTAAAATAAAATATAATATGCATATGTAAGTTTGTAAAAATAATATACACTTACATTACTATTTTTATTAAAATAAAATATTATATATGCATATGATTGATTTTATGAATATCATATATTCACATACATGACTATTTGTTTTATGAAAATATTGTTTACACATGTGATGGGTTTATAAATAATATATATTCATATATATGACTATCTTTTGGGAAAAATTATATGATTAGGTTATAAATAATTTATATTTATGTAATTATTTTGTGAAATTAACGTACATATACATGACTATTTTATTAAGGAGAATATAAAGATAAATATGAATATGTGATTATAGATAATAATACTAAGGTGGAAATAAATCCATATATGTGATTGTGAATATTAATACAAAGGTGAAAATAAGTGTACGTACATAATTGAAACTATCAAAATAAGGATGGGAATAAGTGTATGTATAAGTTGTAAATGTTAATATAAGAGGGAAATAAAATACATACATGACTATAAGAAATGATACGTATGTGATTATGCATGTTAACATAGAAATGAAAATAAATATATGTATGTAACTAGAAGTATCAATATAAGGGTGACAATGTAGATGTGTACATAGTTATGTATGTAATTATAAGGATATATATATACATATATGTATGATAAATAATGAGAAAATAGCAATTTGATTACTTATGATATCTTGTATACATTATACATAAATAGATATATATATATATATACCTGTGCCAATGGTATGGATGCTTTAAGAATTCCTATATTTGGTAAGATATTACATAGGTGTTTGAAATGTGACATCTTGAAATTTTAATATATGTGCACATACAAGTTCCGTATTATATGTATATGCATCTAGACTGTGAAATGCAATATCAAAACTAATTATTGTGAATGCATCCATGCACATCATGGAATGGAATGCGATTCTATATAACAGCCATTTCATATGGTAAAAATTATGATGTGATATAAGCATATCATATAAATATAAAAAAAATAGCTATCAGCAATGAGAGATTGGCAATGCAATTATAAGGAAGGATATTTAGTTGTTAGCATTAGGAGGCTACTAATGCAATTATAAGGAAGAACATTTGGTTATTAGTGATGAAAGGATAACAATGTAATTATAAGGATAGAAAATATGATATCATACATCATTGAATCATTGCAAACTTATATGAATATGAATAATTAGTTGTCACCAATGGGATGCTAGTTAGTCATAAGGATAAAGTGTATGATACCATATTGTAATATCTATATTGCATACATCATCGCATGTCATCTTCTTATGCATTAAGTATTACCATGATTATATCTTATACACTTATAAGTTGATATTAAGGCTATAAGCTACACATTTGTAAAGCACAGGAAAAATGCTAAAAAGTAAATAATGTTGTAAAAGACAAAGTTAGGAATATTGATATCCTAATTAACAAGTGTAATGCCAAGACTAGAGCAAAGAAAATCCCTTTGTGAAAGGTATGGGTGATGTAGAAAAAGTAATAAAAAAATAATTTTATGATTAATAATAAATGATTGGGACTTATGAGAATACTTAGTATAAAACTAACATGGTAATAAAAATAAACCAAGGAAAAAGGAGATACTAAATAAAATCCTAATATGGTTTATATGGAATCTCACTTACTAAATCTTTATGATTTACCCTATTATTATTTAAAGTTTTTAAGTACATGTCATAACAATTGAAGGATGCTCAAGTAAGGTAAGATACTTAGGCTATTGTAGCAAACCAATTGTAAAGAATCAAATTCATGAAAAGAAAAAAAGGAAATTGTATTATAAGTCAGAGACAAGTACAAATTTTTTTTAACCTCTTGTTTTCAAACCATCGTGTTAAGTGAAGAATTGAAAATTTCTATATTGGAATCACCTAGAGAATGATTGATAGAGAAATTTAAAAGTAAAGGAATAGAAATGGAAGGAATTAACATGAACTAGGAAAGGAAAGATGACATAACAAGAGATATGAATGCATTAAGAAATAGGATCCTAATAGTGATAGCTTTTATGATTAGTACCATATCCAAGAAAGCAATAAAGACATGTATGGGCTCAAGTTTAATGTACTTATAGGTTTGAGTAAGAATAAAGCAAGCACAACTAAAAACTTCACAAGAACTATAATTTGGAGTATGGTAGAGATGTTCAATAGGAGAAATTATCAAGGATAGAAAAAGGAAAATGATTGATGACATAAATAATAGTGATAGAGGTTTCACTATAAGTACATTCAAGACAAGAGGAGGAAATAAGCATGGCTAGGACAAAGTTAAAATATGATGATGTTTTCTTTCAACACAATCATTTTGTTGAGATACGCCAAGATATGAAAACTTAGAGAGAATACCTTCTTTAGCATGAAATGTGCAAAGTTTTGAATCACGACATTCCATAGCATTATCACAATGAAAAACTTTAATCAGTATTGAGAATTAAATTATAATCATATTAAAATTTTTCATTAAATATGTCCAACTAAAATAAGAATAATCATTAATAAATATCATAAAATATTGATATCCTCCCATGGTGGGTGTAGGATTAGGTCTTCAAACATTAGAATGCATAAGATCAAGGGGAGAATTAGAAATAAAAGTACTTTTCTTAAAAAAAAACAAAGCACGTTATTTAACTATTTGGTAAGAAGTACAATAGAGAGATTTTTCCTTAATAAAACTTAAAATTCCTTGAGAAATGATCAGACATAATTTGTTAAGGGAATTGTGACCAAGATGGTAATGCCATAGCTAAAGAGAAAATGTAGTGGAAGTTACATAGAGAGTTAACATAGGAGATTGGAGAACATGGAGACTAGTTAGCTTAAACAATCTATCAACTTTACAAATATTCCTAATAATCTGGTCCATCTATGGATCTAATATAAAACAACCAATAAAAAAGAAAGTAGGAGTACAACTAAGGTTATAAAGTTGTATAATAAAATTTAATTTGGGAATAGGATAAGTGTCAGCTAGAGTAAGGATAGGTAGGGAAATAGGACCTTTATGACTTACTTTCATAGGAGGTCCATTAACAGTGTGAATAAGGTGGATAATATCTTTAAAGATAGGGATGTGAAGGCATGAGATGAAAAAGTCAAATGACCATAGCCAGTAGAATCAAAATACCAATAATTATTACTTAGTGTGGTTGCTAAAATAGTAAGAGTGTTACTAGATTGGGAAAGAACTTGCTTAAGGAGAGATTTGAGATCATTGGAAGAAAGTAAGATTTAGAAAGCAGAGGAAAAGTCCTCATTGGTATTTGTAGTAGTGAATACATACTTAGGGGATGAACCAGGAAGAGGTTGAAACTTACACTTTAATTAAGCCTTGGTGAATGAGTAAAGTAGTACTTGATTAAATGCCCTACTTTTTTACAATATCAATAAATAAAAAAAAGGCAATTGGTTGTAATATGACTTTTTTTTTGTAAGTATGACACTCTATATTTGGATAGTCCAAAAGAAAATGCCCAAATTGGTGACAATGCAATAGAATTTATCCATTTTATAATAAGATATTTTTAAAAAAGGGTAAGAGAGCAGGCATTAGCAAAAATGATCTTAAATTTAGAAAGATTTCACTAAAAAAATATCAGGAAGGATTTTAGAGCATGGTTGATTAGAGGATTCTAAGGAACATTGTCATGACTCAATTTTTGGTCCATTATAACCAATAAAAGATATCAACCGAACATCTTTATAATCTTTTTCAAAATAACCATTTTATATCTTTTACTATTTTATGAAAACATGCACAATGTCAAAATATGTAGTTAAAATTTCCATTAAATTTTTTCATATATCTATATATGGAAATTTCTAAACTTTTATTCAAAAAATAGGCATCATAAAAACTTAATAGATAATATTCAAAAAAAATTCTTTTGATAGAAAATAAATTAATAGTTCATTCTTAATGGAACCTCATCTTAAATAATTAGAAATATTGAGGACCTTTTATCTTTAAAAAGAAAACTTTGGAAATAGGTTTATAAAAATCTTTAAATTTAGAACTTGAAGAAGTATACTTATCATTTTCTTTGAAAATTTCTCAAGAAAACAATGATCTTTCTGTTTCATTTTCAAGAAAATATAATACAAATGTGATAATTCAAGTCATAAAACTAATACAATAGACAAACTCAAAAAAATAAAAAAAATCTTATTTATTTTATAAAAATTACTTTAGAGATAGCATACTCTCTATTAAAAAAATTAAACTTTTTTCCTTGAAAAATATCCTTTTTTTATAATACTTTTCTTTTGAAAAGGCCTTACATTATTAATAAGAAACCAAAATTTTTTTTTTGTTCATAAAAGCTTTTTGCATGTAGCCATGTATTAATTTAAAAACACACACTCTTTGTAAATCATTCTAACTTTCAAAAGCCACTTTCTTCCTTCTCTTTCATAACTTGACCCATGACTAAGTATGCTTTCATAAGTCAAGACAATATTGTATGAATGTCAAAATATGACATTATAAACTTTAAAAGAAAAAAGAGAAGAAGTACTAATAAGCATGCATTCATAAAATAGTCCATAGGTTAATATTATACTAAGCCTAAAATATGCATGATGAAACTCATTATTGTTCAGAAATGTGCTAAAAGGTAAATTTATTACAAACTTTTTAAAAAATTTAATTTTTATCCTTTAAGCCTAGGTTTAGTCATTATTGTGTTCCATTAATAGTCAATCAAAGAAATAGGTTCCATTATATGGTAGAATATTTGAAAAATATTAATAAACAAAATGTGAGTAATAAGTTACATGTGAATGATTTCCTATCCCATTATCTAATGGGTTTTAGTCAGAAAATCACATATACACAAAATATGTATATCAAAATGTTTTCATAATCTTATTAGATCACTTTAATGATTATTTTTCTACACTCTCAAACACATAACCATATTGTATTCACAAACACATAAGCAATTAGCATTAATAAGGACAAAGTAATATCAAGAGGTATGCTTGTAACACCTCAATTTGAAAATCAAAGTTTATAAATTTTTTTATTGTCTTATTCATACATATCATAATTAATCATAAATTATATTTCTTTAAATGGCCCACCACAATAACCTAAATATCTTAGTTACCTAAACATCCATCCAGAACTTTGATAGATACCTAAAAACAATCAACAACAATGAAGTAAGTCATAAAGACTTGTGAGGGTGAGGTTGTATACACACTATCCTAAGATTTTATTTAATTAGGACCTCTCCTTTTTTTATTGTTTTGTTTTCATCATACCAATTATGTATTAGTTATGCTCACAAGCACTCACTTGTATTACTAGCATTTTATTATATTTTCTACATCAACCATACCCTCCATGAAGGGATTTTTCTTTAATCAAGTATTGAAATTATACCTAACAAATGAGAAATTAGTATTCTTAATATTGTTTTTGTAACCTATTTTGCTTTTTAACACTTACTCACATTTCTGTTGTGCTACTCTTTATTGTTATGTATGGTTACCTATGTTTCTGTTTCAATGAAAAATTTCAAACTATTGTTAAGTCTCATCCTTTGATGTTAGTTTTATGTTAATTTTCATGAATCACATATTCAATCCATATAGAAGCATCAATCATTCATCTCATCTCAACAAAAATAAACAATAAACCATGATTCATAATATAGCTCACAAACATGTAACATACAATCAAAATATAAACTCATAGACATATAAGGTATAATTATTAACATGTATAATTTATAAGTATATATCATGCAATGAAGTATGCAACAAGAACTGGCATAGGGTTGTTCTAACTTAACCAGATGTCTCAAGTTCAAGTCCCTGGGAATGCAGTTGCATTAAAACTCAATAGGGAGAGCTTTGCTGTCCAATGTGGTCCTACCCGACTCGAATTCGAATTAGTCAGTGTCCAATGTGATATCCGGATACCGGATGATTATATACCAAAAATAATATCATAATAAATATCATCTTTATATTAACCTCCCTTCATTGATAGCTAAAATAATAAATCACGTACTATTTTTATAACTACATTGTTAGCCTCCTTTTTTTTTATAACTTTCACTATAATTGACTCTTATATCATATCAAAGCTTTTTACATAATACATATGGATGCATTCTTAGATAATTGATTCCATATCATATCTCATGGCTCACATGCAGATAAATATATTCCAAAACTCATGTAAACACATTTGTTATGGTTTCATAAGATCTAGAAAATCCATGATACATCTATGTGATAAACACATATATATGATTACTATACACATACATGACACATGGCTTTTTTGTAAAAATTTTCATAATTAATATAACAAGCACATGTATTTCAATATAACTACCATTCACATTCATGGTACATCATGATTCATGTTTTCTCGCTAGTCACATGTATCTTCTATAAGGTATCACAAGTGAAAATTATTTTTCACATATTGCATGTGACTAATATTTGTTAAAGTATGTATATATAGATCACAACAATACATTTACTCTTTTTTTTACAACAAAAATCCTTTAATCTCATATGTACATTAAATTTTATCCTTACATTAGCTTTTATGATTACATAAATACACTTATTTTCATACTATATTAATATCCATGCTCATGTATTATTATTATAGAATGGTCACGTATGTAAATCTTGTTTTCATAAGATAAGTGTTTATGTTAGTATTATTCTAAAACAATCATGTTTGTAAATAATACTATCACAGCAATCATGTATGTAAGTATTATTTTATAGACTATCACATATGTAAATACTATTTTTATAAACAATTATGTATATAAATATTATTTTATAAACCACCATGTACCTATATTTTGTTTTCTTAAATTACCACACATGTAAATATTATTTTTATAAATAACCATGGACATAAATATTATTTTATAAATCACCACATGTAAATATTATTGTTTATAAACCACCATGTATGGAAATATTATTTTTATAAAGAACCATATACATAAATATTATTTTATAAATCACCAAGTATGTAAACTTTTATTTCTATAAATCATCACATATGCAAATATTATTTTCATAATATCTGCATATATCATTCCCATAAAATGATGCACATATGTATCAATAATATTTTCAAGAATAAAAATAATGACATATGTGGATATTTTTCTTATAAAATTGGCCACACATGTATATGTAATGTTTTTAATAATAATTCATATTAACATAATTCACATAAAATTCACCAACAATACGCATGTAACATTTTTTAATAAAAACAACAGTAACATATGTTAGTAAAATTATCATAAAATTAACCACATATATATGTATGAAATTTTTAAAAACAAAACCAATAACATATGTGAACATAATTCTCATAAAATTTTCCACACACACACATATATATAAACTTTTAAATATTAAAAATAGTAACTTATGTGAATATAATTCACATAAAATTAAACGTATACATATATTTAATATTTTTTATAATAAAAATAATAACATATATGAATCTATTTCTCATGAATTTAACCACATATGTATATATAACATTTTAAATAATAAAGACAATTACTTACGTAAATACATTTCATTTAAAATTAACCATATATGTATATTTAACATTTTAAACAATAAAAATGGTAACTTATGTGAATAAAATTCACATAAAATTATCTACATATGTCTATATAACATTTTAAGAGATAAAAATAGTAACATATGTATTATTCTCGTATTATATTATAAGAAATAGGATATTCCACTCTTAATATGTCTCTAGTGCCAAAACAATCCCTGAGCCTTTAATTTTATTTTTATTTTTTTTCAACTTCTCTTGCTCAATTATTACTCATCTATGTTTAGAATTGGTTCTAAACACTTAACATGATTAATAGAATTTTTTTACACAACATACCTAGTAATAAGAACAAAGGTTATCAAAAACACTAAAATTCATATTATGAAATTTAATCTTCTCAATCCCATACATGTAAACAAATGTGAAAGGATGTTTATGCATGTCCTTCATTGACCCAAAGCCATAACTTGTCACAAGATCATTGCTTGAAATTTCATGAATTCGTAAACTTAAATTAAGATTATTCTTGATAAGGCTAAACCATACAAATCACCTCTTCTAAGTGATTAAATCAACCATTTCACCCAAAAATCATGTATATGGCATTTCCATCCAAACACTTAATGCACTCAAACATTTAATTGCTTATTTTATCAAACACTTCATATTTTTCATAAAATTATAATTTAGATTTTTAGTGGACAACATAGTAAAAATGACATCATATGAATCTAAAAGAATACTTACATCCTTAAATGATGACTTGGTGACCTTTCCTCCTTAGGGTCTTCTTGGGTTTCTCCTTAGGAATGATAAAAAGTTCAAAAAAATTCCTAGAAGAAATTTCAAAGAGAAAAGTCTAAAATATCATTATGAACTTACTAGCTTTGGTTTCTCTCTAATTTTAGCTCCCTTTTGATTTGACATTTCCATTTTCGTAGCTTGAAACATGGCCTTATATTCATTTATTGTTAGCTTCTTTCCTTTTATCTCTGATGGTGGCCTCATGTTGTAAAGCGTGTAGAAAATGAAGATGGAAGTTGGTATAGGGTGAAGGGTTTTGGTTTTGGCGAGAGGGGGAAATGAGAAAGTGATGCATTTTGGCCACCAAAGTGCTATGCACTATAGAAAGAAAATGGGACAGTTTTTTGTTGTATTTTAGAGTGATTATCTCTAATGAATATCCTCTTATACTAACATGCTTAATAACTATCTAACTCATCTCCTTACCATTATCTTAAAATGCTTAGCTTAATTTTCATTAGCACCTTCTTGTGATAATATGAAGAATAGGCTAAAATAAAATTTAAAAGTTCTCTTACCATCCATTAGGTGGTAATCCTCTCTTTCATGGCTACTGGCCTTTCTATTATCATCATTTAAAAATTTTAATAAATCAAATTTGAGCCTCATTATGCATTGGCTAATCATTCTCTCAAGTTTACCATTAAGGCTAGTTTTAGGCTCATCATCCAAGTCCAAATTTGATTGAAACAAATTTTAAGTTCTATTAGAACACATTCAATTGAAGAGAATATTTAATTCCATTAAGAAACTATTATGGACCAACTGGTCTTACATTTTCTAGAGCTAAGGGGGCTCTTCCCATTTTGGTTTTAATGACCTACACCACTTCAATATTTAGCCATGTATTCTTACATCAAGTTTCCATCTTTTCTTTAGGTTATTACGGGCCTTTTTTCCCATTTAACGGCCTATCTTATACATAATGATTTATTTACCAATTAAATCTTAAATTTTATCCTACTATATCCTAATTATATCCTTACGTTTATTTCTTATTTTATTAATACATTCTTCATGTATTCTTTAAAAATATACTATTTAAGGCCATTTTATGTCATATAAGGGAGAAAAATCAACTATCATTGTTACCTTTGAATTTTTGAATGAAAACTTGACACAAAATAACCCTAGTTATCCTTTAACTAACTACACAATTTTGTTTCAATTGGGCATCCCTAGAAAAATTATGGCTAAAACACTAAATGTAAGTAAGTGTTACGACACCTAGAATTTTCCTAAATTAAAAAAAATTATAGTGTCAACTAGGTGGGAATTAAATCAAAAAATTCATACATATTGAAGCTCTAAATGTTAGCTTTCTAAATCTTTTAGCAATTTGACAACTGGGCCTTCCTATCTTAAGTTACAGGAAAAAAAACTATCAAGTGTGCAAAATTTTCCATAACATACCGACTCATGAATCTCTTATTAATTGTCTTATTTTGTGCTTCATTCCATAACTTATTTGAAGGTAGTAAGTTAGGCACCTTTGGTACTTGATTCCAACACTTAACTACTACCTTTTTTGTATTACTCATAAGGCAGTACTTAAGTATTAGACTTGAGTGCCCATTTGAAAATTCTAAAAATTGCTCGATAAAATGCAAAAGCTCAGCAATCCTTTTTTAAACATTCAACATGTGGCTCATCCATGTTCTAAATGTTACTCCATACATTATATTCCATCATTTATTCAACTTAAAGCAACACAAGTTCATCATAAAAACATCAACCTTGCTTAATCATTAACATATTCAAAATTCCCTACTACTAAGCTTAAACTTAACAAACTTTAAGAATTTAAAAGTAAGTAGATTATCTATTTATCTTAAATCTTAGGAAAGTGTGACAAAGATAAAGATATAAGCAAAATGGTAGAATGATGACCTTACACATAAGCACCAAAGTTAACTTAAAAATCCTAAATTCCTTTCCTTAACTAAACTCACAAAGGAACTAACCTAATAGTCTATTTTAAAAGAAAGTTACCTAGCTTTAGTTAAGCTTGAGTGAGAGATCCTCTAGGATTTGAGTTCCAACTACAAAATTGAGTGGAATAGGGTTGGAAAACTTAAGTTAGTAGAGAGACCAAATTCATTTAGCAAAATAAAAGGAGAAATGGCCTTTAGTGGTTTTGTTGCCACTAAAGGCAATTTAGGTATTTAGAAAATTCATAAAGGCAATTCAAGAAACTAATATCATAAATCTTCTCTTAAGTATTCTATTTCAATTCTAATTTCACATAACACAATATTCATAAAGGCAATTCAAGAAACTAATATCATAAATCTCCTCTTAAGTATTCTATTTCAATTCTAATTTCACATAACACAATAATTAATACAATCATACTCATTTTTATATTTATATTTCACTCTCTATCATTACATATCTACATTAATTCTCTCAATAACTTTTCTTTAATAGTATATTTACCAAATTATCATTTTTACAAATTCAAACAAAATTTTATAAATTTAGGAGTGTAATAATAGGATAGGACCAAGTTTAATATCTTATTTTGATTTAAAATATTTTAAAGATAACATCAAATTCAAGAAATAGGTTAAAATCAATTTCAATTTAAGACCAAATGGATATTTTTTAAGGAAATACTTAGGAAAACACTTAAAAGATTCTTTGGAAGAGATTTGTATTTTCATTCGATAGAAATGAAAACTAGAGAAATTATGTGACCAACTTACTATTCATTACAAAATCATTTTTGTAAGGTAATTGAATAATATAAAAAATCATATGTGTATATATATATGCATCACATACTAAAATTAGTTACACAAAAAGTTTCCTGGGATATACAATAATCTAGTTAGTGTAATCTTAAAATAATCACATAGAAAAAGATAGTCAGACTATAATTCTATAACAAGAAGTTTTTAAAATAGGTAATTAAAAATAGATAATTATGACAGTTATGAATCTAGATTAACTATCAACTATATGTATATTAGAATAAAAAATCTCAAGCCTGAAGAGAATATTGGAAATTCTTCAATAACTGCCACTATTGCTCCAATTATTGTGGGATCCAAGGCCATCACAAAACTCAAACTTATACCAACCAAATACAAGTTCCTCTAGTGTCATCATATGCTTATAATATATCTATAGGTTAAATAAGTAGTAAATTACTTAATGAGATAACTATCACACAAGTTTTCAAATTGATTTTGCTTAAGAAAATCATTAATATACAAAAGATATATTAAAACATTTTTCTTACTAGAAAATATTTCATATTAGCAATTTAGTATACTACACAATATGATTCAATCACGTAGATCAATTATAAGCATAATATAATAATTTGATTACCAATTAAATGGCATGTTAGCATAAATGGGTTCCTCCTTTGTACTTCAAACCAACCATAACCATGTTATCGCATCCTTATCCCCCTTCCCTCACCTTATGTCATTTCAATTGACTCAAAGTATGAGGTGTTAGGTCAAAGCTCCTATTTATTAACAATCATTGTTTGACTTAATTTTGTCTATTTTTTACTATTGAAATTTTATCTGGTGTTGCAAAATTAAATTAACAATATAAAATTTTTAATTACTTGAAAATAAGTTTCAAAATTATGTGTAAAAAAGATGTGATAAATTAACATACAATTGTATTATTTTTTTAAAAAAATTTAATAAAAATTTATATAATTTAATAAAATGATTAATAAGTAAATGATGGATATTGATTTTAAATTTTTATAATTAAAAAGTTTGAATTAAAGTTGAAGAAAATAATTTTATATTTTTAAATATATGATATAAATAAAATATTTAATATTTAAGTATGAAATAGGGCGATTACTATATATATATATATATATATATATATATATATATGAATATATATGAAATAGGGTTGAATCAATTTTAAATATAGTAAATTGCATTGTAGTGTCACATCGTAAACTTCCTTTCAAAGAGGTACCAGTACTGATTTTTATTTCAAATAGGTGCTAGTTTTATGAACTATTAGTATTATATCCTTAAAATACCTATTTTTCTTTTACCATAAGAAGGTGGTTGTAAATCAAAAGTTTTAAAAAAGCATAACTCCATGATCAAATAACTAATTTTTGTTAATAATCACTTATTTTCATTCATCTTATTATGGTTTTTCAACAAAAAATAAGAAAATTTAATTTTGATGGAGTCCACTTGATTGTAAATGTTTAGATTAAGTTTAAAATTTTAAACGACTATAACTTTGCACTCAGTTATCTAATTGTAGCAAATTATATGTCGATTTCACATAACTTTTCAAGATTTATGTGCTTGTAAAAGGCCGAGGGCATTTTACCCACTTTAGCTGGTGAAACAAGGCCTTTTTAATTATTTTTTAAAATTTTTCTTCATTTTCTCAATTTAAATTCATTTAAACCTTACATAAAATTTTTGCTCCCTAATTCCTTTAGTGTATAGTAGTGCTGTAACAACTTTCTTAATAATAAAATTATCAAAGAATAACATATTACTATTTGTAACCAAATAGTAATATGTTACTGTTTTCATCTTTAAATAGTAACAATTAAATTGCTAAATAATAGTATGTTACTATTTAATCTTCAAACAATAAAACAGTCATATCAACTAAAAATCTAATATAAATAGATAAATTAAGTCTTATTAACAATTAAATTATTAAGAAAGAGGATGTTACTATTTAGCTTCTAGATAGTAATATCGACTAAAAATTTTAAATAAATGGATAATTTAAGTCTCATTAATAATTAAGCTATCAAGTAATAGCATATTATTTTTTAATCTTTAAACAATAACGTATTACTATTTCATCTCCAAACAGTAATATCAATCAAAAATCTAAAATGAATGGATAAATCATGTTTTATTAATAATCAAACTGCTAAAAAAAAGATATTATTATTTCATCTCCAAACAGTAACATTAATTAAAAATTTAAAATAAATAGATAAATTAAATTTCATTAATAACTAAATAGGCAAAAAAGAGCATGTTACTATTTATTTTCATAATAGTAATATCAACAAAAAAATCAAAATAAATAAATAAATAAAGTTTCATTAATAATCAAATTGTCAAATAACAATATATTATTATTTAATTTCTAGACAATAATATATTACTATTTCATCTCCAAACAATAATATTGACTAAAAACTTAAAATAAGTGAATAACTTAAGTTTCATTAACAACCAAACTATAAAAAAAAAGTATGTTATTATTTCATCTCTAAGCAGTAAGCAGTAACATCAACTAAAACCTAAAATAAATGAATAAATTAAGTTTTATTAATAACTAAATTATCAAATAATAATATATTATTATTTAGTCTCCAGATAGTAATATGGTACTATTTCATCTCTAAATAATAAGTTAATAAAAATTTAAAATAAATGGATAATTTAAATCTTATTAACAATTAAATTGTTAAATAATAGCATATTACTATTTAGTCTTCAGATAGTAACATGTTATTATTTCATATTCAAATAGTAATATTAACAAAAAAATTTTAAATAAATGGATAAATCAAGTCTCATTAAAAATTAAACTGTCAAAGATAAGGATGTTACTATTTCATCTCCAAATAGTAACATCGACTAAAAATTTAAAATAAATGGATAAATCAAATTTCATTAACAATCAAATTATCAAATAATAGTATATTACTATTTAGTTTTCAAATAATAACATGAATAAATCGAGTCTCATTAACAACCAAACTGTCAAATTGTCATAACCTAAATTTTCAAGTTGGAAATTGTAATCAGTATGAATATATCATAATCCTATGATATATCCATAAGCTTTTTTCAAAATTTATCTTATTTCTAACCAGATACAACAATACTAATAAAATAAAATAAAATAA
Source organism: Sindora glabra (assembly GCA_020226215.1). Classification (NCBI taxonomy): domain Eukaryota; kingdom Viridiplantae; phylum Streptophyta; class Magnoliopsida; order Fabales; family Fabaceae; genus Sindora; species Sindora glabra. The sequence goes on along the minus strand of CM035232.1, from coordinate 80,522,968 downwards.
TATATATATATATATATATATATATATATATATATATATATATATATATATATATATATATAAAGATTAGTTATATTTACAAATCAAAATAAAAGTACTATTTCATAACTCATACAAACATCAAGTAGTATTCCACTACTAAAATACTATACTCTAAATATCTAATAGTTCAAAATACATGATATACCAATGATCGTATACGATTTGGGAATCCACCTGTAAAAATTTAAAACAATAATAGAATGAGTATTTTAAATACTCAGTGAGTTTATTTACATTCTAATTTCTAAAATAATCCTATGAAGAATTTATCATTTTTCTCATGAATATTTAACTAATAATAATTATTTATCAATATAATCTAACTTTATCAATTTAACTGAATTCAAATCTAACATACTTCTAATATTTATTACATGAGTGGGAATGGTGGGAAGGTATAGGTTCCACCTTGTACCTGCCATTCCAACCTTATTCCTCATGCCCCAATTTTATCCTTTTATTTCAGCTTTATCCCACTCTCCAATGTAATGGCACTAGGCTAAAACTCCCCCACATAAATAAAATCTGCCCTCTTTATAGGGTCACTCCTTTGAGGGGTTAAGGTATGGTTAATATACCTCCCACCAAAATTTTCTTATAATTTAAATATAACAATAGCCTATAATTTCAAAAAAATTCATAGTTTCCTATGCATAAGCATATTTTAAAATAATCATATACACAATTTCAATCATAAATCATTTATTTATCATATTCAACAATTAAATTAACAACTATATTGTTAATTCTTTTTTTTACAACATTACTAATAATATTAAATGAAGATTCTAAAACTATAATCCTTAATTCGTAATTTTTGTCATTTTTCTAAGAAAAATTTAAGCCTAATTGGAATTAGTTAAATTTAAACATAATTATTATAAATTATTGCATAAAAATTAAATTAGAAATTGAATAAATAGAACTGACCTTGACTCTCCCAAGGATAACTATTTTTCTTTTTCTCTCTCTTCTTTTCTTCTTTCTTCTTCTGATTGTAAGGCCATCCCCCTCCCCTTTTTATATTGTGTGAATGGTCGTGACAACATTGCCATTCACTAATAATTAATTAATTAAATTAAATTATTATTATTTTTTAAAAAATATTATTTTTATTTTTCAATTTTACCCTTTGTCTTTTCAAGAATTTATATATTTATTTTCATAAATTATTTTTCAATTTTTCCCTTTCACTTTGTAAAAATTTATACATTTGCCATTATAATACTTTTCCAATTTTGCCCTTTTCCTTTATGAGAAATTTCGAATGTGTCTAAATATTTTTTAAAAATTATTTATTTAATTTCTTTGAAAAATTTACATTACAATACATTTGTAATATTTTCATATTGTTATCTAATAGTTTTATTTATTTAATAAATTAAAATATTTAGCTATTACAAGTTCTCCCTCCTCAATTAAAATTAGTCATCGAATTTTTTTCAAGAGTTATTAAACAATTCAAGATATTTATCTCTCATTACTTCTTTTACTTCCCAAGTGGCTTCTTCTTTTCCATGTCATTTCTATACCACTTTCACTATTGGAATTTCTTTAAATCATAATTTTCATATTTATTGATCAACTATTGCTATAGGTCGCTCCCTATATATTAATTTTTGATCAATTTGAAGTGGTATTTCTTTCAAAATATGTGACTCATTGGGAATGTACTTTTTTGGCATAAACATATGAAATACTGGATGAATTTCATTTAGCTCCTCTAGAAACTCAAGTTGATACGTTACATTACTGACTCATTTTGTAATTAAGAAAGGTCCAACATATCATGGTGCCAGCTTTCCTTTCTGTTGAATTTCATAATTCCTTTCATTAGTGAAACCTTTAAGAATACGTGTTCTCCTTGTTGAAATTCGAGATCTCACCGACGAGCATTAACATAAGCTTTCTATCGATCTTAAGCTATTTGCAATCTATCTTTAATTATTTGCATTTGCTGGATGGCATCCTCAATCCAATCCAGTCTCAAGACCTTGATTTCCCTAAGTTCGAACCATTCAATCAAAGATTTGTATCTTTTTTCATAAAGAGCTTCAAATGGTGCCATTTGAATACAAGCTTGATAGCTGTTGTTATGAATGAACTCCATTAATGGTAAGTATTTATCCTAGCTACCTTTGAATTCTAACATGCATGCTTTTAACATGTCCTCTAGTATTTGAATAGTACACTCGTTTGTCCATTAGTTTACAGGTGAGATGTGGTACTAAAGTACAGTTGCGTACCTAATGCCTCTTTGAATGATTGCCAAAAGTGTGATGTAAACTGTGTCCCACGATCAAAGATAATTTTAGTAGGAACCCTTGTAGGGTAATAATCTTGTGTAAAAATAATTGTGCATATTGTGATATCATGTACGTCATCTTAATTGGCAAGAAATGGGCAATTTTGGTTAGATGATAACTAATAATCTACATCAAATTATAGCCTTTCCTCGTTCGTGGTAGTCTAACTATGAAATCTATTATGATGCTTTCCCACTTCCATTCAGGAATATGCAGTCTTTGATGAAGTCTTGCTAGTCGTTGATGTTCAGCTTTCACTTGTTGGCATGTTAAGCATATTATTATAAAATCAAATATGTCTTTCTTCATTCCTTCCTACCAATAGTAGTTCTTTAGGTCTTGATACATCTTTGTGGTGCTTGGATGTATCGTATATGATGATTTATGAGCTTTACTTATTAATTCTTTGCTAAGGTTTTCTGGAATCCACAATCGTTCTTCTCTCCTAATGACCCCAGTAGGATTTATGCTCAATTTAGACTCTTCTTCTAATTCTATTCTTTGTTTCAATTTCTCATAATCAGGGTCTTTTGGTTACTCTTCTTTGATTTGTTCCATTATTATGGATTGAATTCATATAAATGCAATCTTCCCTTCAAGTTCTATCATTTGAGGTTATCCCCTTTTTCCTTAGAGCTTTTCTACTCAACGCATCGACTACTATGTTAGCTTTGTCAAGATGATAATGAATCGAGCAATTATAATCCTTAATGAATTCCATCCATCTCCTCAGTCTCAGATTTAGATCTTTTTGATCAAAAATGTATTTTAAGCTTTTATGATCAGTATATATGTCGTAAGTGGCATCATATAAATAGTGCCTCCAAATTTTAAAAGCAAACACAACCGCAACCATTTCCAGATCACACGTGGGGTAATTTTCTTTATGCCCATTCAATTCTCTTGAGGCGTAGGCAACAACCCTTCCATTTTGCATTAAGACACACCCTAGGCCAACTCGTGAAGCATCATAATAAATAATGAATCCTCCAGTTCCGAAGGCAAAGTTAATATAGGAGTTGTTGTCAAACATTTCTTCAACTTCTGAAAGCTTTCTTCACACTCATCATTCCATGAAAATTTTACACATTTGTGAGTTAGTTTGATTAATGGTACCACTATTTTTGAAAAGTCTTTCATGAAACTCCAATAGTAACTAGCCATTCCAAGGAAGCTTCGAATCTCTATAATATTTGTAGCCTTGGCCAATTCTCTACTACTTCAACTTTTTATGGATCCACTTGTATGCCTTCTTTTGACACCTCATAGCCTAGGAAATGTAATTTGGTCATCTAAAATTCATACTTTAAAATTTTCGCATATAATTGGTGCTCTTGCAATTTTTGAAAAATAATTTGCAAGTGTTGTTTATGATCTTCCTTGCTTTTCGAGTATACTAGGATATCATCAATAAATACGATCACGAACTTATCCAAGAAAGGCTTGAACACTTTGTTCATAAGGTCCATGAAAGTTGCTAGTGCATTTGTTGGTCTAAAAGGCATCACTAAAAATTCATAGTGACCATAACAAGTTTTGAAAAAAGTTTTTTAAACATCTTCTTTTCAGATTTTTAGTTGGTGGTAACTTGAAAGAGGATCAAATTTGGAGAAATATTTTATTCCTTGTAATTAATCAAAGAGATCATCAATCCTTAGTAAGGGATAGCAGTTTTTTATCGTCATTGATTCAATCGTTGATAGTCGATACACCGTGATTGTAATGTCCTGAATTTTTTTAATTCTGTTATTTGAATCTCTAAATTCTGAGCTGTAGAAATGAAGAGCATGATTGAATTAGCCTAGTGGGTGAATCTCAAGTTGAAAGGAGTTAAGCCCAAGGTAAACGAAATTTTGAAGGAAAACGGATAGTAGGAAAAGAATTAATTTCCCTAAATAGTATGAATGATCAGAGGAGGTTGGAAAACCCTAAAAGGGGAGGTTGTCTAAGTCTGATAGTGTAAGAAATTTTAAACAGACAGAAACCCTATGGACTATTTTGCAAAAGTGCAGAATCGGGTGCGGTTAAAGTGTAAATAATTGAGGATTTGGGATTTAATACAAATAACCAAGAATTTGGGGTACAATATATGATTTTTATTAGTGTGACCAATGGATTTATGACAAGTGTCATTGTTGGAAAAATAATGACAAGAATAGCCTTAATAATTGGTGCCAAAGGACTAAAATACCCTTGGGAACCTCAAAAAAGACCAAAATGCCCCTAGAGCTTCATGAAAACTCTCCTCTCTTCTCCACTTTTCTAAAAGCTGCAGAAAATCTCCATGAAAGCTCCAAAACGTGCAGGAGAGAGAGAGAAAGAGAGAGAAAGTTTCTTTTGAGTTTTTCACCTAAAAATACCAAGATTCAAGCTAAGGTGTAGAAGGAAAAATTGCTCCTCTCATCAAGCTCTATCTATTGGTGTCTCTAGATTGAAGAAAAACCCAAGTTTGATTAATTTTGGGGAGCTCCAAGTGAGGATTTTCAAGTTGCACTAAGAGGTAAAAATGTTCTCCTCTAAGAGCTCTTTAATGTACTCTTCTTAGTTTCTTGAAATCTTGAAGTTGGTGTGGTTAAAGGTGATTGAACATGGAGTTTAAGATGATTTGAATATGTTTAATGGTGTTTTAGAGGTTGCTATGTTAATTTATGGCTTGGGTTTGGTGTAAAAAATAACAAGAAACATGATGTACACATTTGGGTTTTAGAGGCATAATGGTGCATATGTAGTGTTGGCATGATATGTGTAGAACTTGGCTAAATTGATGAAGTTAAATTAGTTTTTATGAATTTATGAAGCTTATGGAAGATGAAACTTTGAGTTGTGAAGGTGTTTGTGTGCATTTTCCCTTTTGAAAAGCTAAAACCATAATATGGAAAAGAAGGAAGGAAGGAGTTTTAGTGTTTAAAGTGTTTTCGGAGGATCAGCAAGGTACACGGGGTAGAACACGGCCCGTGTTGTACCCCGTGTTCCTCGTCGAAGCTGATCAGTGTGCTACACGGGGTGCAACACTCCCTGTGTTTACCTCAGGACTGAAGGGCAGTAAGGTACACGGGGTAGAACACGTCCCGTGTTCACCCCCGTGTTCTTTGTCGAGTTACCCAGTGAAGCCCTGAAGTGATCCAGTGAGAAACACGACCTTGAACACGGGGTATGGGACCCCCGTGTTCTTTGTTAAGTGAACTTTTTGACTTTAATTCTCCATGTTTTTCATGGCTTTACCCCTGGATCCTTTTCTAATGTTCATATGTGTCATTTCAAGGCTTGAAAACAAAGTATAGAGCCTCTAAGTATGCATTTAATTAAGTGAAGAAAGTAAAGAATACATGAGGATTAGGGAAAGTGATGATGTTCTAATAAAAAACTATGATATGTATTTGTATAGACTGAGGAGTGCCAACTTGGAAAGGCAAGAGGAAGTGTGAAGAAGTTTTAAGTGAGAGCAAAGGGAACATCACATTGGAAGCTTGTAAAAGGTAGCTAGCTTCATCCTTAAGTTATTTTCTATTTACATGATTTTCTGTATTTTATGCCATTGTATGGAATGTGTATGGAATTGTTGTGGCACAACCCGAGAAGACAGTAGAATACTGTGTTTGGCCTATGGCTCGGGATCCTCGGGGATAATAGTGCATTTGTTGTGTGTGGTACCTATGGCCAGACACCCCGGGAAGACAGTGTGATACTGTGTTAGGCCTTTGGCTCGGGAACCCCGGGAAGACAGCGTGATGTTGTGTGAGGCCTAGGTATGATTATTTGTGATGGCCATCTAGATATTGAAATAAATCCTTGAATGGACTTGATGATTGCTGTGTGAAATGCATATTTCCTACAATGGTATGGTATTGAATATGATGATAATCGATTAATTGATTTCGAAACGTATGTTTTATTTGCTTAAGGATCTGGAATGGCTTGAAATGTTTTTATGGTAATAGCTAGCTACTGGGAAACTTTGTTTCTTATGTTTTCTGTTTTGTGACTAACCATTCCAGGTGATGCTTCCAAAGGCTCTCATGATAAAGGGCAATGATGTTTGAAGTTGTAAATAATTGCATAGTTGGTGACATTGTATATGATGGATGTATATTTTGTAAATTGAACTCTTTTTGTATAATTATATGACTTTTGCTCATGTGTATAAAGTACAGAAATTTGAGATATTCCGTATTAGCTTGAGGTAGATGACGAATGAGTGCGTAATAATCATCTAGTAATTGAGGAATAAGGTGTTAATAAGTAAGGGAGTTACAGTCATAACGATCCATCTTTCTTTTTCACAAATAGTACTAGTGCTCCATATGGTGAAGTGCTTGGTTGAATGAATCCTTTGTTTAATAATTCTTATAATTGTTTCTTCAATTCATTTAACTCTGTTGGTGCTATTCTATAAGGTGTTATCAAATGGGTTTTATCCCAAGTATGAGATCAATTATGAACTTTATTTCTTGATTGGGTGGTAATTCAGGTAAGTCATTTAGAAATATGTGAGGCAATTCCTTTACCACAGGAACTTCCCCTAACTTAGTCTCTTATTTTTCTTTTCCACCTATGGCCACGAGTCATACTTGACACCCTTTATTCATTAATTTTCGCACCTTAGTCCAAGCTATAATAGGTTAGGTTATTGTTTTTCTTTCTCCTTGAAAAGTTATTTCCACACCTTCACTAGGTTCAAGGGTTACTACTTTGTGATAACAATTTATTCTAGTATAGTATTTTGAAAGCTAATTTATCCCTAAAATGATGTCATAATCTCTTATCTCTATTACCACTAAATCAACCTTAATGTGGTATTGGTTTATATCTATAGTGCAATTATCTATACCATTCCTAGCAATTAATTCATTTCCTATGGGAATAGATACTATCATCATTTGCTTTAAGGGACGTATAGGTTTAGGTATTTTCTTTGCTAGATTATGAGATATAAAAGAATGCGTAGCACCAAGATCAAATAGAGCACTAGCATCTTGTCCTTCAATTAATAACGTACTTGTCACTACTTCATTAGATGTTTCTGCCTCCTTTCATGTGATAGCAAACACTCCTGCTTGCGATCTCATAGCTTCTCATTTTTTATTCTTCTTGTTGGGTGGTGCTGGTGCTTTTATTAATTTTACATTTAATACTGCTTGGTTATTGTTATTGGTCACTCTAGACATGCATTCTCTAACTTGGTGTCCTGGTTTCCCATATTGGAAACAAATTATGCATCTTCCTAGATGGGCTCTTTTGTATTGTTGGCAATAAGGGAAGCTTTCTCTTTGCTGAAATGGGGATGATACACTTTGGCTACCTACCCTTGAAAATTCTAGTTTACTTCTGCCACTTTTGCTTTGAAAATTCTATTGACTTTGAGGTCCTTTAATAAATCATCCTCCAATGCTCCTAGATAGTGTATTAGAAGTTAACGTAACTCTTTTAATCTTCTTACTACTCCCTTTTTCAAATTTATTTCTCTTTTTGCTTGAAAATTCTTCTTTTCCTCTTCTTTCTTATAGTCAAATCTTCATCTTAATTGCTTGGTTCAGTACCTACTGATAGGTGATCACCTCAGTAATAATCACACGATCAAAATAGTAATCTTGGAGTCCATTGATAAATCTTTCGACTTTAGCTTTCTCAGTAGGTATCAAATAAGTAGCATATCTCGAGAGTCAAGTAAACTAAGCATCATATTCTAGAATAGTCATATCTCCTTGAGTGAGGTGCTCAAATTCTCTAGCTTTGGCTTCTTGGATACTTAGCGAAAAAAATTGATCCACCAAGTCATTATAAAATTGTTCCTAAGTTAAACGAGGAGCAAAAATGCTTCTTTGATCCATATGTTGTATGTATCAATAGTAAGTTATATCATCTAATTGATAGCCCACTAGCTCAATCAGTATAGTTTCTAAACAGCCCAACATTCTTCCAATTTTCTTAATATGTCCAAGGAATTGGTATAAGTTGATAAAAGGATCAGTGCCATCGTATCTTGGTGGCTTGAGTTTCAAAAATTCATGGATAATTTATAATTTATTGGCAAGGGGTATTAGGGTTAGCTGTTTAACTTTGTTTTCTACATAGTTATGATTCTCAACTCTCTTACTGTTATTTGTCTCTTTATCTTTATTTGCACCCACTATTTCAACTAATCTGTCGACAGTCAGTTGTTTGCGGACTGCCCACTTAAGCATCCCAGACTGCCCATTAGCAGACCTAATTTGCTCATGTTCAGCCATATTCCTATGGCACACAAAGGAAAGAACAACATATAATTTATACTATTCAAGTATTAAGAATTTCGAAATAATACCTAACTATACTGATGGATCCCTCAAATTACATCATTGGTATACCATGATTAGGAAAACCCATAACCATGCTCTAATACCATAATTGTCATGATCCAAATTTTCAATTGGAAATCGTGATCAGCATGAATATATCATAATCCTATGATATATCCATAAGCCTTTTTTAAATTTTATCTCATTTTTAACCAGACACAATAATACTAATAAACTAATATATATATATATATATATATATATATATATATATATATATATATATATATATATATATATATATATAAAGATTAATTATATTTACAGATCAAAATAAAAGTATTGTTTCATAACTCATACAAACATCAGGTAATATTCCACTACTAAAATACTATACTCTAAATATCTAATAGTTCAAAATATATGGTATACCAATGATTACATACGATTTAGGGATCCACCTATAAAAATTTAAAACAACAACAAAATAAGTATTTTAAATATTCTGTGAGTCTATTTACATTCCAATTTCTAAATAATCCTATAAAGAATTTACCATTTTTCTTATGAATATTTAACTAATAATAATTGTCTATCAACATAATCTAATTTTATTAATTTAATTGAATTTAAACCTAACACACTTCTAGGTTCTACCTTGTACCTCCCATTCCAACCTTATTCCTCATGCCCCAGCCTTATCCCACTCTCTAATATAATGGCACTAGACCAAAGCTCCCCCACATGAATAAAATCTGTCCTCTTTATAAGACTACCCCTTTGAAGGGTTAAAGTACAATTAATATACCTCTCACTAAAATTTTCTTATAATTCAAATATAATAATAGCTTATAATTTCAAAGAAATTCATAGCTTTTTACGCATAAGCATATTTTATAAAATAATTATATATATAATTTCAATCATAAATTATTTATTTATCATGTTCAACAATTAAATTAGCAATTATATTGTTAATTCTTTTATTTACGACACTACTAATAATATTAAATGAAGATTCTAAAACTACAATCCTCAATTCGTAATTTCTATAATTTTTCTAAGCAAAATTTAAGCCTAATTAGAATTATTTAAATTTAAACACAATTATTATAAATTATTATATAAAAATTAAATTAAAAATTGAGTAAATAGAACTCACCTCAACTCTTCTAAGAATAACTATTTTTCTCTCTCTCTCTCTTCTCTTCTTTTTTTTCCCCTTCTTCTTCTTTCTTTTTCCTCTTTCTTCTTCCTTTTTCTTTCTTCTGGCCATAAGGCCATCCTCCATCCCCTTTTTATATTATATGAATGGCAGTGACAGTATCGTCATTCACCAATAATTAATTAATTAAATTAATTTATTATTATTATTTGAAAAAAATATTTTTATTTTTCAATTTTGTCCTTTGCTTTTCAAAAATTTATATACTTGTCCTCATAAATTGTTTTGCAATTTTGCCCTTCTACTTTGTAAAAATTTGCACATTTGCCATTATAATATCTTTTCAATTTTGCCCTTTTCCTTTATCAGAAATTTTGAATGTGTCCAAATATTTTTTAAAAATTATTTATTTAGTTCTTTGAAAAATTTACATTACAATACATTTATAATATTTTCATATTTTTATCTAATAGTTTTATTTATTTAATAAATCAAAATTTTAGCTATTATACAAATCATGTTATTGTTTGGTCTTCAAATAATAATATATTCTATCTAAATAGTAATACATTATTGTTTAGTTTTCAAATAGTAATTCATCTAGGATAATTTTTTTTTAAGAAAAAGGAAAAAAAAGAGATTATCCTATAATTTTATGCAAGGTTTTGACCTCTTACTTAATTTTATTTTTATCTAACTAAAAATTTATTTTAATCCCTAAAAAATAATTTTTATTTATTTTATTTATAATTAAAATTTTATATTAATTTAATTTTTATAAAATTAAAAATTCTTTAATTTTAATTTTTATAAATTTTTAATTTTTTTTATTTTTATAAAATTAAAAATTCTCTAATTTTAATATGTAACAATAGAGGTTTTTATTTCATTATTTTTGTTCTTCTCAAGATGTGCTTTAAGTATGTCATTTTATCTTCAAAACTTTCTAATAATTTATTATTTACAGATAAATTTAAATAAAAGAAAGTAAGTATATGGTATCTCACTGTAATAAATTGTAACAAATGTTATCGATCTGATTTTTTGTGTTTTAAATATGTAAGTTGAAGTTGAACCTATTTATAAAACAAAATCTAACAGTTTATAAAAACGAAGTTTAATATTACGTGTTTTGAAGTAGGGATGCAATTACAACCCACCTTGTGTTTTGAAGTAAGGATGTCAATTATTTGGGAATTTTCGGAAGGGTTCTCCTAGCAATGTAAAAATTTTCCATTTGGGAGGTTGGGTATCAAATTTTTTATAAAATATATATAAATTCTAAATTTAAAAAAGTTAATACAAAAGTACTATATATAAAAATGAAAATATTAAAATATTAGAACAATACAGCTCCCCTAACCCTCCTTCCCTCCCCCATTGGTTGTTATATGCAGAATAAAGATAAAATAACTTTTTGTCCTGTAAAATGGAAATGAAGCAAAAGTTTAATTTGACCAAAATTTTAGAGATTTAAAAAAAAATCACAATCTTTGCATTGTCGTGTTCTGCCATGTTTCAAGATTTAAAAATATTATTTTATTTTATAATTTTAAGTAGTTTTAAATTATATGTTTATAAATTTACTATATTTTATATGTATAAAATATTATAGATAATTATATGATGAAATAACATTTCAATTTGAAAGAACAAATTTTTTATATTTTTAAAAAAAACATATGTATTTAGAAGTACTTTTATTAATATTTAAGATTACTTAATAACTATGTTTGAATTTATACAGTTTATTTGTAATATTTGTATTTTTATGTTTTATAATTACTTGGAAGTGTCGCAGTGCTTTGTTTTCTCACGGATGATGTGAAGAATCTTGTTGTCGACAGTAAAATATATGATAAAAATTAATATTTTATCTCTAATACAACATGAGACAAAAAGATTTCTACTTTTGCCATATATTCCAATAGTTCAGGGCTTTCACACAATGAAAATGAAAAAAGAATTCATCATGTTTGCAAGCTAAATTATAAAATTAATTTTAAAGATATAAAATAGACAATTTTATCAATAATTGATGGTTTCTGTTTTGATGCACTAATATTTGATGAAATTTAGATACATAAATAGTGACTTTCCACGACACGAAAATAAAATTTATAAAGAAAAAAAAAAGTACTGTAAATTTCCATATTTGGCCCGCACATCCAGTGAACCGATAACAAAGAGTTACCTAGACTACACATCGGTTTGTTAGGTCAATCTTCTTCCAAGAAATTGAGTCAATTTCTCGTTATCATCTTCTCCCTCTTCCCATCATGTCTCCGATCACCAAGATTTATCAATTCTTCTTCCTTTGCTTGCTTTCCGTGACCGCACCTTCAATCTATCTCCCTTCCGATTCCAACTCAGAAGACGCTCACGATCTTCTTCCAAAGTACGGTCTTCCCAAGGGTATTCTTCCCAACAACGTCAAGTCCTACTCTCTGTCCGACGACGGCCTCTTTGAGATCCAACTCCAAACAACTTGTTACGTTCAGTTCGATCAACTGGTTTATTACGAGAAGGAAATTAAAGGGAAGCTGAGCTATGGATCTGTTTCCGGTGTTTCTGGAATTCAGGCCAAGAAGCTCTTCCTCTGGCTGCCTGTAACTGGTATCAAGGCTGATGAGAAGTCCCGTATGGTTGAATTCTTTGTTGGAGCCTTATCGGAGAAGTTACCTGCTGCTCAGTTTGAAGATATCCCTGAATGTAAGCGCAAGGGATGCAATACAGGTTTTCTTGAAACCATGTGAGGAAGGAATTTAATTATTTTGGCTTTTTTCCCCCTTTTTTTAATCTCTACGAATCTTATGTGTATGACAATATGCTTCAATGGCATTAATTGTGGTCCTTATTCTGGTTCAATTACCTTGTTCTGTCTCCTGTGTGCAAACTAGGATCCGAAGTCGTCAGGAAATATTAAAAATAAGATTTTATTTTATTTTCAAATAAATTATTTTAAAAAAATAGTGTTTAGCTTTAAATATAAAAAAATTTCATTTTATTTTATTTCATTTACAATTCATATTTTAATTACATTTGTACCATTATAAAATCCATTCAATTTAGTAAGGATTTTATTAAAATTCATTTCATTTAGTCAAAAAAATATTTTTTATAAAAGTTTTACCCTCTTTTTAATATTATATTTATAATAATATCATTAAAATTTATTTTTTAATTAAATTTTATATATTTTTATTATATTTCAAATAAAATAATTAATTTACAAATGAATTGAGATCATTATTTTTAATATAGTATCCAAACAATAGAATTCATTTATAAATGAATTGAAATCATATCAATTGAAATGAAATGAAATTCATTCTAAAAAACTTGCATAGCAAACGAAGTATTAGTTCTTTTCAGAGTGGTTGATACTAAGCAATTTCTATTTCGAAATCTAGGTCAATTTTTGTATACACAAATAAGCAATTTCTATACCATATTTTTCAAATGCCACCCCACATCCTCTCGTAAGAAAATTTAGATCTATAGTAGATTTTATTCTCCTCATGGAGAAGAAATGTGATATTTCTACATGCCCTTTTGAAACTAAGATAAAGCAATATAATTTTATTTTGTGAAAATTTTCATGATGTTCAATTGTTCAAAGTGATTGAAAATTATTGCACAGGACTTTTAAGTTCTACAAACTGTAATTTGAAAATTCCTAGAATTATTAAGTAATTGAATTAAAAAAAGGGTTATTTATAAAGGGTTTTTTTCTTTCAAACTTTGTCTATCTTCAATTTTGTTTTCTAATTGAACTGAATATGTTAATATTATTGTTCTAAGCATTTTTTTTTCTCATTTTAATCTCTTAAATTTCTGGAGGTTCGATTATATTCAATTTTGCATTTATCATGATGTTTTTTTCCAAATTATACAAACAATCAAATCTTATTGAACCTATAATAGATATATGTAATATTTGTTTCTTAACGTAAACCAAATGCATGACAGATACATTTTCTGGGGTGAGAGTAAAATACAAATCGCATTTTTGTTTCATTAACTAGTTCTACCTGATGGGGTTTTAGTAGACTTGTTAAAATGAATTAACCCAACTTTTACATCAGGCTAGTCTCAGGTCGAATCATTTTTTCACTGGATCGGATTGTTAAAATACTAGTCTCAATCATAGTCTCAGATCAATATTAATCAAGTGAGTTTTTATAATTCATTACATTTTATTATTATTATCATATTATTTATTTATTTATTTATTATTAATTTTACATCATTAATTAATTGAAATCTATTATTATTTATTAAAAATAATTATATATTATTATTATGACATAAAATTTTATTATATATATTAGTGTGTCATATATATTATATATAAAAATAAATATATATTTAATAAAATAAGTATATATTATTATATATTATATGTTTATATTACATATTTATATATTTATATTTAATAAAATAAATATATTTAATAATTTATATATTATCAAATATATATAAATAATATATTAATAAAAATAATTATAATAATTTATATATAATAATAATAAAATAAATAATAATGTATTATATTATATGTATATGTATATAATATATTTAAAATTAATATAAAAATTATTTATTTAAATTTTTAAATAATTAAAAATTTTAATATTAAAGTATTATTTTGAATTTTAATATAATTATTTATTTTGATAAAATTATATAATATATATTGATAATATTAAATATATAAGTTTATTAATTTTAATATTAAAAATTATTTTATATTGTTCATATATATTATTTTAATATATATATTAAAGTATAATTTTAATATGCTAAAATTATTATTTTTAATATCAGTATAAATTTTAAATATATAATAATAAATTAATTAATTATTACTTACTACTATTACTAGGATAACGGGTTAACCTAATAACCCGACGAATTAACACTTATTAGTCTCAATTCTTTATCAAGTCAGGCTAATCAATACCAGTTCCGGTCCCAATCTCGCTCCCAGTCTCAATCCCTGTCTTTTATCAGGTTGGATCACCGTTATCATTTTTCGTATCAATCCTAATCCTAATCCTAGGCAAGGCAAACTTACACCAATCTTAGGCCAACCTGTTAAACTTAATCCATTTTAATAACTCTAGATTTTAGGCGAAAGGTCCATAAAGATACATCATATTAATAAAACTACTTTGTGGATATTGATGAAATGAGACATCTTCATTTTTAGAAGTTTATGATATTCAAACACAAAGCAAGAGTGTAATTTTAGACATTGGTAGAAGTTACACAAAATTGTTGTATCATGTGTGGTTCATTGTAAGAAAATGAAAAAGCCATTTGATTTTCAGATGTGGTTCCTACAACTCCCCTTTTTGTCTTTAAAGCTATTAGCATAGTTCAAATTCAAGGCACTACCAAAGTTGCAAAGCTCTATAAGAATGTGTTTTGTGGGATATAATGGGTCATTTCCTCATTCATGAATTAATCTCTTTATATACATAATTCTTATATTTTTTATATACTCCAACATTAGCCTTTATTAATATATGATAAAAATATTGATTTTTTTATTATTTTCCTATTGAAATATTTTAATAATTATATTTTTAATAATAAAATTTAAAATATGACATTGTTGTATTTTTTTTAAAAATATTTAATATAAAAATTTTGTAAATTAGAAATTTCATGAGTTTATTTTAAAATTTTTTTTGTTAATTATAATTTTGATAATAAAATTTAAATTATGTCAATTTTTATTATTAATTATATCATATATTTTAATAATATTAAATTATTTAATAAGATATTTATTATTTTTGTAGTAGGGATGTTATTGTCTTTCACATTTTTTTCATTTTATTGTATGAAAATTTTATTTTACCAAATATAAAAATGGAATAGAATACCTATTCTATTTCTTACCATACTAAATATAATTATAGAATAGTAATTTTATTTCATTTCTATTTCCATTTCATTTCATCTTATCTAACTAAATGTTTGTAAAAAAGGCAAAAATTGATATTTGTACAAATCCCTCTTCCCATAATACACAACAACATATATGACATAACATATATATTGAAATAATTTATTTTGAATGAATTATAAGACATTTACATAGTATAAGGAAATTTATTGTGCAAATGATATTATTAGATGGAAAAATAGCAATTTGCAGGTGTTGTATTTCACTAGTAGTAACTAGGATAGAAAATATGTATTTTTTAATTTTTTATGAAATATTTTATATTTTTAACAATTTTTATGGAAAGTTATAATTATAATTATATATAAAATAAGAAAAACTTTTAAAAGCAAATTATATAATTATTTTTTAGAATATTTACAATACATAAATACACCATCAAAAGGTAGTGGATAGGATCTGAGGTAGCTCTTCAACATTCAAGCTAATGCTAATTAGTAAGTAAAAGAGAAAAGTCTAAATAGTAGTGTGTAATGTATGCCTTATATAAGATAGGTAGAGTAGTTGGAAGGTGATTGTTAGATAGTTAAACAATTATAAGGTAATTATCATTATGATCCTCAATATATAAGTATTATCATTAGCCCTATTAGAGTCAGTGAATAAGGCTTGAATGAATATATGATACCAAAGCATAATGGTTTGAACCATTAATACTGAATTTTAATAATCTAAATATATTGAATGGGATCAAGCTTATTGATATGAAAATACTTGAATGAACTGTGATGTATTCAGCATTATCAATATATGAAGTTGTAATGTGTCCACTGTTAATGGCATTCATATGTAATAATAGCTTAACTAAATCATTAATTCCATCATAGTATATGTTATAATAATAACTTGATTAGAATTAATGCTTATTGATTCAAAAATGCTCGAATAAGCTATGATGTGCCCTAAGTGAATGGTATATGAATGAGTTAAACCTATACCATTACAAACATGCAAAAGCAATTAGGGTAATCAAGGCATTTAAGAATGAGTTGTGAATTGTGCAACATGCAAAGACTGCACAATAAAATCAAAGCGTTCCAAAGATAAAATTCTAATAGTTGTGGATAGGCCATCATGTATGGCTTTGAGCATCATGAATCATAAAAAATAACATGGCTTATCATAAATAGGCATACCATAAGCAATTAACAAAAAAAAAGGAAGAAAATTTTTTGATTGGTTTCACTAACTAGTTTTAATGACCATACAAGTTGATTATTCAATTAGTCTTCTTGACCATACTATTTAGCTTGATTGATCTTTTTGACCATCTAAATAATATGATTAGTTTCTTTGACTTTTGAACTTAATTGGTCTTTTTGATTGTCCAAATAATATAGTCGATCTCCTTGATCATCTAACTTGATTTTCTAGATTTATGTTACCTATTGCTCAATAAAGAGTCCATCTAATAATGGTACATGAGTGATTAATGATTACTAATCTAAATTATTAAGTGATAAGTGTCCATTGAGTAGTGGGGCTTTTGTTTACTAAGTATTGGGTCTTTTTCCTATCATTTGGTAAATGTCCACTGAGTGATGGATCTTTTGCCTATTAAGTAGTAGGTCTTTTGCCTACCAAGTAGTAAGTCTTTTGCCTATCATTTATTAGGTACCTATTGAGTAGTAGGTCTTTTGCCCATTAAGTGGTAAGACTTTTGCCTATTGAGTGGTAAGGCTTTGGTGATCAATAAACTTAAGTGACCAATGCATGCAAATCTATATAATTTTTCATACATTGGATATATTTTCTGAAAATGAGCTATATATGTCAAATGACCAAGTGTGTCCTACACATTTTTCAAAAATGATATAATTTTAAGGGTATTTTATTCCCTTTTCTCAAAGATTGATGATCATTTAGGTCATGCATTGTCCTCCTTGTATGATATTTTTTATAATCACTTAATAGTGATCTTTTCACCTTTTATTTCCTATCATATCATTCATGATTTTAGCAATTTTTTAACCTCATTAGATGATTTATCCATAAGGATAACCCCTTAAAGTTTATCCCTTAATAATTCTTGGTCCTTTATTATGCATATTGTACTTTATTGCTTGATCTAAATATCAAGTTTGTATATAATATATCATTGAATCATATTTTTTTTTCTAGTGAGTCTCCAATAAATATCAAACTTTTGCCTCTCAACATGTTTAATAACTTTAATAAGTCAAATCTTAGAAGATCACACTTATGATAGTATTTTCATATTTCTTTCAGTTTCTTTTTGTTTGTCAGAGCTTGAAAATATGGCCTTAATTGCTTTCCAAACTACTAGTATTAGTCTTGCTATTCCTAAGATTAGGATTACCATTTGGCATATTTCCTAGCTAAGATATGCTACTTAGTTAGTAAAAAGCTAGTATATCAAAGGCAACAATAATGCAAGAGTAATTTTTTTATAAAAAGTTTCTAAGGAGGTACCAGTAAGATATAACTCTCAAAGGTTAATGACCTTTTGGATCATGTACTATATCACTTATAGGATATGCTTTTAAAATGAGTTGTACACTTTTATTTCCTTGCATATAAAGAATAGTAGTGAATTATTATATAATATAATGGTTGCAATGCGATAGAAGAGTAGAATTTATCTCATGAAGTAATGGATAATTACAAAACAAGCTAAACTTAAGTCATTAGTTCATTATATGGATGTGGCCAATCATTATATATAGCTTATGGTTTTGAAGGCAACATAACAAGTAGCTTTAAATTATGAATTTTCATTTGATCATGGCTATGAATTTTCATTTGGCCATGACTTTAAATTATGGATTGGGCCATTATCACCTATGGTTATCAGAAATATCAGAAATGGCTTGGGCAATCATAATCCTAAACACACCTTGAGAAATTCACTTATTTATTCAGATGGTAAACTAATAAGTTAATGCCCTTAAAGTTATTAGTGTATATGCCTTAAAATCAATTATATTGATGATTATAAATTTGAATCGTATTATTTTAATGGCAATTTCAATTATCATATTTATACATATTATCTTCATAATATATTTAATTATGATAATAATCTTAGAATAATTGTATTCTTAAATGTCCCTAGTCATATATCATTGTGGATTGGATTATTTTGATATGTTAAGACTAACATGTGTGGTGACTTACATAAGATATTAAGTTTACACATAAGTACAAGTTAGAGAACTTGTATATTGGACCGACCCATCTTAAGAACACTACATAGATCATTATATGAGTGTCATGAGTGATTTTTAATGATCATTATTATTATAGTCTTTTAACCTGAGATCGCTAAGGTTCCCTACATGTGAGTTTTATATTTTGATACTATTCTATGTCACTCATGGTTAAGTGAATGCAAAGGTAGTTATTGGATATATCACATATCATGCAAAGGAGTTTGTGTGATTAAGATGGAATTTGTCCCTCCTATTTAACAGGAGTAACATCTATGGGCCCCTTGATTAAGTAAAGTTGAGAAAATGCATGGCCATGAGATGTCAATTACATTTGCTTCAGTTATCTTACTTAGGAATCAAGAAACTTTTGGATTGGGCTTTATGAGAATGACATGGTCCATGTCTCGTGTTCAATTTAGATATTTAGGACAAAATGATATAGATGATGATCACGTATAAAGGTTTAGTCGAATTATCGACTTTCTCATTACTTGGATAACAATGATGTGTTGCTAGACACCGCTCATTGTTTATGATCATTAATATGATTAATTATCATTACTAATGTAATGAGAGCTTGTAGGGTCGTACACTTAGTACCTAGTGGGTTTGGAATTGATGGACCGAATTGTTTGGGTCTAATATTTAGGAATTCTATGTTATAATTATAAGGCCCAATAATAAGCCTATAATTATACATGGAACAAAGCCCAATTAGTTAGGATTTTCTATGCACCTCTTTAAATAGGCTTGTTGGGTAATAATAGAATTCATTCACGCATTCCAAAGCATAGGAAAACCCTAGTACCCCTCATTAACCATAACCCTAGAAGAGGCGTAGCTAGCACTACAAGGCTAAAGTGAATAATTCCAACCAGTGTTCGTGTGGATGTTCATTGATGATCTGCTGATTCGTGTGGATACCTCAAAATCTTCAATCGAAAGGAAGTCGAAGAGGTGATCAATGAACGAGTTCCTACGTCATCCCAAAGGTATTGAACGAATCCTTATTCTAATATAACATTTTGCATGGATCTGTTGGTTGGGATCGGTTAATTCTGCTACGCTTGTTTGGCTCCTAATCCCAACAGTGGTATGAAAGCTACTTGTGAAACATTAGATTAGGATTTTGTTTGCTAGTTGCGTGATTTTGATTAGATGAATTGTTCTGTATGTCACGCTTCAATGATTTCTAATTAGGATTAGGGTGAATTTGATTTCGTGCATTCTGATTCAAGAAAAATTAATATGATTAATTTTGATTCTATATCAAACATGAATCTAATTCTGAATTTTGATTTAAATTCGAATGTGTTTCGTGATTAATTCTTATTTTTTGTTTGAATTCGAATTTGTTTCTAGGTTTTGATTGAAATTCGAATCTATTTCTGGGTTCGGTTTTAAATTTAAATCTATTACAATAATTTTGGGTTTTGATTTGAATTTGAAACTGATTTCTAGATTTTGTTTTGAATGGAATCAAAAGAATTAATTACATGAATCTAATTTTATATATATGAAAAATATTTTCTAGTTAAAATGTAGGTTTTGTTATGAATTAGAATTAATCAAATTAACTCCTTGAATCTATTTTGTATATATGATATACCTTGCATTCAAATACTGAATCTGTTTTACACAGAATTAATGTGATTACTTCTAAAACAATTTTCATATATGGATTTGATTAACATGTTTAATGTAATTTAAAATAAATCTAGACTCATGTATGAAGTGTATGCATGAATGTTTTAATCTGTGAATTAATAGGATCTATTTAATATGATTAAAATTTATCCATTATGATTCTATCATGAGTCAGATTTTGAAACCATGATTTGAATATTGAATATTGTTGAATTGTTCAACTAAAAGGGGTATGTCAATTGTTGACAAATCGCCATAAATTCTTTGCGTAGCGTGACATTAAGTAATTAGTTAATCAATTTGGAATTAATTAACCTAAATTTTGATATTGAAAAATATATTTGGATATATGTTTCACTTATCATGATGTTTTGTTGCTTGATGTATGGTATATGATTATAACCTTTAGTTTTGTTGCAATTTTAAATACGGCCTGCATGTTGTGCCTTTCTATTACTTCTAGTTGTACATTTTCTTCTCATCTTACTCACCTCGAATGTAACTCAAGGTTTCTTCATTATTATGTAATAATTTTATTGAAGGACCTGAAAAGGCAATAATGGAAGTGGAGATCAAACCATGAAGAAAGAAGAAGATTCTTAGGAAGAAGTTTTTCTTTCTTAGTTTTATTTGATATTCTTGAGCTCTAGAATATCATTTAGGTTAGGCCATAATCATGTCACATTTAATTTATATTTTATGTATTAGATGCATATGATGAATGTGTGAGATACCTATGCTAGATGTATGTGATGCATGCTTAATAAAATCAAATATAATAATGGTGAGATCAAATACATTAAAATCCCTTAAACAAAATATTAAGTTAAAAAGAGATGCCTTCTAATAATAGCACTCGTCAAGATTTTGATCGACTATAAGTGGGTTTACTAAAACAAAGTGCCTAAAGTCTATCTTGGTAAGATGTGATGGGATAAAAGTGATATCCAAATTGCTAATTATTGGGTTTAACTTAACTGGGCTATACTAATAGGATTGGGGCCTAGAGGCATAGAGTTGGTTATGAATTCATAAGATGAATTTGAATAAGTGTTATTCACCTAACTATCTAAGAGTTACATAAGATGCAATTGACAAGGAGTTGTCTACCTAAATAGCCACCTCTTGGGTAATTAGCCAAAGCTATCTCAAGATTTAGTAAAATATGAATTTCGACTCACTAGAAAATGGTGATGATAAGGTTTTTTGAAATAATAATAAAGGCTATTATTTTTAGAAAAATAGTGGGAGTATTATTTAATAAAAAAACCTTATTAAATAAATAAAATACATGATTCTCATCTTGCATACTTTCTATTGTAGATAACCATGGCATCAAATGCATTAAACTTGTCACTGTGATCTATCCTTAAGAAAGATAAACTAAATAGGATGAATTTTCTCGATTGGTATCGAAACTTGAGGATTATCCTCAAGCATGAGAAAAAGCAATATGTCATAAAGTAACCTACTCCAGATGAGCCTACTACTAATGCTCCTCGAGCAAAAAAAGATGCTTATATGAAGCATCTAGAAGATGCTTTAGATGTCAGTTGTCTTATGCTTGCTACCATAAACTCTAAGCTTCAAAGCAACAAGAGAACATGGAGGTGTTCAATATGATTGATCACCTTAAACCATTCTACCAAGAGTAAGTAAGACATGAGAGATATGATCTATTTAAAGCATTGTTTCAGTGCAAGATGGCTAAAAGAACACTCATTGCTACATATGTGCTTAAGATGATTGGATATATAAATAGCCTTGAAAGGTTAGGTTTTCCTTTGTAGCAAGAATTGGCTAATAACATAGTTCTACAATCATTACCTAAGAGCTATAGTCAATTCGTCATGAATTACAACATGAACAAAATTGATAAGATTGAACTGCTTAATATGTTGAGAACTATTGAGCAGAACTTGAAAAAGTCTAAGTCCAATTCCATTATGATGGTTCAAAATGGCAAATGAAAGGGCAAGTCTAAGGCTAAGAATAAAAAGAAAAAGGACAAGACTGATGGAAAGTCCAAGTCAAGTTCCTTTGCACTGAAGCCCAAAGGTGGTGTGGCTAAGGAAGGGCAATGCTTCTATTGCAAAGAACCAGGACATTGGAAGCAAAACTACAAGATTTACTTGGAAGAGCTTAAGAAGCAAAAGGGAAGTGGAACTTCCAACTTAGGTATATATGTTATAGAGGTTAATTTATTTACTTCTACATCTTAGATATTAGATACTAGATGTGGTACTCACATTTATGTAAATGTGTAGGATCTTAAAGAAAGTAGATCATTAGCCAAAGGTGAAATGGACCTATGCATTATAAATGGAGCAAGAGTTGCTACATTAGTTGTAGGGACTTATTATTGATCCTTACCTAGTGGATTAGTTTTAGAATTGGACAATTGTTATTTTGTGCTTACTGTTAGTAGAAATTTGATTTCTGTTTCTTGTTTAGATGAGACAGGCTTTTCATTTATAATAAAGGACAAATGTTGCTCTATTTATTTAAATGAAATATTGTATGGTAGTGCACACTTAACTAATGGTATTTATGTTCTAGACCTTGAAAATTCAATCTATAACATAAACACGAAAAAGGTCAAAACTAATGATTCAAATCCAACCTATCTTTGACATTGTCGTTTAGGCCATATAAATGAGACATGCATTTCCAAACTCCATAAGGATGGATTTTTAGACTCATTTGACTTTGAATCATATGAGGTATGTGAGTCATATTTATTAGGTAAGATGACTAAAGCCCCTTTTATTGGAAAAGGTGAAAGGGCTAGTGATTTACTGGGCCTTATACATAGTAATGTATGTGGACCTTTAAACACACAAGCTAGAGGTGGTTATCAGTACTTCATTACTTTTACTAATGATTTTAATAGATATGGTTATATGTTTCTTATAAAACACAAGTCTAAATCTTTTGAAAATTTCAAAGAATTCAAGAATAAAGTAAAAAATTAACTTAGTAAAAGTGTTAAAGTACTTCGATCAGATCAAGGTGGTGAATACTTAGACCAAGAGTTTCTTGATCATCTAAAGGAGTGTGGCATTGTATCACAACTCACTCCACTAAGAACACCTCAATGGAATGTTGTTTTTGAAAAGAGGAATCGAACTTTGTTAGACATAGTTCAATCGATGATGAGTCAAGATGACCTTCCAAATTCCTTCTGGGGATATGCTCTAGAGATTGCGGCTTTCATACTAAACAGTGTTATGTCAAAATCAATTCAAAAGATGCCATATGAGATATGGATTGAAAAACATCTTAGTTTGTCTTTTATGAAGATTTGGGTTATGAAACTTATGTAAGACGTCAGACTTCTTATAAACTTAGACCCAAATCTGATAAATATTTTTTATTGGATATCCTAAGGAAACGAAGGGATATTATTTCTATAATTCAACTGAGTAAAAAGTGTTTATTGCTCAAATTGGTATTTTTCTAGAGAGAGAATTTATCTCTAGAAGAATCAGTGGGAGGAGAATAGAACTTGAAAAAATTCGAGATCAATGAGAGAACATTGAACTTAAGATGGAACTTGAGCCAGTTCCATAATCAATTGTGGAAGAACCTGCTCATGTAACACAGAACTCACGTAGGTTTAGTAGGATACGTCATGAGCCTGAGAGATATGGATTTCTTATGACTCATCACATTGATGTGTTACTCATGGACCAAGATGAGCCCATAACCTACCAAGAGGCTATAATAGACCCAGATTTCGAGAAATGACTAGAAGTTATGAAATCAGAGATGGACTCCATGTATGCAAACTAAATTTGGACTTTAGTTAATCCACTTGAAGGGGTGAAATCCATTAGGTGCAAATGGGTTTTCAAAAAGAAAACTAATATGGATGGTAATGTGTGTACCTTTAAAGGATGATTGGTTGCAAAAGGTTTCAAACAAATCCATGTATTGACTATGATGAGACTTTTTCTCTAGTTGTCATGCTTAAATCCATCAGGATTCTTCTAGCTATAGCCATATATTATGATTATGAAATCTGGCAAATGAATGTCAAAATCGCTTTCCTTAATGAAAATCTTCTTGAGGATGTGTACATGACACAACCTGAAGGTTTTGTAAATCTTGAAAATGCTGGAAAGGTTTGTAAGTTGCAATGATCTATTTATGGATTGAAGCAAGCTCTTAGAGTTGGAATCTTCATTGCGATGATGCGATCAAAGAGTTTAGTTTCATCAAGAATGAAGATGAATCCTGTGTGTACAAAAAAGTTAGTGGGAGCACAATAGTCTTTCTGGTATTATATGTAGATGACATACTACTCATTGAAAATGACATTCCTACACTACAGTCTATAAAAACTTAGTTAGGAAATTGCTTTTCTATGAAAGACTTAGGTTAGGCCTTTTATGTATTAGGTATCAAGATCTATAGAGATAAATCGAGAGAGTTGCTTAGCTTAAGTCAGAGTACATACATCGATAAGGTGCTAAAGTGGTTTAGCATGCAAGATTCTAAAAGAGGATTTTGGCCAATATCACATGGCATAAGTCTCTAAAAAACTCAGTGTCCTTCCACAGAGTGTGAGAGATAATGCATGAGTAAGATCCCTTATGCATCTGCAATCGGGTCTATCATGTATGCCATGTTATGTACTCGTCCTGATGTCTCGTATGCTTTAAGTATGACAAGCAGATACTAATTAGATCCTAGTGAAAGTCACTTGACAGTTGTCAAGAATATTTTTAAGTACTTAAGAAGAACTAAAGACATGTTCTTTATTTATGAAGGTGAGGAAGAGCTTATTGTAAATGGTTACACTGATGCTAGCTTTTAAATTGACAAAGATAATTTCAAGTTGTAGTTAGGTTATGTATTTTGCCTCAATGGTGGCGTTGTGACTTGGAAAAGTTCAAAGCAAATGACAGTGGCTAATTTTACAATAAAAGCTGAATACATTGCAACATCAGATGCCGTAAAAGGGGCTATTTGGATTAAGAAGTTCATCACTGAACTTAGAGTTGCTCCTAACATTGGTCACCTGGTAGAGCTCTATTATGACAATAATGGAGCCATTACGCAAGCCAAAGAACCTAGATCTCACCAGAAATCTAAACATATACTTCGACATTATCATCTCATAAGAGATATTATTAACAGAAATGATGTCAAGATATGTAGAATACCGATTGATGATAACATCACCGATCCACTAACAAAAGCCCTAATGCAGCAGAAGCATGATAATTATATGGGATCCATAGGTATTAGATACATGGATGATTGGCTTTAGTGCAAGTGGGAGATTGTTAGTGTATATGCCTTAAAACCAATCATATTGATGATTGTAAATTTAAATCGTGTTATTTTAATGGCAATTCTAATTATCATATTTATAGATATTATTTGCGTGATATATTTAATTATGATAATAAGCTTAAAATAATTGTATTCTTAAATATCCCTAGTCATATATTATTATGGATTGGGTTGCTTTGATATGTTAAGACTAGCATGTGTGATAACTTATATGAGATATTAAGTCTACACATAAGTACAAGTTAGAGAACTTGTATACTGGATTGACCCATCTTAAGAACACTACATGGATCGTTATATGAGTGTCATTAGTGATTCTTAATGATCATTATTATTATGGTCCTTTGATCTAAGATCACTAAGGTTCCCTACATGTGAGTTTCATATTTTGATACTATTTTATGTTATTCATGGTTGAGTGAATGCAAGAGTAGTTATTAGATATGTCACATATTATGCAGAGGGATTTGTGTGATCAAGATGGAATTTGTCCTTACTATATAATAGAAGTAACATTTATAGGCCTCTTAATTAAGTAAAGCAGAGAAAATGCATGGCCATGCTCAGATGAATTAACATGGAATGTCAATTACATTTGCTTCAGTTAACTTACTTAGGAATCAAGAAACCTTTGGATTGAGCTATACGGGAATGACATGGTCCATGTCTCATGCTCAATCTAGATGTTTAGGATAAAAGGATATACATGATGATTACATATAAAGGTTTAGTTGAATCACTAACTTTCTCATTAATTAGGTAACAGTGATGTGTTGCTAAACATCAATCATTGTTTATGATCATTAATATGATTAATGATCATTACCAATGTAATGAGAGCCTGTATGGTTGCACACTTAGAACCTAGTAGATTTGGAATTGATGGATCGAATTATTTAGGCCTAATATTTGAAAATTCTATGTTATAATTATAAGGGCCAATAATAAGACTATAATTATACATGGAATAAAGCCCAATTAGTTAGGGTTTTCTATGTACATATTTAAATAAGCTTGTTGGGTAATAATATAATTCATTCACGCATCCCAAAGCATAGAAAAGCCCTAGCACCCCTCCTTGACCATAACTTTGGAAGAGGCGTAGCTAGCACTATGAGGTTAAGGAGAATAATTCCAATTAGTGTTCGTGAGGATGTTTATTGGTGATCTGTTGATTCGTGTGGATACCTCGGAATCTTTGATCGAAAGGAAGTCGAAGAGATAATTAACGAACAAGTTCCTGAGTCATCTTATGAGAATAGATTTATGTTTTATATATTAACTTCATCTAGTGAGAGACATCAAATTGATTGTGGTTTACTATGTTTAGTATACTATAGATTTGTCAATGTGCATTGCAATGTAGGAAGGTAATAGAGTGTATTTGTCACAACCCATTTTTTGGACCATTGTGATCCACATAAAGATGTCAATCAAACATTGTTATAAAAAATTCTAAACCAAATTAATTTTCTTACCTAACTATTTTACAAAAACACACATGATATAGAAACACATGGTTAAAAATTTCACTAATTTTTTTCCAATTGATCAAAAACATAAAAAAGATTTAGTGACTTGCCTTTCTAACAAGGAAATATTTGAATCTTAATTTTAATGAAGTGGTTTCCAAAAAATATTTCAAATTAAATAATAGTTATTTTCTTCTAGTGAGTTCTTAAATTAACAAAATAAAAAAGTAATTTAATTTAAACTTTCTAATAAACATATATTGAAAAACTCTTTTAATTCTTTAAAAAAGTTAAAGTCCAAATCAAGAAATAACATAATAAAGGCATTGAAGAAGTCATTTGATAACCTCCCTCCTCAAAATGTTTTTTTAAAAAAAACTTGAATTGGGTCGAAGTACTAAGGATTGACATGTGCTGCTTTCATTCTAAACTACTAGGATACACTACCATCCTTATTAACTATTGATGTGTAAAATTTTATTTATATTATTTTTTCTTATTTTATGTCTTTTAATATATTACATATGCTTAATTTTATAGAATTAGTCTTATTATGTGATTTAGGTGTTAGTTTTTCAATGTTTTGAAGTTATTCAATTATTGTTGGATCTTTACACTATTTAAGTTTCTCAGCTATAACTTGAGTTTTAGATATTTGATTTTAATGATCTTTATATTTTGAAAACTTAAAGGAAGCTCTACAACTTTCATGTTTTGATCAAAACCTAGTTCAGATATATGGAAAGTCTAGTTTAGATGAGACTTTGATGCTTTATTTCTATCCAAGCTAACCCAATTTTAGTTTTTAGGCCATATCTAAAGCCTTAAAGGTCCAATTAAGGTAAAAATGGTACCAAAAGTTTCCCAGAATAACTTTTATTTTGTGGCTTAATGAAATTATGTAGTTTTAAATGTCTTACAATAGTTAGAATTTAGACTTACAAGATTTTATTGTAGTAAATTTTACAATTTTTTATTTTATAAATTAGGTTTTAGGTTTCTAAAATTAGCAAGGCCTCATTCTTTGTAACCTTAGGTAGCATATGATCTTAGCCCATTAGGTTTTAGAGGATAAAAAATCAGATATAGGGTTTTATACCTCCAAAGGCAAGAACACTTGTATACATTTAGATAATTCTACATAATTCTAAATAGTAACTTTTCTTCTCTCCAAGTTTCTTATTTCTTAGCTATGGAAGTCTAAGTTTTAGATTAATTTAAAGAATTTGAGACTTATTATATTTGGATTATGAGATCTTAAACTATAATGTTGACCTTTTCTAATTGATTTTTCTCTTTCCTTCATTTTTTGTTTTGGTTGCTTGGAATTGTATAAGTTCAATTTTGATTTGGTATAATTTGCATTCAACCTTGTGAATTATTATATTTACCTATTTTTTGTTGAATTTTAGTTAATTAATTATAATTTTTCATGTAGGAATAGATGATTGAATGGTTAAATCAATAGTTTTTGGTTTAATCTTTCAATTTAGCCAAATCCTACTTTTAAATCAATTTTGATCTTATTTTAGGAATTATAGCAATTGCTTAATTTTGCTAAGTTCTAAATGCTTCTAAGTTGAAAGATTAATTAGAATTGTTAATTAATTTATAATATGTGATTAATCTACCAAGAGCTATCAAATCATTAAATCAATAGTTTTGCTGTATTAATTTTCTATCTTTTTATGTTATTTTTGCATTCTATTTTTTATAGTGTGTTTTGTTCAAATTTTGAACCAAAACTCCTAGTTAGTTCTATTTAAATTCTTATGGGAATAGATTTGTGTTTTAAATAATAATAATAATAATAATAATAATAATAATAATAATAATAATAAAGTAAACTACACTTATTTTCTTAAATAAAAATATAATTATACTTATATTTTTACATTTTAAAAAATATACACTTATATCCCTTTTTTTTAAGAATAAAAGATTTGCATATATTTAAAATAAAAGAGAAGGAATGAATGTACATCAGAAGAGAAATTAGTATATATTTAATTATATGGTAATAAAAATTTATGAGTACAAAACTCTAGCAAATATGATATAATTTGATAAAAAAATATATTATCCTCTGTTCAAGACTAGTGTGAAAAGCAATTAATTATCCACAAAGCAACCATTCAATTGAAATGGATGTAAATTTGAAGGTCATCCCATTAATTTTAGATAATTTTAACCTACATCTAATGATCATTACCAATGATAGTTGATCTAAGTAATGAGGAGTTCGGTTTCTTTAAATAAAATCTTAAATTCGACTTTTGTAAATAAAAAAAATTGTTACTCATAGAACTTTATCCTCATGTTGGATCCACTCCGCTTGATTTGAATTAGTCGAAACTCAATGCAACTATCGGATCCACTCCGCTTGATTTGAATTAGTCAAAACTCAATGCAACTATCTAGAGGTTTTCAGACAAAAAAATATATATATATATTGTCACTTATTGACGGTATCCATTACCAACTTTTAATCTGCCGTGGCAGTAGGCTTATTTAATTTGATTGACAAGAAAAATGCAAGTGTTAGGTTTAAAAAAAATATAAATAACAAAAATGAGAAATTCCCAAAAGATTTATGCTACATAAAAATTTCAAATATATAAAGATTTAATGCTTATCTATCTCCGATCAAATATATAAAGATTTAATGTTTATCTATATCCGACTAATCCCATTATCTATCTGTATTTAACGTGACAAACAAGTCTTATTCTTTTCATTTTTAATGATCCAAAACGGATATTTGAAAAGAATATCAGATGAGAGCAGCTGCCTATCATCTTCACCGATTCACCGAAATATCTTTTGACACAATATTCACTGCAATCAGCATCGAAGTGTTCCAATTCTAATTTCACTGCAAAATTCAATTGACAAAGCTCCAAATATATATATATATACGTATTTTCCTCGGTCACCCCCTTCTGCCGAAGTAGTTGCCGTAGTTGAACAGCCAAAAGGCCCAAAACTTCCTCCCTGAAGCTTTTCAATTTCTGGGACGACGACAAACAAGTTTTCCAGTCTCTAACAATTTTGCATCTCGCTGATTTTATCTCTCCGTCCAGTTCTTTCAAACATGGCAATAATCCCAGTAAAATTCCATCTGGTTCTTGTTCTTTACGTCCTCTTCTTCACCACAAAAATCTCCCTTTCTCATTCTCTCCCTGATTCTTCGAACCAAACCGTCTATGAAATCCTCCCAAAATTCGGTCTTCCAAGTGGGCTTTTGCCAAACTCCGTTACTGATTACGCCCTTTCGTCAGATGGCCGATTCGTTGTTAATTTGGAGAATCCTTGTTACATACAATTTGATTATTTAGTCTACTACGACAAAACCATCAGTGGGAAACTCAGTTATGGCTCCATCACTGACCTCAAGGGCATTGAGGTGCAGCGTTTCTTCTTGTGGCTGGATGTCGATGAGATCAGGGTCGATTTGCCTCCTTCAGATAGTATCTACTTCCAAGTGGGTTTCATCAACAAGAGGCTTGATATTGATCAGTTCAAGACCGTCCATTCTTGCCGTGACTCCGTCTCCGGTTCTTCCTGTCTTGGATCCTTGAAAAGGGTCTTTGAGGTAGGGAGTGCTGTCACTTGTTATATTTAAGTTTCCGTTTGTGGGTTTAGCAGCCGTTGAAGAATTTTTAGTGTTTGGTGACTTTTTAGTTTCTATCTTTCAATTGTGGGTTTGATCAATGGGTCACAACGTTTTAGAGAGGGAATTGGAGGAAATTTCGCAGTTCCTTTGGAAGTTATGAATTCCCTCTACTGTCACAGATTATATTTAAGCATTGGCCACGGAAAGATTATTTGATGTTTTATTTTAATTAAAGTTAAAAACATAGAATCTTCACAACACGAAATCAGATAAGGTTCTGTGGTTCATGTTTCAATGTTACCTCCCTTGGGAGTTTCCTGTGTCCTAAGAGATTGATAGTTGTCTCAGATAAGGTTCTCCTTTTTGGGCATGTTTCAAATGGTTTGAACTTATTGGATAGAATTTGTGAATCATGAGGGATTAACCTGTTGAATTAGGGCTGATAGATGGCAAAAGCCTTTCATAGCATAAATGGGCATTACTGTTCGGTACTCGAGGTGGATTTTTGTCAATTTTTGGTTTGGAGGAGTAGGTTTTCAGGCCCTATGATAAGTGGATTTGACCTTTAACTCAGTGTGACTTCACATAATTTTGTTATTAGGATGTGATAATTTGAGAATAAGATGGAACAAATACAGTAATGTCAACTACATTTTCTTGACTCTTTGTTGCACCTATAGGATCCAATACTAGGCTGGGGTTGTCAAGTGAAAATTTTGGATTAATCAAAAGCCATCTCCCCTGCAACATATGATGACACTTTTGAATTAATTATAATTGAACTAGTTGCTATTGGTGGTAATTAAAAGTTTGTCTTGTATTAAGATAAAATGCTGTTGTCTTTGTTTTAAATAGGAATCCCCAGCTAAGGTTGATATAAGTTAGATTGAGAAGTGGGGATGCCATATTATACCCACAAAGAAAAGTCAATTCAGGTGCATGCCCAGTTATACTTGTGTAAGCATCGAGGCTGAGTAAGAAAGTTTTAACCATATCTCTTTCTTATATATGTTTAAAAGGAGTATTTAGATGATTATCAGATTTTTAGGATTACGTCATCTACTATGATCCAGATTATGAGTTTTTTCCTTTTTTCTTTTTCTAAATAAATCATGAATATCGAAAGATACACTTTATTGATCTAAATATCCCATAAGCACTATTTTGGACTGAGGCGAATAATTGTAAAGCTACCTTCATAGGCTAACACTCTTAATATATGCCTTTTAGGCGATGCAAGGCACTCAAACAACGCCAATGAAGTTTGATTGCCGGAATGATGTTGAATTAAGTGCTGTTTTTTGGAATAAAGGTCTGCTGAACTTACAATTGATTCTAAGAGATGTCTATCAAAACGTTCCTTAATTTAGGCAGTCACAGAACTTGCAGCCAGGCAGAAATGGTGGCATACTGTTAGAAATCGTGGTCCGCAATGTATGGTAGAAGTCACAAGTGCTCAAAATTACCAACTACTTATAGTTTAATACTCATATCACATTAGTTCTTATCTCCAACCTGTATCCCCTTTCCTATGTCCCCCCTCTTGTGTACTAACTATGGGACATATGTTTTGTTCCCTAATCTTGGTTTTAATCTTTAGATAGTCTTTCCATTTGTGTACTTCTTATCAGTTTATATAGACTAAGATAAACAAAAACAACTTTTCTCTTGCAGCTTCCAGCACCAGTGGATGAAATTCCAATGCTACTAACAGAGTAGATGCCATCTTCCGCTGGGTTTTGGATTGTGAAATGGTATGAGTTTTTACCTGTCGTTGGACGTCTGTTGCTGCTGGCTTATCTATCCCGGCTTGCTAATCTTGGGTTTGATAGTCATATCATATGTACACGAAACCCTTATAAATATGTTGCACTGCGCATATTAGGGTCTGAAACTATTACTCGATGGTATCGAACTATCTCTTTTATGGTGTGATCTAGAACTTCATTGAAAATGTTGAGAGTATGAATACAGTAATAAACAATAGTATGTGGTGGTCTTAAGACTTGGCAAGAAATGTTTTCTTGACAGAATTAATAGTTTTGCCCTTAAATTCCTCTGTTATTTGCTAAGTTGGGGAGAGAAATTTTTAAGAAAATAACCCACGATCTAGTCATATGCTTTGGGCACTAAACCACATGGATGGAACGATGGTTCTTCTTCAGGTAATATGCCTTTTAGAGGAAATTGTTATATTATACATATTATGCATTTTTTTTGGTGCTATTGGAAGTATATATAAGTAAATGAAATTTTTATATAGAAATATTTTCTGATGAAATAAATGGAATTCGAGGCTCTTTATTGTGGGAAAATATTTTTCGTAAGAAATTATCATTTATATGAAAGAGTAACATGTAATTTATATTTATGGCTAAAAATAATGATATCTACAATTTTAACCATGGAGGAAAGTAATTTTTTTTTAAAAGAAGTTACTTTTTTTATAAGAAATTTTATATTTAGTATTAAATAAATAAAATATTTTTATATTAATATTTTATAATTATATTTTATGAAAAAAGGTTTTAGACAAAACAAGCTTTCTCCATTTTTCTTAACGAAATGATGCTCAAGGGTAGGACTATGAAATTAATTATGACGAGGCGTGGATAGTCCAACCGTTGTTCTTTCACCGTGCCATCTTAATTCGGCCTTTTGACCCATCTACGGCTTTAGATAAAACAATTTCCCACAGTGATGGTATCTGTAAACTATTTCCATTTCATGGTGCTGCTTTCATTTTTTTTAATTTTTTTAAAATTCCTTCAGGGAGAAACGTGCCTCAGACGATTTCGAGAAAACCCAAATTTTTTGTTAAAATTTTTAATAAAATATTAAAATAAAAATAAGTTTAATTTTAATTCATTAGTATTTTAAAGATATTTTGCAATATCACTTATTCAAAATTTTTTGCTCATTAAAATTATGTCAAAATTCTCTCGATTAGTAAAATCTTTATTATTATTCTTCCTTTCTTCTTGTAATGTGGCATATTCATATTCATAAATAATATAAATTAACAATAGGTCAAATTTAATTTCATCTATACACACATGTAAAAATATCATTTCACTGAATTTAAATTTATTTTATTTTTTAATAGATAATTTTTTGCTGGTTAGTATAAAATCTCCTTCTGACTAAATAAAAAGATGATGCCACATTAGAAAATATAGGAGAAGTTAAGATTTTTTGCCAATGATATAACAAATTTGATAATTTTTTAATAACGTGGCAATGTATATATATATATATATATATATATATATATATATATATATATATATATATATATATATAAATATATAATTGCATAGTATAAACAAACACATGAAAAATTATTATTTTTAGGAGGTTTCTATGACAGAAACATGCACTATATAAATTCTATCTGTTGTTTAATTAAGTTAATATTTATATTTTACATGTTTGTGCAGCTCACACGGGTATTATTTTAATTTAGAAAAAACATAAATTATCCATTCTAATTTTTTAATAGTTGTATTTACTACTTACAATTTTAACTTTTGCAATTAACAGCTAAAACGATTTGTATGTGATAAATTGCACCTATATATGATCTTTTTTCATAATTTAAAAAAACTCTACTCGTCATATTATATTAATGTGATGAAAAAATTATAACGATTATGGATATATGCTTTCCTACTCATACTAAATAAAAAAAACCATATCAAAAATATCCCTGAAGCGGCAAAAATTAAAAATATTACTATATAAATCGAATCGTTCTGAAATTTGAGTCATAAAACCATATCATATTTAATTTTTACGTTAAAAGTTTCAGGTCAACTAAAACACGTTTGACTTCTCAAACCACACATAGGATAAATATTGGATGTAATATGCTACTTTTACACATAGGATAAATATTGGATGTAATATGCTACTTTTAATTTTATCTTGGACAACAAAGGAAAGTTTTATCATGTAAAAATGAGAACAAACCAACGGTGTAAATTTATATTGTATAATATGCAACAAAAAATATATTAGTATGATAGAATTTTCCTTATGTTTGCATTTATATTATTACTTATCCATATGTCACATTATTAAAATGTTATTAATTTTTTTATTGGTGGTCAAAATTCTTGATTACTCTTACTCTGTCTAATATACTAACAATATATTAATGGTGTGAAAGATTTTGCACAAACAATAAAATAAATTTAAATTTATTGCAAATAATATTTCTCGTGTATTATGTGTATATAGATGAGATTAAATTTGATCTATTATCATTTATATTATCTATAAATAAGAATGTGCCATGTTACCAAAAGAAATTAAAAAATTTTACTAATTGAAAAGATTTAAATATATTTCAATAATATAATAATATCTGAACACATGATTGTATAAAATATATTTAAAATATCTATAAATTAAAATTAAATCTACATAGAAATACATTTAATCTTTTGTCCAATATTTTAATAAATATTCTATTGAAAAAATATTTTTAATTTTAATTTTGAATATTTTGACAAAAACTGTGGGTTGTCGGGAAAACATGTTGGATGCAAGTGTTTTCCCTTTGGAAAACGTTCAACTCATCAATGTTTAAACTGAAGGCATTTAAAAATAAAATAAAAGCAACATGACATAAGTGAAATACCTCTTAATTCACAAGATTAAGAAATTAAAATTAAATTTATATGAATTTAGATTTAGATTATTTTTTGGAGTACAATGATGGGAACACTCTTATGATATTATTTTAGTCTCTCGTTGGGTATGATGATAATACGAAAACTTAAAACATACCAATTGCGAACTTTCAGCCTCTTACAACTAGTATCTACTGAAGTGACTTGTACGATATTTTAATCATCTATGGGAGAAATGTAAAATATTTAAATTTCACCTCGTTCATTTAAAAATTTGAAAATTAAATTCTCAACTACACAAAATTTTAAATAGATTCTTTTGGGCGAACCTTAAACACTGTATGATCTTTTTTCAAACATGTTCCCATAATATTTATTATTTATTTAATTAATTATTTTGTTAAATTTTAAATAAGAGTTAAATATTATTATATATTAATTTATCATGTTATTTTTATTTTCATACATAGTTTTATAATTCATTTTCATCTATTTAATTAAAACTTATATATCTAATTTATTTTCTGCTAATTATATACATTATAGAAATTATATACGGAAAAATTACAAAATAAATCAGCATAGGATGATTTTTGTTTTAAAAATTTATAAGAAAATCATGTAATTCAATAAATTGATTAATTAAATAGATATTGAATCTTAGTTGCAATCTTTTTTCTTTTTGGGTATAATTTATAAGTTTGATTTCTAACGAGGTGAAGTATAACCACTACAATGAGGAGTATTTTGCCATTTTCCCTTATTATTTATTGATATTATTGATGTTAATTTATGAAGGGCCAGGAATATAAGGTTGCGACAATTGTCTGCGTCAACGCAAAGGTTTTTGAGGTCATTGTGGCGGGGGATGTCATTGGCAATTCCAGTAAGTGAGTGCGCTCTACTAGCCACATGTGCTCTGGAAAGTCTTTTGCAAGCGAGAAATTTTCTAACAGGGTTACAATACTTTAACCCATCGTTCGTTTGGAACTTAGAAAAAAAAATAGATTTTGATTATTTTAAAATTTAATTTATGTGCAAAATTACTAATGGATCTAATTCCATATTGATTGAATTTTAATTTTTTTAAGAATGGTTTTGTTATACTCATTTTAAATTTAAGAGTATGAGGACAATAATGAACCTGGGTTGTTGATATTGCTAGAAGAAGTCGCATCTCTTAATTTCTAATTACCTGCTACCCAATCAAGGCTCGGTGACAGGTTTCATTGAAACAAGATTTTGCCCTTGGTATATTATATAGGATTAGACTGTCGTTAGAAGTCAGAAACGGAGGAAGATTTTGTTGGAAATAATGGATCTTTGTAGGGTAGAAAAAAAAGATAAAGAAGAAAAGTATGCACAATGTCTTCAAAGTGTGAATAAGCACTTTCCTTTAGACTTAATTTGCCTCTACCGATAATCACAACTTGGGTGTAACTTAGATTAATGGCAAATTTCTTTCAGGATACAATGAAGACTCTTGAGTATGTTTTACACTTCCAAAAACTCAAGCCGTGACAATAATGATATTTACAGAATAATAATTTTACTTTTATCTCTTGTACACCAAAGATAAAGGCAAATGAATGAATGTAAGGAGAGAATGGAATGAGAATTTTTTCACACATTTTGTGAATGGAGAATAGCCTTATTTATAGACTCTTCTTGTCTATTCATGAAGAATTACACCATTTCACTTAGTATCTATTCATGTAAGAACATGTTCCTTGATTCAAATGTTTATAACTAACTTGTATGAAGCATTATATTTATTGATTGAACCAAGATAACTTTTCAATTTAAATGAAGTAATACAACTTTTCATTTTGCATGAAATAATACAAATTTTCATATTGAATGAAATAATACAATTTTTCATTTTGAATGAAATAATACAACTTTTCATTCAAGTTGAAGAAAGATAACTCTTCATGTTTTGGAAATTTTTTCACATTCCCCCACCATTTTCAAAACATCCATAAACTCTTATCACTTTGGAAATCTCATATTTTTAGTAAAGGTGTCTCTAAGACTTGAACCCTTACTTAGTAAAACATGGTTTCACCCATTCGAAATAATATGGTAGACAAGCTTTGAACCAATTATCCCATTTGAACAAGTGTGCATACCATATACATAAAATCTCGGACCATTGTATGCCATTTTTAGTAGACACATTTTTAAAGACCTTGTGTCTTATATCCTTTTCATGAGAGCTTTAAAAGTCAAGCCCAAAGACTCCAAGAAGCAGCCCTACTTCACTCTCATATAGGTAGACTCTATCAAGAGCACCACCATGATAAGCACTCTAGTAAATATATGCTTATAGATCTATTAAGAGCCAAAACTCAACCTTCTTGTGTAAACTCATGGTAACCAAGTAGTTTTCAAACCTTGGGATGAATATCATATATTAAATACTTGCAATCACTCTAATAGTGTACTTTTGTCGTTGAACTCAAGACTTGATATTACTCAAGTGTGAATTGGGTTTCCACCATTGGTGATCATAGTTTTATGGGCTTCAGTCCCATCCCTTTTAATGTTTTCAACACCAAATCCCTTGGCAGTCCTTTCGTCAAAGGATTTACAAGATTTAATTCAGACTTTATATAATTAATAGAAATTACTCCATTCATAATTAAATTCTTCACATAGCTATGTCTTATTCCAATATGTTGAGACTTCCCATTATAAACTTGACTAAAAGCCTTTGAAAGTGTAGCCTGATTATCATAATAGATAGCTATTGGTGCCATTGGCTTAGGCCATACCAGTATTTCAAGCAATAAATTTCTAAGCCAATCTGCTTCTGTAACTCCCTTACTTATCAACGCCTTATTCCTTATTTACTAGATGATTATACGTACTCATTCGCCATCTACCTCAAGCTAATACGGAATATCTCAAATTTCTGTACTTTATACACATGAGCAAAAGTCATATAACTATACAAAAAGAGTTCCATTTACAATTCGTACATCCATTATGTACAATATCACCAACTATCTAGACATATTTTTTTTTATCACATTTACAATCTCAAAACATTATTGTCCTTTGTCATGAGAGCCTTTGGAAGCATCACCTGGAATGGTTAGTCACAATACAGAAAAACATAAGAAACAAAGTTTCCCAGTAGTTAGCTATTGCCATAAAAACATTTCAAGCCATTCTAGATCCTTAAGCAAATAAAACGTACATTTCGAAATCAATCAATCATTTATCATCTTATTCCACACTATACCATTGTAGGAAATGTGCATCCATCACTTAGCAATCCACAGCCCATTCAAGGACTCATATCAATATCTAGATGGCCATCACAAATAATCGTACCTAGGCCTCATATACAGCATCACGCTGTCTTCCCGGGGATAACTCGAGCCATAGGCCTTACTCACACAGTATAACACTGTCTTCCCGAGGTGTTTGGCCATAGGTACCGCACACAGCAATTTTATTACCATCCCGGGGATAACTCGGGCCATAGGCCTTACTCATACAGTATCACACTGTCTTCCCGGGGTGTGCACACAGCTATTTTACTCATACAGTATCACACTGTCTTCCCGGGGTGTGCACACAGCTATTTCATACACATTCCATATAATGGCATAAAATTCATAAAATCATGTAAATAGAAAACAAAGCTTAAGGATAAAGCTAGCTATCTTTCACAAGCTTCCAATGTGATGTTCCCTTTGCTCTCACCAAAAACTCCTTTACACTTCCTCTTGCCTTTGCAAGTTGTCACTTCTTAGTCTATACAAATACATATCATAGTTCTTTATTAGAATATCATCACTTTCCCTAATCCTCATGTATTCTTTACTTTCTTCACTTAAATAAATGCATACTTAGATGCTCTATACTTTGCTTTCAAGCCTTGAAATGACACATATGAACATTAGAAAAGGATCCAGAAGTAAAACCATGCAAAACGTGAAGAATTAAAGCCAAAATGTTCACTCAGCAAAGAACACGGGGGTGAACATGGGCCGTGTTCTACCCCGTGTTCAGAACATGGGGTACAACATGGGCCGTGTTCTACCCCGTGTACATTACTGATCTTCCAAAAACACAATTTTACATGGCTAAACCTCCTTCTCCCTTTGACTTCTCAAAAGGGAAGTTTCATACACACATTCATAACTCAAAATTCATCTTCCATAAGCTTCATAACTCATAAGAATCATCCTAATTTCATCATTTTAACCAAATTCCAAACAAATCATGACAAATCCACACATGCACCATTATGCCTCTAAAACCCAAGTGTGTACATCATGGTTTCTTGCTATTTTTACACCAAACCAAAGCCATAGATCAACATAACAACATCTAAAACACCATTAAACATGTTCAAATCATCCTAAACTCCATGTTCAACCACCTTTGACCACACCAACATCAAGATTTCAAGAAAACTAACAAGAGCACAATAAAGAGCTTTTAAAGGAGAACAACTTTACCTTTTGCTACAACTTGAAAATCCTTACTTAGAGCTCCCCAAACTTGATCAAACTTGAGCTTTTCTTTAATCTAAACACACCAATGGATAAAGCTTGATGAGAAGAGCAACTTTCCCTTCTACCCCCAAGCCTAAATCTCACTATTTTTGGGTGAAAAACTCAAAAGAAACTTTCTCTCTCTTTCTCTCTCTCTCCTGCACGTTTTGGAGCTTTCATGGAGTCTTCCTCAGCTTTTTGGAGAAATGGAGAAGAGGGTAGGGTTTTCAAGAAGCTTCTAGGGGTATTCTTGCCATTTTTGACAATTCCAAGGGTAAATTAGTCCTTTTTCACTAAAAGTAAGGCTATTCTTGCCATTTCTTCAAATAAGGACACTTGTCCATAAGTCTATTGGCCACACTTGTCATGTGTCTATTGGCCACACTAAATAAAATCACATATTGCACCCCAAACTCTTGGTTATTTATATTAAATCCCAAATCCTTGGTTATTTCACTTTAACCACACCCGATTCTGCACTTTTGCAATTTAGTCCATAGGCTTTCTGTCTGTTTAAAATTCCTTACACTGTCAGACTTAGACAACTTCCCATTTTAGGGTTTTCCAACCTCCTCTGATCATCTATACTGTTTAGGAGAATAAATTCTTTTCCCACTATCCTTTTTCCTTCAAAATTCCGTTTACCTTTACACTTAAATCCTTTCAACTTAAGATTCACCCACTAAGCTAACTCAAACGTGCTCTTCGTTTCTACGACCTTAGAAATTAGAGATTCAAATAATAGAATTAAAAATTCGGGATATTACAACTTCCTTACTACCCTCGGCTAATGCTATAAACTCAGCCGATATGATGGAATTTGCAATACATATTTGTTTCTTAGATCCCCAAGAAACAACACCCCTGCCAAGAGTGTAGATCCAACCACTTGTAGAAGCATAGTCCTCTGTGTAAGTTATCCAACTAGCATCTATATAACCTTCTAAGACCAAAGGATTGCCACTATATGTCAAACTATAGTTCACTGTCTTTTTCAAATACTTTAGTATTCGATAAATAGCATGTTAATGCTTTCTATTTGGATTGCTTGTATATCTGCTTAATCTTCTAATAGTATAAGCTATATATGGTCTTGTAAATGTCATAGCATACATCAAACATCCAATTACCTTTGCATATTCATGTTGTTTCATAGGACAACCTTTATTTGGTTCTAATTTGATGCTAAGATCAAATGGTGTAGCAATAGGACAACAATCAAAATAATCAAATTTCTTTAATATTTTCTCAGTGTAGTGAGATTGTGATAAAGCAAAACAATTGTCATCCCTAATAATT
This sequence comes from Sindora glabra, assembly GCA_020226215.1. Lineage (NCBI taxonomy): Eukaryota > Viridiplantae > Streptophyta > Magnoliopsida > Fabales > Fabaceae > Sindora > Sindora glabra. The sequence goes on along the minus strand of CM035232.1, from coordinate 80,481,538 downwards.
TTAATTCCTAAAATTACATCTGCTACTCCCATATCTTTCATGTCAAAATTATCAAATAAGAATTTCTTAATTTTCTTTGTTTCATATAAATCAGTGCCAAATATCAACATATCATCTACATACAAACAAATTATGACTCCTTTTCCATTATTAAACTTACTATAAACACACTTGTCAGATTCATTAATTTTGTACCCATTTGTTGGAACCACTTCATCAAATTTGTTATGCCATTACTTAGGGGCTTGTTTAAGTCCATAAAGGGACTTAATTAGTTTATATACTTTGTGTTCTTGATCAGGAATCACAAATTCTTCCGGTTGCGTCATATACACCTCTTCCAACTCTCCCTTAAGGAAAGCTATTTTTACATCCATTTGATGTATTAAAAGATTATATATTGAGGCAAGTGCTATAAGCACTCTAATTGTAGATATTCTTGCAACAGGCGCATATGTATCAAAATAATCTATCTCTTCCTTTTGTGTAAATCTCTTATCAACTATGGTTCCATCTACTTTCATTTCCTTTTGAAAATCCACTTACAACCAATGGGTTTTGAACCAGGAGGAAGATATACTAGTTTCCACATTTTATTACCCATTATAGAGTCCATTTCTTCTTGTATAGCTTCTTTCCAAAAAGGTACATCTTGAGATTTCTTTGCCTCTTTAAAGGTTTTAAGGTTACTTCCCATATTAGAACACATAGATGCATTACTTTCCATGCCTTCTCTAGTTCTTTCAACAAGGAACATAAAGAAATCCGGACCATAAGTTTTTGCCTTTCTTACCTTTTTATTCTATCTAAGTTTCATTTCTTCTAATATATCATTATTTGATATGCTACCATTTGGACTAACTTGCTCATTGAAATGAATGATGTCTTTGGACCTTGGAATTGAATTAAACCTATTTTCTTAAAAAATAACATCCCTTAATTCAATAACTTTATTTATAGGGTATGAGTCATTTGGTTCAATAATTAAGAACCGATATACCTTGCTATTTTCAGCATAACCTAAGAATATACATTCAATCCCTCTTTTACCCAATTTCTTCTTTTTGGGTTCTGGAACTTTTACTACTATCCTACATCTCCATACTTTAAAGTAATTGAGGATAGGCTTTCTTTTCTTGCAAAGCTCATATGGGGTAACCTTGTTCCTTTTATTAGGAACTCTATTTAATATATAACATGCAATTAGCAATGCTTCACCCCAATATCCATTTGCTAGACCAGAATAAGAAACATGGCATTTATCATTTCTTCTAGAACCCTATTTTTCCTTTCTATAACATCATTTTGTTGTGGGGAATAAGGAGTAGTTACTTGATGTATCATTCCAATAGACTCAAAATATTTTTTGTCATAGTATTATCCTCTTTTATCCGATTTTAGACATTTAATGAAAGTTTCTCATTGAAATTCTACTTCAGTTTTAAATATTTTAAATTTCTCTAAAACTTCATCCTTTGAATACATTAATAGACATAGCAATATGTAGTGCAGTCATCAATGAAAGTTACAAAATACCTATAGTATGCCAACCATGCAAATCATAAACATTAGAATGAATCAAATTTAACACTTCTGAATTTCTTTCTACTCTAGAGAAAGATTGTCTAGTTATCTTGGTTAATATACAGGTAGTACAAAATTCATGATGTTTATTAGTGTAGGAAAAAAATTCAATACAAAGAATTTTAATGCGTAATTACTTACTTGATTCGGAAATGATGCTGATTTTCACTTCGATGCTTTGATTCATACAATGTACAGGAATCACACTGGACTCCTTGCTTGAGTTTCACGATAATTTCACCCAACACCCAAATTACATTCGTACAGAGAATAGGGAGAGAGAGGGAGGGGAAGACCAGAGCAGTACTTTTCTGATTCTATTTTCTAAAAATTGAACACTGCAGTTTTTGTCCCTCTCCTGATATGGCTTCTAACTGCACTAGCAGTTGTTGTCCATTTTCAATAATGCGGGGAGGTGGTTATTAGAAAACCACCTCCAAAATTTTGAATTTAAAATTAATTTTCTTTTTCCTTTTAATATATGAAAGATGTGGGTCCCCCATTATGGGTGTACCCCACATCTATATTTTACATCTCCCACTCGCACATAATGGGATGAGCCACATCATATAACCTTCATCTCTCTTTTAGGTTTTCATACTTGGTGCATCATCGTGACCGCATGAGCATGATGTCTTCTCGGGTGTTCTTGTACTAGAAATCCTGATGAAGGATCAGCACAAAACAACCTTATTTTCCATTTGTTTATATTATGCCTCGAATGCCCTAGATTATCCCATATACACTTTCCACTTGTAAATCTAATCCCTCACGAGCTTTAATGTAAGCTCAAATTACTATTCACATATGCATAGTATCTATACTTATGAAGTTACCTAAATTAACTTCATAATGGACATGTCTCAGACACTAGCATAATTGTGTATATGTGGGGAAATCTTTCTTTCCCCCGCATATCATTTTAATTTGAAAACAGTTATTTTCCTAGTATTTTATCTCTTAGATCATTTATATCATGATTATAAGATGCATACTAAGGTAGCAAGCACTGTATCATCTCTCCATGATATCGTTAAAGTTGAAGGGTATCCATGAAAAGAATTTTCTTTTTTGGGACTCACATAGTAATGAATCAGGAATCTTTCACTTGCTTTCCATTTGCGCTTCTTTTACACATGTGGTATGAATCACATGCTACGGTATTTTCCTTTTAGCATAAGGGCGCATGTCGATTTTATTAGTAATATCGTACAGACTTTAGTTCAGGCATACACAGTACCTAACCTAAATTCTTTCACATTATTGACTTTTCTTGACATCTGTATGTGAGGAATTCATTATCTGGCTACAGGTATTGTGGAAAGTGGGAGTATCCACAAAAACGATCCATATTTGTACTTTGGATCTCATCTCCACTTTGGAGGCGACATATTTTATTTTGTGTTACTTCTCTACCAAATGAATATTTCATATTATCATGTTGGTGAACACATGTCTCATTTTTGCCCACTCTGAGAGAATTTTTTTTTTGGTGAAACGACGTGTCGTTTTCTATTTTGTCAAAACGACGTGTCGTTTTGATTCATTCGGTCAACCCCCTTGTCAAAACGACGTGTCGTTTACCGAAGGCCCCAAAATGATGTGTCATTTACGTCGTCTTCAACCTCCAACGGGTCAGACTAGGTCGACCCGATCTGGTTCGTGGACCCAATTGACCTAGAAACTTCAAATGGCTATAACTTTTGATTCGGAGGTCCGATTTGAGTGATTCAAAAACCTATGGACTCAGAATTTCATCATTTATCATTCTAGGGTAATTTTATGGCCTAAAAAATTAATTTTCCAAGGGACCCAGTATTTGAAAAATTACGAATTTTATGACAATTTATGTGTTCTGGTTGTTCTCTAATGTTCAGGGATGTTTTATGAAAGTTTTATGTGCATTCATTACTATTAAATTCATCCCTAATAGTATCATTCCAGAAAGAATAGAATTATACAACCAAAATAAAAATTCATATCAATGACCAAATCAGTTCATCAGAAGAATTAAAATTAGTTAAACATGCTTTTGGGCCAAAATTAAAAAATATTGAACTCAGAACATCTAATACATTCATCTAACTCAGAGCATCTCATACATTCATCTAACTCAGAGCATCTCATACAATTCATCACATGTATGGGGAAATACAGACATCAATTTCTAACCAGGCTCTGATACCAATGTTGGAAAAAAATTCAATACAAAGAATTTTAATGTGGAATTACTTACTTGATTCAGAAATGATGCTGATTTCCACTCTAATACTTTGATTCACACGGTGTACATGAATCACACTGGACTCCTTGCTTGAGTTTCACAATGATTTCACCTAACACCCAAATTACATTCATACAGAGAATAGAGAGAGAGAGGGGAAGATCAGAGCAATACTTTTCTGATTCTATCTTCTAAAAATTGAACACTGCAGTTTTTGTCCCTTTCCTGATATGGCTTCTAACTGCACTAGCAGTTGTTGTCCATTTTCAATAATGGGGGGAGGTGGTTATCAGAATAACCACCTCCAAAATTTTGAATTTAAAATTAATTTTCTTTTTTCTTTGAATATATGAAAGATGTGGGTCCCCCATTATTGGTGTACCCCACATCTATATTTTACAAGTAGTCTTTGGAATTAAGTTAAGAGTCATCATATCATTTAATTTACCAAAATTGACATGTCCTAAATGATTATACCATAAATCACAAGAGTCAATCATATAAGCAGAATTGTAAATATTATTATTAACTTTAGCAACATTCAAGTTAAACATACTATCACAAAAGTAACCCTTGCTTATAAACATCCCACACTTAGAGAGAACAAACTTGTCCCCCTTAAAAACAGACTTGAACCTAAACTTATTAAGTAAAGGTACAGAAATTAAGTTCTTCCTAACTTCTGGTACATAATATACATCTTTTAAAGTTAAAACTTTCCTAGAAGTGAACTCTATTTCCACAGTTCCTATGCCCTTGAGTTTGGCACTTGAAGCATTTCCCATGTAGCGTAACTTCATCTTCTTCTTTGAGTATTTTGAAAAAATCCTTGTTTCTGCACACATGACAAGTAGCGCTAGAGTCTACCCACCATGATTGAACATCTTTAATCATATTGATTTAAAAAAATTATTACTATAAGGTTGTCTTTTGAAGAGGAACCCTTTTCTTTATTCTTCTTATAGAAATGACACTCTTTTTTGTAATGGCTTGACTTCCCACAAATGAAACAACTTCCTTTCCTTTTCTTATTCTTGTTGCCATCTTATACATGGGATTTGTCCTTATCTTTCCCTTTTTTTTAGGGTTTTGTAGAACTCTCCTTCTTCTATCACATAAACCTTCTCTTGAGCACTGATTTTTTTAGTATTATCCTATTTGTGATATCTTTTTCTAAATGAAGATTATTCCCTAATTGCTCAAGAGAAATATCATCTTTTCTATGTTTGAGACTTTTTTTGAAATCTTTCCATGAAGGAGGAAATTTATCTATGATTGAGGAGACAATGATGGTTTCATCTATATGCATGTTATGTTGTTTGAAATTATTTAAAATATGTTCAATTTCATGCATTTGTTCCATGATAAATTTTCTATCAACCATTTTATAGTTATTGAAATGACTAACAAAAAATTTCTTACTTGTTGTGTCTTCTTGCATGTATCTTGCCTCTAATTTCTCCCATAGTTCCTTTGTAGAGATGGAATCTTGATAAACATCAAAGAGTGCATCATTTAACCTATTGAGAATGTGTCCAGTGCAAATGTAATCATCATCCTCCCACTTTTGTTTTTCTTTTATCTCTACAATTATTTCTCCTTCTCTTTCTTAAGGCTTGGGAATGGTGAGGACATAGCCACTTTCAAAGTAGTAAGTAGAAATTTCATCTTCTTTTGCCATCTTAGGAAGTTGCCTCCTTCAAACCTCTCTAACTTCACAAAATCCGTTGCCAAATCCTTCAAAGTAACCATTTACAAGCAAAGAATTAAGCCTAAAGAATGTTGGAAATAATGGATCTTTGTAAGGTAGAAAAAGAAGATGAATAAGAAGAAAAGTGTGCACAATGTCTTCAAGGCGTGGATAAGCACTTTCTTTTAAGCTTAATTCACCCCTATCGATAACCATAACTTGGGTTAATGGCGAATTTCCTTCAGGATATAATGAAGACCTTTGAGTATGGTTTGCACTCTTAAAAACTCAAGCCGTGACAACAATGGTGTTTATAAAATAATAATAATTTTGCTTTTATGCATCAAAGGTAAAGGCAAATGAATGAATGTAAGGAGAGAATGGAATGAGAATTTTTTCACACATTTTATGAATGGAGAATGGCCTTATTTATAGACACTTCATGTCTATTCATGAAGAGTCACACCATTTCACTTGGTGTCTATTCATGTAAGAATATGTTCCTTGATTCAAATATTTATAATTAACTTGCATGAAGCATTATATTTATTAATTAAACTAAGATAACTTTTCAATTTAAATGAAGCAATACAACTTTTCATTTTGAATGAAATAATACAATTTTTCATTTTGAATGAAACAATACAACTTTTTATTTAAGTTGAAGAAAGATAACTCTTCATATTTTGGAAATTTTTTCACAGATTTGATTGCTAAGGCTTGTAGTTGAAGAAGGGAATGATTAGTGAGGCTTGTGGAGCTCTTTGGACATGAACAAATCTTGTAGGATTGCAATGTGAATGGAGATCAAGGGGCTTCACTATTAAAGAAGGGTTTAACTATTGAGGCTTAAGGAACCGCTCTAGCTGTAATAGGATTGGAATATGAATTTTGGTTGCCTTAGTTTAACTTTTAACGTAAATTGTTTATTAAATCTAAAGGCAACTTGTTTAATGTATTGTTTTTATCTCAGTTTGATTTGTACTACCGTAGAAATTACTTAAGAGTTAAGGCATTTAATTTAGGTTGAATTGAAGCTATGGTTTTTATTACTAAATTGAGTTGTGTCAAATCTTTAATGAAGGACTAAATTTTGATTTATTTTTTAAAGCACAGAACTGAAAAAATTACTACTATATATCTTTGGTCGCAAAGCATGACATTACTTTCCAAATTAGTATTGTGATTCTTGTTTTAGGTATATATTATATAGTCTATTTTTAGCTTAATACAAGGTGAGCTTGTAGTAAATTTTGTTTCTTCTATTTACTTATCCATTCTCTTAAAGCTTGTTTAATTATAGGTGCATGCATCTCTATGTTGTCATTTTGTGTAATTTATTGATCTCGTCATATGTCCATGAATATTAGGCTTTGCATAAGGCCGAATACAAATAAGGGCTTGAATAAATATCTCATTGGAATTAACCATTTCTTCTCATTTATTATTTTTAAGTTAGAAAGACTCACTATAATTTTTCACCCAAATAATTCACAATCTCATTAGAATTCACATGGATGTACTAGCACCTGAAATGAAATGGGAATAAAACCATAAGTCAACTTAAATGCAATATTCTAATCCTACTTATAATTATACTTAACAAGATTATCAAATGATTGACTTGTAATATGATATGGACTAAATTTGACATTAGACCTTAATATTAGCTTACTATGTTGTGATGCAGACTATGGCATAGATTTTGGATGAGTACTCCATGGCTGTTAGTAAGTGAACTATTTGTGTTCTTGTTATTCTTATGAAGGACAACAATAGTGATCAATGGCAATTTTCTTATCTTTCCTTAATACTTCTAAAATTAGGATCTTGGTGGATCTTTGGGCAGAGATGCACATACTGGATGAGGAACTCTTTCTGTAAGTAAGGCTTGCTTAATTGAGGCTCTACTCAATGAGCAAGGAAAGAGCATATAAAGATAACACTTTATGGTTTGCAAATTCCTATTTTAAGTTTAGTTGTAATCTATTCTTCTCATTTTTCACCTTATTTCTGCATATTGCAACTTCTCTATTGCTGCTTATTGCAATTAGTGTGACTACATAAGTTGTTAGCTCTATTTTTCACATTTTCTTTGAGTATCTACCATGCTTCAGTTATTGTGCACATGTACTTCTGGATAATTTTAGGGTTTAGCTATTATCCTCTTCATTTTGTTTATTATTTATAAGTCTTACTACCAAAGTCATTAACTAAACAAAGACTATGACTGACATCTATAATGCTTTCTTCGACTTTTCTTTTATGATGAAATCGAAGGAATGAAGCATTCATGATTTTTTTTAACAAAGTATGATTAGTTTCATATAATCATTTTCCAACTAGAGAATTTGATAGTATTTATCTTTTTCCTAAATAATTTGATAGTTTCTTTTGTAGGCTAATAAAAATGATTTTAATGCAACTAAATCAATAAGCAAGCTGGAAGCTATATAAAAAACTTGCAAGGAGTTTGATATCTTGAGTAAAAGACATGCACATATCCATTTATTTCCAACATATTCTTATAACATTATCAATCTAACAAACTTTTCATACATTTGAATAGGATGTATTACATACTAAGGAATAAGTCTAGATACAACCTAATAATGGTAAGTTGTTGCTATTTTCTATTTGGGATCTTAACGCTAAGTTTCTTATGTTGTATTAAAATAAAATAAATAATTTATTTAGATAAATTTATATAGATTGACATTAATTAATTATTGAAATATGTATTTAAGTAATTAGTTTTATGTTTTAACATTAAGCATAGAACAGATTGGGCCCCGATTTAATGTATATGATCTGTAATAGATTGAATCATGCATAAACCCATACGGGTAGAGGTCCCAACCTACAGCCCTTTAATAGTTAATAGTTTCCTATCACAAATCTAACCTTAAATAGAGAGATTAAGATTATTATTTAGATGACACATAACAAGGATTGTCATTCCAAAATATTTTACTCTCTCTATTTGGATAACTTAAGGGGCGAAATAGGTTGCAATTCTACTCATCATCATCATTTAGATCAGTCATGATCTCATCAAATTATGCACTAAGTATGCTCATAATTTTATTATGATCAATTTTTTATATTTCATGATTTTAATTCATACTTTCAACAGATGGTATCAGAGTCTGGTTAGTAGTATGAATAATCTGATTATGAGCAATTTTAATTATCTTAACAAATTTATAAAATTCTTAATTTTTCTTTTCTTGTTCGTACATAAAAATCATCAAAATTGGAAAATTTCAATTATGAAATTTTTGGATTTGGTTTTTCTCTTTCAATTGAATCTTAGATCCTGATCTTATATTCATATACATCAAGAAAATTACTCTGTTATTTAATTATATTAAATTCATGATTATTGCATTGCATCAGTTTGAATTTTTTTTTTGAAAAATTTATGAACATAGATTGCATGGTTTTGAAGACTTTTCTTTTGATTAATACTTGAATCATTATTAAAATAAGTTAGATGATTTTTTCCTGGATTAAAAAGGCTAAAACATAAATTTTAAAGCTAGAACATCCATTAATGCCGAAGAAAATGCCATAAACAAAGGTTTTGGAGCTGAAAAGGTTCCACAAATATGGGTGTGTGTGGGCATCACATGCTATAGTAGCGCGTGAGCATCACACACCTATTCAGACAACAACAAGCTATTATGTGTGTGAGCCACGTGCTTAGAGTGTGAAACTCATGCGCCTAGCAACCTATCACAAAGACTTTTTTTTTACATGTAGTAGCAGCAGTAGCCTTTTTCTGACATCCATGGCCATGCTCGTGATGGTGTGTGAGCCCACGCTTGGATCTATTTGACCTCTTGTTGAATTTAATCCCATGTGTGGGCCAAAGCATATGTAGGCGCGTGTGGCTCACGCGCTTGGCTTTTTTAACCAAAATTTGGCTTAATTACATAAAATCAAATTTCCTATTTATTGGTAATTTTTCCATAATTTTTGGTGGCCAATAAATATTTATTTTAATTTTTATAAAATTTATACTATAAAAAAATGCATTCTATGAATGAATTTTTGGCCTGTAAAAATTCATGAGTATTCTTTACATTTTTCTTGTCTTGGTGAGGAATCACTCTCTAGTGTAAGTATAAATATATTAAATAAATTTTGAGCCCTTAATTATGTAATTTTATACATATGTGGATACCTAAAGCCATTTAATTTACACCAGTGATAGATTAGGGATATAATAAGACTATTTTACCTAAAATATTATCCTTCTAGGATATTTAGGAGCATATTGCATTAATAGTGGATACGCCTTATCGATGTGACATTGTTAATGTAATTTTAGGGTTTAAACTCTTTAGAATAGGCATACAACAATTATAATATTTTCAATATTTCTTGTACCCTATTGGTATGACTATATTAATTACATTCTTATGTAAACTCTTGTACAAGCCAAATCATATGATACATGTAATTTTCATACCATTTTATTAGATAGTTGTTTAACTAATTTGTTTAAATAGGAATCTTGTATTATAATTATGTTGTGCATGCAAAATTAATAATTTTCCAATCCTATTGCATCAAACTCATTCTTTCAACAACTATCTATGGTGAGGACTCTCAATGAAATAGATTATGATGAATGAAAAGAGTCTTTGAACATGTACCTGATAATTTCTAAGGAAGATTTGACTTTTAGAGAACCGAAGCTAGCTAATCTCTTACCTGAGTCTAGTTCTGTAAACATGACCTATTACAAATAATGGTGTGGGTTGAACTGGATTTGTTTAGTAGTGATTAAGTTCATAATTGAGAAGGGAATTAGAGAAAGTATCCCAGATAAGGGCACTATTATGGAATACATGAAAGCTGTTGGTGAAAAAAATTTAAGAAGCTTGATAAGACTCAGAAAGTCTATTATCTTTCCATGCTTGACAACACTCGTTATGATGGAGTTTCGATGTCAGAGAGTACATCATGAAGATGATTCATTACTACAATAAGCTGAGATCATACGGTGTTGATCTAGGAGAGAGTACTTTAGTCTACAAAGTCCTTCAGTCATTGCTAGCTAAATATAGCTACTTGAGAACTTCCTATAATTCACAAAAGGGAGGGTGGACAATTGACTAAATGATTTCTATAGTAACTTAAAAGGAGGAGACTATGAAAAGTAACCTACAGCCACTTTTTATCAATTACTTATCTCAGGGCTCCAATAATAAGTCAGGTGGAAATGATAAACGAGGAAAGAAACCAGAGACATAAATATTTGGAAAGCCTGAGTTCGAGAAAGGTGGTGATAAGGGAAAAGGACAACAAAAGAAATTTAAGGGCAAGTGCAATTATTGCATGATCCCTGGATACAAGGTGTCTTAGTGTTATAAGATGAAAAATAAGCATAAGTAGGAAAGGGCTTAGAAATAAGCGGATCCTAAGTGAGATGGAGAAAAACTATATTGGGAGTAGTAGAAAGTAGGGTTGAAATTAAATACATAGGATCATTTTTCTTTATATTTATCTTCTGGACACCTTTTAATTTGAATAATGTCGTTTATGTACCTTCTACAAGAAGGAACTCGATTTCTAGTTCTATTTTTGAATAATTGTAGTTATTCTTTTTTACAAGAAAATGAAAGATTGAAATTTATTATAATTTTACTATTATTGGTATGCCACCTTACAAAATGATCCATATCATTTGAATTTGAATGATTGTCTTGTTATGTCTTCTGATGTTCCCATCAATATTGTGATTAGGCATAAACATCCTAGAATGAGTGAGAATTCTTCCATTTTGTAGGATTGACATTTAAGCCACTTTTCTAAAGAGAGATTAGAAAGATTAGTAAAATAGGGTGTGTTGTTAGATCTAGATTTCTCAAATTTTGAAACTTTTTAAGTGTGGGGTTGTAGAATAGAGGTGGGATCATATAATCTCTAGTTAAAGAAATTAGACTCTTGAACAATCAGTAGATTCTTCATTAGGTACTGAATTAGATCAAGAAGTTGTAGATTTTATTATCCCACTCATAGTACTAAGATCGTCGAGTTTGATCAGACATTCTATTTTGAGGATGACTTGGATAGTGGGAGTTCGGTGTTTAGGGTTATCAATCTATGTGATAAGGCTACCATTCTATCTATACCTATTCTGACTCCTTCACCATTAAAGGAGATAATGTTGAAAATCCAATTCAGATAAATAAAGATTCTTATATTGAAGAACCTAATCAGTTAGCCATTGAGTTAAGATAATCTCAAAGGGTTCGGAGACTTGTAATACCAAATGACTATATCATGTACTTGTAGGAATTTTAATAAATTTTAATAAGGGTAATTTTGTCATCTTAATGCTTTATGTTGATGACATTTTATTGGCTAGCAACTCAGTTAATTTAGATGAGTTAAAACGCATATTGTCATGCTATTTTGATATGAATGATCTTAGCGAAGCATCCTTTGTTCTTAGAATCCAGATCCATCATGATAGAACTCATGGTATTTTAGGTTTGTATTAGGTCAATTGCATTGAATAGGTGTTTAAAGGATTTAAAATGGATACCTATGCATCCAGTCCAGTGCCTACTTAGAAAGGCAATACATTATCTCAATCATAGTGCCCTCAAATTGATATTAAAAGGGTTAAAATGGACAAGATTTCTTACGCTTCCGCTATTAGTAGTCTTATGAATGCACAGATCTACATCCATCTAGATACGACTTTTGCTATTAGTATGCTTAGAAGATACTTAAGTGATCTTAGGATGGATCATTGAAAAGTTACCAAGAAGGTCATGAGGTATTCACAAGGTACCAAGGCTCACATGTTGACTTATAGACAATCTAATTCACTTGAGGATGTTAGTTATTCAAACTATGATTATGCCTCATATATAGATGATCATAAGTCAATATCTGGATACATCTTTATAATGTCTGGAAGAGCTGTCTCATAGAAAAGTGTTAAACAGACACTCATAGCTACCTCAACTATAGAAGTAGAGTTTATCACATGTTATGAGGCCATTTATCAGGCTATATGGTTGAGGAAGTTGATATCTGGTATGCAATTGGTTAATTCTATATCATGATCTCTACTAATTTTTTATTGCAATAATCCTTTTACTGTGTACTTCTTTGAAAACCACAGGAATTCTGGTCGTATTGAACATTGTGATGTTAAACTATTGTCCATTAGAGAGAGAAGATTGCTAAATCTCGGTCTTGCATTGAACATAGCCCTAGTGGAGACATGCTAGGGATCCATTGACTTAAGGCTTACCTATAGGAGTATTTAAAATCAAGTAACTCATATGAGTTTTGTTAAATCTTTTAATGAAGCCTTAGTTTAGTAGGAGTCTGAGATGTGCTTATTTTATTTTGTTGATGTCTATAATCGATAATTGTTCATATTGAAACATTAGTGATATGTTTTATACATATATAAATCATTTGCTTCCCTATCGGATTCAATGATTTTAAGTTATTTTTGTTATATGTTGTGGTCAATAGACTAACCTTATATATATTCAGTTCCTTTAGGATTATGAGACATTATATTTAAACATCACTTGTCTCCCTATCAGATTCAGTGATTCTGTATGATTTCATTCCACTTATGTAATCATTGCTCACTTTAGATATTGAAACATTGGTAATATATTTTATACATATCTAAATCATTTGTTTCCCTATTGGATTCAATGATTTTGAGTTATTTCTCTTTTGGGCTGTAGTTGAAAGACTAAATTTTATTCTGTTCCTTTCATATTATGAGATATTATATCACTTTTCTCCCTATCAGATTTAGTGATTCTGTGCAGTTTCATTTTCTGAATTAAGTTTATAACTTAATGTATAACTAACTACTTAATTATTGATATTTCAATTATTTCATATAATTAATGCTATCCAAGTGGGAGATTATTGTATTGAAAATAAAATAAATAATTTATTGGGATAAATTTATATAGATTAGCATTAATTAATTATTAAAATATTTATTTAAGTAATTAGTTTTATGTTTTAATATTAAGCATAGAACAAATCAGGCTCCGATTTAATGTGTATGATTTGTGATAGGTTGGATCATGCACAAGCTTATATGGGTAGAGGTCCCACCTATAGCCCTTTAGTGGTCAATAGTTTCCTATCACAAATCTGACCTTAAATAGAGAGATCAATGTTATTATTTAGATGATGCATAAAAAGGATTATCATTCCAAAATATTTTACTCTCTCTATCTAGATAACCTAAGGGGCGAAGTAGGTTGCAATTCTACTCATTATCATCATTCAGATCAATCATGGCTTCATCAAATTATGCACCAGGTATACTTATAATTTTATTGTGATTAATTTTTTATATTTCATGATTTTAATTCATACTTCCAACATTTTAAATATGATTCTACTCTAATTTTCCCTATATAAATATTCATAGTTGTCATTATGTTGTCCATTATTTTTGCTTATTTCTCTACCCACTGCTAAAATGACTAGTGTAAGTTCTATTGTTATGAAGTGACCTTATAAATTGATTAGAATGTTTACAAACAATGCCAATTCCCTAACTTTTTCAATAACTTCATTGCCTCATTTAATTGATTAGAATGTTATATCTTGACATTACAAGCAATCATCTTTGTATAATTTAGATCATGGAAGACCAAATTAATTCTGATGAGTTCCTTTTAGTGACTTATATTTTATCATAGATGAATGGAACTAATTCATAGTCAAGCTAATAATGTATTGTAGAAAATGGAAGCATGATTGCATCCAAAGTCCTCAATCATTTTTAGTTTAAATGTTAAAAAGTTTAAATTTTTGGATGTACTAGGAGCATGCAACTTTAGTGTTAATTTATAGTTTTGATAGGGAATTCAATGGGGGTGTCCCGATTTTCATGGCGTAGGCAAATAAAGTAAATCAAAACAATGTAAAAGAATGATATGAGCACCACACTCCAGAAATGAGGAAGGAAATTGGGAGTGATAAGCTCTGACTTGGGTGGTTCGATGACCTGATGAATGCAAGTAGCCAACTAATACTATAAGGAACGCGGCCTGCTACTTAGACCACTTGTCCAACCACGAACACGAATTGACCAATCCATACAACAACGCACCTGGGTTGAAGCACGAATTAGGGGCTTTTATGAATTTGAATCACCAATCTTATAAGGGAAGATTGACAAAGCAAAGTTTCGCAAGAGCAAAAGAAGATAATATTCTCACACTTTGGATAAGAAACACTCAAATTTATGTATTATTCATGAACTGCTTAATTCTGAGTTACATTGTCTCCTATTTATACTAGTCTTAGGAAAATACAAATAGTAAATGCTATAAATACAAAGTTTGACTATCACTAAATTAAAAATAGAATTTATTCTCAGATTTTTCTTATTTGTTACAATCCCGATTAGGAAAATGTCTCCGATTTTACTACACTCCATATTGGAAATATGTCCAAGTTCATTGCACTCCATATTAGGAAAATATGTCCACATTTGATGCATTTTGTAATAGGAAATTATCTCCTAATTTGTCATGCTCCATATTGGAAATATGTCCAGATTCATTTGACTTAGACATTCCGTAATAGGAAATTATCTCCTAATTTATAACGCTCCATATTAGGAAATGTGTCCAGATTCGTTGCACCTCAATTATCTTTAAATTTCTTGGGCTTAGATGAGTAGCAGTTCAACTCTATTTGTTTCATCTTCTTGGGCTTCTTGGGTCAGAATTGCATTTACATGGGCTCCAATAGCTTTTTGTATTCTTTTAAGCCTTCCTCTTGTCATTGGACCTTTACTTAAAATTAAGTCATTTTCTACTTGGGCTTGATTATGCAAAGTGTTGGAGTGGTTCATATCATCCTCCCCCTCTTGAAAAGGAGTCGTCCTCGACTCTTCAAGATCTGCATCAAAATAAGGGGAGAGGTCAGAAACATTGAAGGTAGTACTAACTCCATACTCACTAGGCAATTCAAGCTTGTAAGCATTATTATTGATCCTCTCAAGTACTCGAAAAGGTCCATCTCCTCTTGGTATGAGTTTAGATTTTCTTTTCTTGGAAAATCTCTTCTTTCTTAATGCAACCAGACTAAGTCTCTAGGCTCAAAAATTATTTTCTTTCTCCCTTTATTAGCACAATTCACATATTATTGAGTCATCCTTTCAATGTTATGATGTGCCTTTTCATGAATTTGTTTAACAAATTCAGCATGTTGCTTACCATCCATGTTGGCTCTTTCCTGCAAAGGTAAAGAAATTAAATCAATAGGTGCAAGAGGATTAAAGCCATAAATAATTTCAAAGGGTGAATATTTAGTAGTGGAATGAGCAGCCCTATTGTAAGCTAACTCGACGTGTGGTAGACACTCTTCCCAATTCTTCAAATTTTTCTTGATGATCGTTCTTAACAAAGAAGAAGTGTTCTATTCATAACTTCAGTTTGTCCATCAGTTTGTGGATGAGATGTTGTAGAAAATAACAATATTATCCCAAGATTGCTCCATAAGGTTTTCCAAAAATAGCTTAGGAATTTAGCATCTCGATTAGAAACAACGGTTCTTGGCATCCCATGCAATCTCATAACTTCCCTAAAGAATAAATTAACAATGTTAAAAGCATCATCAACTTTATGACATGGAATAAAATGTGCCATTTGGAAAATCTATCTACAATAACAAAAATAGAGTCTCTCCCCCTCTTAGACCTAGGCAATCCTAAAACAAAGTCCATAGAAATATCTTCCCAAGGTACATTCAAAATAGGGAGGGGAGTGTATAATCCATGGGGATTCAATTTAAATTTTGCTTTATGACATACAATACATTTTTCCATAAATTTTTCAACATCCCTACGCATCCTAGGCCAATAAAAATGTTTATTTAGAATAAAAAATATTTTTGCAACACCAAAATGTCCCATGAGACCTTCAGAATGTGCTTCTTTCAATAATATTACACGCAATGAATAATTTGGAATGCAAAGTTTGCCAATGTGAAATAAGAAGCCATCATGCAAGAAAATTTTGTTCCAACCAGCACCTGGTTTACAATGACTAAAGGCTTCACTAAAATTAGCATCATTAGCATACAATTCTTTAATAAATTCAAAACCAAGAACCTTAGCATCTAACATGGAAAGAAGAACATACCTTCGTGATAAAGCATCAGCAATAATATTTTCTTTTCCTTTCTTATGCTTAATCACATAGGGAAATGATTCAATGAATTCAATCCATTTAGCATGCCTACGATTCAACTTGCTTTAGCTCTTTACATGTTTGAGAGCTTCATGGTCAGAATGTATAACAAATTCTTTAGGCCACAAATAATGTTGCCAATTTTCTGAAACTCTAACTAATGCATACAACTCTTTATCATAAGTTGGATAATTAAGTGTGGGTCCACTTAGTTTTTCGTTGAAGTATGCAATGGGCTTACCTTCTTGTATGAGTACACCTCCTATGCCAATTCCACTAGCATCACATTCAATTTCAAAAGTCTTACCAAAATCTGGAAGGGCTAATAAAGGTGCACTAGTGAGCTTCTCCTTGATGGCTTTGAAGGCTTTCTCTTGAGTTTTTCCCCATTTAAAAGGAACGTTTTTTTTTGTCAATTCATTCATGGGACAGCCAAGGTGCTGAAATCCTTCACGAACCTTTTATAGAAGCTTGCAAGTCCATGGAAGCTCCTCACTTGTCCAATGGTGGTAGGAGTTAGCCAATCTTGGATTGCTTTGACCTTCTCTTCATCCACTTCTATACCTTCACTACTTACAACATAACCAAGAAAAATAACTTTATCTGTGCAAAAATCACATTTTCCCCAAATTGCCAAATAATCTTTCCTTTCTTAGAACATCTAAAATTTGTCTAAGGTGATCCATATGTTCATCAAAGGTTTTGCTATACACAAGAATATCATCAAAATATACTACAATAAATTTACCAATGTAAGATCGCAAGACATGGTTCATTAACCTCATGAATGTACTAGGTGCATTAGTTAATCCAAAAGGCATAACCAACCATTCATAAAGTCCATGTTTAGTCTTAAATGTTGTTTTCCATTCATCTCCTTCTTTCATTCTTATTTGATGGTAGCCATTTTTTAAATTAATTTTAGAAAAGATAGTAGAACCAGTTAATTCATCAAGCATACCATCTAACCTAGGAATAGGATGACGATATCTTACCGTTATGTTGTTAATGGCTCTACAATCAATGCACATCCTCCATGTACCATCCTTCTTAGGCATAAGGAATACTGGAACTGCACAAGGACTAAGGCTGCATCAACTCTTGAACTTATTTTTGGATTTCCTTAGCCTCTTTAGGATTTGTGTGGTATGCAGGACGATTAGGCAAAGATGTTGGTGTGTGTCCTAGAACCAATCATATAAGATGATTAGAGTTATACACAATGTATTATATTTTATTTTAGGCAATTTAATTATTATATTTATTTTTATTATTATTATGCGCAATTTATAACTTAATATAATAATTATCCTTGGAATAGCTTTGCTATTCCTAAAATGCCCCTAGTCAAGTATTATTATGAAAATGATAGTAATAATACATCGAGACTAGCATGTATAGTGATTGATGATTACGAATCATGGATATGTGATATCAAGTCAATACATGAGTACATTGCTAGTGAACAATGTACTGGACTGACCCACTATGAGAATATTGCATGGATAAACGTGTCATAAGTTATTTCATATGATCACAACTACGCATAAACCTTTGACCTGAAGTCACTACGGTTCCCTACATGAGGAATTACTCACTTTAATATTGTTCTATGTCACCTTTAATCAGGTGACAAGTAGGGCATTGATTGGGTGCGTCATAAATCATGCAGAGGGAAGTGAGTGATGTAAATGGATTTTGTTACTCTTGTATAAAAGAGAAATATCCTTGGGCCCCTTGATTGAGTGAGACTTAGAAATGCATGGCCATGCTCAGTTGAATTAATATGTGATATTAATTATTTATTTTAAGTCTACTCAGTATCAAGAAATATAAATTGAACATTGACGAGGATGACACATTCCATGCCTCCAGTTCAATTTGGATATTATTACAAAAGGGTTATGATGTAAAACGTTGATCATGTATTAGGTGGATGTCGAATCACAGACATTCTTACTACTTGAGTGGCAGTGATGTATTGCTAGATACCGCTCGCTGTCTATGGCTCAATAATAAGTCATTGTCAACGTAGTAAGAACCTCCAGGGTCACACAAAAGGAGTAGGAATAAGACAATAATTAATTGGACTTTAATTATATTAATATCCAATTAATTGGACTTATTTTCGTGCATATATATTATTAAGAATAATAAATTCACGTTTTATATATATATATATATATATATTATGTGATATTATTTGATATTAAAGTAATATCAAGTAGTTATCTTATCAGATATTAGATAAATATATTATGAGATAATATTATTTTGATATTTGATAACTATATGCAATTATCTAATATTAAGATATTTATATTATGAGATAATATCATTATCTAATATTAGATAATTAATAGATAAGTCTTATCTCTTCCATTATCTCTAGGATAAGGATAAGATGAGTTGTTAAGTGTGATTAGGATTTTGGAAGCATTATCCTAGTAGGACTAGGATTATGGCTTGCCTAAGTTCTATAAAAAGGGACTTGAGGGCAGCACTTAAGAATCACGTTTTAAGCTTCCATATAAACCCTAAATCACTCAGAAAACATCCAATCCTAATTCTTAGAGAGAAAAACGCATCCTAGCAGACGCGTGGAGGGTGAGAGGTCGTTGTTCACTCCGTGTGGATACCGTAGAGACGCTGTACCTTCCGGCCGGCGTTTGATTCATCCGCTCTCAAGTTTTGATCAGTAGAAACATGAGTGCCCAATAGGTAAAACCCTAATCATTGACTTATGCTTTTTGCATGGATCCTAGGTAGAATTCGGATCGAAAGATTAAAATTCCGCTGCATGTGATAATCCGAATTCCCAACAAAAGATGCTCCAGGAATGAAATCAATTTGATGTTCTATCCTTCTAATTGGTGGTAAACCTGGAGGTACCTTATCGGAAAAAATATCCTCATACTCCTGCAAAAGAGATAAAACAATACTAGGCAACACAGAGGTTAAGTTTAGTGTTCAACATAGTCTCTTTGTACATAAGTACTAGGAGGTTTTGCTGGAAAATAATGCTTGTTTAATCTCACTCTTTTTTGCCACTAGCAAGCTCTTCTCTCCTTTTTCCTCATTCTCTCCATTTCCTCTCAATTTTTTTTCTTTCTTTCTTCTCTCTTAATTGGCTCACTTTTTCTCACTTTTTCTCATTTTTATTTTCACTTTCTTCTTTTTTATTTTCTTTCTTATTCTCACTCTCTCTTTTCTTTTCTCTCTTAATTTGATCTTCCAATATTTGTTTTGGTGACATAGGAAAGAGGGTTATAGGTTCCCCTCGAATTACAAAAGAATAATGGTTTGAAAACCTATCATGAGTGACTCTCCTATCATACTGCTAAGGCCTTCCTAATAAAAGATGACACGCTTTCATGGGTATAATATCACATACAACTTCATCTCTATATTTGCCAATAGAAAATAAAATTTTCACTTGTTTTGTCACCTTCATTTCACCACACTCATTCAACCACTGGAGCTTGTAGGGACGATTATGTTTGAGTGTAGGTAGGTTCAGCTTTTCTACTAATTCAACACTTGCCACATTGTTGCAACTTCCTCATTCAATTATTACACTACATACCTTGTCTTGAATTCGGCAGCGTGTGTGGAATAAGTTCTCTCTTGGTTGTTCTCTTCCTCTATTGTTTGAATGCTGAGTACTCTTCTCGCCACCAAGAGTTCTCTTTCTTCTGCCATGTTAGTGAAAAAGGGAAATAAAATATTTGATCTCATAAATTCTCTCGATTAAGTGTTTTCACTCCTCTCTTGATAA